>JARGCV010000156.1:245000-875000 GCA_034064705.1 Bothrops alternatus | reverse complement strand
AAGCATTTTCAAATATTCGTCAAAAGGCAAATTAACTATTGTTCTGTCTGGCCCCTCTCAGCTCATTAAAATCCACATAAATATGTCTTTAAGAGGTTTATTTAACACATCTCAAAAGGATTCACTTCAAAGCACGCTGCTGGCATTTTGCTGGCAGGAACGGCCAAGTCTCATTTATTTACATTTAGATTAAAACATGCTCTTCCCACACCTTCCAATTAACTCACTCTTTCTTTATCACATTGTCCAAGACCTCATTATTCTTCCGTAGATTTCCAAAACATCAGAAGACTGAATTCAAACGCACTGCTCCAGATATCAGGCTACTCCTTGATTAACGTTGCTCGTGACAAAGGCGTAGTCTCTCTGTCCCCTTCTAATATAGTTTCCGATACGTCACTTCCCCCCATTACTTCCTTTTTCCACTTAACTGACACCTTCGTTTATCAAACCTTCGGAATCTCGGATCAAGCCATCTATCTTCTTGATCCAAATCTGACCCCTCACTTTGTGAATCTGACCCAGACTGCCTGTAAATCTCCTCCCTGTCTGGCTCAGCTGCCGGGAGGGGAAAATACCCAGAGGGGCCTGGCTGCTCTTCCTCGGCTGCCGGGAGGGGAAAACACCCAGAGGGGCATGGCTGCTCATCCTCATACTCTGACACTTCCCAAGCTGGTCTAGGGACACTCACAACACTATCCCCCCCGCAGGCCCCTCCCCTTGGGGCCGGCGCAGGGGATGTGGTTTGTAGGGAAACGCAGTATGAAAATCCCACATTAACTCGGGAGCCTCAATATCATGAGCACCTACCCAACAGCCAGCGGCTGGCCCACCCCCGGTCCAATCAACCAAATATTGGAAGCGGTCGTTGAGCCATCGGGAATCTCGGATGCCGGACACCTCCAACCGGGAAACGGGAACGTGAGCACGGCGAGCTGTCGGGCCCGGATCAGGAGGTCGAAGCGGAGAATCAGGGTTGACAGGAACAAGCAAGGAGCGATGAAACACGGGATGTACACGAAGAGACCTAGGCAAAGTCAAACGATAGGTCACCGGATTGATGACCGTCTCCACAGGAAAAGGACCCAGGAAATGTTGATCAAGCTTGCGGTGAATTCGCCCTGGAAACAAGTACTTGGTGGAGAGCCAAACCCGATCTCCAACAGCTAACGGCGGCGTGTTGCGACGAGAGCGGTCTGCAACCCTCTTGTAGTCGTCCTTGGCCTTAGTCAAATGATGCTTAACCATCTCTTGGACAGACTGGAGTTCGGTTAAATAGTCCTCTGCAACTGGAACTGGAGAATCGAGGAGCGTGAGCGGGAAAAATCTGGGATGATAGCCGTAGTTGGCAAAAAACGGAGTGGTCTGAGTGGAAGTGTGCTGAGAGTTGTTGAAAGCGAATTCGGCCACGGAGAGATATTTGGACCAATCGTTCTGTTGGTCGTTGATGAAACAACGCAAATACTGCTCCAGGATGCCAATCACTTTCTCTGTACCCCCATCAGTCTCTGGGTGATGCGTGGAGGCTAGATTGAGTTGGACTTGAAGCGCAGACATGAGTTCTCTCCAGAACTCCGAGGTGAACTGGGTTCCTCGGTCGGACACTATTTTGTCAGGCAGACCGTGTAGCTGGAAGATATGTTGAATGAACAGCTGAGCAGTGACCTTGGCTGTCGGTATTCTTCGGCAAGGAATGAAATGTGCCATCTTGGTCAGCATGTCCACCACTACAAAGACAACGGTGTAGCTGGCAGAAACAGGTAGACAAGTCAAGAAGTCCATGGAAATAGCCCCCCAGGGTCTCTCCGGCATGGGTAAAGGCTGTAATAATCCCGGAGGGGCTCCTGTGGCATGTTTTGCCTGACGGCACCGTACACAGGAATTCACATAAGACTGAACATCATGGCGAAGTCTGGGCCACCAAAAAGTCCAAGACACTAAGTGGAGAGTCTTAAAGAACCCAAAATGACCTGCCGCAGGGTTATCATGGCATTGAGTCAGGATGAGACCCCGGAGTGGGCCTGCTGGAACATATAACAGGTTGCGGAAGCGTAATAGTCCCTCGGACAAGGTCCAAGGTGAGTCGGGACCCACCTCTTGTCTCTTCCGTATTGCAAAGTCATCTAGTTGTTGCGCTTCCCGAATCTGTCGTCGTAGATCTACCGGATCATGCACGGCTGCGATCGATTCGATAGGCAGAATGGTTCGAAGCGGCAAGGGGTCCTTGATCTGTAGATACTCAGGTTTACGGGACAAGGCATCTGCTCTTTTGTTGTACCCTTTCGGAATGTAGGTGACTTTGAAGTTGAATCGAGCGAAGAACAAAGACCAACGGATCTGACGTTGATTCAATTTCCTGGCAGATTGCAGATATTCCAAGTTTTTATGGTCAGTCCGAACTTCAACTTGGTAACGGGCTCCTTCCAGGTGGTGTCTCCAGGTCTCAAAAGCAGTCTTGATGGCCAATAGCTCCTTTTCCCAAATGGTATAATGGTGTTCGGAGGGACTCAGTTTCCTGGAATAATAAGCACACGGGAACAGGGTGCCGCCATCTTGGCGTGTTTGAAGAAGCACGGCCCCTACAGCAACATCTGAGGTGTCGGCCTCTACTACAAAGGGACGACAAGGATCTGGATACTTGAGAATGGGTTCCTGAACAAACGCCTTTTTGAGGGTCTGAAACGCCTGTTGCTCGGCATCGCCCCACCGGAACTTAATGCCTTTCCGTAACAGTCTAGTAAGGGGCGCAGTCAAGGCAGAAAATCTCGGAATGAATATCCTGTAATAGTTCGCAAATCCCAAAAGTCTTTGGACGTCTTTTGCTTTACACGGTGGTTGCCAGGTTTGCAAGGCCTCAACCTTGCCAGGATCCATGGCGATGCCTTGTGGAGAAATCACATGTCCCAGAAATTCAATGGTGGTTTGATAGAATTGACATTTCTCTAACTTGGCGTAAAGGTGATGCTCTCTCAAGCGTTGCAGAACTTGCCGGAGATGCTGGAGATGAGTTGCTCGTGACAGGGAGTAAAATAGGATGTCATCGAGGTAAACCACCACAAATTGATCTAATAAATCCCGGAAGATGTCATTCATGAAATGTTGAAAGACGGCCGGTGCATTGGTGAGTCCAAAGGGCATGACGGTATACTCAAAATGACCATACCTGATCCCAAACGCGGTTTTCCACTCGTCCCCCTCTCGGATGCGAACCAGGTTGTAAGCACCCCGTAGATCTATCTTGGTGAAGATGGTCGCTGATCGGAGACGATCCATGAGATCAGGAATCAAAGGCAGAGGGTACCGGTTGCGCACTGTGATGGCATTGAGCTTGCGATAGTCACAGCATAGGCGTAAATCTCCGGTTTTCTTCTTCACGAATAACACAGGAGCTGACAAAGGCGAGGAAGAGGGACGAATGAAACCCCTGGCCAGGTTTTTGTCCACAAAGTCTTTTAATGCGGCCAACTCGGGTTCTGACATGGAGTAAAGGCGTCCCCTTGGAAGCTTGGCATTTGGCAGCAAATCAATGGCACAGTCATATGGTCTATGCGGAGGCAATTGGTCTGCTTCTTTCTCACTGAATATATCTGCAAAGTCCGCTAGGTCGGCCGGCAAGGTGATGTCAGGGTGGGATGGTAGCTGGGCTGCGCAAAATTGGCGTACGTGGTCTACGCATTGCAAACTGGGAAATGAAACAAAGTTCTGGGACCACACCACACAAGGATCATGGGTTCTCAACCAGGCTAGGCCGACAACTACCGGGAAATGAAGTCCCTTGGTAATATAGAATTGGATGGCTTCTTCATGTTGTCCTATGACCAGGCGTATGGGCTGGGTCATGAACTTGATCGGTCCAGACAACAACTCACGACCATCGATTGTCTCAACCAACATAGGCGGCTTCACAGAGCACAAAGGTATGGCATGCTGACAAGCGAAAGCTTCATCCATGAAATTAGTGTTGGCTCCGGAATCCAACAAGGCGTGTGCCGGAATGCCCTGTGCATGATTTCCCAGAAGTATATTGGTTGCTAGGATCAGATGTCTCGGAGGACCGGGGTCTTCATCTGCGGAACTGGGACTGGGTTTGGCGCCTGCCCGACCCAACGTTTCCATTAGGCCGGGCTCTGGCCGTTTCCCGGCAAGGTGGCTTGAAACTGCTGAGTGGGAGGCCGAGCTAGAACAGGAGTAGGACCTGCCGTACCATGTCGTTTCTGGGGGCAGGCCATGACGTAGTGACCCATCTCTCCACAGTACAGGCACAATCCCTCAGCTCTCCCTCTTGCCTTCTCAGCCTCGGTCAAGCGAGATCTGGCTGCACCAAGATCCGTGGGCTCATCTCTGGCCATGGGTACAGGACGCCTCTCAGTGTAAGCCGGCAATGGTTGGAAAATACGTCTGGGTGCCGGGATAGGTGGAGTGATAGGTAGGGTCTGGAATCCTCTGCGTGGTGCAGGAACTGGCTTGGTACTTCCGGTGACTGGAACCATCTGTTTGACCAGGCGGGCATCCGTGGCTTGCGTTTGCGCCTCAATAGCCAAACAATGTTGGTATAATGCATCCAGGGTCGCGGGTATTACAGTATGTCTCAATCCATTCAAGATCTGGGAAGACAGCCCATCTTGAAAAATTTCCATGAGAGCCTCATCATTCCAATTAATTTCTTGAGCTAGGCGGCGAAAATCTGATATATATTCCGCTACGCAGCGCGATCCTTGACGTAACTCTCGTATCCGCCTGGTGGCAGTTTGTCTACGAAGGGGGTCAGCAAATTCTCTTTCCATCAGCTGGCAGAATCCTGCATAATTGCGCAGAACAGGATCTGGTCCTTCTATCAGAGGAGACGACCAATCAGCAGCTGGACCAGAGAGTAAACTTAAAATGAAAGCCACTTTAGTTTCATCAAGCTGGAAATCTGCTGGAGTTGAGGCAATGAATGTTCTGCATTGGTTTAAAAACGCTGGAAATTTACTACGCTCTCCAGTAAACTTATCAGGCAAGGCTAAATAACATCTGCTTTGTCTGGGTGGGGGAGGTGGAGCTGGGGCTGGGACTCCTGCACCTTGCTGAATCTGCTGTTGCAAATCGCCAATTTGTTGCTGGAGAGCTTGAACTAATTGATACAAAGCCGGATTATCTGCGAGCAGCTGCTCCATGACATCACTGAAAGCTCGGACTAATTTTCCGTCTTTTCTGCTTTTGGGTCACGAGCAATCTGTTCTGTCTGGCCCCTCTCAGCTCATTAAAATCCACATAAATATGTCTTTAAGAGGTTTATTTAACACATCTCAAAAGGATTCACTTCAAAGCACGCTGCTGGCATTTTGCTGGCAGGAACGGCCAAGTCTCATTTATTTACATTTAGATTAAAACATGCTCTTCCCACACCTTCCAATTAACTCACTCTTTCTTTATCACATTGTCCAAGACCTCATTATTCTTCCGTAGATTTCCAAAACATCAGAAGACTGAATTCAAACGCACTGCTCCAGATATCAGGCTACTCCTTGATTAACGTTGCTTGTGACAAAGGCGTAGTCTCTCTGTCCCCTTCTAATATAGTTTCCGATACGTCACTTCCCCCCATTACTTCCTTTTTCCACTTAACTGACACCTTCGTTTATCAAACCTTCGGAATCTCGGATCAAGCCATCTATCTTCTTGATCCAAATCTGACCCCTCACTTTGTGAATCTGACCCAGACTGCCTGTAAATCTCCTCCCTGTCTGGCTCAGCTGCCGGGAGGGGAAAATACCCAGAGGGGCCTGGCTGCTCTTCCTCGGCTGCCGGGAGGGGAAAACACCCAGAGGGGCCTGGCTGCTCATCCTCATACTCTGACACTTCCCAAGCTGGTCTAGGGACACTCACAACAACTATATGCAGATTTTATTAACCGTCTGCAAGATGCCTTGAAACGACAATTTGATAATCCTGATGCCCAAGCTGAATTGTTTATGAAATTAGCTAAAGAAAATGCCACCACTGAATGTAAACGGGCCATCATTGGATTGGGAGCTCAGCCAGATTTAGCAGAAATGATCAAAGCATGTCAGGACATAGGAACTGCTTCTTTTCAAACTAATCTCTTAGCTGCAACTCTTACAAAAGCTCAGACACCTCAGGGGAAATGTTATAATTGTGGTAAAATTGGACACTTTAAACAGGATTGCAGAAATTCTGGGGGAGGAAGGTATGCCTCCCGACTATTTAAAAATATTGCTAGGAGGCGTCCAAAAACAAAATGCCCTAAGTGTAATAAGGGATTTCATTAGGCTGATGAATGTCGGTCGGGAAACTTCAAAGCGGGCCGGTCTCATGCCCCGGTCCAAACAGAGACCCTTCAGTAATTCCATCAACAATTAACAATAGCTCTCCTGCCACTAGAGGGAGTGCTGGGATAGATTTAACTATCCAACAAGAAGTTTGTTTCAAACTTCCAGGAGAAGTACAAGTAGTTCCTTCACAACTTTCTGGACCTCTCCCTTCTGGATATGTTGGATTAATTTTGCCTCAATCTAGCATGGGAAAAAAGGGAATTTTTGTAATACCTGGAGTAATTGATTCTGACTATACAGGTGTCATCTTTATTCAATTATGGACTAACATGCCACAGACTTTGCCAAGCAATACTAGTCCTGCACAATTACTCCATTTGCCCTATTTTGTCCCTGCAGGGGATCATGATAGGGATTGAGGGGATGGTGGGTTTGGTTCCATGGATCCCGTTGTAATTGCATTAACCACCCCAATCACCACCCAGCGACTCCGTCAAACAGTCTTTTTTCAGGGTAAGCCTTTTGAGGGCATAATTGATACAGGGGCTGATGTTTCAGTAATTTTAGCTAAAGATTGACCTGCATCTTTGCCCACTGACCCATGCCCTAGTGTTTGGGGTATAGGAGGGCGACAAGATGCATGGCAAAGTACACAATTTCTTTCTGCAAGTCTTCCCAATTCTACTGTAACTGTTCAACTTCGTCCTTTCATGTCTTGACATTCATATCAACCTATGGGGATGAGACTTGCTTAGTAAATGGGGGGCTACCATCACCTTCGATGAATAAAATGTTTGCCTTACCCTTAACTTGGTTAACTATTACACCTGTTGGGTGGAACAATGGCCTCTTCCTCTGTACAAATTACAGGCCTTAAAAATTCTTGTTCAAGAACAATTACAGGCCAAACACATTGCCCCTTCCACTAGTCCATGAAACACTCCAGTTTTTGTTATCAAAAAGAAAATGTATGTGAAGGAGAGAAAACTATTTTTTAGTGGTGAGAAGTTTGTAACAAAAAAAACTTTCCTGTCTTTTTTGTTTTTCAACTGGCTGTGTTGCTTTAAGAGCAAGAGAGACAGAAAGAAGGGGGGAACTGTTCATTTTAAACTTTATTTCCTCTCTGCTTAGAATTCCGGTTTGCGGAGATGAAATTTAATACCCACTCTTGCAGTTTCAGCTGGAAAAAGTTTTACTTAAGGAGGAGACAGTAATTATTGGACAATTTTTGGGAGGGAAAAATTGTTGAGTTTAAATTGTTTAGTTAGTCAGCCAAAAGAAATGACTCTGAATTGTTTTGCTTAAGATTTGTAAATGTTTAACATACTTAATAGAAGTTTGTTTCCATCTGAATGGTATTTGATTAACTTAGAATTTAACTTATTGACCAAAGGAAAACAACCTGGAAATCTCATAGTAGTTCCACTTGTAGCATTTACCACAGTTGAGCAAATTAATGACATCTTGAGTACTCAATTTGTGGACAGAATTCCACATAAGAATTGTCACTTAACATTTTTGATATTTCTTATTAGTAAGCTACTATCAGGAGTATTATCTGTGTTAGAAGCACAAAAAGTATATTGTATTGAATGGCTTTACTTATCCCATCCCAAAATGTTTTATCTTTTATCCAGGCTGTTGCTGAAATAATAACCTTAGAACACAAACAAGCTTGACCTTGAAATGGGACTGAATTAATTAATATTGTTCTTCCTATGCCAAAATTTGATTTTCAATTTTATTTTCAGAATAACTTATCTCTTCAGTGTCTTTAACTGACTATTTAGGCTGTATTTCATATCATCTGCCTACACTGCAGTGCAATCCTCATCACAACGCTCAGAATTATCTTCTGCTATTTTAGCTTTCCACACTTTTTCTCAACAGACTTTTAACTTAATCTCCGACTCTCATTATGTGTGCCAACTTATTTTTAATTTTCCAGGTGCTTACATCACGCCCAAGATCAACCCCAATCTTATGGCTTTGTTTTTAACTTTACAGCAGGTATCCTTTGTTTCTCACATATGTATCGGTCCTTTAAGGATTGCCTTCACAAATAAATAAAAAAGGAGGGATCAAGGGTACCTAATTTGGCATGGATAACTCATCAAGTCAATAAAGTACTAATAACTTTAAACCAGCTAAATATTTCTTTTCAAAAAAACTACTGCCTACCAGCGTCACTTTCAGCAGAAAGCTTTGCTCCCTAATCCATTGGTATGTTATCGGCAATTGCCTGATAAAACATGGTTAGGTCCAATTCCCTTACTAACTTGGGGATGAGGCTATGCTGCTGTGCTTGCTCCTACAGGCCCTCTCTGGATTCCAGCCCGGTGTGTGCGACCAGCCAAAGATGTCGTGGCATCAAGTCCAGAACCCAATAATGGAAATGAAGCAGGTGACTCTTCAGACAGCACAATGTCCCTTTCACTCTCACCATCGCAGTCGGCCAACAACCTGGGGCGATGTGAAGAACCTAACATCCAAAGCACAGGAGGTTCTGAGGCAACAGGGAAAAGAACCTACACCAGAGAATTTATGCGCTGCCATATTTGCGGTTTTGACTGCAAATTCCTTAGTCATTCTTTGCCTCTCTTTCCTTCTTAATTGCTGTGTGGGGGCTGAAGCTCTCCCACCTCATCCTTTAGAATCAAATATAACCAAATATAATATTTGGGTGCAATTAGCTAATGTAACACAAGTGACAGACTTTTGTATTTCTCAATCATATGACATGGAAAATCTACTCTCTACCTGTCTTATACCTGTGTGTGTCCCAGCTTCAGTTTTTAAAAAATTAATACCTTAGAAAATTGGTGGAGTGCTCTATGGTCATGGCTTCCCATTGGCCTTCTCGGAAAGATTGTTCAATATCTCATTATAATAGTTGCTATCCTTATCAGCTGTTGTTGTTTATTTCAATGTCTTTTCTCCTTACTTAATAAGATGTCTTGCAATCTTCCATACTAAACTAAGATCCACTAACTACTCCAGCTTAGAATAATTTGTTCACTAATAAAATAAAGAAGAGTGAGATGTGGGGAAAAATGCATGGGCAGCAAACTGCCATGCTTTCCCCCCCACAAACCTCATAACCTTTTGATACCCTTTGTCCCAAGGAAGCAGCCAGAAGGTCATCCCCTTTTGACTTAATATCTCACCTTTTGTCTTAATACTTCACCTACCTAAACAGATAACATGCTTAGTTCCTTCTCCTATCTTTTCCTGCCTTTGTTAGTTCCTTCTCCTGTTTGCTTTTTACCTGGTCTTTGCACAGGTAATATGTTACTAGAAATAGTTGCTTATATGAAGGAATTTTCCAATGAGGAAAATTTATGTCAGCATCTAATGGTTAAACTTATGAATGTAAAATGTCAGCATTTAATGTAAAGCCTATGTATGTAACAAGTATATAAGAAACAATAAACTCAGAGTTTGTCAAGCTGTGTCCTGCACCTTCAAAGCTGTGTCCTGCAGCTTCAAACCTCTGCTCAAGAAATGTCTACATCTTTCTCTTAGCATCATTACATGTATGTGTACATATATATCGTACAAAAATAAATAACTTACGACCACCAGGAGAATCCAAAAAGGAAAATATTTTAATAAAACCGAGCTTTCGTTGGAAACTTCCGACATCGTCAGGGTTAAAAGCCAGTTAATGGAGACACCTTAAATAGGGTTAGCTAACGCTTGCACCCGGCTCCTAGACCACGTCATCTGTCCTAGCTGGTTAATTTGTGTTCTAGTTGTTTCTTTGACGTCTGCACTCAGCCCTCCTCTATCATTCCTTTGAAGAATGTAAGAATGTTTGAAGGAATGATAGAGTAGGGCTGAGTGCAGATGTCAAAGAAACAACTAGAACACAAATTAACCAGCTAGGACAGATGACGCGGTCTAGGAGCCAGGTGCAAGCATTAGCTAATCCTATTTAAGGTGTCTCTGTTAACTGGCTTTTAACCCTGACGATGTCAGAAGTTTCTGACAAAAGCTCAGTTTTATTAAAATATTTTCCTATTTGGATTCTGCTGGTGGTCGTAAGTTATTTATTTTTGTACTATGAATATGCCCAGGAGTCGTGTTTTTACAGATAGTACGTACGTATGTATGTATGTATGTATGTATGTATGTATGTATGTATGTATCTATGTATCTATGTATCTATGTGTATATGTGTATGTATAGCTATATATCACCTATATCTATGTATCTATAGTTATATATCTATAACATCTGTATCTCTATCTATCTATCTATCTATCTATCTATCTATCTATCTATCTATCTATCTATCTATCTATCTATCTATCTATCTGTACTGTATCTGTATCTCCTATCATCAAGAAATGACTTGATTACACATTCTCTCTCACACACACTCCTGACATTACTTAAAATGTGCCAACTATCTTTGCCAAAGTGAATACTTCAAAAATTTAACACAATACTTGCATGATATTTCATTATACAGACATTATTAGAAGTCAGATGGTATATAAAGAATCTATGTCAGTGATAAAATAATTGGAATTAAATGGATACTTGTTAGTTGAAAAAAACATTGGAGCTACTCTACATTTTATCAATTGAAATTATTACATTTCTTTTTTTAGGTATGATTTTCATCATTATACATTTCAGCATTCTCAGATTAACTGATAGAAAAGAAAAATAATAATTTTGCTCCTGGGACCACAAACATTTAATGAAGATAGTTATTATCATTAATATTAATTGGAAAACATGATAATCCCAAGAATATTATTTTCTCTGACTTATCTG
Source organism: Bothrops alternatus (assembly GCA_034064705.1). Classification (NCBI taxonomy): domain Eukaryota; kingdom Metazoa; phylum Chordata; class Lepidosauria; order Squamata; family Viperidae; genus Bothrops; species Bothrops alternatus. Next base: position 863,937 of record JARGCV010000156.1, on the reverse strand, counting down.
TACAAACAAGTAAGCCAAAGTAGTATGATTCTATTAAGTTTAATATAATGCTATGATGAAAATTAAAAAGTAAATCTCATTAGATAAGAAGTTACTTTGTTATATTGATTATCTCATTTAATGAGACTTATTTATTGAACTTTACACAGCTTAATTAGAGACCAGGCAATCTTTCAAGCTTGAAGAACAACTTGGAAACAAATAATTATTGTGATCCCCCCCCCCGAGATTAATTAAAACAACTTATAGATAGTAAGGAGCTTCTGTCCTTCAATTTTGTGTATGTGAGAGAAATGGATAAAAAATTAACACTTAAAAATGTTGCCTGTTAATTTAGTGGGGAAAAAAAGAACTTTAATACTTTACCAAATATATAATTATGGACACAGATACACAGATGCACACACACACACACACACACACACACACACACACACACACACACACACACTTCATTATTTATTTATTTAGCTAGCTAAATAAAATTTATTTATTTATTTAGGTAAGATTGACAATGTAGAAATCTGATAGCTAGCTAGTTAGCTAACAGATTTCTACACTGCCAATGTTATCTAAGTGACTCTGGGCAGTTTATAATAAAAACATATAGCAATATTAAAAAACACAGTTAAAATAGATAAAAGCAGAATTAAAAACAAGGTTAAAATGAAAATGATAAAAATGTAAAACAGGCAGAAAGAGTCCCATTCCTAGAGTGGCTTATTACTCATAGGGAGATGGGAGACTGGACAAAAGTTATCCAAAATGGAAGAATCCAGTGGTGGCTTCTTAAGAAGAAGGTGCACCAGTGCTTCTTAAGAAGAAGGTGCACCAGTGCTTCTTTAAATTGTACCAGGAACACGTATCTCTCAAGAGTAAATTAGCTTTTACCAAGACCCACCTAAATATCCCTACTGGGTATCCTTGACTAGTCAGAAGAGTCATGGATCTAAATCACAGATGGCCATGCTTACAGCAACAAGGATCCTTTCTACTTCCTTGGGTCTAAAAAGATATTCCCAGATAACTGGGTAAGTTCATTCTACAGTCATGATAGGCCAAGAGAGGTTGAGATGCCCAGAGGTCTTGCTCATCCACTGAGCCACTTATTACTAGCAGAGATTCCACTGGTCCCAGAAGACTAAGTAAGACTAAGAGACTAGGACACTCCCAGACATGGACATTATAAACTCTGGGAACTCCTCCCCCTTCAACTGCTGCAATAATTTTTAGGAGCCCATGTCATACATCCACTCCAATCTATCAATGTTCAAAAATTAAAGCAGACATATTTTACAAGGAAGATCATGGACTAAGTAAATTGTTTCAAGGACACAATTTTTTATGGGACACAACAGGAGTCACTGTACAAACAAAAGACTTGCAATAAATTTTAGCCACATCTAGTGGGACATCAAATGCCCAGTTGAGAATTGTGACAGAAATGGTTCAAATTTAGGTTAGGGCCTGGAAAGTGATGATAACTTTCTGGCTGTAATTCAATTCTTCCCAGTGGGTTTGAGCTTTCTAGTCCTGATAAATAATTTCTGCTCTCCCTGGAAACAGACAGTAGAGCACAAGGTGGCCTTAGATGGGATTTTGCCATTGTTCTTAATCTCACTCAGGGCACGGGTCAGCAACCTGTGGCTCCCAGCCTCCTCTGCCATTTGCAGAGAAAGAGAGAGAGAGGGGGGACTAGCATTTCCCTGCTTCCCTTCTCTCTCTCTCTCTCTCTCTCTCTCTCTCTCTCTCTCTCTCTCTCTCTCTCTCTCTCTCTCTCTCTCTCTCTCTCTCTCTCTCTCTCTGTGTGTGTGTTGTGTGTTTGTGTTTGTGTTTGTGTTTGTGTTTGTGTTTGTGTTTGTGTTTGTGTTTGTGTTTGTGTTTGTGTTTGTGTTTGTGTTTGTGTTTGTGTTTGTGTTTGTGTTTGTGTGTAAAAAAGTGGCCTCATGCTGTTCCGACGAGCTGACAAGCTTATTGGGCAGGGCTCCTCCCTTTGCTGCATCTCTGCAGGAAGCAGGAAGGGCAGGAGAGAGTCAGCCCAATAATGTGTGTCAGCTTGTTGCAGAACAGCCTGAAGCCAGCTTGCCAGGTGAGCAGAAGATCGGAGAAAGGGAGAGAGGGGGGAGGGAGAGAGGGAGAGAGAGAAAGAGAGGAAAGAGAAAGAGAAAGAGAGAGAGAAAGAGGGAGAGAGAGAGAGAGAGGGAAAAGAGAGAGAGAAAGAGAGGGAGAGAAAAAGAGAAAGGGGGAGAGAGAGGGAGAGAAAGAGAGAAAAAGAGAGGGGAGGGAGAGAGGGAGAGAAACGGAGAGAAAGAGAGAGCAGGAGACAGAGAGAGAAAGAGAGGGGGAGAGGAAAGAGGGAGAGAAAGAGAGAAAAAGAGAGGGGGAGAGAGAGAAAAAAAAGAGAGAGGGGGAGAGAGAAAAAGAGAGAGGGAGAGAAAGAGAGAAAAGAAGAGAGAGGAAGAGAGATAGAAAAAAGAGAAAGAGAGGGAGAGAGAGGGAGAGAAAGAGAGATAAAAAGAGAGGGAGAGGAAGAGGAAGAGAAAGAGAGAGAGAGGGAGAGAAAGAGAAAAAGAGAGAGAGAGGGAGAGGAGGGGGAGGAAAGAGAGAGAGGGAGAGAAAGGGAGAGGAAAGAGAGAAAGAGAGAGAGAAAGAGGGAGAGAGGAAAGAGAAAGAGAGAGAGAGGGAGAGAGAGAGAGAGAGAGAGAGAGAGAGAGAGAGAGAGAGAGAGAGAGAGAACTCATGCACATCAGCCTCTATTTTTAAATTAAACTCTTCAATCAATGCCCCCACCCCTTTCATGTGCGCACGCACACACATACAGGTTTTGCGGCTCCCAGTGTTTTCTTTTCTCTGGGAAATGGGTCCAAGTGATTCTTTGAATATTTAAGGTTGCAGACCTCTGCACTAGGATATGATCAAGCCAAGAAATTGATTATCAACTGAATAAAAGACATGGAGTTCTAGTTAAACGTGAATATGATAATGTTTCACAATATGAATAGGATTAGTTGGAATCTATGGGAACCAGCAAGGTATCTGGAAGACCTAAACTGTCAGGCACAAGAAATTAGGAGCCAGGATAGAGTTCAGAAAGCACCGTGAATTTATTCCATGCAATCTATACATAAGAATTCGACATACTAATAGTCAGGGCAAAATAGCACCAAATAGTCAATGGATGTCAAGGAGAACTGGGCAAGTATCTCTCAGGGGCATAAGTACTCCAGTTTGATGAAGCACTTGACCCCACCCTTGGACTTGATGATGTTGGAACAAAAAGGGGTTCCAAAGGTAAAAGAGGTGTTCAACAATCCATTAAGAAAGTTGCTGACTCAAACTGCAAGAAGCATATAAATGCAGGCTTGTTTGTTCATTATTTTTTTCATATTGCAATGGATTACAAGTAACAACATAATGATCATATGCCATGACAGTGAGGACCCACAGATCAGATCCCAGAAAGAAGACCAAAAAGAAAACTTGACAAACACATTCAATATAAGAAATGTATCTTGTATTCATGAGAATATAAACCATTGATTTAGGGAGAATGACTGGGACCACAAACATTTAATGAAGATAGTTATTATCATTAATATTAATTGGAAAACATGATATTCCCAAGAATATTATATGGTCTTGTATGGCCAAGTTCAACAGGAAAAAAGTACATGAGTGTATGCAGGTGATGATTGAAAATTATTGTAAAGATTATAAGGAAGTTTCCTGTCAGAACTGCAAAATACATCACTAGGAAAACAAAGAAATAAAGTAGTACTGTTCTCATACCTCTGAGAATTCCATGAACAGAAAATAATAGTTTGTAGATTGATTATCCATTTTCCTTCAGGATGTTCCTTTTAACTGACAAAAACAGACAGACAGGTACTTTAAAATTATCCATTTTCCTGTCAGGATCTTCCTAGTAACAGAAAAAGGCAAAAATACCCATTTTCCTCTCAGGATGTTCCCAGTAACAGGTACAAACAGAAATATACTGTAAGCAGACTGGTATTTTAAAAGCATTGTGTTTAAAAAATATTCATAAATTCAATTAGAATAAGATATATCTGATTAAGTAGCCCATCAACTAAACATTTTAAGGCATATTTCCAAAGTTCATACATTTTCATACTGATCTGAGATAGCATCATTCCACTTAATTGCAATATTTTTCCCATTTCTTTTTCTTTCTTTCTTTCTTTCTTTCTTTCTTTCTTTCTTTCTTTCTTTCTTTCTTTCTTTCTTTCTTTCTTTCTTTCTTTCTTTCTTTCTTTCTTTCTTTCTTTCTTTCAAGAGAATAAGTGAATGATAGAATAATAGAATAACAGAACGACAGAATAACAGAATAGAGGATAGTAAAGTTGGAGGAGACCTTGAAGTTCTTCTAGCCCAACTCCCTGCTCGGGCACAAGACCCTATAACAGTTTAGACAAATGGCTGTCTGATTTCTTCTTAAAAACCTCCAGTAATGGAGCACTGATAACTTCTGAAGGCAAGCCATTCCACTGGTTAATTTTTCTCACTGTAAAGGAAATTTCTCCTTGGTTCTACGTTGGTTCTCCCCTTGATTAGTTTCCATCCATTGCTTCCTGTCTTATCTTCTGGTGCTTTGGAAAATAGGTTGACCTTCTCTTCTTTGCAGCAGCCCCTCAAATATTGGAACACTGCTATCATGCTACCCTTAGTCCTTTTTTCACTACACTAGTCAAACCCAATTCCTGCAATCATTCTTCATATGTTTTAGCTTCTAGCTCTCTAATCTGCACTCTTTCCAGAGTCTCATCATCTTTTTTATATTGTGGTGGATGTAGTATTTCAAATTTGGTTTTACAAAGACATTATAAAGGAGTACTAATACATCACATGATCTGGATTCTCTCCTTCTGTTCATACAGTCATACAGCATAAGATTGTGTTGGCTTCTTTGGTTGATGCAACACACTACTGACTCCTATTTGATTGTCTGCTAGGTCTCCAAAATCTCTCACAGTTATTGCTATTGAGCCAGGTTCCACCTATTCTATACATGTACACTTTTCTTGTCTAAGTATAAAATCTTACTTTTCTCACCACTGAATTTAATTTTGTTAGATAGAACCCACTGTTCAAGTCTGTCAAGATCCTTCTGTATCTTGACTCTGTCTTCTGAGGTGTTGGCTATTGCTTCCAATTTAGTGATGTCTGCAAATTTGATGAGTTCCCCTTCTATTCCCTCATCTATATCATTTATGAAGATATTGAAGAGCATTGGGCTTAAGACAGAACCTTGTCTTCCCCTACTGCTTACTTCCCTCCATGCAGATGTAGTTCCATTAAGGACTACATGTTGAGTGCAGTTTGTCAGCCAGTAATGAAGCTATCTAGTTGTGGTCTACTTTGTCAAATGTCTTTCTAAAATTCAAATGCACCAGGTCCACAACATTTTGCTTATCCACTAATTTAACCACTTGTCAAAGAATGAGATAAGATTTGTTTGGTGTAATCTGTTTATTATTTAATAATTGTTTAAAAAACATTTTCTCAAACTCACTAAATTTTTACATAGAATAAGTTACCTTACAATTGAACCCATATACAAACTTATTGGTTTTTAGCCTCAGACATTCCCTCAGCTCATACCATATCTGATTGTTTCTAAAACCTTTCAGACAATAAAAAGGTTTTCACCAGGTTGGAAGAAGTGTAATAATACATACTCTGTAGTCTCTGGAGAATTCTCTCAATCCAGCAAGAGTTTTGTTTGCTCTTCCCAAATCTCTTTACTCCAGGATTCAATCTAAGCAAAACAAAGAAAAAAATATATCATTAACTATTTAATTTGGTTTGCTTGTTTCTATAATGAAAAGACACTTTTGGTGTATGGTTGTATCTGGATGACAGACAATCAGTAATATAGTAGTTTTGTCATACTGTTTCTCTGCTTGAGAACTTCCAAATTTTAAATCAGAGTAATTTTGATGATATTGGAGATATGATATCAATTGACTGACTTGCATATTCTTATTGCTCTATGGAAAAAAAGGATTTTTTTTTTAGCTCAAGAATCTAGTGCAGAACACTATGCAATCTTTAGTCCCAGTGCATTCTGGCATTCTTGCCACAACTTTCCAGAAATAATAAAACTAAACCTAATATCAACTAAGTAAATAGTTCTGTGAAACTTCAGCAACACGTCAATTCCGAAACTTAGGGCTAAAATATACAATAATTTATTGCATAGCATAAACATGCAGTTGCCTTTCCATTTGTTTATTATGACTAATGTTGGGGCAAGCAACCAGAACAACTTTGTACATAGGCTAAAGCAATCCTTTTTTACAAGAATCTGGCCTGATTGACTGTCTTTCCTTGAGAAATAGCAGATGTAGCCTTAAGGGTCTTATCTCAAATGTTTGCTCCCCTGAATCTACTCCATGTTGAAATATCTCTTTACTCTCCTTAGAGCAGACATGTCAAACCCACGACATCACATGACGTCATGCAACATATTGGGACAGTTTTGTCATTGCTGGCAATGGGGTGGGCGTGGCTTCCATGTGACGCATCCGGCCTGCAGGCCAGCAGTTTGACACCCCTGTCCTAGAGAAATTGTCTTTCCTTCAGCCAGGGGGTTTTATCACAAATTGGCAATACAGTTTCATGTATATATTTTATGCTAAAACTGCATGTTTAATGCATTCTCAGCTGAAGTAGCCTCTATGTAGCATTGTTCTGCAACTTTGAATGTATATTCTGCCTCTATGTGTAAGTATTTATAGAATCAAAAGAAGAATACAGTGAATATAACTGGTAAAAAACCTTGAACATCTTTCAGTATCCATACTTGAATTCCCCAGGTCCAACCTCTAAGGCTTTTAGCCTTTTAGGCTGTAGCATTAGGACATTTTTCCCCCATAAAACATGCTCACCATGTTGAATCTTACAGTGTAAAGTCTCTGGTTATATTATAATGAGCCTTGTTGAATCTTACACTAAAGCCTTGTTGAATCTTACAGTGTAAAGTCTCTGGTTATATTATAATGAGCTGTAATTTATTTTCTAAGGTGAGCTTGTTCCTCTTGTTGTGGTTTGCTTTTTTCTTATCTTCCTCCTCCTCTTTTCTTTTATCTTGTTAAATATAATTTAACTAAGCCTACAAATCTTGAAGTCCCTCACAAGAACAATAGCAATAGCACTTAGACTTATATACCGCTTTACAGTGCTTTATAAGCATAGTTCTAATAATAAACAAAATGATCAATTATCATTGATACAGGAGAGATGTGTTACTAAAAGAAAAAATCCAGACTTTGCAACTCAACTGATGCTTTTCCTGGATGAATTGTTTGGGGGTGCTCCTCGATCCCTGCTTTCATTGAATTTATAAGCACTATCACATACTAACATTCTTAGAGGACAAATTGTGCCTTTTTTGTTGGCCATCAATAAACAAAGTGATAATATCTGTTTCTGACTGAGGACAATGATGAACACAGGAGACTTCTACGGCGGTGATGCTTATAAATGTTTTTAATGGCATGTAGTTTTCACTAATGAAGAAAGAGGGGGGATGTTTAAAATGCCCCCAAATTAATATAGCATTAGCCATTGAACTGAATGTTTAGGTAATACATCTTACCAAAGTGGTTGGAAAATGCTGCTTCACAAATTACTTTATTGGAAACAAAATAAGTCAAATTTTTGACTTCATCTAATTCTGTAGGAACAAGATTTTCTTTTTTTACTATGTTACTTTATTGCATGGATTTCATCTGCTCCTCTGCAAGCTTCCTTCCAACCCACCAGTTCCTGCCATGTAGACCATTCCAACCCACCCAAAGAAAGCCCTCTCTAAACTGGGTCATGCTGACCAACCAAAAAAGAGGAAGTCAGCTGGAGTGTCACTTCCTTTGCCTGCAAAAGGATGGTAGGGGTGGTCTGGAATAATCTCCTTTTCTCATCCACAGTTATTAATTTATTTATTCAGAATGTTTGCTAATATTTGACATGTTTCTTATATTATTCTTCTGTACAAGCATGGCATTGCTTTTTTGTAGTTATCATATTTCTTTTTTGCTGTCATGAATCATATCACATTGAGCAAAATAAAACACATTCAATTAAATTTTGTTCACTCGTTTATTAAATGATTATTTCTCTCAGCCCTTGAATGTTTGCAAATTGTCCAATGTACGTCTCAGACTGAAAGCTTTTGAGACCCCTGCTTTATTGATAACAATGCAATAGATTGAAGAATAAAGATATCAAGAACAGAAAAAAAATGGGCCAAAGTTTTGACAGACATGAGACATCTGCCACTCCAGCCATCCTAGAATGAATCAATTTGTAAAAAGATTTGAACTGTATACCTGAGCTGTTGTGTGAGTTGGTTTAATAATTCATGGCTTGCTCTTATGGGTAGTGTTTAACCAGTTTTCCTCACCACCAACCCAAATTCTATGGCTAAAACGTTATGATTGGATGCTGAATTTTGGCAGAGACTTTATGATTTGGAATGGGTTGCTCCAAATTTTTCTTTTATACCTAGTTTTGGGATGACACATTTCTTAAAACTCATAATGATGATGCAACATTTCTGGTTCTGTGAGGAAGAATAATCTTTATGAAACTCATAATTTAAAGTACAAATATCTAGAACTGGACATTTTCTCCAAATGACCTTCTTTTAAATAGCAAGTGATTTTTTTTTCCTGGCTTCAACCTTACGTTAAATGTCTTTGTCTCTCAAATCATTGTTTCTACAATTAAGGTGTCATAAATTTATAATTTATAATGACTTCAACATGCCTTTATTATTATCATAATAAAATTATATTTAAACATGATTAATCAGAACAAATCCAATCATAAAATCTTTTGATTTGATATTTTCCTCCACTCCTTTCTGCTAAATTCTCTCAGTTCCCAAAATATAATACCATGGATCAGGAATCTGGAATTTGTCAGCAATGAGAGAAAGGGGGAAATGGCATAGAAAGGCACTAAGACAGAAAATAACAATGAAAGCTGGCAGAGAAGAGATTCACTTTTTTTTCCACTGCAGATTAAGGCTATCCAAAATCCATACAAAATAACTGTGATTCTAAAAGCTTTTCTGTTCAATTATTATCTGTTCCAAACAGTCTGAAGTTACAACTGCCATTCTTCTGATAGTGTTGTCTTTCATATGTATCGAGTTCTCTCCAAAAACCTAGAATGTCATAAAGTATTGGCATGTATGAATCTAGCACAGTGGTCTTCTGCAACTGACAAGTGGAAATTTTCACAATGTGGAGATTATTGTATTATTATAATTGGTTGGTAGATTATTGTTGGTTTAGACTGGATTTGGCATTTTTATCTTATTATCTAATTATAATTTAAGACTTTAATGTAATATTTTGTATCCCATCCTTCTGATGTTGGTCTAGTGTCCCACAATAAAGGTGGTCATGATTTAATTTGACTGTAATTGACTGGATTTCTAATTTAGTAAAATTTGGAGTGCTATAGGTTCATTATTGCTAAAATGTAGGGAAGGAATGGAATATATTCTTGCAGAAAAGTGGGAAAAAAAATTCTAAAATCCAGCAATGTTGTAGCTGAACTGGAACTAAATGATCCATTTTGCTTCTGTTTGTCTAATGTAAATGTATATTTAGAATAGAATAGAATAGAATAGAATAGAATAGAATAGAATAGAATAGAAGGGACCTTGTAGGTCATCCAGTCCAACCCCCTGACAGAGCGGTTCTCAACCTATGGGTCGCGACCCCATTTGGGGTCGAATGACCATTTCACGGGGGTCGCCAAACACCACAGTCCGCCATTTTTTTCCCCTTTTCCCCTCGGCCGGTGCAGGGGACAGCCGCGCATGTGCAAGGTAGCACCGTGCATGCGCGATGTGAGCCGTCGCGCATGTCGTGCATGCGCAATGTGGCCCATCGTGCGTGCGCCGCGCATGCACAATGCGGACCGTCACACCGCGCATGCGCGATGTGGACCGTCGCACGTGCTGCGCATGCACGATGCGGGCCATCACACCACACATGCGCGATGTGGGACTGGGCATGCACGCCGTGCATGCGCGATGCAGACCGTTGTGCATGCAGGGCATCGCGCGCACACCGCGCATGCGCAATGCTGGCCGTCACGCCGCACATGCATGGTGCGGGCCATCGCGCCACGCATGTGCAGTGCAGGTCGGGGGCGCGGCCTGCAAAAGGTTGAGAACCGCTGCCCTGACAGATGGTTGTACAGTCCTTCTTTTCACTACAATAGATGTACCCAATTCCTGCAATCAGTCTTTGTATGTTTTAGCCTCCAGTTCCCTAATCATCTTTGTTGCTCTTCTCTGCACTTTTTCTAGAGTCTCAACATCTTTTTTTATAGTGTAGTGACAAAACTGTTTACAGTATTCTAGGTGTGGTTTTAAAGCGTAGTTCAATTGCTGATGATTTTATACATTTATGAAAAAAATGTTCTTTTTACAGGAAACAAACTACTTTGCCCTTATTATATCCTGAGATATTATTTGAACTTACCAGTCTCTTTTTCAGTTCTACAGTACTCTGGACTTTTCCACCCAATTACTAAATGGGACAATCCTGTTTCAGTTATGGGGGCAGAAAAGATTAAGGACGTTGTTCTATTTCTTGAAAAAAATTCCCCAGTATTGTCTCTTTCATTCTAATATATATCAATACAGCACTTGTGAGCTTACAGATAAGTTGTGCAAGTAATAAAGAATGCAGTCTAGTTTTACTAATGACCTTGTGATTGCAGTATATAGAATATTTTTATCCAGAAATACACTTGATGTTTGATATTTTCTTGTACATTTTCCTTATATTTAGCACTTTAGACAAGGCAATTTTGATGTCTCTATTTCTCATACTATAGATGACAGGATTCAAACAAGGTGGGATAACACAATATAACAAAGTTGAGATTAAGTCCAATGAAGTGGAGGAAGGTTTTAAATGAGCAAGTAATCCAGATAATAAGAATATGGAAACCACAATGACATGAGGTAGGCAAGTAGAAACTGCTTTTTTCCTTCCTTCCAATGAGTGAATTTTCAGCACAGCAGTGAAAATGGATACATAAGTATAAATTTATTTATTTATTTCTAAACTTCTATACCGCCCCTCTCCCGTAGGACTCGGGGCGGTTTACAGCCCAATTAAAACAGATAATAATAATAAATATTTAAAATGAATTAAATTAATACATGGCTATTACTAAAACCTATTTAAAATCCCAATTCTAAAAACCCAAACAACCTTATTTTAAAAAAATTACATAAAAATTTACATAAAAACCCGAGGAGGTCTAGGCCAGGCCGGCTTGATTGAGGAGATGAGTCTTCAATTCTCTTCTGAAGATGCAGAGATCATGACAAGAATAAAGAAAAAACAAACACAGGCTAAAATAGAAATGATCACAAGTACTTTGATTTCATTTTTGTTTAACCCTGTACAACTGAGTTTAAGTAGCTCTGGAATTTCACAGAAGAACTGATTGATGATGTTGGAACAAAAATGGGTTTCAAAGATAACAGAGGTGTTCAACAATCCATTAAGAAGGTTGCTGATTCAAACTGCAAGAATCATGTAAATGCAGGCTTGTTTGTTCATTATTTTTTCATATTGCAATGGATTACAAATAGCAACATAACGATCATATGCCATGACAGTGAGGACCCACAAATCAGATCCCAGAAAGAAGACCAAAAAGAAAACTTGACAAACACATCCAAGATAAGAAACGTATCTTGTATTCATGAGAATATTAGCCATTGATTTAGGGAGAATAACTGAAATAGCCACAATGTCTTGTACGGCCAAGTTCAACAGGAAGAAGTACATTGGTGTATGCAGGTAATGGTTGAAAATTATTGCAAAGGTGATGAGGAGGTTTCCTGTCACAACTGCAAAATACATCACCAGTAAAACAAAGAAATAAAGTATCTGCTGTTCTCGTACCTCTGAGAATTCCGTGAGCAGAAAATAATAGTTTGTGGATTGGTTGTCCATTTTTCTCTCAGGATGTTTGCAGTAAGTGATAAAACAGAAAGAAAGCAGTCTGTTTCAAAATTATTCATAAATTCAACTGGAATAAGAAAAATCTAATTCAGCATGGGGATAAGGATTTCATCAATTAATTCATTAAATTCTAATAACTGCCCATGTCAGTCAGCTAAATGAATAAGGTTAAAAAGAATTACCATACTTCCTAGTTTAGGGAACAAGAAGAACAGAGAGTTCTCGTGAGTTTGACTGAAATTTGCTTCCATTAGCTAATTACAAAGAGATTAAGAGCTATTCACATAGCATATTGCTTGTCAATGTGCCAGTAACTAGAGGTCAAAATTGTATCCAATGTTCTGTTATGGTGGTAAATTAAAAATGTGTCTCCCGAAAGCTACATGCTTCTCATCCATCCTTTGAACTTTTCAAGAAGAACTTAGCTACCTTAATATTGCTATGAATTTTTCTGAAATAAACATTTGTATTAATAATGTCTCCAGACTCAACTACTTTTCACATTTGTTTGCAATATAAGAAATTTAATTTTGATTAGGAAAGTCTCACAGCATAATAATAAAGAAATATATAAAGAAATAAATATAACAAAAACCCCATATCATTTTTAAAACTATATCCAAATTTCTTATTTTTTTTGACAAATTCCATATTCTGAGATAAAGCATGAATACCCCTGTAAATGCATTTTTTTTAAAAAAAAGAACAAAGAAGTATATTTTTAACATTGATGCCATGCCATTATCTAATTTCTATTTTACAATACTTTATTTTACCGTCTTCTTTCAGAATCAGAATTAGAATAGAGTTGGAAGGGACCTTGGAAGTCTTCTAGTACAAACCCCTGTTTAAGCAGGAGATCCTATACATTTCAGACAAGTGACTGTCCAGTCTCTTCTTAAAAACCCCAGTGATGAAGCACCCACAACTTATAGAGGCAAGCTGTTCCACTGGTTAATTGTCCTCACTGTTAAGAAGTATCTCCTTAATTCCAGGTTGTTTCTCTCTTTGATCAGTTTCCAACCATTGTTTCCTGTCCAGTCTTCTGGTGCTTTGGAGAATAAATTGATCCCCTCTTCTTTGTGGCAGCCCCTCAAACACTGGAATACTGCTATCATGTCACCACTAGTCCTTCTTTTATCTAGACTAGTTATACCCAATTCATACAACTGTTCTTGATATGTTTTAGTCTCCAGACTTTTGATCATCTTAGTTATTCTTCTTTGCACTTTCCAAAGTCTCAACATATTTTTTGTAGTGTGGTAACCAAAATTGGTTGCAGTATTCTAGGTGTGGCCTTACTAAGGCTTTATAAAGCTTTATACTTATACTTCACGTGATTTCAATTCAATTCAAATTCAATCACAGCACATTGCTTAAAGCAGGGCTTTTCAACCTTTTCACCCATTGTACTACTTTTAGGATATGGCAATATCCGAGTACCACCAGTCGCCTAGCAAGGTGTCAAAAACTTAATGATCCCCCCAAAAAAGGAAAAAAGTGATAAAGTAGAGATAGTCCTCAACTTACAACAGTTTGCTTAGTGACTGTTCGAAGTTACAATGGCACTGAAAAAAATGTCCCCCAAGACACAGTCAAGCAAGACACCTACCTACCCACCCAGCAGTCCTCTTCCTCCTGTCCGAGGTTTTCATGGTTGTGAGCATTTCTGTTGAGGATTGGCAGTGAGGGTAGGGTGGGGGGTGTTTGGTCTTTATTCCCCCTGTCTGCTGGGTGGTTGCAGCAGGTTTTGGTCACTTCACATGACCCTGGGACACTATGACCATCATAAATATGAATCAGTTGTCAAGCATCTGAATGTAAATTACAAGACCCTGGAGATGCTGCAACATTCCAGCTGATCGGCACTTTTTCTGGCCTCAGCAGAAGTGCCAGGATCAATACCGAGCTCCAGCTGGAGCCTGGCGCTGATTCTGGCACTTCCGCTGAGCCCTGACAGCCCTGCAACTCCAGCCATCTCTCGGTCAGACTTCTGCGGTGCTGCCATCAGTTCAGCTCATTCCCCTCCACCACTACTTTTCTAGGATGGTTGTGTACCATCTACCAGGTGCCAATGTACCACAAGTGGTACCAGTACCAATGGTTGAAAAACCCTGTCTTAAAGGGCATTAAACAGGGCTGCTGATATCAATTTGCACAAACAATAGTGATATAAACTTTCCATCAACTGAGATAAAAGAGGGGAAAAAAGTAAAGAGTCAGAACTTTTAGTGCACCAATACTGCCATCTTGTAAGGTTGGAGATATTACATACAAACCTCATATAGTACTCTTCAGAGAGTTTATACTTTTTCTTCCAAATGCATCTTGTTTGATTGTAACCAAATGTCCAATTTTTGTTTTATGGATCCAAAATACTTTGTTAGAAATCCTGAGGCATGTTAAGGTTTTTGTTTTGCATATTTTCAACAATGGCTTTTATGATAAGGCCATATGATCCTGTAGATCATTGTTATGTAAGAAACAAATCCTGCTTAAAACTATTCCAGTGTCAGGTGATCTTTTCAGCAGATCATTTGCTGCTTTCAATGAGTTGTGGATCCTTTCAGAAATGTATTAATGATTATTAATAAGTCTATAAAAGCAAAGGCATATTTGTGAGTATACAAATTGGAAAAGTAATTAATGCAGACTAAGAAGTCACCTGAACCACAAGATTGGTGTCAAATTAATTAATTAATTAATTTTTAAAAACTGCATGAGTTGTATATTTGTGCTGTATTTGAACTTACAGTAGACCAAGAATTTTTTCCATTTTTTTTAAAGATATGGCTTTGTACCTGACTACAGAAATACAAACACATACATACTTTTGAGTGTATGCATGCTCAGAGTCTGTTATGATTTGTGCAGCTTATAAATCCAATTTAACAATCTATCAATCTTATTTTAATCCTTCTTCATTTCCATAAAAACAATTTCATAGTTTCTGTTTGGAATGGTATTGATGAATCATCATTGTCAGATTTCCCAAGGATGCACAAACCAGAGTGGCGTCCCCAGAGGCCAGGTCAAAAAACTGGGATCCACAAATTTATTGTAATTCAGGAACAGTTACATTTTGGCTAAACTCTTGTAATAAACTCTATTTCTTGATGGAAGAATTTCCTTTATTTGAAAATATCCACTTGAAATCTGGCAGGGGTACTACTTCTGCTATTGTCATCACATTGTCTTCCAAAATGAAATAACAGGAGGCCATTTCCTCCTCCAAATCACATCCTACAGACACTTTTTTTCTTTTAATTCAAATTATACCTAGATTATATTGATTTGTTCTTGAATCCTCAATGCATATCTCAAATAGTTATGCCCTTCTCGATTCTCAAAACTGGAAACTCACATTTGAATCTGATCCAAAGTTATATTCACATAGGATATCTATTTGAACACAGACATGTACATACATATACACACACAACATTTGCCTATTCTCATATGTAATCACAATCACAATTATGTGTCTAAATAGTCAAAAAGAGGCAATTATACAAAAGAGCAGATGCAATTCTGTCTATCTCAGCAATGAATAGTCTACAGCATTCTTGATGTTGCTGAAACATAGTCCCAAATGATGAATCATGAGCATGTTAGTTCAGTAGCTTCTCTCTGCTTGGCTTAAATAAAATGATAGAAATAATTCTCTATGTGAGAAAGAGTAAGGTTTCCCTCCCCCCCCCAAAAAAAATCCAACTAGCTGAATAGGAATTCATTGAGATACTTCTCAGCTTTTGTGCCTTCACTGAGCATGCAGAAATAGATTCAAGTTTCATTTATAATTCTATGTCTGGAGCTAATGGAATCACAGATAGAATTACAAAACAAAATAAATACTTACAAAACAAAACAAAAAGAAACAGAACAGGTTTTTTCCCCCTAAGAGTTGCCCTTATTTAATAATTTTGAAAGAGCAAGCTTGATACTGCTGTTTCTCATACTATAGATAATAGGATTCAGAAAAGGTGGGATAAGAGAATACATTACAGTTGATGCTAAATCTGAATTACTGGAAGGAGGCTCCAAATGAGCAATGAATGCAGATAACAGGAACATGGAAACCACAGTAAGATGGGGTAAGCAAGTAGAAACTGCTTTTTTCCTTCCTTCCAAGGAGTGAATTTTCAGCACGGCAGTGAAAATGGACACATAAGTATAAAGAATAAAGAAAAAACAAACAAATCCTACAGCACAAATAAACACTATTAGTCTGATTTCATTTTGATTTAAGCCTGTACAGGAGAGTTTAAGTAACTGTGGGATGTCACAGAAAAATTGATTTATGTTGTTGGAACAAAAAGATGTTTCAAATGTAAAGCAAGTATGTAATAATCCATTAAGAAGGCTGCTGCCCCATACAGCAAGAATCATGTAAATGCAGGCTTGCTTGTTCATTATTGTTTCATAATGTAATGGATTGCAAATGGCAACATAACGATCATAGGCCATAACTGTGAGGATCCAAATATCAGATCCCAGAAAAAAGACAAGAAGGAAAACTTGAGAAACACATCCAAGATAAGAAATATGTCTTGAGTTCATCAGCATATTGGCCATGGATTTAGGAACAATGACTGAAGCGATACCAAGGTCTTGTATGGCTAAGTTCAACAAAAAGAGATACATGGGAGTATGCAAATGATGGTTCAAAATTATTGCAGATATGATGAGGAGGTTCCCTGTTAGAATTGCCAAGTACAATATCAGGAAAGCAAAGAAATGTAACATCTGTAATTCATGTATTTTTGAGAACTCAAAGAGCAGAAAATCAGATATAGTTGATTGGTTATTCATGTTTTATAATATTGAAAGTGATGTCTCTGGAAAGAAAAGAGATACAATTATTTTGAATGCAGTCTTTTTCATGTCTGTTCATTAGTGCAATGCAAGAAATAAGAGCCCATTTGTTGACCAATATCTTGGTACTAAGTTTTTTATCAGAACTTCTGATGAGAACGTCTTAGTTTTGCAATTGAATATTTTCAGTACTAATTCAAAGTTCAACTGATTAGAGATAATACCATTGATACTAGTTTTAATTTTGCTTCCCATGCCTACATTAATTTATGAGCATGAAAATAAGGTCCTTAAATTGATATTTAAAAAGTACTGTTTCAAAAGTATAAGTACGGTTATCAAATTACTGCTCTGATTTCCATAATTTTAAGAGCTGGAACTTTAAATCCAATTATCTGGGAAAATTTCAGTGTATGAATCTGGAATAGCTGTTTTGATTTTGTTATGAGTGTAGTAGTAATAATAGTAGTAGTAGCAGCAGTTTATTAATTAATTAGTCTTACAATCATATCAAATAAAACAAAATGAAAATACAATGCAGGATCTAATTTCAGGATAAAATATATAAAGGGAAATACAATATTAAACTGCATATGTGATAAATACAAAGAATCAGCTATCAAATAAATACATCACTTTTACATACTTCAATCTGTTAGATATAATAAGCTGAATTGCCTTAACTAGTCTTTATGCTACATTCCTTGCCAAAGTATACTCTCATATCACTATATTTTCTCTAAGATAGAATCAAGGGCATTATCTTGAAAATAAAGATGACTAAAGCTTGTTTCTGAACATTCCTCCAACATACTGCAAGAAAATATGCATTTTTAAATCACAACTGTTGCTATTGCCATTCAAGTATAATGCTTTTAATTATTATATATTTGGGGTTAGTAAGATAAAATCTACACTTTTAAACACAATGTATTTAAACTGTGATTCTGTAAATTATTATTTTCCTCTTTTTTCTCTCCCCCCAAACAAACATTAATTTTGAAGGAAATTGTGTTGCTGCATCTAGGGGAAAAAAATCTGTCTAGATGATTGCTAAGCATTTACACCAATTTGATGGCACATAATCATACTGATGCTGTTAACTTTATCAATTCAAAATAATTAATGATTGCAATAAATGTAAACTTTTTATGTAAAAATACATACATAATATATATATATATACACACACAGCTTTGTAAAAAAAATGTTGTATGAAAACATAAGTAAGTTTCACTAAAGAGGCTAGTCATGATTCCTACTTTTGAACAAAATCAATTTTCATGTGAAGGAGTGAATATTTTTATTATGGTCACTGACCAGAATTTTAAACAAAAGCACGCAAAAAATAAAGTGGAAGCATAGCAAAATAAAATATTACAATTGGTAATAGATTCATCAGTGGAAGATCAAAGTCTGCTTAATTTTACAGGCAGTATATATAAAAGAAATATTGGTTACATTGAAGGAGACTGAATCATACTGATTTGATAAGAACTGTAGAGACGAAAAGAAAACTGTACAGGAAAAAGAATTTCCTGGGTGTTTTACAAGGTAAGATGTTAGAAAGAGGATCATTGAATTCTTATAGGGGCTGCAACAGAGTGGGACAAGAACTGTATGTCTCTTGTCCATAGGGAACAGTCTCAGCTCATGTGAATTTGATGTAGCTTTGTTTGCAGAACCTAATTCTAAGCAGATGAAGAATGATTAACTTGCAATTAAATATTTATTCCAAGTTACTATTCCAATGAAAAGCAGAGAGAAAATTATTATTATTACTATTATTTTAAATGTTTTGATGTGGTGGTGAATTAAAAATAAATGACTAGAAACCCACCATCTTCTCAGCCATCTTTTGATAGTAAGGCTATCTGCCCCAATATTGCTATGAAAATTGTCAAGCAAATATTTATAGTGATAAGCTTTTCAAAAATTTGCCAGCTTCCAATTTACTCCCTATTGTTACAAATCACATTTTGATTATGGATGTGTCCCAAAATAACAGAGTAGTCATCATAAAAACAATGTTTTATTTACAAGTTAAAGTTTTAGTTCTGAAATATTTTGTTTTACTTATCGATTTATTTTGTTCAATTATATCGAATTTTGATATAAGAACAATTTTGATTTTATACTAAAATTCAAAATTTAAAATTATATCTAGAATTTCCTATTTGAGTCTGATGATCATAAATTAGAAATATTATTAAAATGTAAAAGTATATTGGAAAAAAATATAAATAAACTTGAGGAATAACTGTTTTTTGAAACCAAATTTTACTTTTACTTCTAATTTCATTTAATTATTTAAAATGTAACTTCCTGTTCTGAAGATAAGAATACATATACATGGGAAATATATTTAGAAAATGTTTTCTTTCAGTGACAATAAGTGCTCTAATACAGTATTATACTATTTACAATTCCTAGCTTTAATTAGCACCAGCATCTCAACATTTTGGCAGTTAAATTATAGCAATTTGTAATTTAAAAATGAGTTTAAAATGCTATAAATCAAATGGGAAATATTGAAATGTGAAATTGAAAGTCCCAATGTGTAACAACCCATTTATGGTTTATTTTGTTTATTGATTCTATCTCTGAACATATGGCCTCAAATAAGCAGTAATATACTTGAATGTATACAATTTCATATATACATTTTCCTTTGAAATATTATTGCACATTTCATATTCTCTGTTCTTGCTATAGAAGAGAAACAGTACATAATGTTATAAAAATATACTTTTCAGTATGCATTTAAATAGCGGACATTCAAACTGGTTTATCTAAGGAATTGAGAAATGGCTTAACTAATCACTAGCTCAATCCATCTAATTCAAGTCCTAATTTTAACCCTTTTGGCCCCCAACATTGCACATTCACCAAGTCATACCAGATGTTGCTGAAATCTTTCAAATGATTAAATGATTTTCACTAAACTCGTAGGAGTTATTAATAAATACTCTGTGATTTCTAGTGATCTCTTGTAATCCCAGAAGAGCTTAATTGACTTCTCCCAAAGCAATTCACTCCAAGATTCGACCTGGGCAATCCAGAGGCAAAAAATTAAATTCTTTAATTGTCATTTTGATTCTTTAATGAAGATCTGGTTCATGGTTTATTATGGTTTGTTGATTCTGTCACTAAACATATGGTCTCAGCTAAACAATTGTTTGCTTGTACATATACAATTTTATTTATGTATTTCTGTGTTGGCACAGTGGTTAGAATGCAGTATTACAGGCTAATTCTGCTAACTGCCAGGGGTTTGATCTTCATGAGCTCAAGGTTGACTCAACCTTCCATATTTTGGAGGTTGGTAAAATGATGTCCCAGATTGTTGGGGGCAATATGCTGACTGCTTAGAAAAGACTGTAAAGCACTATGAAGCAGTATATAAGTCAAGAGAATGACAAAGAAGGATTAAAGTCATGCCGATGAACCAGGGTTTGACCATTTTGTACTTTTCAGATATTTTAATATTTGTAAGACCTTTTCATCTGTTTTGAGGAAAAAAACAGGCACAGGAAATCATATTATAAGCTATCTATACAGTTAAAATGTTAAATAACTCTCCCTTGATTGGTTGTGATAACAAGTGGGTTGAAAGATAACAGACTTGACTGATTTAAGTTTGCTTTTTCCTGCCTATGTGAGCCATACCAGATAGATTAACTTGTTTTACTGCTAAGAAATGTTACTATGGGGGTATCTACTTAGATATCGCTAAGACCTCATGATGCTTGCTTGCCCCCAGGTGTATAAAAGGTGCTGAAAGCTTTTGTTTGGGATTGCTTGCTTTGGAAATGATCCCCAAGTGACCTATTCTGTACAAAATAAAATTGATCTGATCCCCATCCTTGCTCTGTTTCACTGAGCTGTAGCACAACTGGCATGAATCCAGCATTTCTGGAACAACAATGCCATATTCTTTCTCTACCTTGAGAATGCCCAGCCTTTCGAGCAAATGGCTTTTGGTGATATGGGAAATACAGTGTCTAAGAAATACAATTACAAACTGAGATGAGTGAAGGGAGGAAATGGAGACAATTTCCTTGTAATATAACCTATTTAAACATTATAGATTGCTGTTTGCCATTGATGTACATTCTTCACCTCAGTTTTAAATTCATCTCAGAATAAGTTTGTTTAGGAATTAGGACTTGCTTAGTAGAAAGAACAATTTCAAAACTTGCACTCACTGTAGCTAGTAGAATACTATACCTATTCTTACAAATTGTGAGAGAAGCCAAACATAAGGATGCCTGGAATAATGCTGTGTACCATCCATGGGATCATTTCATATTTGTTTTGTTGCAATTTTGCATTTTTGGCTGCTGAGAACTGAAACATAAACAGAGAATTCAGATCTTTCTATAGAAAAAAGAAGAAGGGTCCCAAACTCTATTTTCTGTGATTAAAAGAGCTGTCATTGGGAGGTCAACTTTTGAGGCTTTTGAGTCTTAGTTAAACATCATTCATAAAAAAATGCCTATTATCCAGAACCATATGCATCATAAGCCTAAAGTCAAATTCAATCTTGAGTGCCCATATTTTAAGTTACACTAGAAGGGCTTGATTGCAACCAGAAGGCCTACAAGGCATAAAGTGGAATATTTCATAGTTGTAGCAAATTACTTTATGCAGCAAACACTGGCACTTCTCCCACATAATATATTGAAAGAGGATTCCTGACTTTCTGTATTCACATGTCAGTACCAATTAGTGTTTGAAAAGACCCTGAACTCAGTGCAAATCTTTTTATTGTTTCTGTGCTCATAGAAATAAGTAACTCATTCCAAGTGTGTGGATTGGAGCCTAAAGTCCTACAAGGATTCTACTAACTCAGTAATGGGTACAGAGGTGGGAAGAAAGAGATCCAAAAAGAGATCTCAATCCATTTTTGATCACATATTGATACATTGCATCCTATAGTAACATGTCAATTGTTAATACTAAGTATGTTCTTGCAGAACTGAATCAGGCTTGTATTCCAATCATATAGAATCATATCATTGTTTATCAGTGCAGTGGTCCCCAACTTTGCAGATTGGTGGTCTCGCTAGGGATGTGAGGGCAACGAGATATGTGAGTGGCAAGCCGATGCACATATGCATGCAGCTCGACTCGCAAGAGTGGTGGGCCGACTTGCATGCACATATAGCTTGATCTTTTTTCTGTGAGGAGTTGAACAAGGATTAACTGGGAAAAGAGATCTCTTCAATAAAATTAGTTTTAGCCAATATTTTAATTAGAAATCCTCATGTAAGCCTCTATTGATGCATATCCTGGATTCAGTCTCAAGCTTGCATTGGAAATACAATATAATGGCATGGATTGTGTCCACCATTTTATATAACTGGAGGCACATAGAGACTGAGCAAAAGAAGACTTATAGCAATAAATAAATTGTTTTCAATTCTCTAATATTTAGAAAGAGCAAGAAAAATGTTATCTCATGGAGAAAAAGAAAATCAAATTAGATTTATCAACAAATTAGATTATGTTCATGCTGCAATCATACTTTTTGGAGTCAAAACTTTGACAAACAAGGCAAATAGAATCCTACCCACAATTCCTGCCATCTCAGAAAGATTCAGTTTGTAAATACATTTAAACCACAGAATCTGAGCTGTTAAAGAGTTTTTTTGTTTGTTTGTTTGTTCATTGCTTGGACTCATGGAAGATAATTAGTCAGTTTCCTTACCCACTCACCACCCACTCCCAAATATGTGGGTAAAATGTTATATTTGAATTTTAGGAAATTAAAGCAACTAATGGGATGGTTTGTTTCAACACATATATCTAGTCTTCAAGTGCTACATTTCCTTAAGAGTGATACTAATAATGCAAACTTGGTAGGTGTGTTTTTTTTAAAAAAAAAACTTTTCTGAAGCTTATTATTTCAAATATAAATATATAGGACTGGAATTTTTTATCCAAGTGACTTATTCTTTAAATGGGAAATTATTTTTTTCCTGGGTTCCACTTTGCATTAACACTTTCTTTCTTGACCTGTTGTCTCCATGATTGTAGTGTGATAAATGTTACTTGTAACAGTTTAAAAATAACTTTATTAACATTCTAATAAAATTAACAGAGATTAATAAGATAAAAACCACTTCCACAACCAGTTTTTCCCTCCCCTCCATTTTGCTACATTCCCCCAAATATCAATTTACACTTAAATTACCCCACTAATGAAGAATATAGTCCAGTATTATCATAACTAGAACTTATAATGTTTTTCATCCAGGTATTTTGATGCCTACAAATGAAAATTCAAAGATATTTTCTTGGATAATTCTGACATATTTAATAGCTTTGACAAGGCAATGTTGATGTCCTTGTTTCTTAAACTATAAATTATAGGATTCAAAAGAGGTGGAGCAATGGAATATAATACAGTTGTGATTAAATCTGATGAATCAGAGGGAGGCTTCAGATGAGCAACAAATATACAAAATAGGAAAATTGAAACAACAATAATATGAGGCAAGCAAGTAGAGACAGCTTTTTTTCTTCCTTCCAAAGAATGAATTTTCAGCACAGCACTAAAAATTAACACATAAGTTATAATGATAAAGAAAAAACAGCCTATGCCTATGACACAAATTATTACAATTAGTTTGATTTCATTTTGGTTTAAACCATTACAGGTAAGTTTAAGTAGCTGTGGGATTTCACAGAAGAATTGTTTGATTATGTTGGAACAGAAAGGGACTCCAAAGGTAAAAGTGGTGTGCAACAACGCACTAAGAAGACCACTAATCCATACAGCAAGAATCATGTAAATGCAGACTTGTTTGTTCATTATTCTTCCATAGTGTAATCGATTACAAATAGCAACATAGCGATCATATGCCATGACTGGGAGTATCCAAAAATCAGATCCCATAGAGAGAACAAAAAAGAAAACTTGACAAACACATCCCAGATAAGAAATGTGTCTTGTGTTCATGAGAATATTGGCCATGGATTTAGGGACAGTGACTGAAGCACTCATAAGGTCTTGTATGGCCAAGCTCAACAGGAAGAGGTACATGGGAGTATGCAGGTGATGGTTGAAAATGATTGCAAAGATGATGATGAGATTCCCTGTCAAAATTGCTAAATATAACACCAAGAAAGCTAAGAAGTATAATATCTGTATTTCTCGTATTTCTGAGAAGCCAAAGAGCAGAAAATCAGAGATTGTTGATTGATTATCCATGTTTTATACTACAGCACAGGATGTACCTGGAAAAATATAGAGGTACAAGCTATTTTAAATGCCATCTATTTTATGTCAGATAATGAATTTAATTGGGATAAACAAGAGCCGATTGAGTAGCCTGTATATCAACACTGCTTTTTGTAATAGAACTAGGACAGGGGTAGGTAACCCAAAACACTCAAAGAGCCACTTGGACCTGTTTCCCACTGAAAACAAAATACTGGGAGCCACAGAAAGTTTTTCAGACAGACCGGTCTGACTGATTGCACCTTGGCATTTTGACTGCTATACTGCAGTTCTACTTCTTTATAATCTCTTTTGCCTTGTCGCAACTGTGATACATTACAAATTCAGATTTCTTTTTGCTGACAAGAGTTAAAGATTTAAGTGGGAGACTAGTATAGCTATTTCAGATTCATTTGTCCTCATCAGATAGCCACACCCTTTATGGGATTCGAACCAGGGCAGTCTACATACTAGGCAGTGTATTAACCACCAGGCCACTGGCTCTCCTCCCCTCTTTGTCAGCCGAGTCAAGGGAGTATATACAGAAAGTTTTTCAGACAGACTGGTCTAATTGATTGCACCTTGGCATTTTGACTGCTATACTGCAGTTCTACTTCTTTATAATCTCTTTTGCCTTGCAGATATATATATATCATAAAGATAAAATAAGGATATATGCAGTGTTATCTTCATTTTAGATGTCAAAAGGGTCTCTCTCTCTCTCTCTCTCTCTCTCTCTCTCTCTCTCTCTCTCCTCTCTCTCTCTCTCTCCCTCTCTCTCTTTCTGCCCTTGGTCTGCCAGTCCTCTTCCCCCCCTCTCTCCCCCTCTCTCTTCAACCTTCTGCTTACCTGGCAAGCTGGCTTCAAGCTGTTCTCCATCAAACTTGGGGGTAGGCAGAATTCCTGAGTCAGCATAGCTGGGCTAGCTAGCTCTCTCCTACCAGAGATGCAGCAAAGGGAGGAGCCTCTCCCCAAAAGCTTTTCAGCTTGTCGGAGAACACCGTGAGTCCACTCTCTTTTACACACACACATACACACAGACATACAAAAACACACAGAGAGAGAGAGAGAGAGAGAGAGAGACAGAGAGAGAAGCAGGGAAGCGCAAGTGTCTCTCTCTGTCTCTCTCTGCAAATGGCAGAGGAGGCTGGGAGCCACAGGGGAAGGTTCAAAGAGCCGCATGCGGCTCCTGAGCTGCAGGTTGCCGACCTGTGAACTAGGATAAGAATCTCATCATTTCTATATAATATTTTACCTATATTCCATCAGGCTAATGTTTATGACTGTGCCTAACATAGCACCTTTCATTTGAATCCTATATTGCTTCCAATTCCTCATTAATTCATGAGTATGTAAATTAGGATTTAAATCCAACATTTTTACATCATTACTTCAGTAAAAGAAAGTTTTCCAAATATTTGATCTTATCTCCTTAGTTTTATAATACACAATTATCAACCCAGCTCCTTATTCAAATTTCAGTTGGTGAATCTGAAATTAACATGATGATGATGATAATAATAATAATAAAGTTGGAAGGGACCTTGGAGGTCATCTAGTCCAATCCCCTGCTCAGGCAGGAAACCCTATACCATTTCAGACAAATGGCTGTCCATTCTCTTCTTTAAAACTTCCAGTGTTGGAGCATTCACCGCTTCTGGAGGTAGGTTGTTCCACTGGTTAATTGTTCTAACTGTCAGGAAGTTTCTCCTTAGTTCTAGGTTGCTTCTCTCTTTGATTAGTTTCCACCCATTGCTTCTTGTCCTGCCTTTAGGCGCTTTGGAAAATAGCTTGACTCTCTCTTCTTTGTGGCAGCCCCTGAGATATTGGAACATTGCTCTCATGTCCCCCCTCATCCTTCTCTTCATTAAACTAGACATACCCAATTCCAGCAGCCGTTGCTTATATGCTTTAGCCTCCAGTCCCCTAATCATCTTTGTTGCTCTTCTCTGTACTCTTTCTAGAGTCTCAGCATCTTTTTTGCATTGCGGTGCCCAAAACTGGATGCAGCATTCCAAGATCACTTCATGTGATCTTGATTTTATCCCTCTGTTCCCAAGTAAATTATATCCACAACATTCCTCTGATCCACTAATTTTGTCACTTGGTCAAAGAATGTGATAAAATTTGTCTGGCATGATCTGTTTTTGACAAACCCATATTGGCTTTTAGTAATGACTTTGTTTGCCTCTAGATGTTCACTGATTCATTGTTTGATTATCTTTTCCAGAATCTTCCCAGGTATTGAGGTCAGGCTGATAGGTCTGTAATTTCCTGGGTCCATTTTTTTCCTTTTTTGAAGATGGGAACTATATCAGCTCTTTTCCAGTCCTCCGGTAGTTCCCCAGTGCTCCAGGATCTTTGAAAAATATAGTTCAATGGTTCTGAGATCACATCTGCCAGTTCCTTGAGAAACCTGGGATGTAATCCATCTGGTCCTGGCGATTTGAATTTGTCTAGGCTGGACAGGTGCTCACTTATCATTTTCTTTCCTGTCTTAACTTGCATTTCTATTCTGTTCTTTATGGCATTATTTTTGGTAGGTTGGTCTATTTTTTCCCTTTGTGTAAAGACAGATGCAAAAAACAAGTTAAATAGTTCTGCTTTCTCCCTGTTGCTTGTCACCTTCTTGCCACTTTCCCCCACTAATGGACCAATCATTTCCTTCATTTTTTTCTTGTTTTTTACATGTTGAAAGAAGCTTTTTTTTTTTGTTATTTTTGACTTTGGTTGCAAGCCTTAGTTCATTTTTAGCCTTACCTTTCCTGACTTCATCTTTGCAGGCTTGGGCTATTTGCTGATATTCTGACTTAGTTATGTGCCCTTTTTTCCACTTTCTATACTTGTCCTTTTTATCTTTCAATTTATCAGAGAGTTCTTTATGCAGCCATGCTGGTTTCTTTTGAGAGCTGTTATTTTTCCTTTTTGTTGGTATTGTGCTGGACTGGGCTTTTATTATCTCACTTTTCAAAATTTCCCAAGCTTCTTGAGTTGTTTTCCCCTTGAGGATTCTCATTCATGGAATCCTTCGCTATGAGCAATCATTTTCTCCTTTCTTTACTATAATTCTAAGATTTCCAAATTCAGGCCTACTAACTAGTCTTAAAACAGGAAATGTTACCTCTAGGACCTACTGTTTTCCTTTCCAGAATGCACTCTAATATAAAAATATTCAGACTGTAAAAGAAGCAGCATTCAAAAGACATATTGTGAAGACTTTGTAACTAAATCTCTCTTTGCTAATTTCAAAAATGCTATTGGAATAATGGTTAAATTATGGAGAGAGAAAGGACTTTCTGGTAAATTAGTAGAGGGCTGCATTGCCTATATCATCAATCGCACCCTGATAATCTTTAACTGATGGATGCTTTTAATTGTAGAATGTCATAAAATTGTTTCTTTATAGTACACTACAATAGCAAGAGTCATGTGAGAGTGGGCAGCATAGAAATAAAATGACTAATTAAATAAAATAAAAACATTGTGTCTTTGCTCCTTTCCCCTAAAACGGTTTGAGCTCCAAAAACCATGACCCCCCTTCCCAAATTATCCTGTCATTACTGATATCTCTTAATTTCTACAATGTGGTTCAGATAGCTCTTGAATTTATTTTTAAATGTGATTGAAATAATATTAAACATAAATTTAAGCAGCTAAATTTATGGAAGAACATCTTTTTGATCAATAGAAATTGTAAAATGACATGGATACTGATTAGTTTAATTTAAAGCTGAAGAGGAGAAATAGTGAATTTCCTATAAGTGTGCCTATTCCCATTTCAGGTGTTTTTTTACTCAATTTTATTTTCAGTACATAATTCTGAATGGGTTGATTGGACTTTTGCTTCTTAAATGATGACAGTTACAAGACAATTTTCCAAATATTTGAGGTATTCATAATTGTGTGTCTGATTAATACATTAATTTATAGGAGCCCACCATCCTGACAATAATATGTTAATAATATCTGAGCGAATCAACCTCTAGTTGCCCCTCTTGTGTCAGAAAGTTTGATATAAAAATATTAGAAATAATACATCTGACATTGCCATTGTGTTTTAATATTTATTTGAAACTGAAGCTAGGAAAATAGATTGACTTTGTTCACATTTGTGACAAAACTAAAGAACCTGCTTTAAAAAAAAAAGTATGCCAACTGAAATTCAATTTTCCTTCAATACTTACCTTAATACAAATTTGTCAATAGCATCTTTCTTTCTTTCTTTCTTTCTTTCTTTCTTTCTTTCTTTCTTTCTTTCTTTCTTTCTTTCTTTCTTTCTTTCTTTCTTTCTTTCTTTCTGCAGTGTAAATATAATATAAATGAAATATTTGTGCAATTAATTGCAACTCTGAAACTGTATATTTTTTTAAACAGGTACCCTACTCTGTGAGAGGAAACATAAGAACTGGATTTAGTTTAAAAAGGATACTTCAAAAAAAGAATACAATCAAACATCATTCATCTGTCTATGCCATTAGAATGAGCATTTCTCTGTGTGTGCGCCTATAAAACACTTCTACTTATTCTTACCAGAAAGGCTGCTGTAAAATAGATTGCCACAGAAAAAAATGAGTATTTATTATGGCTGAATCTCCTTTTGATTTTCTGTTTTCCCTTTGCTTTCTATATTGATTTACAATTTTTTATGCATGTATATGCACATCGATATGGCATACAATTGAGAAGGGTACAAGTAACAACACTTTCTCAATTTGCATTTAAATGAGTGATATTCATATCAGCTTCCTGAGGAATCAAGAAACAACTTTATTATTTACTAAATGCTTAGCTTTACTGGTGGCTTACATATTTCCCTTCATATATTTTTTTGGCTTCTGGATGCAAATTTAGCCCCTAACATTAATTTTTTCTCACTCATGCCTGATGCTTTTGAAATTGTTCTAAGGAAGAGATTTTGACCAAAGAGGGAGGCATATTTAACATCTCTTTGCTGCCCTTGGAGAGTTTATTTATCTAACAAGGATTTAGTTTAATTGTTTCTAATAATTTATTCCCAGGATTCAACGCCAAAGAATCATACAGGGAAAAGAAAACCTATTTGGTCCTATTTTTTCCCCTTTGTAGTTAGGAGATATATTCTGTGAGATATGAAAATGATAAGTAGCAAATCACAGCTATTATTTGTTTGTTTATTCATCCATCTATCTATCTATCTATCTATCTATCTATCTATCTATCTATCTATCTATCTATCTATCTATCTATCTATCTATCTATCTATCTATCTATCTATCTATCTATCTATCTATCTATCTATCTATCTGTTGTGAGTGTCCCTGGACCAGCTTGGGAAGTATCAGAGGATGAGGATCAGCAGCCAGGTTCCTCTGAATGTGTTTCCCTCCCGGCAGCCGAGGATCAGCAGCCAGGCCCCTCTGGGTGGTTTCCCCTCCCGGCAGCTGAGAGAGATAATGAAGAGCTTTGTATGCATTCTGAATCAGATTCTCAAAATGATGAGTCAGATTTAGAACAAGAAGATAAATGGATTAATACGAGGTACCGAAGGTTTGATAAGCGAAGGTGTCAGTTAACTGGAAAAAGGAAGTAATTGGGGAAGTGACGTATCGGACACTATATTAGAAGGGGAAAGAATGACTACGCCTTTGTCACGAGCAACGTTGATCAAAGAGTGGGTTGAAAACTTTGGCAGTGCTTTGGAACTCAGTATTCTGGTGTTTTGAAAACCTACCGAAGGATAATGAGCTCTTGGACAATGTGATAAAGAAGAAAAGTAAGTTAATTGGGATGTAGGAGAAGAGCATGTTTATCTAAATGTAAATAGATTTTATTTGGCCGTTCAGGCCAACATAATGCCAGCAGCTTGCTTTGAAACGAATTCTTTTGAAATGTATTAAATAAACCTCTTAAAGATATATTTACGTGGATATTAAGGAGTTATGAGAGGCCAGACATAACAGATTGCTCGTGACCCAAAAACAGTAAAGACGAAAATTAGTCCGAGCTTTCAGTGACGTCATGGAGAAACTCCTCGCTGATAACCCGGCTCTGCATCTATTAGTTCAAACTCTCCAGCAACAAATTGGAGATTTGCAACAGCAGATTCAGCAAGCTGCAGCAGGCCCAGCTCCAGCCCCCCCTCCCAGACAGAGCAGATGTTATTTAGCCTTGCCTGATAAGTTTACTGGAGAGCGTAGTAAATTTCCAGCTTTTTTAAACCAATGCAAAACATTCATTGCCTCAACTCCAGCCGACTTCCAGCTTGATGAAACGAAAGTAGCTTTCATTTTAAGTTTACTCTCTGGGACAGCTGCTGATTGGTCGTCTCCTCTGATAGACGGACAAGATCCTGTCCTACGCAATTATGCAGGATTTTGCCAGCTGATGGAAAGAGAATTTGTTGACCCCCTTCGTAGACAAAATGCCACCCGGCAGATACGAGAGCTACGTCAAGGATCGCGCTGCGTAGCGGACTATATATCAGATTTTCGCCGCCTAGCTCAAGAAATTAATTGGAATAATGAGGCTCTCATGGAAATCTTTCAAGATGGCCTGTCTTCTCAGATCTTGAATGGATTGAAAACTACTGTAATACCTGCGACCCTGGATGCATTATACCAACATTGTTTGGCTATTGAGGCGCAAACGCAAGCCATGGATGCCCGCCTGGTCAAACAGATGTTTCCAGTCACCGGAAGTGCCAAGCCAGTTCCTGCACCACGCAGAGGATTCCAGACCCTACCTATCACTCCACCTATCCCGGCACCCAGACGTATTTTCCAAACAGGGCCGGCTTACACTGAGAGGCGCCCTGCACCCATGACCAGAGATGAGCCCATGGATCTTGGGGCAGCCAGAGCTCGTTTGACCGAGGCTGAAAAGGCAAGACGGAGAGCTGAGGGCTTGTGCCTATACTGTGGAGAGATGGGTCACTTCGTCATGGCCTGCCCCCAGAAAAGACGTGGTACGGCAGGTCCTACTCCTGTTCCAGCTCGGCCTCCCACTCAGCAGTTTCAAGCCACCTTGCCGGGAAACGGCCAGAGCCCGGCCTAATGGAAACATTGGGTCGGGCAGGCGCCAAACCCAGTTCCAGTTCCGCAGACAACGACCCCGGTCCTCCGAGACATCTGATCCTAGCAACCAATATACTTCTGGGAAATCATGCCCAGGGCATTCCGGCCCACGCCTTGTTGGATTCTGGAGCCACCACCAATTTTATGAATGAAGCTTTCGCTCGTCAGCATGCCATACCTTTGTGCTCCGTGAAGCCGCCTATGCTGGTTGAGACAATCGATGGTCGTGAGTTGTTGTCTGGACCGATCAAGTTTATGACCCAGCCCATACGCCTGGTCATAGGACAACATGAAGAAGCCATCCAATTCTATGTTACCAAGGGACTTCATTTTCCCTTAGTTCTCGGCCTAGCCTGGTTGAGAACCCATGATCCTTGTGTAGTGTGGTCCCAGAACTTTGTTTCATTTCCCAGTTTGCAATGCGTAGACCACGTACGCCAAGTTTGTGCAGCCCAGCTACCATCCCACCCTGACATCACCTTGCCGGCCGATCTAGCGGACTTTGCAGATATATTCAATTAGAAAGAGGCAGACCAATTGCCTCCGCATAGACCATATGACTGTACCATTGATTTACTACCAAATGCCAAGCTTCCAAGGGGACGCCTTTACTCCATGTCAGAACCCGAGTTGGCCACATTGAAAGACTTTGTGGACAAAAACCTGGCCAGGGGTTTCATTCGTCCCTCTTCCTCGCCTTTGTCAGCTCCTGTGTTATTCGTGAAGAAGAAAACCGGAGATTTACGCCTATGCTGTGACTATCGCAAGCTCAATGCCATCACGGTGCGCAACCGGTACCCTCTGCCTTTGATTCCTGATCTCATGGACCGTCTCCGATCAGCGACCATCTTCACCAAGATAGATTTAAGGGGTGCTTACAACCTGGTTCGCATTCGAGAGGGGGACGAGTGGAAGACCGCGTTTGGAACCAGGTATGGTCATTTTGAGTATACCGTTATGCCCTTTGGACTCACCAATGCTCCGGCCGTCTTTCAACATTTCATGAATGACATCTTCCGGGATTTATTAGACCAATTTGTGGTGGTTTACCTCGATGACATACTAATTTATTCCCCGTCACGAGCCACCCATCTTCAACATCTCCGGCGAGTTTTGCAACGCTTGAGAGAGCATCACCTTTACGCCAAGTTAGAGAAATGTCAATTCTATCAAACCACAATTGAGTTTCTGGGACATGTGATTTCTCCACAAGGCATCGCCATGGACCCTGGCAAGGTTGAGGCCTTGCAAACCTGGCAACCACCATGTAAAGCAAAAGATGTCCAAAGACCTTTGGGATTTGCGAACTATTACAGGATATTTATTCCAAGATTTTCTGCCTTGACTGCGCCCCTTACTCGACTGTTACGGAAAGGCGTTAAGTTCCAGTGGGGCGATGCCGAGCAACAGGCGTTTCAGACCCTCAAAAAGGCTTTTGTTCAGGAACCCATTCTCAAGTATCCAGATCCTTGTCGTCCCTTTGTAGTGGAGGCTGACGCCTCAGATGTTGCAGTAGGGGCCGTGCTACTTCAAACACGCCAAGATGGCGGCCCCCTGTTCCCGTGTGCTTATTACTCCAGGAAACTGACTCCCTCCGAACGCCATTATACCATTTGGGAAAAAGAACTATTGGCCATCAAGACTGCTTTTGAGACCTGGAGACACCACCTGGAAGGAGCCCGCTACCAAGTTGAAGTTCGGACTGACCATAAAAACTTGGAATTTTTGCAATCTGCCAGGAAATTGAATCAACGTCAAATCCGTTGGTCTTTGTTCTTCGCTCGATTCAACTTTAAAGTCACCTACATTCCGAAAGGGTACAACAAAAGAGCAGATGCCCTGTCCCGTAAACCTGAGTATCTACAGATCAAGGATCCCTTACCGCTTCGAACCATTCTGCCTATCGAATCGATCGCAGCCGTGCATGATCCAGTAGATCTACGACGACAGATTCGGGAAGCGCAACAACTAGATGACTTTGCAATACGAAAGAGACAAGAGGTGGGTCCCGACTCACCTTGGACCTTGTCCGAGGGACTATTACGCTTCCGCAACCTGTTATATGTTCCAGCAGGCCCACTCCGAGGTCTCATCCTGACTCAATGCCATGATAACCCTGCGGCAGGTCATTTTGGTTTCTTTAAGACTCTTCACTTAGTGTCTCGGACTTTTTGGTGGCCCAGACTTCGCCATGATGTGCAATCCTATGTAAATTCCTGTGTACGGTGCCGTCAGGCAAAACATGCCACAGGAGCCCCTCCGGGATTATTACAGCCTTTACCCACGCCGGAGAGACCCTGGGGAGCTATTTCCATGGACTTCTTGACTTGTCTACCTGTTTCTGCCGGCTACACCGTTGTCTTTGTAGTGGTGGACATGCTGACCAAAATGGCACATTTCATTCCTTGCCGAAGAATACCGACAGCCAAGGTCACTGCTCAGCTGTTCATTCAACATATCTTCCGGCTACACGGTTTGCCTGACAAAATAGTGTCCGACCGAGGAACCCAGTTCACCTCGGAGTTCTGGAGAGAACTCATGTCTGCGCTTCAAGTCCAAGTTAATCTAGCCTCCACGCATCACCCAGAGACTGATGGGGGTACAGAGAAAGTGATTGGCATCCTGGAGCAGTATTTGCGTTGTTTCATCAACGACCAACAGAACGATTGGTCCAAATATCTCTCCGTGGCCGAATTCGCTTTCAACAACTCTCAGCATACTTCCACTCAGACCACCCCGTTTTTTGCCAACTACGGCTATCATCCCAGATTTTTCCCGCTCACGCTCCTCGATTCTCCAGTTCCAGTTGCAGACGACTATTTAACCGAACTGCAGTCAGTCCACGACATGGTTAAGCAGCACTTGACTAAGGCCAAGGAAGACTACAAGCGGGTTGCAGACCGCTCGCGTCGTGACACGCCGCCGTTAGCTGTTGGAGATCGGGTTTGGCTCTCCACCAAGTACTTGTTTCCAGGGAGAATTCACCGCAAGCTTGATCAACGTTTCCTGGGTCCTTTCCCTGTGGAGACGGTCATCAATCCGGTGACCTATCGTTTGACTTTGCCTAGGTCTCTTCGTGTACATCCCGTGTTTCATCGCTCCTTGCTTGTTCCTGTCAACCCTGATTCTCCGCTTCGACCTCCTGATCCGGGCCCGACAGCTCGCC
The DNA here is from genome assembly GCA_034064705.1 of Bothrops alternatus. Classification (NCBI taxonomy): domain Eukaryota; kingdom Metazoa; phylum Chordata; class Lepidosauria; order Squamata; family Viperidae; genus Bothrops; species Bothrops alternatus. The sequence continues at coordinate 829,647 of JARGCV010000156.1, read as the reverse complement.
GTGCTCACGTTCCTGTTTCCCGGTTGGAGGTGTCCGGCATCCGAGATTCCCGATGGCTCAACGACCGCTTCCAATATTTGGTTGATTGGGCCGGGGGTGGGCCAGCCGCTGGCTGTTGGGTCGATGCTCGTGATATTGAGGCTCCTCGGTTAATTTGGGATTTTCATTCTGCGTTTCCCTACAAACCACATCCCCTGCGACGGCCCCGGGGGGAGGGGCCTGCGGGGGGGGATAGTGTTGTGAGTGTCCCTGGACCAGCTTGGGAAGTATCAGAGGATGAGGATCAGCAGCCAGGTTCCTCTGAATGTGTTTCCCTCCCGGCAGCCGAGGATCAGCAGCCAGGCCCCTCTGGGTGGTTTCCCCTCCCGGCAGCTGAGAGAGATAATGAAGAGCTTTGTATGCATTCTGAATCAGATTCTCAAAATGATGAGTCAGATTTAGAACAAGAAGATAAATGGATTAATCCGAGGTTCCGAAGGTTTGATAAGCGAAGGTGTCAGTTAACTGGAAAAAGGAAGTAATTGGGGAAGTGACGTATCGGACACTATATTAGAAGGGGAAAGAATGACTACGCCTTTGTCACGAGCAACGTTGATCAAAGAGTGGGTTGAAAACTTTGGCAGTGCTTTGGAACTCAGTATTCTGGTGTTTTGAAAACCTACCGAAGGATAATGAGCTCTTGGACAATGTGATAAAGAAGAAAAGTAAGTTAATTGGGATGTAGGAGAAGAGCATGTTTATCTAAATGTAAATAGATTTTATTTGGCCGTTCAGGCCAACATAATGCCAGCAGCTTGCTTTGAAACGAATTCTTTTGAAATGTATTAAATAAACCTCTTAAAGATATATTTACGTGGATATTAAGGAGTTATGAGAGGCCAGACATAACACTATCTATCTATCTACCTTCATTACTTTATAAGTAACTCATAAAAGCATAATACTTTATCCTCCTCCTGTTTTCCCAACCACAAACCTGTGAGACGGGTTGAGCTGAGAGAGAGTGACTGATCCAAAATCACCCAGCTGGCTTTCATTCCTAAAATGGAACTCGAACTCACAATCTCCTGGTTTCTAGGCTAGCACCCTAATGCCATCTTGTTCTTCAGAAATGAACATATTCAGGTTGCAATGCTGACTGCTCCGGTAGTGTTTGAGATACAGTTGTGTTAGAGATACTACTGCAAATTGAGATGAGGAATGCATATTGTTACATTGATCTTTACCTTACAGGAAAGTGGAAATCTGACCAGCCAATGTACACAGTACTTTACTTTCAAAGCCCTGATATTTACATCAGATAGACAAATGATTCTACAAGACCTTTCAGCATATCCATTTTAGAACTTCCCAATCTCAAAGCCTAATAGATTCATCCTTAATAATGGTTGGCAAAACATTCTTTTCTTCAATTATTTCTCACATTCTTCTTCAAATATATTTTGTTTGACTGGGGCTCAGCACCTCCATTTTTATTTCATCATCAAAAATATACAAATGTTACAAAATATGTATGTCTTATGTAAACTTCTTAGATCTTAAATTTCTAGAAGCCAATTTTTAGACTAAAAGTTTGCATAATTGTAGTAAGATAGTTGCTGGACAGTTGTGGACTGACAATCAGAATACTGTATTGTTTTGAACAGTATAAAAAATAAAGTAGCTTTTTAGGGAACATTAATGTGGTCATTTAAGCATGATTAATTTTCTTAATTATTTTTGTCACTTTCTGACAGCACCAGTGCTTTTTTTGTAAAAAAAAAAAAAAAGTGCTGGAATTCATACACTTCATACAACCCACCTTGCCTACCCTACAAGGTTTACCTTTGTAGTTGAAAAAAAACCCTTCAATTTTTAGTGTATCTAATAGACTAGGATTTTGTTCAAGGTAAGTTAATACTATTAATATTACCATGCACTGTGTGGCTTTAAATTACAAGAAGGCATTTTATTAATCTTTTGGGACATTTACCACTGCCATACCCATTTAGTTTAATGAGTGGAAATGTCAGCTTTCTATGTGGAATGAAATTGGCCCAATAAAACAAAATTTGGTTGCTTATAAAAGTTTGAATTATTTTTAAGAAGTTGTCAAACAAGGTGGAAAAAATTATATTTGGAGTTTAATATGGATATTGACTTGAAACAAATTAAAGTTGAAACTTAGTCAGTGAACAGATTACTTTTAATTTACCTTTAAGTTAAACCCAATTTAGTAAATAGATCTGATTAAACCTCATACTGTAGGTCTACCTTTACATCTGACCAATACATTGGCTTTATTCTCTGCAGTTTGAATATAAAGTATAAAAGAAAAGACTAAAAGAGATTTTCATAGACATCCCAGCCTTTGAACTACCCAAGGAACCGAAACAGCAAAGTTTCGCTGTCAAGCAAGCTTCCACACCAGCTGCCTTTCTTTTCTCTTGCTTTGCTTCTTTTTAACCTCACAACCCACCTTCTGTAAGGGAAGTCAAAAGGCTCACTCACGCTCTCATGAAAGATGGCCTCCATGTTTATATGTCTCCTACCATCCAAGCTGTTCAAGGCAGAGATGTCTGGACAGTATGAATAGAATAGAAAAATAGGACTGGACAACTGTAGCAAGACTGAGTGGCTGTGAGTTTTACATCTAGAAATCTTCCAGTTTTTAACTTCCCTACCAACAGATATGTACACAATTTAGGATTCTTCCTCAACTCACAGTTCCTGCTCAATAGACAAATATATGCTGTGGCTAGGTTAGCCTTTGCACAAATACATGTTATATTTTATTTGCATCCTTTCCTAGGTCAGAAGGCATTACACAAGGCTCTGTTCTGGGCCCAGTTATGTTTAATATTTTTATAAATGATCTGGATAAGGGAATTGAAGGGAAACTGATCAAATTTGCAGATGACACAAAGCTAGGAGGGATTGCAAACACCAGAGCAGAGAGAGAAAGGATTCAAAAAGATTTAGAGAAATTCGAACAATGGGCTGCAACTAATAAAATGGTATTTAACAAGGAAAAATGCAAGGTACTACACTTGGGTAAGAAAAATGAAAAAAGCACATATAGTATGGGAGGAATCCAGCTGAGCAGCAGTACATGTGAAAAGGACCTGGGTGTCCTAGTAGATCATTGATTGAACATGAGGCAACAGTGTGAAGCAGCTGCAAAAAAGGCAAACATGATCCTAGGGTGTATCAAGAGAAGCATAGAGTCCAGATCACGTGAAGTTATTATTCCCCTCTATTCTACCTTGGTCCGACCTCACCTGGAGTACTGTGTCCAGTTCTGGTCACCCCAGTGCAAGGAAGACACTGACAAACTGGAGCAGGTTCAAAGGAGAGCTACCAAAATGATGAATGGTCTACAAACCATGTCCTATGAGGAACGGTTAAAGGAATTGGGAATGTTTAGTCTACAGAAAAGAAGACTGAGAGGAGACATGATAGCTGTCTACAAATATCTGAAGGGCTGTCACAGTGCAGAGGGATTAGCCCTGTTCTCACTTGCTCAAGGAAGGACTAGAAACAATGGGATGAAACTGCAGGGGAAAAGATTCAGATTAGATGTTAGAAAAAAATTTCTAACAGTAAGGGTGATCAACCAGTGGAACAGGTTACCACAGGAGGTGGTGAGCTCCCCTTCGATGGAGGTCTTCAAGCAGAGACTGGACGGCCATCTATCTGGGATGGTTTAGGGAATCCTGCCTTGAGCAGGGGGTTGGACTCGATGACCCGGGAGGTCCCCTCCAACTCTACGATTCTATGATTCTACTCGATCATCTCAGCGGTGCGGGGGAAGGTGAATGGCTCCTGTTCCCAGAACCCAATTATTTCACGTTTTGGGGATCTTTCGGGTCACAAGGAGCCTGGAGGGCTCGGCGGACTAGAGGGGAAGTCCAGAGTGCAGCGTAGTGAAAGGCGATCACTTGCTATAAAGAAGGGAACCCCTGTCAAACCAATGTGAAAGTGTCTGTCATCGTGCTATGGCGGACCCAAGGCTGCGATGATCCAGAGAGCACAGGGAAGAGAAGAGTTTTATAGCAGACTGTGACATTTGAAGTGGAGATCAGTCTGAAAACCACAAGGTCAAGGATTGCTTGGAAAAGTGAGTCCTGATTGTTTGGCTAAAAGAGATCTCCAACTGGGGGAGCGAGCAGCGTCTCGGTGGGAGGAGCAGTGATTCAGCAGAATATTTTCAATTGCTAAAGAGGTGAAGAGAAGAGAAGTTTGAGTTAGTTCTGTGGTAGTGAGACAGGTGGATTTTTTGGTCAGAATCTGAAGGAAAGGAGAAAGTGAAGAAGGAGAGAGATTGGGTGTGTAAGAGCGACAGGAAAAGAAAAGAAAGGAGAAGAAGAAAATCAGTGAGAACAGACGACAGCACGCCATGAGGGCAAGCGTGGTCTGAATGGACGAGCACCCTAACCAGAAAGCAGAGGGAGAACCAGCTGCTTTAATAAAACTTTTGAACTGAGTGATTAGAAGATTTCAAGGATATATTTATATTTATATCTGTATCTAACTATCTATAAATTTGGATATATTGTTTACAATTTAGCATTTAAAATTAATTATATAGATATTCTGAATTGTTTATATATTGATAACTGTAATTATTTTTTGTACAAATTGAGAATTATAATCAGAATCAAACTTAGATATATATAATCAATTGATTATTTATATTCATTTATATTTATATTTGTGTTTATATTTATACTTATATAGATTTGCTTATTGATTTAATTTAAAGTTATTGTGGGGTAATTGGTATTTAACTTAAATAATTTACTAAGGTTGTTTAAAGTTAATTAAGAATAGAGATAGCTAGGATTACTGGAACTGATTATTATTTAATACTTAATACTGTAAGGAAGGTAAAAATAGAAGGAATAAACAACAACAATAACAAAAGATAGACAGTAAATGATGACAGTGTGGAGAAATATTTATAGAATACTGGGAGAGCAAAGTAGGGTATTGAAAGAGATTACCAGTATTACAATGATGACCTTAAAGGCAGGGAAAAAAATTGCATCAAATCCAACAATAACAATGGCTTCCCCATTAAACCAAAGGTCGACAGAGGGATCACAAAAAGCTGAAAAAAATAATATGACCCCAAACATGCAAACAATGCAAGCCACTTTGACATTGATCCAGGAAACAATGGTAAAAATGCAAAACACAATGTCTATCAACCATGGAGAAATGAAATTTGACATTCAGAAATTGGATAATAAAATGAATTCAATTCAGGAAGCAATTCAGAAGAATGAACAAAGAATAAAAATAATTGAAGACAAAACAGAACAAATTGGGGAAAAATTAGATCTGGTAGATCAGAAAATGATGGCAATAAATAAGGACCTCGAAGACTCAATAATCCAATTAGAGATGGACCGGGCATCTTTTTTCTTAAGATTCCAAAATGTGACAGAGGCGAAGGATGAAGATTTAGGACAGATAATGGCAGGTATTATAGCAGAATCTCTCCAAAGAGACAAACAAGAAATTATGAATGAATTGGATGAAATATATCGAATTCAAATGAACTATGCAAGATGTCATAAACTGCCTAGAGAGGTTCACTTTAGATTTGCCCGAAAGAAAATCTGGGATATAGTGTAAAACATTACCCGAGAAGAACCAATGATTTACAAGGGGAAGGAAATTATTACAATGAAACAAATTCCTAGAAGGGTTCGAGAACAACGTAAGGACTATTGCTTCTTGGCCGCACAATTGAACAAGTGAAATATTTTGTTTAGGTGGATACTCCCAGAGGGAATGCTTATTTCATGGCAAGGCAAGAAGGTTAAAATTGATAGTTTAGCGATGGCACAGGACTTCTTTGACCAGTTGACGGGAAATGAAGATGATCAGAGTAGTAGGGAGGAGATGGAGGCTGTAAGCCAAGAAGAAGACCAAGTTAAAGAAGGAACCCGGGAAGAGAGAAGCAAAAAAGAAAAAGGAATTCAAGAATTAAGAGGTATTAAACAAGATCTCAAGTAGTTACAAGGGCAAACAGAGATTAATATCTGGTAGACAGACAACAGAATGGAAGATTGGAAATTAATAAACATTAACAGACTAAATGCAGTGACAAAAAGGAGACAAATATTAACAAAGCTAAGTAAACAAAAGATAGACATAGTTTGCCTCCAGGAGGTACACATTCGAAAACAGGATGAAAGATATTTAGAGTATAAAAAGTTAGGGACACTTTATACAGCACTAGCAGAGAAGAAGAAGAAAGGCGTGGTGGTATATATTAAGGAAGGGATAAAGGCTAATCTAATTTATGCTGATCTAAAAGGAAGAACCCTAATGATGGAAATAAAATGAGGGCATACCCAAATCTTGTTGATAGTTGTTTATGCACCTAATAAAAATCAGGGGGAGTATTATAAGAAATTACATGAAAAGATAATTGTAACAGGATATAGGAATATATGCATAGTAGGTGATTATAATGGGATAGTAGATATCCAAAAAGATTACATAAGTGATAAAACTAACAAGAATAGAAGAAATATATTACCAAAAACATTTTTTAGAATGATAGATGAACTAAATTTGATAGATATCTGTAGAACCCTACATCCAAAAGAAATTAAATATACATTTTATTCCAACCCCCATGCATCCTGGTCTAGAATTGATATGCTGTGGATGAATAAGGAATTAGCTATAGAAATTGAAAAGATTGAGATCTCCCCAAATACGTGGGCAGACCATAATCTCCTTGAGATAAAATGGAGAGGTCAAAGGTGGAAATTCAAAAGATGGACACTAAACCCCCAAATCTTAAAAGAAAAGGAATGTATTGAAAGGATAACGAAGGAATTGACATTATTTTTTAAAGAAAATAAAAAAACAACACACTTCATTAACAAACTTATGGGATACTATGAAAGCTTATATAAGGGGGATAACAATATCTTATATGGCAAAGAAAAATAAGGAAAAATGGAAGCAGTATAATATTCTAAAGGAAGAAATTGGAAAATTGGAGAATCAACTTCAGACAAAACCAGGGGATGAATTAGTTAAAGAAACTTTGACACTTGACAGACATAAATTAAACATTCTAGAACAAGCGGAGATTGTAAGAAATTTAAAATTTTCTAAACAATTTTTTTGAACATGCCAATAAAACTGGAAGATGGTTGGCTTACAAATTGAAGAAGGAAAAAGAAGGATGGATTATCCAACAATTATATGAAGAGATGGGGACCCTACAAAATAATGAAGAAGAAAAAAAGAAAATTGTACAAAACTATTATGTGATCTTTTATGATAGCAATAGATAAAATTGACAACTATTTGTTGGAAGAAGGGATTATACCACTAGAGGAGGGGGAAAGGACAATGCTAAACAGAGAAATAACACCAGAAGAATTGAGAGGGGCAATTTTAAGACTTAAGAATAATAAGACATCAGGATCGGACAGCCTCCCAGGGGAAATTTATAGAGATTATAGAACCAATATTGCTGGAAATATGTAACGAAGCTCTACATGAAGCGAAAATACCGGAATTGTGGAGGGAGGCATATATCACTTTAATTTTGAAAGAAGGTACAGATAAAAATCAAATCAGTAATTACAGACCAATATCCCTCTTAAATGCAGACTACAAAATATTTATGAATATAATAGCAGAAAGACTGAAAAGAGTATTGAATGAGATAATACACCCGGATCAAAATGGTTTCCTTCCAAACAGACAAATAAGAGATAATACAAGAATAGTAGACATATTAGAGTATTATGAAGCCCATCCAGAGAAACAAGCGGCCCTTGTTTTTCTGGATGCTCAAAAGGCACTTATGGAACTGGGAAGTAAATTTGAAAATATGATAGCGGCAATATATAAGAACCAGAAGGCTAGGGTAATAGTAAATGGGTACACCACCAACACATTCAAATAACCAAGGGGGTATGTCAGGGATGCCCACTTTTGCCACTTCTCTTTATCCTAATATTAGAAATAGTTTTAAATAGAATTAGAGCAAATCGAGAAATAAAGGGAACGAAAATTAAAAGAGAAGAGTACAAAGCACAGGCCTTTGCGGACAATATGGTATTTATTATTGAAGAACCTTTGGAATCCGGTCCCATTCTAATACGAGAAATAGAAAAATATGGGGAAATATCTGGACTTAAAATTAACAAAAGGAAAACCAAAATGATAGTTAAAAACTTCACAACAAATCAGAAAAAAGAATTAGAAAAGGAAATGGATTTACAAATTGTCAAAAAAATTAAATATTTAGGGATATGGTTGACTGCGAGATGTTCGTCCCTAAAGGAGAATAACTATATGGTATTAGTCCAACAAATAAAGAAGGATTTGGAAAAGTGGGGGAAGTTACAACTATCGCTTTTAGATAGGATCGCAACTATTAAAATGAACATCCTACCCAAATTATTATACTTATTTCAGACAATTCCCATATTATTAGAAAAGAAATTCTTTGGAGAACTTTATAAAATTATTATAAATTATGTTTAGTTAGGAAAGAAGGCGAGGATAAAATTACTCTCTCTCCAACACAACAGAAGTAGAAGTGGCTTTAGATTTCCGGCGTGGGAACTCTATTACAAAGCAGCAACTCTGGTCTGGATAAGAGATTGGGTTAACCTAAAGAAAAGAAGAATCTTAACACTGGAAGGGCAAAATTTACAGAAGGGGTGGCATGCCTTCATGTGGGATAAAGGAAATAGGATACACTCATATTTCTATAGACATAAAATAAGAGATGCTCTGTTACGAACCTGGGAGGATATAAGAAAGAAACACTATAGGAAAATTCCCTGCTGGCTATCTACCATGGAGGCAATGATCCACCCTAACACGTTGGATATAAGCAAAATGCCCATATTCAGAAATTTTAGACAAATGGGGAAGCTCAAGAATAGTCAGTTACTAAAAGTACAGGGAATAACTATTGATTGGTGGCCATACTTACAATTGCAATCTAGGTATAAGAAGGATGTGGATGATTATGGAACTGACATGGAATTAAAACAATTAGACAAATTATTGATAGGCCCTGAAGGAAAATTAATATTCAAAATATATAACTATTTATTAGAATTTGATAGAGTAGCAGAGATAGTGAAAGAACCAATGATTGCATGGGCAAAAAACATAGGGCACAATATAGAATTAGAAGATTGGAAAAGAATTTGGAATAAAAATCACAAAATAACAAAATCCGCTGCATATAAGGAAAATCAATATAAAATGCTATATCATTGGCACCTAGCCTCTGCAAGATTAGCCAAAATGTATCCAAACCAAAGCCCAAATTGTTGGAAATGTAATTATCGTCAAGGTACCTTCTTTCATGCTTGGTGGTTATGCCCTGAAGTGAAAAAATATTGGATTAAAATACAAGGGTGGCTATAAGACTTAACAAAATGTCAAATCGAATTAAATCCAGAAACATTTCTCCTGGGAATACTTAAAAAGAAATTTGATAAGAAAATAAGATATCTGATTTTACATATACTAACTGCGGCAAAAATTGCATTCGCGCAATATTGGAAGGAACGCAATATACCACCAGAGGGGTTGATTATTCAGAAAATTTATGAATGTGCCCAGATGGACAAACTCACCTTAGAATTAAAAGAAAAAGATGGTTCAGAATTTTATGCGGTTTGGGAAAATTGGTATATTTGGATAGACAATAGAAATAAAAATTGGAAATATACATAAGGTTATTGTGCAAATTAGGTTATTGTGGGTTAGATTGAATATACATAGTGTATATATTGTATAGAATGTAGATCCATAGTATATAAAAATGACATAGTCTGCTGAATATGTACTGTATAAAGAAAAATGTTAATAAAAATTATAAAAATAAAATAAAAAAGAAGGCATTACTCACAGGCACTTATGTCTTAATAATTTCTTAGTTGAAATATTGCAGGATGCTCTTGAAACCATTAAGAAAATGCAATTGGACCTGTAATAAAATTGCTGCATCAACTGCACTAACTTCAGAAAACTTTCAAATAGATTTTAAGGTTCTGGTTTTCACTTTCAAACCATGCATGTGACAGAGTCAGGTAAATTCAGGAGTATTTATCTCTGAGAGCTTCTGCCTGTCCCACAACATCAGTCAGGGTGGGCATGACAAGACTTATGTGAAATAATGTCACTTATTGGAACCCAGAAAAGTTTATATTTTTGTTATGGTGCTCATGCTGTGGAGTAACATTCCTCTTGAATTTTAGATTATCTTGACCCTGTTGCTTCTGGAACCTCTTGAAATCTTACCTTTTCCTTTGGTTATTGGTGACAGGGTGTTAGTAAAGCCTGGAATGTATATTTTGTTTCAGATTGTCAAACCATAAGATTTTGTTTAAGCTGATGTTATTTATTATGTTCATTGTTCAGTCTGGATTTGACATTTTTGCCCACCTACCGAGTCCTTCCCAAGGACCTGGGATAAGCATCTGTGGATGTTTAATGGTGTTACAGATATTGTCACATGATGTAAGTTATTCCAAGTAAAAGCTGTCTCTTGCAATTGACTGATGGTGATGGTTTATTTGTTAAACCAAATGTTATTCTTTTATTTTAAACTCTGATGTATTTTAATGATTTAATGCCAAGTACAATTCAATGAAAACAAAATAAAGCACCTGTAGTTCTACTTCTGAGAAGTCAAAGAGCATAAAGCCAGATATATTGGATTTATAACATTATGTTTCTAGAAAAAAGAATAGAAAACTGTGCTTTATTTTTGAAATCAGCTCCAAAAAGGAAAAAGAAAAAGTGGAGGGAATGGGAAGGAGTCTGTCAAATATCCTTCAGTGGCACAGATCTTGATAGCAAGACATCCATCAGAACATATTAGGAATTTCACCTTTTGCAGTGAAGATTTTAGACTTCACTCAGAAGGTCAAACAAACTACAGACCAATCACCCTAACTTCAATACCTGGGAAGATACTGGAAAAGATAATAAAAAAAAAACAGATCTGCGAACATCTAGAAACAAAGTTATAACTATAAGCCAGCACAGGTTAGTTAAAAACAGATCATGCCAAACCAATCTTATTTCATTCTTTGATCAGGTGACTAAATTGGTGGGCCAGTGGAATGCTGTGGACGTGGTATACTTGGACTTCAGCAAGGCATTCGACAAAGTAGACCACAACCTACTTCTTGGAAAGCTTTAAAAATGTGGGATAGACAGCATCACCATCAAATGGATTTTTAACTGGCTGACAAACCTCACTCAAGGAATAGTCCTTAATGGTACTACATCTACATGGAGGGAAGTAAGCAGTGAGGTACCACAAGGTTCTGTCCTAGGCCCAGTACTCTTCAACGTCTTCATAAATGACCTGGATGAGGGAATAGAGGGGGAACTTATCAAATGTGCAGATGACACTAAGCTGGCGGAAATAGCCAACACCCTAGATGACTGGCTCAAGATCTAGAGGGATCTTGATAGACTTGAACACTGGGCCCTATCTAGCAAAATGAAATTCAATGTAGAGAAAAGTAAAGTCTTACACTTAAGCAAGAAAAACCAAAAGCACATACAGATTGGATGAAACCAGGTTTAATAGCAGCAACTGTGGGAAGGATCTTGGAGTCATAGTGGACAATCAATTAAATATGAGCCAACACTGTGTGGCAGCAGCCAAAAAAGCCAATGCAATCCAAAGATGCATTAACAGAGGGATTCATTCAAGGTTATGTGAGGTCCTAATACCACTATATAAAGCCTTAGTAAGACCACAACAATATATATATGTTGAGACTCTAGAAAAGGTGCAGAGAGTGCCAGGTGCAAAGATGATTAGGGGACTGGAGGCTAAAACATATGAACTGGGCATGGCTAGTCTAGTGAAGAGAAGGACCAGGGGAGACATGATAGCAGACTTCCAATATTTGAGGGGATCTCACAGGGGGGTCAACCTATTTTCCAAAGCACCTGAAGGCCAGACAAGGAATAATTGGATGGAAAATGATTAAGGAGAGATTCTACCTGGAAATAATGAGAAATTTCCTGACAACGAGAACAGACTGCCTTCAGATGTTGTTGGTGCTTCATCACTGGAAGCTTTCAAGAAGAGACTGGACAGCCATCTGTCAGAAATGGTGTAGGGACTCCTGCTTGGTCAGGGAGTTGGACTAGATGACCTACAAGACCCCTTCCAACTCTGTTATTCTATTCCAAGGGTATCCAAGGGTGAGCCAGGTACATCACGTGGAAATCGTGCTCATCCCAGCTCTGGCAAGGGGGAAAAAGTTGTGATACATCGTAATATGTCACATGATGTGGCAAGTTTGACACCCCTGATCTGATCTATTCTATTCTATTCTATTCTATTCTATTCTATTCTATTCTATTCTATTCTATTCTATTCTATTCTATTCTATTCTATTCTATTCTATTCTATTCTATTCTATCCCATCCCATCCCATCCCATCCCATCCCATCCCATCCCATCCCATCCCATCCCATCCCATCCCATCCCATCCCATTCTATTCTATTCTATTCTATTCTATTCTATTCTATTCTATTCTATTCTATTCTATTCTATTCTATTCTATTCTATTCTATTCTATTCTATTCTATTCTATTCTTCCACTGGACAAGACAGCACTTTATTAATCAGTGAGAATAAACATATTTATTTATTTATTTATAATATTTATGTGCTGCACATCTCATCTAGAGGCAATTCCATATAAATAAATGAACTATAAACTGTATTTTGAGACTAGTTATTCAGTTAAAAATAACTAATAGATTATTGTTCACATTTCCAAAGTTCTGTCAGATTTCTGTAGCTCTACCCAGATTCCCATCCAGAATTTTTCCTGTGAATTTGCAATGAACATATTGATTCCCTGTAGTATGAATGGTCACTTGCAGGTTCTGTGTATCATTGGGAGGTTGCTTAATTTGTTTGATATTTCCTGATGCTTCCTAATTCTTTACTTTCATTTTAATTAAAATCTTTCCAATGTCTGCCCTGCATTGCTAATTGTTAACCAAGAAAACAATATTATTTGAGGAAGAGGGTATCAATTTTTGCTGCCCTTTCATTTGCATCTCATTGTGATGATATTCACATTTTAATCAAAGCAAGTATAAGTAGTACTTCCCTCAAAACTATGCCATTAACAAAAAACAGATTTAAGTATAAATACTTGAGTAAGAGTAGATTATATTAATCAAAATTGATGGCTGATTTTCAAAACACTGTTTAAATATTTACATTGTGAATAATATTTCAACTTTACCTATAAAATATATATCATTATTAAGAACAAATGTCTCATATGGTAAGGTAAAATATTTTGACATTTAATTAAAAGGACTATTATAGTCAATTTCCTAACTTTTATGTATTGTAGTTTATATATTGCAGCTGTCAGTGCTTCCATTTTAAAAGTAAAATTCTATAGATCTAAAATCTAGAGATCTAAATTGGAACACTGATTTTTATTCTCAGGCTCTACAATATATATTCTTGAAGGCAGAAGCATAATTATCCCCTTTAAACCATGCATGGTACAGAGCAGGCTGGACATAATCAGGCTCCCTTATATGAAATAATGTCACAGTGGAACCCAGAAGAGATGCCTTCTTTGTAATGAGCTCATCCTTTGGAACAATCTTTCCTTGTGTTTTAGATCACCTTGACCCTGCTATTTTGTGGAATGACTGTAAATTTCAGCTCTGGTAAATGGAGACAGGGTGCTAATGGAGCCTGTCGTGTATGTTTTATTTTATGTTCTGTGTGTATTATATATAATTTTGTTTTATATTATTATTTTATTGTATTATTTTGTTTTACATTATTGTTTTAGTCTCTAATGCATTATTATGCTTTTTAATTGTTTGTGTCCAAACTTTCTTATGCTAATCTATGACCACAATAAAGATTTGCTGTTATTTGCATATAGGTACTTTTATTTGTTTATTTTATTTATTTATTTTTCACACTTTTGAACCATTCATCTCTCTCAAAGAGGGACTTTGGGTGGTGTACAATAAAATGTTATAATATAAAAACAGTATATATAAAACTTCAAAATTCAGAATGATGAAAGAGTGATTAAACACTATTAAAATTAGTTAAATATATCTGTATCATGGCATCAGGCAAGTGTGTCTATTTTGACTAGTTGCAGACTAGTCAAATTTAACATGTCTGAGGAATGAAGAATAGGATCTAGTTTATAGAGCTCTGGTGCTGTTGTTCACAATGATAAAAAAATCAAAAATATTTTCTAGGAAACTTCTCCATCTTTAAAACTTTTGACAGGGCAAACCTGATGTCCTGGTTCCTCATACTATAGATGATGGGATTCAATAGAGGTGGGATAAAGCAATATAGTATAGTTGTTGCTAAATCCTGTATACCAGTGGGTGGCTTCATATATTTAATCAATGCAGATAGAAGATATATGGAAACAACAATAAAATAAGGTAAGTAAGTGGAGAAGGCCTTTTGCCTTCCTTTCTTGGAGGGAATTTTCATTACAACACTGAAAACAGACACATATGTTATTAAGATAAAGAAAAAGCAACCAATTGCTAAGACAAAACTGAACACAAGAGTTATGATTTCATTTTAATTTAAGTCTGTACAAGTGTTTTTAAGAAGCTGTGAGATTTCACAGAAAAACTGATCAATTATATTTGAGCAAAAAGGAGCTACAAAGGTAAAACAGGTATGCAACAATGCATTAAGAAGGCTGCTGACCTATACAGCAAGAATCATGTAAATGTAGGCTTGTTTATTCATCATTTTTTCATAGTGTAATGGCTTGCAGATGGCAAGATAACGATTATAAGCCATGACTGTGAGGATCCAAAAACCAGATCCCATGAAAAAGGCAAAAAAGAAAACTTGAAAAAGACATCCAAAATAAGGAATATGTCTTGTGTTCATGAGTATATTGGCTATGGATTTAGGGACAATGACATAAATGGCACCAAGGTCTTGTATGGCCAAGTTCATCAGGAAGACATACATGGGATTGTGGAGATGATGGTCACAAAGTATTGCACAGATGATGAGGAGATTCCCTGTAATAACTGCCAAGTACAATACAGTGAAAATACCATACTAAAGCTGTTCTCCTATTTCTGAGAAGTCAAAGAGCATAAATTCAGATATTGATTATCCATAATTTATTATGTGGCACATAATTTTTCTAGAAAAAAGAATAAAAGGACAATTGTTTTATTTTGAACTCAGCTTATTTCAGATTGCCTGCACATTCAACCCTCTCTCCTAAACAAATAAATAAAAATAAAAATGGTGGGAACAAGGAAGGAATCTATGAAACGCTATTCAAAGGCATAGATATTGATGCAGGACATTCATCAGAACCGGTTAAGAGTGTTTCATCTGTTGCTATGAAAATGTTAGGCTTCATTCAGATAAAAGTCTACTGCATGGGATAGCACCTCATTAATTAATAACATAAGAAATCTAAATGAATTTTGGAGGTCAGTGCTTCATTAAAAGAAACCTGCCAAGTGACAAAATTAGTAGACCAGAGGAATACTGTGGATATAATTTACTTGGACTTCAGTAAGGCATTTGACGAAGTAGACCACAACCTACTACTTGAGAAGATAGAAAAATGCTGGTTAGACAGCATCACCACCAGATGCATCCATAGCTGGCTGACATGCCATACTCAGTGTGTGGTCCTCAATGGAACCGCATCTACATGGAGGGAAGTGTGTAGTGGGGTGCCCCAGGGGTCTGTTCTGGGCCCAGTGCTCTTCAACATCTTCATGAACGATCTGGATGAGGGGATAGATGGGGAACTCATCAAATTTGCAGACAACTCCAAGCTGGCAGGAATAGCCAACACTCCAGAAGACAGGCTTAGGATACAGGAGGATCTGGACAGACTTGAACATTGGGCGCTATCTAACAAAATGAAATTCAATGGTGAAAAAAGTAAGGTTCTACATTTAGGCAACAAAAACCAAATGTATAGGTATAGTATAGGAGGTACCTTGCTCAATAGTAGTAACTGTGGGAGGGATTTTGGAGTCCTAGTGGACAATCATTTAAATATGAGCCAGCAGTGTGCTGCAGCTGCCAAAAAAGCCAACACAATGCTAGGCTGCATTAACAGGGGGATAGAATCAAGATCACGTGAAATATTAATACCACTTTACAATACCTTGGTAAGGCCACATTTGGAATACTGCATCCAGTTTGGGTCACCACGATGTAAAAAAGATGTTAAGACTCTAGAAAGAGTACAGAGAAGAGCAACAAAGATGATTAGGGGACTGGAGGCTAAAACATATAAGGAACGGTTGCTGGAATTGGGTATGTCTAGTTTAATGAAGAGAAGGACGAGGGGGGACATGATAGCAGTGTTCCAATATCTCAGGGGCTGCCACAAAGAAGAGGGAGTCAAGTTATTTTCTAAAGCGCCTGAAGGCAAGACAAGAAGCAATGGGTGGAAACTAACCAAAGAGAGAAGCAACCTAGAACTAAGGAGAAACTTCCTGACAGTTAGAACAATTAACCAGTGGAACAACCTGCCTCCAGAAGTGGTGAATGCACCAACACTGTAAGTTTTTAAGAAGAAACTGGACGCCATTTGTCCGAAATGGTATAGGGTTTCCTGCCTGGGCAGGGAGTTGGACTAGATGACCTCCAAGGTCCCTTCCAACTTTATTATTATTATTATTATTATTATTATTATTATTATTATTATTATTATTATTATTATTATTATTATTATTAGTAGTAGTAGTAGTAGTAGTAGTAGTAGTATTAGTATTAGTATTATTGTTATTATTATTATTATTATTATTATTATTATTATTATTATTATTATTATCACATTTTATATAAATTTCCATAATCTTATAAAACCTCCCATCCTGAATTCTACTTGAGAATTGGCACTGACATTTTGCTATCTAATAGTATGATTGGTCATATACCATTTTCATTTATGATAAAGATGTCATTTATTTTCTTTGATTTTTCCTGGTGCTTCCACTTTCTTTACTTTCATTTTAATCCAAAAATTTCCAATGTATGTCCTACACTACTAATTTTTAACCACAAAAAATGGTTTTTAATAAATTGGTTTCAGGATTGGGGGAAATGTCAGTTTTTGCTGCAATCCTTTATGATGACATTCACATTGTAATCAAAGCAATTAATAATTAAAATTTGTACTGCCACAAAAACTATACCATTAATAAGAAACAGACTGGAATACTACTACTCGACTAAGAAAAGATATAGTATAACCAAAACTGATGGTTGATTTTCATACACTGTTTAGACATTCATATTGAAAATAATATTTCATTTTTACTCCATAAAATCTATGGAGTATCACTGAGGACAAATGTCTCTTATATGAGTAGGTAAAATATTTTGAAATTATATTAAAAGGAATATTATAATTAATTCCCTATCATATAGATACTGTATTTTATATATTGCAGCTGTCAGTGCTTACTTTGTAAAAAAAAAAGTTCTATAGATCAAAAATTGGAATACTTATCTTCTATTTTCAGGATATACAGTGTATGTTCTTGTAGGCAGGAACATAATTTTGATCATACCTTTTTTTTTTAAAATTTGCATTTTCTTCTTCAAACAATAATATAAAAATATTATTCTGATGTTGCTAGGAATGGTATGGTGGAGATCTTAATGATCACCCTAAATTTAGGAAATTTTTAGGAAATCCCACCAAGTTGAAAGAATCACGCACCTCAGTTCTAATTTACATGAAATTTACATGACCACTGAAATAAAGATAAGGATAGAGAAAACTCAGACAGCAAAATGAAAAAGGTCTTCTACAGTCACAACATATGCCTAAGATTGAAAATCAGGCTTGTCAGATGCTATATTTTTTCTATCCTGCTCTATGGAGTAGAGAGTTGATCTCTGACAGAAGGCCACCTGAAGAGATTAGAAGCATTTGAAATGTGTATTTACAGGTGGCTGTTACATATAAGCTGGGTTGATCAGAAATGAGGAGGTGATAAGCCACCTGGGAAAGCCAAGGGAAATCATCAAAACAATTTAAGAAACAAAAATTAGAATATTTCAGACATGTGATGCAACACGCAGAAAAATACGGGCATACTCCATTTAATCCTCCAGGGAAAGATTGAAGGCAAATGAGGTCCAGGCAGAAGAAGAACTTTATGGCTTCAAAATTTAAGGGATTGGTTTGGACAAAACTCAGCAGCACTTTTTCGTGCGGCTGCTGATAAAAACAGTATCAGCAACATGACTGCCAATGTCCAATAATGGATATGGAAGAAGAAGAAGAAGAAGAAGAAGAAGAAGAAGAAGAAGAAGAAGAAGAAGAAGAAGAAGAAGAAGAAGAAGAAGAAGAAGAAGAAGAAGAAGAAGAAGAAGAAGAAGAAGAAGAAGAAGAAGAAGAAGAAGAAGAAGAAGAAGAAGAAGAAGAAGAAGAAGAAGACTCATTTATCCACATGAAATTATCCACAATTATCCACATGAAATATACCCAAAACTCTTCAGAAATAGAAAAATACCAAATTTTCAGAATATAATTTAATCACAAATCAAAATCTTGTATTCTTTCCAAGAACCAGACTCACCTGTACTATGTAAATAGTTACTAATAGTAATACTATTTTACTTCTATAAATTCAGTGTATTAGATGCTAATAAAATGGTTTAATTGTATATATTGCCAAATATGTGTACAAAGTCAGCCGGATGGCCTTGGGCCTCTTGCTCTCTTGCTCTCTTGTTCACTCTTTCTCTCTCATATTTCTCCATCATATCAGTATTGCTTCTTAGTGACCACTTGACAATCTATGCCTAACATGGTCCTTCAGGTTTTTCAAAGTTATAATCATTGGTGTTGTAATTGGATTGATCTACCTTCCTTCCTTAGAGTTACATCTTTGCATAATGATCTATTTGCTTTCTTGTCTGTCCAATCTTCCCTAACATCAAAATTCAAAAATATCTATACTCTTTCTATTCTTCTTTTTCTAAGTTCAACATTTGTTTCCATAGAATATCATAGGAAATAGTATTACATGCAGTATTTTGATCTTTTTAAATATAGACACACCATAGAATAATATCTGAGTATCTTTTACAAGGCCTTTAGAATACCAAGGGGTATTCTATTGTGTATTTCTTGACTGCTTTCAGTTTTAATGATGGTTGATCCTAAAAGGAAGACTATATTGTCTTCATTGTTATTTCTAAGGCAAGTTATTGTAAATGTTATTAATTTATTCTTTATATTCCTTATTCTTTATATAAAATTTCAGCCCAATTTTTTTTCATCATGCTCCTTGGTCTTTATTACTAGATCAGAGGTCCCCAACCTTTTGGGCACCAGGGACCGGTTATGTGGAGAGAGGTTTTTCTGTGGACCGGAGGAGGTGTGGTTTTGTATGCTGCCTGCATCTCATGGACGGGGCTTTCCTTGTTTGTGCGGACCAGTCATTGGCATGCCGTGGCCTGGGACTGGTCCACAGACTGGGGATTGGGGACCCCTGTACTAGATAACTTGTATTACTAGATATTACTTGCAGATCCTTTGCATTTTTGGCTATCAGAATAGTGTCATCAGTATAACTCAGGTTATTGATGTTTCTTCCACTATTTTAAAACCACACATCTTCTTCCAATCTAGTCATCCTTAATGCTGTATTTCCCCCAAAAAAACCCAGTCTTTTTTGCCTCCTATTTTTGGGGGCATATTTTTATACTCACCTCTGGCACAAACAAACAACCCAGCCGGCCCACTTCTGTGGCCAAAGGAGCAGCTTCATTCTGCACCTGAATTTTGCAGTCAAAGGTTTTTCTAAAAGGCCACTGCAGCCAAGAACTGAGCTATGGATTTAATCTATAGCTCAGTTCTTGGCTGCAGTGGCCTTCTGGAAATGCCCCTGATTGCGAAATGCAGGATTGGGGATGCTGCAGAAGAAATGACCTGCATGGAGAGGCCTGGCTGCAAGGAAAGTGGGTGTGGGGAGCGTGGGCAGCTCCACATCCCTACCCTCATCCAAGCTTGATTTTAAGGTGTGTGCCTCGCTCCAAAACTAGGGCTTATTTTGGGGGTAACTCTTATATTAGGCCCACCCCCCAAAAATCAAGCTTGGGCTTATTTTGGGGTAGGTCTTACTTTTGGGGAAACACGGTATATAGCCAGTAAAAATAGGATGAATAAATAAGGAGTGTACAGCCTTCTATCACTCCTTTGCCAACTTAGAACCAGTTTATTCATTATGTTCTTGCTATATTATGTCTGACTTTTGTATAACTTTTATATGAACACAATGAAAAGTTTGGGATTACTATGTTTCGAAGCACATTACATGTATTTAATGTGATTGGCATAACCAAAAGCCTTTTTATAAATCAATGAAGCACATATTCACATCATTTTGGTAACTCTGATTTCTCAATTATCCAGTGTGCAACAACAATAATCTTATGCTCATCACTTTTTCTAAAACTGACTTAAATAACTGGCATCTTCTTTTCCATGTAAGGGTGCAATCTGCTTTGAATTATCCTAAACTTTATTTTGTATCTTTTGTGATATTTACATTTATCTATAAGACTTGATTTTTTGTTTGTTTTCATATTGTTGCTGTTAATGTGTGTGTTGATACTTGGTTTAGATTTTTCAAGATGGATACCAAAAAGCAAGAATACTAAGGGAGATGCCAGAATGATAATATTTTGTCCCTGAATATACTTACAATGTCAGAAGGATACAATCCCGAACAGCCGGGTGAGCTCAAATGGTCGAGAAGCTTTCTGGAACTTGACTCATGTGGAAACTGGATAAAAGAGTAAATCTTATAACTCTTTCCCCCCATTCTTCCCACCTTTTGGAATGCATACCTCTGCACTGCAATCATCAGCAAGAAAGAAATTCATGTTTGTATTTACATTTATTGGAGGGGCAGGGATTACAAGAGAGTTAGTCACACATTGGGAAATAGGCATAGAAAAAAATGTATTAGCATCAACTGTTTGCTTAGCATACTTACAATGCTGAGCGGAAAGGCACTTAGGAGGCAAAATAAAGCTTTTAATATTAAACTGATTAGGGTCTTATCAGTTTCAGGAAGCAGCACAAACTAGTGGCAGTGGCAGCAATTAATTAATATCACAGAGCCCAGCTATGGAGAAAAGAAGCCCAAGAAAAGATAGTGTATTTAACCAATCTTTCCACTCTATGTATTTGGGGGGGGGAGAGAGAAAAGGAGCCATGCATGACATACAAGCATAACACAACAAATTCTTAACTGTTCATTTTTATTATTTTTCTTAACTTTCTTAAAGTTATCCAAGGTTTTTTTTAATTGATCTATTTATATACATATTTTCCTAGCTTTATAAGTCTAAGTGAACACTTAATTGGTAAACATTACTTGTAAGAACTACATACTAGTTCTTACTAATGTAGTACATTAGTGCATGTTCTGCTGGTAATGGTTAGTCCATGTTCTTTATTATAGTGTAATAAGGAAATAAAGACCAAAAGAATAATTAATCTTTTGCCCAAAACAGAAGGAAAGAGTCACCTATTATTGGAACATATCAGTATAGTCAGATGTACTGCAGTTGGGTTTATTCACCTTGACCCAGCCTCTTTGCTGTGTTTTTGTATATTTCTAAATAATGTTTAGGCATTTCCATGAAGTCTGTTTCCCAAGACAATAGACAATTTTCTCATTTATCTAATGCATAAACAGTAAAACGTTTATAAATAGCCATACTATTGTCTAGATCATTTAAAACTATTGGTGTAAGAAGAACATCAGAAATAAACTGAGAAGCACAGAGTAAAAATAGTAAGTTAATAATGGATATAAATTGTAATAATAACAAATTACTGACTATTTGAGGCATTTGCTTTTTTTCTGTTTTGTTGGTTGGGATATATGTATGGTAATAATGGTAATAATATTGAAACAAATGATGGTAGATACTTTTCCTGAATTACAGACAAGTAAAGCATGTTAGAGCATCCTTGAAGTTTGTGTGAGTCTTAGAGTATGTAATTTTCTTGTTATTATCAGGTTGGGAAATGCTAATCTATATGTTTGTTCACTTATCCATTGCAACCTTGGCAATCTGGATACTTCCAGATGTATTGGATATATAGAGACACACAGAGAGATACAGGCACACAGGTTGCCAAACTTTCAATTAAGGAATAAGCAATCTTGGGGTGTTGGGGTCTTTGTTAGCTAATATGGGCAGAGGTGGAAAGGCTGTCATCCTAAACCAATAGATGATATCAGAATATATATCAAGGTGAAGAGTTCTGCTGTCATATATCTACAATTACAAAGATCACAATAGTGCAGGAAATGGAATATTTCAATTTTTCTTATTTCAGTTCAGTTATTTTATTACTTTCTGATTTTTATTGTAATGAGAGAGTAGTTATAAATGAAGTTTCAAAGACATATTAATCTTTTTATTTATTCAAAGATGAATATACAATGGAAGATAATTTGATATTGAAGCATAAAGATACAAATTGAGCATTACTTTTTGTGAATAGCTAGAGAAATAATTCTTTTTCAAAAAGTGGCCCCAATTGTACTTTTAATTATTTTCTCTTCTTTTTTCAGATAGTATATTCATCTTAGTAAGGAGTATGAAACTCTTTGTGCATAACCAGACATCTGTGCCTTCATTCCTGCTTCTGGAATTCTCAGCCATTAGGGAACTTCAAATTCTACATTCTTTTGTATTTCTAGCCTTCTACTTGGCAACAGCAACAGCAAATCTTCTCATTATCTCAGCTATAACTTTTGACGATCATCTGCACATTCCCATGTACTTTTTTCTCATGAACTTGGCAATGCTGGATCTTGCTTCTGTTTCAGTCATTATGCCTAAATCCATAGCAAATTCTCTCATGAATATCAGAAGTATTTCTTATTCTGGTTGTATTTCTCAAGCTCTCCTTTTTGTTTCATTTTTGACGTCTGATTTCTTTCTTCTCACAGTAATGGCATATGACCGATATGTTGCTATTTGCAGTCCCTTGCAGTATGAAATGGTGATGAACAGGAGAACATGTGCTCAGATGATTGCTAGTGTATGGGTCAGTGGCTTTTTCTTTGGAATCCTACATGTTGTTGGCACATTTACAGTTCCTTTTTGCTCTGATATTGTCAATCAGTTCTTCTGTGAGATCCCACAATTATTAAAGCTCACTTGCTCAGATTCCAATCAAGGTGAAGTTGAAATTCTTGCCTTCAGTATTATCATAGTATTAGGTTTATTTATCTTCATTTTAGTAAGTTATATAAAGATCTTGAGTGCAGTGTTTAGAATACCATCTGCCCAGGGAAGACAAAAGGCCTTGTCCACTTGTCTTCCCCATCTCATTGTTGTCTCTGTGTTAATGTTCACAGGAATACTCACATACATGAAGTTTCCCTCAAATTCCCCATCTGATCTGGATATAATGTTGACCATTACATATTCCCTTGTCCCACCCATTCTAAATCCACTGGTTTACAGCATGAGAAACAAAGACATAAAGAGAGCCCTATTCAAACTATTAGATCCAAAATTTTGTTCTAAGCATTCTTTCCCTATCTCTCCTTCCTAGATTTGGATTTAGGATCTACTTTAATTGATTTCCAATGGGGAGAGGAAAAAATGTATTTCAAATTCTGACTTTGTTCCATACTATAAATCTTTTTATTGATTTTAATCTTTAATCTTACAATATTTCAATTGTAAATGTGAAAAATATTAACAAGCATATCCTGCTATTAATTGTTAACTTATTCTGATTTTAAATTTCTCTTGATAATTTTTCCAATAGGTCCCATTATATCAACTATTTATCATTATCTGGTATTTTTCTTTTATAATATATTCTTGAGTTAAGTTCCCTAAAGATATTTTTGGCAGAACCTGGGTTTATGTTTATTTCATAGTATCAATATGTAATACAATGATTTTTAAAGTCCACCTTAAATTTAATTTTATCATAGTGTACATATCAATGTCATTCAAGCTTGGCTTCTGGATATGTAGTTAGATGTTTCTATGAATGGCAGATTTGCCAGTCAGGAGTTGGTTCTGGTGATAGAAAATGTCTATAGATGCAGGAGAAAATGTAGTTATCCATTTGTGGTCTGGAAGAGCTGCTCTTTGCAAAATGTCTGCAGGAATTTAGTTTCTTGGGTTGATTGAGAGGAGCTTGGTATAATTTAAAAACATGACCTAAATTGCTGTGCAATTTTTTAAGTTTGGCTGACAAAAAACTCACCTTTTTAATCATCTCATTTAATTGATTTACAGTTTAAGTGAGCATCAATGGGAGGGGAAAATATCTTAAAAGTATTTTGAAAACAAAAAGCTTGACAAGATTATGATATTAGAAAGTTTCAAATGGGAAAAAATAACAGTGATTTTTGTAAAAAAAAATGGGATTATTTTTCTTTGATGAAAGTATATTTGAAAATAGTAAACTCTAGTAACCGATCAGACTTTTCTGTGAATGAGAAGATAAAAATAATATGAGCTTGAGTGTTTGAATGTGACTACAGAAAGCTAAGTGAGACTAAAAGACTCAAAATAGATAAAAATAAAGCAGAAAAAATGAAGCAAGAAAATAATTGACATACTTTCATTTTCTTAGCAAGCATCCACAAGAAAAACTAATCAACCTGGAGAATACAGGGATTCACCAGAACAAATTTATGATAATGGCATTTTTTTTAGCCATTGTAGAAATTATTTGAAGAATTTGCTTTAAAAAAATGACTGAATTGGTTAAAAAAGATATGGAAAAAGGATTTGCAGGGATAAAAATAGATATAGAAGAAGAAATGAAGAAAAATGAAGGTTCTGTAAGGCAATTGGCTGCAGATTTAAAATAAATTACTGACAAAGTGAAAATTTTGGAATATAAGTCAGAAGTTATAAATAGAGAGATGGATGGAAAAGGGTTTAGACAATTTGGCATTACTGAAATTTAGGAGAAAAAAAATTATGAGGGATCATATGTGCTCTCTGAGCTTGGCTGTTTTCTTGCAAATGTTTCATTACCAAAATTAGGTAACATCATCAGTGCTAGTGCTAAGAATTTTATTTACAATTTAGAGCAAATCCAGAAGAAAGTGGAGAGATTAGGGAAAATATTGTTAAATCTTTATATGGATTCCTCGATTGCGGAGAAGATGAGATTGATAAAGCCTACAGCATCAAAAGACATTTTTCAAAATTATGAAATGTTCCAAGGGATGTTATTGTACACTTCATCAGGATGAAAATAAGATCATGTTCTACAACACCATTTTATTACCAGACTGAGGATTGATACTACAGATGTAACTGCAATTAAAATAATCACAGTTACAATAGTAAGATAAAAGAATACTTTTTCCTGACAAATGTAATTTATCTACCAGAGGAACATATATAGAGCTGATGTAGAATGCTTCAGTATAAGCAGTTCTGGGTGCCTCTAGTCTAGGTGTCACATATAATGCCTCTGTAATAGGAGTTGCACTAAGTTCCAGTTTGCTTCTGAGTCCAATTCAAGGTGTTGCTTATTACCTTTAAAGCTCTTCATGGCATGGGACCAGAATAACTGAGAAGCCATTAGGAGCCATCATTCTAATTACATAACCCATTCCATTCAGTTAAGCAGAGATAGCAGGCTGTAAATCCCATTAGTCAAAGAATTTTGACTGGTGAGATCTAGAAGGACATCCTTTTCTGCTGTTGCCCCCACCTTTTGGAACATTTTGTCCCAGAGTTGAGGCAAAACCCCTCACCTTTCTGATTTTAACATAGAAACGTTAAAAAGTAACAACAGAAAAAGACCCAGTGATGCATGAAGTCTAACCTTTGAGTTTTCCAGATGAATGACCTAGCTCTGCTAATTAGTATGGAGCCTAAAAGTGTGATGCAATACTGGGGATGGCTTGAGGACCCTCCCTCCACCTTGTTAACTTTTTAGATTTCTAAAATTTTTAATTTTAATTTTCACTTTTAACTTGTAAATGTTATTCTTGTTCTTAATTTTGTTTTTAATATACTTCTAGTCATGTATTTATATTTATTTGTTTTGTTGTTTGTAAACCACACAGAATCATTTAGCTGAGATGGGAAATATAGAAATTTCATAAAATAAATAAATATTAGGAAAAAAGATATAAAATATTATATGTTTGTGAAACTCAAGAGAGCTATTTCAACAACAGCAAGATTAAAATATTATAGACAAAATAATCTAAACCTCAGTTTTGAGAAATTGGAAATCCTAGTTTTTGCTAAAAGAGCTATTCAATATTCTTGGAGTGTAGAAGGACACAATCTAGAACAGATCAATATATTCATTTGGAGTGGTTTTCCATAGGAAAGGTATTTGGAAAGCACATCTGGACCACATAATGCAATCAGCCTTAGTTCCTCAAATGCTATTAAACACTTTTTTTTACACAGGTGGAGGACAATTAAGGTCTCTGCAGCCTTAAAACTCTTCAAGGCTAAAACACTGATAGAAATTGTCTATGGGGCAAAACAGGAAAATTTTTTGAAGAAAAAAATATTTAGAAACCATACAAACAAAATTCCTGTGATTCATTTAGCGGCACCTAATGGGATATCAAATACCCAGTTGAGAATTGAGACAGGAATACCTCAAATTCACATAAGTGCCTGGAAGATGATGATAATGCACTGGTTAAAAATTCAATTCTTCCCAGAGAACTTGACCCCTTTAGTCCTGATAGACAATTTCCCCTCTCACTAGAAACAGATGATAGAGCATAAGCTGTCCTTCTATGGACTTTCCCCACTGTTTTTAATATCCCTAGGCCAGTGATGGCGAACCTTTTAGAAACTGAGTGCCCAAACTGCAACCCAAAACCCACTTATGCATTGTCGAGTGCCAGGTGGGTGTGGCCCATTGGCTGGCCATGGCCCATTGGGTGGGCATGGCTGCAGTGGTAACAGCAGGCTGGGTGGGACTAAAAAGTTCAATTAATCAATTTCAACTTTGCAAGATCTTTTTTTTTCCGCAAGAAGTTGAAATTGACTGATTGAACCTTTTTTTTTTTTTGCACACAACTGCGGAGGCCTAAAGCGAAAAGGTTTTATAAAACCCAGCTGAAGGCCTAGGACTGGGGCGATGGCGCACGTGCCCACAGAGAGGGCTCTAAGTGCCGCCTCTGGCACCTGTGCCATAGGCTTTGATCAAGCCAATCAAGTGGTTACTAATAGAATAAAAGATACGAAGTTGCAGCTAGAAGTTAGCAGGATATTTCTCCACAAGAGAAATCAGATTAAATTGGGTATGTGGGAACCAGCAACGTATCTCAAAGACCTGACTTTTCCTAAGAGGAGTATAGCATTTTTTAGAACCAAACTTAATATCCTCCCATCAGCACTCCTGTAGGTATGATAAAACCCCAATATCTGAGCGAATATGTACATGTGGCAATGGGGAAGTTGAAAATATCTCATATGTCCTATTGCGCTGTCAGTTCTACAAAGACATCAGATCAACGTACATTCTGCCTCTATTAGAGAGATTTCTAAAGAGATCAGATAATTTCTACATGAACCACCTCCTTCAGGACAATTAACTATGGTAGATATGTCTGAGTAGAAGTTAGTCTACAGGGGTCTAAACTTTGTTTTATATCCTAAATGAAGATAAAACAGCATTTTATAAAAAATGTGGATAAACTTTTGAAATTTTCATATGAAAATTGGTATCTTCTGGGGGATTACAATATAGTGATTTCTATAGAAAATATAAAAGTTCTGAGAAAAATTTCAAAATAACACAGATTAAATTATGAGACACAGGGGGATTTAGTAGATAATTTAACCCTTGTATAGCTGATTTTCCTCCATTTATTACCATATTTGAACAAAAATTGAAATGTGAACTGGCTGAATCTCATTCAATGATATTGGAATAGAAGAATATTATTATTATTTATTATTATTATTTATTCGAAACAGTAATAAAGTTGGGAGATACCTTTTTAAAACTAGTGAAAGGCTGATGAAAGCTCTGCTGTTTGGAATGCAGTTGCATGTACCAAATACTGTTTTTACATATGTGAAAGAGACAGCTGTGCAAGAGAATCACATTATATTAAAAAGAAATGACTATTCTAAAG
The DNA here is from genome assembly GCA_034064705.1 of Bothrops alternatus. Lineage (NCBI taxonomy): Eukaryota > Metazoa > Chordata > Lepidosauria > Squamata > Viperidae > Bothrops > Bothrops alternatus. The sequence goes on along the minus strand of JARGCV010000156.1, from coordinate 801,464 downwards.
TAATTTGATTCCAGGACAGAAAACATGGCAAACGAACCACTTGATGACCTTACAAAGATATTTTTGCCTTTATTTCACATAAAACTTGAACTGGTAAAAATTTTGTGAAAATGATAAATAAGAAAGGTGAATATTTTCATTATTTGAGACAGATGTTTCCAAGAAACATTTCTTTTTAATATAATGTGGCTATCTTGCATAACTGCCACAGCAGTTTCATGTTTTCATGTTTCTTTCATTGTGAAACTAGAGGAAATAGGATTATGATGATAATCAGTGGAAGACAGGAGCAACAGGCAGACAAATAGAATGGAACAGCAGCGGAAAGGCACCTGGGATAAGGGATCCGGACGTGTGGCCAAAAGTGAGCACAGGGGAGCGGCTAGAAGACATACCAATGGTAACAATACCAGGAAGGAGAAGACGGACAAGGAGGGGAGGGAGAGAAGTTGTGGGATTGGAGTGCAAACAAGGGGAGGCAGGACAATTAAGGCAATTATGGTCAGTCAGGACGAATGGCCCTATCACACAGTCAGTGAGTAAGAAACTAGGTTAGCAAGGTTTATAAGAGATCTCTCCAGCCCCAACACTTTACTCTGAAGATGCTGACAGTGGATCAGTGAAAGCTAAGTTTGTTTTAGCATTGTAAATAGTTGCTTTTATTGTTTTAAATTTTTTTAACAATAAACAGCTGATTTATATTCCTCCTGGACATTCGTCATCTTCAGGCTGGTGCTTTCGGCTTCGTGCTTCTAGCAGCAATGTGTGATTGCAACTGTTTCTTCCTTTTAACTGCCAGAGGGGGTTTGAACTGATTGGCTGGGAGCTCGGCTGTGTTCTGATTGGGTGGAGGTGTGTTCTGATTGGTTAGGGGGTTGGCTGTGCTCTGATTGGATGAGGGGTTAGTCTGAGTTACAGGGGGATTAGAGATGGTGAGCTGCATAGCTGTTTGGCTTCGTGGTCGTGCCTCATCTTCATGGTGGGTGTCAGTTTGCTTCTTGTATGGATTGGAGGGGTTTAAGGTGGCTAATGATGCAGCTGTGGTCTAGCTTCTGGTTTGTGGTCGTGCCTCATCATCAGTGTGGGTTTGGGTTTGCTTTTTGCCTGGATGTGTGGTGGTGACATCGTGTGTGGTTTTTGTGAGTGTAGGTCTGGTGTCATTCTTTGTGTTATGGAGTCTTTTGTCAATAAGGGCGGGTTTCCAAATGGCTGGTAGGCGGGAGGTATCATCTCGTTTGTTCATGCTGTGAGGGCATTTTTCTATCTCGATGGCTTCTCTGATTATTCTGTTATTAAAGTGTTCAGTTTTGGCAATAGTTCTGGTCTTTTTGAAAGACCAGAATATATATATAAAATATATGTCATAAAACAAATAAATCACGACCACCAGGAAAAGTCCAAAATGGAAAAATTTAGTAAGCACCAAGCTTTCGTCGGAAACTTCCGACATCATCAGGGTTAAAAGCTAGTTAATGGGAACAACTTATATAGGATCACCTAGCACTTGCATCCAGCTCCTGGACCTTGTCATTGGCCCTAATTGATTAAACTGTACTCTGGATGTATCTTTGACACCAGTATCCAAACCTGTTCCTCCTTCATATGCTGTCATTTACTCCCTTGTCACTAATTCCTGGGCTAAGCAGGATCCTCCCCCCCTTTTTTTGGGTGATCACTACCTCCATACTCCCCTCACCCTGCTTCACCTTATCCTTCTCACTAGGGGGTCTGGAGTGCAGACCATTCAATCCTCCCTTGCCTCTACCACGTACTTCATTAGGGCTCCAGTCAATCCTTCCCCCCCCCAATGGATAGAAACAGGCATTTCTCTCCATTCTGTATCTTCCACCTTCCTCTCCCTGTCTGTGTGAGCGACACTTATTTGCTTGTCATTCCCCTCATTCCCTCTTCCTCTGTTCCTTTTTCCAAAGTTCCCTGCTTCTATCATGTCTGGGGTGTCCTGCTGTCTAATCCGCTGTTGATAATCACAATTTTTGCCTAATGCTGGTCTCCTGCTTTCTCCTCTCATGGGAGACTCCCCACACTGTGTATGTGGATGTTCTTTGTCCGTGGTCTTGCGCGTGCACACCAAGCAAATTGATAGGACCTCTCCTTCTCCTTTCAGTTGTGACCGTGTAGTCATTGCGTGGCTGCCAGTTCTACGCACGGGCAGTCCATCCTTATTACTATGTCCAGTGTCATCCCCCACAGTTGCATGATCTGACCTCCTAATACTCACGCTGGCATCTCGAGCATCGTTCATCCATTCGGGGGGTGGTACACTTTCAAGGCGCAGCGGGGAGCTCCGAGGTTCTCTCACCACACCTATCCTTTCTCCCTCATCACTCAGCAGTCTCCCAGTTCTCCATGAGCACGTGTTCACCTTCAATGTCGGAAAGTTCCTCAGCTGTTGATCGGGACTTATCACCTGTTGGTCGGGCATGCAAAAAGTGCGCGCAAACTGCTGGGAATTGGTCTCGACTCTATTTTCTCGATCGCATGGAAGATTAGCTACGGCTCTGTTTTCTCGGCCATACGGTAGCTGATTGAGTTGTGTTCGATGGGTGGGGTGACAGTGTGTACCCCATGCCCTCAATGTCTGCTGTGCCGGACAAAGGTCTATATGACGGTTTATCGAGTCTTTTTCCGAAAGTCAGGCCTCCTTCAATAGTCGGCCCCCTTTTGTGGCATCACTAGACAAGACTGTACATTGTCAAAATCGAAGGAGGAGCTTTGGAAAAAGGAACAGAGGAAGAGAGAATGAGGGGAATGACAAGTAAATAGGTGTCGCTCACGCACACAGGGAGAGGAAGGTGGAAGATATGGAATGGAGAGAAACACCCAGTTTACTATCCATTGGTTTACTATATTGTTTTCTGAGGTTTTTGCGGGTGTTTGTATGTAGGTCTTTGGTTATTCGGGTTTTCTCCCGCGTAAAATTGGAAGTGTCTTGCCGACATTTCGATAAAGTCCCATTCATCATCTTCAAGCTGTTGTCTTCAGCTTCGCCAAGACACTTCCAATTTTACAAGGGAGAAAACCCAAATAACCAAAGACCTACATATATATGTAGGGGGTCATGACAAGCAGTGATACAGAGACCAATCATGAGATTAAAACACGTCTGCGGAATCTTGGCCAGCTGCCCTGTTTAGGGTGACTCGCTCTCTCCTGGAGGAGGGAGGGAGGAACATTTACAGGGCAATGCCAAAGAATTTAACATCTTTTTCGCAGACAAGGTCGCTCAGATCCGGGCTGACTTAGACTCCAATTGGAATGCAGTGTCAGCTGACAATGAGTCAGTCAAGATGACAGAGGCCCGTCTTAGTCCTGTTGAATGGGAGGAGTTTGACCTGGTAACTCCTGATGATGTGGACAAGGCCATTGGAGCTGTGAGTTCGGCCACCTGTTTACTGGACCCGTGCTCTTCCTGGCTGGTTTCGGCTAGCAGGGAGGTGACACGGAGCTGAGTCCAGGCTGTTGTTAATGCTTCATTGAGGGAGGGGTCCTTTCCGGCTCCCTTAAAGGAGGCACTCGTGCGCCCCCTCCTCAAGAAGCCTTCCCTGGACCCGGCAGTTTTAAATAATTATTGTCCAGTCTCCAACCTTCCCTTTTAAGGGAAGGTTGTTGAGAAGGTGGTGGCACTCCAACTCCAATGGTCCTTGAATGAAACTGATTATCTGGGCCCTCAGCAGTCTGGGTTCAGGTCCTGTTACAACACGGAAACTTCTTTGGTCATGCTGACCGATGATTTCTGGCGGGCCCGGGATAGAGGTTACTCCACTATCCTGGTGCTTCTTGACCTCTCAGCGGCATTCGATACCATCGACCATGGTATCCTTCTGCACCGGTTGGAGGGGCTTGGAGTGCGGGGCACTGTTTTACGGTGGTTCACCTCCTACCTCTCTGGCCGGTCGCAGTCGGTTTTCGCAGGAGGTCAGAGATCGGCTCTGAGGCCTCTTCCATGTGGAGTCCCTCAGGGGTCTGTTCTCTCACCTCTGCTTTTTAACATCTACATGAAGCCATTGGGTGAGATCATCCATCGACACGGGGTAAGTTATCATCAATATGCTGATGATACCCAGCTTTATATCTCTACCCCGTGTCACTACAGCGAAGCAGTGGAAGTGATGAACTGGTGCCTGGAGGCTGTTGAGGTCTTGATGGGTGCCAACAGGCTCAGACTCAATCCCGAGAAGACAGAGTGGCTATGGGCTCTGTCTCCCAAGGACAATTCTAACTGTCCATCCATTACCCTGGGGGGTGAAGTTTTGTCCCCCTTGGAGAGGGTTCGCAACTTGGGTGTCCTCCTCGATCCACAGCTAAGTTTAGAATATCATTTTTTGGCTGGGGCGAGGGGGGCATTCGCCCAGGTCCACCTGGTGCATCAGTTGCGGCCCTATTTGGACCGGGAGTCACTCCTCACAGTCACTCATGCCCTTGTCACCTTGAGATTCGACTACTATAATGCTCTCTACATGGGGCAACCTTTGAAGAATGTCCGGAGACTACAAGTAGTCCAGAATGCAGCCATGCGAGCTGTCTTGGGTCTCCCAAGACATGCTCATATCACTCCAGCTCTCCGCGAGCTGCATTGGCTATCTATTCGTCTCCGAACACAATTCAAAGTGTTGGTTATGACCTATAAAGCCCTTTATGGCAATGGACCAGGATACTTGCGGGAACGTCTTCTGCCTCATGAATCCCAGCGACCGGTTAGGGTGCATAGGGTTGGCCTCCTACGGGTTCCGTCTGTTAGACAATGTTGTCTGGCAGGGCTTAGGGCAAGGGCCTTCTCCGTTGCTGCCCCAGCCCTCTGGAACCAGCTTCCCTCAGAGGTTCGTACTGCTCCCTCCCTCCTAGCTTTCTGGAAACAGCTGAAGATGCATCTATGCCGACAGGCTTGGGGCGTATGAGCTGTGCTCTTCCCCCAGCCCTAGGAGTGTCCCTCCATCTGCAACTGTGAGCTGAATGTGTTCGTATGTTGTGTGAATGAAACTAATTTTTAAATTTTTAATTTAATTGTGTTTTTAATTGTGTTATTGTTGTGAGCCGCCCTGAGTCTGGGGAGAAGGGTGGCATATAAATTAAATAAATAAATAAATAAATAAATAAATAAATAAATAAATAAATAAATAAATAAATAAATAAATGATGGGATGAGTGCATGCAGTTTGGGAGGAAGGCGGCGGGGGGCAGGGCGATGAGAGCTATGCGTATATCAACTAGTACAGCTTAGTCAGATGTGACGCGTCCAATTATATATGGACGGTGAACCAAAGGACCTATTATATGCTCGATGTCTAAATTATTGGTAGTTAAAGAGCTATAAAAACAATGTCTCCCCAATGTTGCCTTACTCTTTGATAATGTTAGCAGTGGCTAACAAAAGTTCAGTGCAAAATAAATTTTATATCCCGGAGATCAGCATGTCTTCCTATGCCTGAAGAGAAAAGTTTTCAATTAGTGTGTGCTACCAGGGGGTTGGACTCGATGACCTCCAAGGTCCCTTCCCACTTATTATTATTATTATTATTATTATTATTATTATTATTATTATTATTATTATTATTATTATTATTATTATTATTATTATTATTATTATTATTATTATTATTATTATTGTTGTTATTATTATTATTATTATTATTATTATTATTATTATTATTATTATTATTTATGAGTGGCACCAAGAGCGATGGAAATATACATGCACTGCATTACAAGACAAGATTAAAAGACCTGCACATGAATTAGGGAACAAATGAACAAACAATATCATCAAGAGAGTTAAAGAATTGAAATGGAAATGGGCTGGTCACATAGCAAGAAGAACTGATGGCAGGTGGACCAAGGTAGTCATAGAATGGATCCCATTTGATAAAAGCATCCACAAAAGGGAACTTAAACAAAATGAATTGACAATATCAGCAAATATTACAAGCCCAATTGGCAAAAGAAAGCTCAGGACTGAATAGATTGGAAACATGCAGAGGAGGCCTTCATCCTGCAGTGGATAGACAATGGCTAAAATGATGATAATGATGATGATGATAATGATGATGATAATTGATGATGATGATGATGATGATGATGATGCAGGCATACAGGCTGCTACATCATTATAAGTAGCCACTAGTAGAATAGGCAATTTTATGGTTTTTAATTTAACTATTATATTTATTTATAATAATATCACAATTGATCAAATTATGAACATTCCATTGCTAATGGTACCATGGTATACCTATGTCCTCCTTTTTGTTCTGTTATTTCATCCAGTCCACAGAATTCATATCTCCTTTACAGTACCATCTTATACTGCAATTCAGATTATTTGGTAGCTTCCCAGGGCTGTCATTACTTTGTCAGCTTTATCCCATTCCCTCACTTTCTCTCTTCCATGATGTTACCTTGTGTTATATTTATTATAAATTCCCTTGATACATGGTTTATTTGAAAAAAAAAAAACTTTCAGCATACATGGGCACATGGATTAGTGTCCTTTACTTGAAGTGATTACTGTATATGAATTAATTATAGTATGCAGTAGCCTTTTCCAGTCTAGTGCTTTCCAGATATGGAAGTGAGTTCTTGAAGTTTCAGTTCCAACACTTTGAAACCTATCGCCTTTCGGATATTATCAAAGGTAAATGTGTATTTCTAGAGGGCTTCAACAAAAGAAGGAATTGTGAAACACTGAATTTCTCCTATAATGATCAAGGAAGATAGTATGTGAATGATTTCATCTTATTTGGGATTCTTTGATATATATAGTTGCTGTTCCCTTGTATTCCAATCCTTTATGGGGAAATGAACTCATAGACCTTCAGATTACAGACTATACTCAATGTGTTAACTTGAGGAATTACTCTGGCCCCATTGCAGAAAGTTAGAAATAGCATTTATGAAAATGGTAGATTCCTTTCAAATCACAGAAAGGTGAGTTTCATCTTTGGTAATCATGAATTTATACTGATAATTGCTAAAATGATTTTCCTGCTCTATTACATTTTATGCTAAAGTGAAAGTTGACAACCATTCTGCAATAGTACTGAAGTTAATTTAACACAATTCAATTTCTTTAAGATATATTGGAAGGATTTAAAGTAGGATGAGGAATGCAAATACTATTGTTGATTAATAAATCCATTGCAGTCCTTTAGTCATCGGATTGGATTATAGTGGAACTATAATCAGAAAATAACTTAGTTAATTTCCCATAGTCATGTACTCTTGAGATTCTTTTGGAGCACTGAAATCAAATTTACAAAGATGTAATAAATATATTTCATATAGTTTCTGTCAAGTGTAGCACATTTTTCATCTCTAGAAAAAGTATGGATAAAAGTACATAAAGTTCTTGCTTTACTGGAAAAATACGTAACTGTCATCTTGTAATTAAGTCCACCAAGCAAAAATGTGTAAGTGATTTACTATATTTCTGTGTGCAGTAATCTCTTGCTACATTGCTTATTTCCCTTATATAACATCCCTGGAATATTTCTTAAATCCTTAAAATATTATAGATATTTTCCAGATTGATTAAATAATCTCTTCATCACTTTGTGAATTATGCTGATATATTTATTAGAAAAAAATATATCCCTGTCATTTTAATCCTATCTGGTTTGATGTGCCACCTCAGGTATAACATTTTGATGAGTGTAATAGTAGCGATTAGTATACGACATTAGTAATAATAATGATAATGATGATAATGATGATGATGATGATAATAATAATAATAATAATAATAATAATAATAATAGTAATAATACAGTTAAAAGAGATCTTGGAGGTCATCAAGTCCAACCCCTTGCTCAGCAAGTAACCCTATACCATTTCGAACAAATGGCTGTCCAGTCTCTTCTTAAAAACTTTCAGTGTTGGATCATTCATTACTATTTCTTTGAAAAAAAACTCTTTTATTTCTTTCATTGATGTACAGATTATTATTAAGTAGCTGACATATTTTAAACAAATTTAGCTACCTTATAAAATGTTGTTTGCAAAGCATATTTAATCATAATTCAATATTGAGATTTTTTTTAAAAAATGACACCAGTCACTGTATTGGATAATAGACTGCTCTAATAGCAGACCATTTTAATATAGATTGGGTTATGATTTTTTTTAAAGTATGTTCAATAAAAAATTGAATAATCAGATCAAAAAGTCAGAAAATGTTATTTTTCATTAGCAGACTAAGAGACTAAAAATATCAAGCTTTAAAAAATTAAATATATTTCTTTGGAGGTGGAAATTTCTATCAAAGTCATTCTTACACATTTTTTGCAAGACTAATTTTAATTTAAATATTATTAAATCCAATCATATATTTATTAATCTGGTTTACATGATACATCATCAAATTTGAGATGTAATATCCTATCTAAATCCAGTTATCATAACTTTAACTATGATTTCCAAAAAAACTTTCATAAAAAGTATAATTAATACTCCTCTATAATAAAAGTAACCTTGTGGGAAGATGGGCTGCAAACAAATGTAATAAATAAACAAAAATAAAGAAAAATAAAGAATTATAAGGAACCACCACACCACCATAATTGGGCTCTTCTATTGTCTCTGTCTTCTGGTTTATATTTTCACATTCATGAATACTGAAATATTGAAAAGGGAATATGAACAAGGAAGAACAGCTTACTCCCACTACATATCAGATATATTGATCTTTTTCACAATGTTTAATAATACATGAAGAAGCCAGTTATTTATAAAAAATCAATAGTTACAACTTAATTTACTTTATGAACACACTACTAGAAATCTGAACACTTGTAGACTTTAAATGATTTGTCAATGTTTCATGGCAAGAAGAAATTACAATTTAACTGTAAAATTATATTTTCAAAAAGTTTTATTTTGTTTCTTCCCAGGGACAGAAAATATCTCATGAAGCAATGAGCAATCAAACAATCTCTGGATTTCTTCTTCTTGAATTTACAACAAATTCAGAACTTCAGATATTGCATTTTGTTGCGTTCCTGATACTGTACTTGGGAATAGTTCTGGCAAATGTTCTTATAATCTCTGCAGTAATTTTTGACAGTCACCTACATTGCCCCATGTACTTCTTTCTAATGAACTTGGCCATACAAGACATTGGTCAAGTTTCAGTCATTATCCCCAAATCCATGATCAATTCTCTCAAGAATACTAGATACATTTCTTATTCTGGATGTGTTGCTCAGGTTTTTTTCCTTATCTTTTTCATGGGGTCTGATTTCTCTCTTCTCACAGTCATGGCATATGATCGCTATATTGCCATTTGCAAACCTTTACATTATGAAATTGTGATGAGTAGAACAGTCTGCAAGCAAATCATTGCTAGCACATGGATAAGTGGTCTTCTTTATGGATTAGTACACACTGCAGGCACATTTGCAAACACTTTCTGCTCTAATGTTGCCAATCAATTTTTCTGTGAAATTCCACATTTGCTTACTCTTTCCTGCTCAGATTGGTATTTTCATGAAATTTTAATTATTTTATTAAGTTGTAGTTTAAGTTTAGTTTGCTTTACCTTTGTCATTCTCTCTTATACAAAGATTTTGATTATAGTGTTGAGAATTCCATCAGTTCATGGGGAAAAAAAAGTGTTCTCAACCTGCCTTCCACATCTCATTGTATTTTCCATATTTTTGTCAACTACAATGTTTGCTTATTTGAAACCCAACACTAACATTGAATCACATCTGAATTTGTTATTTACTATTATATATTCTTTAATGCCCCCACTACTGAACCCAATAATTTATGGTCTAAGAAACAAAGACATCGGACTTGCCTTAACAAAACTACTAGGTTTCAAACCTTCTTCAGAAAAAAAATAATGTCAATTTTTCAGCCTAATATGTTAGAGACTGAAGCAAAGGAATTCTTCATATTTCTGCTAATTCTTCTTTAATGTGATGAAACCTAATTTGTTTTATATTTTGCTTCAAAGTCATTTAATTTGAAAACTAAAAACAAAATCAAATGTTGAATGTGCATATTGAAAGACATTTCAGTACTGTGTGATTGCAGCAGGAAGATATATCAGAAATTAATCTGAATCTTTAACTTACAGTATGTAAGTTTGGAAGTATTCTGAGTGCTAGTTGGTATTGATGGATGCACTCTTCTAATCTTCTGCTTGTTTATTCTACATTAGTTACTGCCCTTACACTATATGTTTTGTATGACTCATTTTTGTGGGGGGGGGGAGAGACTGCTAGGTATTTTGCTTTACTTAGGGCTATAGCTGCTTTACAGAATACAAACAATAATTTGAGTTTCTCTTACAGTTACTGCTGATGAGTTCCATACCATCTATTCAATACCTGTGCATTTTGTTTTGCCTAACTAATTGTAAAACTTTCTTTTTTCATAACTGAATTGTATTTTATTGGATACGTCCAGTGTTCAAGTCTCTCAAGATCCTTCTAGATCTTGAACCTATCTTCTAAAATGTTGGCTATTCTCCCCAGCTTGGTATCATCTGAAAATTTGATGAGTTCCTCTTCTATCCCCTCATCTAAATTTGATGTCAGGCTGATTGGTCTAGTTTCCTGGATCCAATTTTTCCTCCTTTTTCAAATATGGGAACCACATCAGCTCTTTCCAAGTCTTCTGGTAGTTCTGCAATGCTCCAGGATCTTTGAAAAATATATTTCAGTGGTTCTAAGATCATTTCTACCAGCTATAGTGATGGCATGTGGTTGTAATAGTCTATTGGTGGTTTCTGATATGTTTTTGATGTGTGGCAGTGTTATTATTTTCACAGCTTGTGTTGATTGTGCAATATTGGTTTGAGTGTTCAAGCACTTTTTGATAAAATTACATAGATATCCATTTTGTTGGAAGATGCTATACAGATGATCTCTTTTATTTTTCTGATATTCAGGATTGCTTCAATGTATTTGTGCTCATCTAAATGGCTTCTTTTGTGAAAAGTTGAATTTTATACTGTAGTGGAGTAGTTGGTTGGTGTGGGTTAGTTTTATGATAGATTTCTGTTTCTAATTTGCCATCACTGATGAGGATATCTAGGAAGAGTAGAGTATTGTTAGTTTCTTCTTATCTAGTTAATTTCATTCCTTTGTTGTTACAATGCATATTTTGTGTATTATTGTGATACAAGATAAGATTACTACCAGGAAGCCATGCTGGTCAAATACTGAAGTTAAATTCCTGATTGATTGCATGAAAATTCTCCCGAGCAATGGGATTTATGATTTCTCCCATCTTAATGTGTCTTTGTAACTTTATTCCACATGTTAACATAGTTATAAAGTATAAGTCATAATTGTCATAGTGATACCCTTCTCAATCTTAAAATCCATTTTATTTATCAATTCTGTTTGATAAATATGTTCATGTTTTTATTATCACCTTTGCCTTTTCTTTATTAATCTTGATATCAGCTAACAGGCCAAATTCTTTAACATTTCAATTTCTTTAAAGGACTTTGAGGTTTTAAAGGTAATGGGAATAACTATTGTGAATCAATAAAACATCAAATGGAAAAGTGAAAGAACTGCCAAACAATACTCTTTTGTCATGGTGTTGTAGTAGTATTTTTTTCTCAGTGTCAAACCTGAACTACTTAAAAAAAATACATTAGTCAATTGGCAACTTGTTCAGAAATCTCCCATATGAAAATGTTGTACCCAAATACATTTAGAGTGGAAATTTTTGATAACTGAAATACTATTCCTTTACCAAGAAGATAAAATGGATTTAGACACCAATCATTCTTCTTACCTGAATTTTTCAACTCATTAATCAACATAAATTAAATTATTCAAGTTAAGAATATTGTATTATCAGAGGAAGCAATTTCTATTCATCCTTTTTGCTTTTCTTCCTAAAGAGAGCACAGAATGCCAAATCTTATCTATTATGACTCTGAGTTCCTGCTTCTGAAGATATCTCAAGTTCAAGAGTTACAGATCTTACACTTCTTCCTCTTCCTAGCAATATACATTATCACATTGCTGGAAAATATTTTCACCATCTTTTCAATTGCCGTTGGCCATCATCTGCACAAACTGATGTACTTTTTCTTAATTATATTATCAACTATTTATATAACTTCAATTTCATTCATTATACCCAAATCTGTGTTGAATTCACCCATGAGCAGAAATTTCATTTTGTATTCTAAATATACCATTCAAGTTTTGTTTTTCTTCAATGAATTTGAGACCTGTCTCTTAATAGTAATGGCTATTTGTAATCTATTATAGTATGAAACAATAATAACAGTAGAGACTGTATTAAAATGGTAGCCATAGTGTGGATAACTGGTTTGCTTTATACCATATTGCACATTAGCGTTACCTCCTCAGAGGCCACCAAAAACCAGGCCATCCCCTCCCTTTGTCAAGCCCTGCAGTAGTGTTCTCTAGGGTTTGATAAGATGTCTCTTCCAGCCGGAGCTCATGCAGAATTAGTAGGTAGCAGGCTCTTGTCGTCAAGGAGGGGCTTCTAGGAATGAAAATAACCAGCCATGATAGTCAATGCTATGATGATATCCAACAGCCCAAGGCCGTTATAGCAGCAGGAATAAAAGATTCATCAGTGATGGTTCAGAGTCAAGTGGGATGGAGGAAGGGGCAGGGGTGTCAAACTGCTGGCCCATGGGCTGGGTGCATCATGCCAAAACCATGTCCACCCCAGCTCCAGCAATGGGAAAAAAGTCATATATGTTATGACATGTCACATGACGTGGAAAGTTTGACACCCCTATCCTAGGGGATGAGAATATTGTGGTTTCTCCACAGAATCCATTTAATTGGCTCCTGGCAAAGCTTTCTGAAAAGCAAGAACTGGACACAAGGTATAATGAATACTAAGTTACAGATAGTCCTTGACATACAACCATAATGGAGCCTTCCAATATAGTCATATGTCATGGCAACCATAAATTGAGTTAATCACATAAATGACCCAATTTGATGACCATTTCTGTGGAAGCTATTAAATGAATGCCATGGTTGTTAAGCTAACCCCCTTGTTTGCTATGATGTGCTTTTGCCAAAAACTGAAAGTACATTCTGATTTTTGACAAAACCATTGAAAACATGTTCATGTGACCATGAGATGCTGCAAATGGCCATAATACAGTCATGTTGTTGAGTGCCCAAAGTGCAGTCATGTGTTCAGTTGAGCAATCATAAGAACCTTGAAGGTTGAAACTCCCTATCTAACAAAATGAAATTCAGAGGTGAAAAAAGTAAGGTTCTACATTTAGGCAAGAAAAACCAAAAGTACAGGTATAGTATAGGGCACGGGTTGGCAACCTGTGGCTCTGGAGCTGCATGTGGCTCTTTGAGCCATCTGCTGCAGCTCTGGAGCCTCCCCCTTCCCCCTTCTTCTTCCTGCTGCCCCCCCCAGGCTTCAGTCACGGCTTGGGCGGCGGTGGTGGTGGCATTGCTTCCTGGGCCATCCCCGGGCTGCTGGGCCAGCCACGTGTCTGCCTGGGCTGAAGGGCAGTTCCGGCTGGGGCGGCATTGCTCCATGGGCCGTCCCTGGGCCGCTGAGCCAGCTATGCGTCTTTCCAGGCCAGGCCGGACGGCAGTCCAGGCTGGGGCGGCGGAAGGAGGGCATCGCTTCCTGGGCCATCCCTGGGCAGCTGAGCCGGCAACACATCTCTGCAGGCCGGGCTGAGCAGCAGTGGGGCGATGGGGGCATTGCTCCCTGGGCTGTCCCCAGGCTATTCCCTAGGCAGCTGTGCTGTGGTGTCCCAGGCGCCTTTCAGTGCCTTCTACTGCCTCCTGCCACCTCCCCTCCCTGCCCCTTCGGCGCCATCTGCCTTTTGTTCTCTCTCTCTCCTCATCTGGAAAGAGAGCAAAGGCAGAGGAAAGAGAGAGAGGGGGTGACTTGTTCAGGTGAAGAACCAGTGGGGGGCAAGACGAGGTAAATCAAAAGACACAGAACGTTCATGCTAGTATCTCCCAAACCCTTGTTATCCCTACCACAGACTCGGCTCATCCACCCTCACTCTCTCTTCTACAGACGAGACTGCTCGCTTCAAATGGTTGGCTACCAAGGCCCAGGAGCCAGGCAGGTGGGCAAGTCTCAACCACAGTATTTTGTTGCTGTTGTTGTTTTGCGCGTGTGCGGCGCTGGCTGGGAACAGAGCCAAGCAAGCTCTGTGGCTGGAAGTCCTTGCAGCTTAGGAGCCAGGATCTTCCCCCTCTCAGTCCCAAATCCTAAACAGGATTAACAACATTGGGATTGGAAGTGAGCTGCGAGGAGATGGTCTGTCTCTCTTCCTCCCCTCCTCCCTTCCACGCCAGCTACTGAGGCTCCCTGCTGGGCGCAGTCAGCCTGAAGCAGAGGAGGGTGAGGGGCCTTTCAAAGCGTGACATTGCAATGGATGGGACAGCCTTTCAGGAGGGTGTGGATGAACTGTAGCTCTCCAGATATTGCTAACATACAGCGTTTGCCATCCCTGCAGCAGAATCGATGAGAGGTGCTGGCATTTCTCTTTGTCAGAATGTGGTGAATCCACATTGCCCATCTCTAAGGGAGGAAGTTAAATGATTTGGTAGGTGAACTGGTTCTGTTAGTAAAGGGGGGGAGGTGAAGAGAAAAAGAGAGGGAGAGAGAGAGGAAAGAGAGAGAGGAAAGAAAGGAAAGAGGGAGAAAGGAAAGAAAGGAAAGAGGAAAGAAAGAGAAAGAGAGGGAGAAAGAGAAAAGAGAAAGGGGGATGAAAGAAAGGGAGATGGAGAGAGGAAAGAAATAGAAAGAGGGAGAAAGGAAAGAAAGGGAGAAAGAGAGGAAAGAGAGAAAGGAAGAAAAGAGAAAGGGAGAGGAAAGAGGGAGAGGGGGAGAGAGGAAAGAGAAAGAGGAAAGAAAGGAAAGAGGAAAGAAAGGGAGAAAGAGAAAAGAGAAAGGGAGATGAAAGAAAGGGGGAGGGGAGGGAAAGGAAAGAAATAGAAAGAAAGGGAGAAAGGAAAGAAAGGAAAGAGAAAAGAGAAAGGGAGAAGAAAGAGGGAGAGGGGGAGAGAGGAAAGAAAGAGGAAAGAAAAGGAAAAAGAGGAAAGAGAAAGGAAAGAGGAGAGAAAGAGGGAGAAAGAGAAAAGAGAAAAGGAGATGAAAGAAAAGGAGAGGGAGAGGGGGAGAGAGGAAAGAAATAGAAAGGGAGAAAGGAGAGAAAGAGGAAAGAGGAAGAAAAGAGAAAGGAAGCGGAAAGAGAAAGGGAGAGGGGGAGAGAGAGGAAAGAGGAAAGAAAGAGGGAGAAAAAAGAGAAAGGGAGATGAAAGAAAGGGGGAGGGAGAGGGGGAGAGAAAGGAAAGAAATAGAAAGAAATGGAGAAAGAGGAAAGAGGAAAGAGAAGGAAAGAGGAAAGAGGGAGAAAGAGAAAAGAGAAAGGGAGATGAAGAGGGAAAAAGGGAGAAAGGAAAGGAAAAGGAAAGAGGAGAGAAAGGAGAAAGAGACAAAGGAAAGAGGAAAGAAGGAGAAAGGGAGAAGGAGAGGAAAGGGGAAAAGAGAAGAGAAAGAGGAAAGAGGGAGAAAGGAAATAGAAAGGGAGAAGAAAGAGGAAAGAGAAAGTGAGGGAGAGGAAAGAAAGGGGGAAGTGCAAGTGCCCCCCTCTCTCTCTAACACACACACACACACACACACACACACACACACACACACACACACACACACACACACTGAGTGGGGGAAGAAGACTGGCAGACCAAGGGCAGAAAGGGGGAGGGGGTAAAAGGTAAAAAAGAATATATGCAGTGTTATCTTCATTTTAGATATCAAAAGGGTTTTGCGGTTCCCTCTGTTTTGTTTTCGGTGGGAAATGGGTCCAAGTGGCTCTTTGAGTATTTTGGGTTGCTTACCCCTGGTATAAGGGATGCACACTTATCCTATAGACATGGCTTTTTAATAGGGATCAGATTAATATATCAGTGGAGGAGAGATATTAATGAGTGCTTCCATGGGGAAACATTTGCTACATTTGAAAGTATAAATAGGATATTTGATATTGTATTTGGGGATAACTCATTTCTATTCCTATCCATTAGAT
Source organism: Bothrops alternatus (assembly GCA_034064705.1). Taxonomy (NCBI): domain Eukaryota; kingdom Metazoa; phylum Chordata; class Lepidosauria; order Squamata; family Viperidae; genus Bothrops; species Bothrops alternatus. The sequence continues at coordinate 785,419 of JARGCV010000156.1, read as the reverse complement.
CATTTCTTTTGTGGTTCCCTTTACTTGACAAGCTTCCAATTGAAATGATGTCTCCATCTTTTCCTTAATGTATATGCTACTCCAGCATTAATGTAATGATAGACATATGAAAATCTTCAAAATGTACTTTGGTCTGTGCAGATCATGAATCAAGCACTTAAAAATCTATATATTATATTATAGTTATGTTGTATTGTGTTGTGTTGTGTTCTTCTATAGTTTACTACATTATATTATATTTTAATGCCATCTACATGAGTCTGCCTTGTAAAACAATCCTCAAGCTTCAACTGGTCCAGCAGTGGTGACCGTACCTTTTGAGCTGCACTTCTTATCAGTTTAGTTCCAGATATGATTCATGGTGCTGGTCATTAAAGCCTTACATGCCATAGGCCCTGATACATGATATATGAACTGACATTAGATTCAGATGAGTTATAGTGCTCTTTGATCTGAAGTGGGTAGAATAGTGCAGTGTCCTATGATTAATTTAAGCATTTTGTTGTTTAGGTGTCAACACTGGTCTCTGAAGCAATGAAGGACCAGAAAAATGCAGTGTGATCTTACTTGTGAGTGGAATGACATTGTTTATGTGGATTTGGAAGACCAAAGCAACGATAAATATGTGAGAGCTACTTGGACTGTTCAGCATTATTTCCCAATGATTTCCTGCCTTTCTAAACCTTGTTGAGCTTGATATTGCTTTACCATTGTCATTAAACAAATAAGGAATACCTGAAAAATGAGGACATTCTAAAACAGTGGTTCTCAACCTTTTTCAGGTTGAGACCCCACTTGCGCCGCCCATGCGTGCCGCGACCCCGACCCACGGTCTGCCATTTTGGTTTTTTAAATTTTTTATTTTTTTGTCACGCGCGTGCCACGCATGCGCGGTTCGGGCCGTCGTACGTGCGCGCCACGCATGCGCGGATTGGCCCGTCGTGGTCCACCATTTTGTTTTTGTTTTTTTGATTTCTTTTTATTTTTTTTTTAAAATAAAAAAACAAAAAAAAAAACAAAATGGCGGACCACGATGGGCCAATCCGCACATGTGCGGCGTGCACACGACGGCCGAAACTGCGCATGCGCGGTGCATGCACGACGAAAAAAATAAAAAATTTAAAAAAATTAAAAAACCCAAAATGGTGGACCGCGACAGGCTGATCCGCGCATGCGCGGCGTGCGCACGATGGCCTGAACCGCGCATGCGCGGTGCGCAACGAAAATAAAAATAAAAACAAAAGATAAAAACAAAATAAAAAACAAAATGGCGGAACGCGGTGTCCGGCGACCCCCGCGAAATGGTCGTTCGACCCCAAATGGGGTCGCGACCCATAGGTTGAGAACCGCTGATCTAAAATAAAGACAGTACACATATATAAAGAAGTGGGCTGTGATTTGGGTTTATGATCTTGGCTCTTTACATACATGCACCCATGCATGTATGCATACACAAACACACACACACACACACACACACTGGGTAAAACATTCATTTGAGAATGGATTCTCAACAACAAATTAAATAAAAAAGAAAGCACTTAATGTTTCTTGGTCTTTGCTCATGATTCTACAAACAAAAGCAAAACTATATTTCACTTGAACTTGGTTTTAAAGAGGCAACAAACATCCGATTGAAATAAACAATTGTCAAGGCTCTTCTGCTATTAAAAAAAACATAATCACTTTTAACCTAAAAGTCAAAGAAATTTCTGCAATTGAGAAATAGCTTTTTGATAGAATAGTTTTCTGCTGTAATGTTCACTAATATTTAATTGGGAATTACATGGCCATAGTAAAAGTCAGCAAGAGAAATGGTGTGATTGTCATTACCAATTATATTTTTATAGTATGGGTTGTACTGTGTAGAAAATACATAGCACAGGCTATTTTTTTTTAACTCTGACAATAAATGTGAAAAACATACTGAAAACTATTAAGGGATGAGTCAAAGGGACCAAGAATAATTTAACCCAATAAGTTTATCAATAACAGAAACTAAGTATAGACCAAGATTTTTTTTTTAATGAAGAACTATTTCTAATTATTTGTGATGGACTCTTGGGTATTGAAGTCATGTCAAAGAAGCTGAAGCAAACATGATAACACTTGCTGCAGATGCAGCAAATCCTTTAAATCCCATATTGACTGGAAGAAATAATACTTAATGATGTGGCAATTTTCAAAGGAATCATAAAAATGCTTCAGTGAACAAAAAGGCATGGCTGAGTTACCAAAACCAGCATTATCCTAGAACTGCAAATAAATCTTAGTCAAATTTACAAGTAAGGTAAGTGAATACATTTATAATTTATTATTTTTCTTGTCATCAATCACCACATCACAATATAATGGTCAAGACAAAATACAAGAATGTTGCTGGTTTTCCATCAGATTTCATGTTTGAATTGCATATCAGATTTATGGACCCAGATGTGGCTGCTTATTGGTCTACAAAATAACTCTGAATTTGATAAATCAAATTATTCAAGTTGGACTATGACCAAGCAAAATAAGGGTAGAGGACATTGAGAAGCAAGCGGGCTTAGGGAAAGCTCCATCATTTCTGTCTCCAGACTATATTAGATACATTGTTATTTCTGTCAGTTATCTTAGCCAGTTGGAGACAGTGAACCACTGGAAAGCATTTTTGCTTTCACGGTGCCATGCACTTCCATTGGCCATACTGCACAGTAAATATAAAAAAAATATATTGACTATAAGACTCTGTTCCTGTGATTCAGGAGATGTGAAGACCATTGGGCACATACTCCTTCAATGCTCTTTCTATAGAGATATTTAAAAAAAAACCTCCCAATAATTCATAGGTATCCTTGCCATTCTGACACTGGTTATCTCCAGTTGCTGCTTAAGGATGAACAGATTGTGATTACAGTGCAGATAACTAGATTCTGCACAGCAGCACTGGGGATTAATTGGGAACATATGATTAACCCACTATAGCTATTTCACACAACTAATGCAGTAAATCCTTTTGTATTACTACTCTTTTGTATTTTAGTATTTAATGACTAGGAGTCTCACAGTTTAAGGATTGATATTATAGTATAGTTAGGCAAAGCTGTGTTTTGCTCATGTGTACCTGACAGATTGGATGCCAAAGTGTGATTTTAATATATATTTTATCTGTTATTTATTATTTTATTCTAGAATTTTTAACTCTGGTCAAAAATTAAACCATGCTGAAAATTAAATCCTGACTGATTGTATGAAAAGTCTGCCCAGCAATGATTCTCTCATCCTAACATATCTTTATAACTTCATTCCATGTTTTAATATACTTATTTTGAAATAACATACAATTCATAACTACCATATGATATTCAGAATTGTTACCTTCTTTTCAACCTTAAAAATTATTTTATTTATCAATTGTGTTTCATATTCTACTTTCATATTTTTATTTACATCTTGTCTTCTCTTTATTAACCTTGAACCATGATAATGCACCAAATTAATTAATGTTTCAAATCCTTTTAAAGGATCTTGGCATTTTAAGGGTGATTTTTTTAACACACATTAATCAATTGTCAACTTGTTCAGAAATCTCCCATATGTAAACAATATAGTCATATACATTTAGAGTGAAAAATTACACTGTCTGAAATACTGTTCCTTTACCAAAAAGCAAAAACTGATTTAAACATTAATTGTTCTGCTCATCTGATTTTTTTAACTCATTAGTTAACATAAACTAAATGATTCAATTTAAGAGCACTATATTATCAGAGCAATCTTTTTTTTAAAACTAATCTTTTTTTCTTCTTCTTCTTCCCACAGAGAGAACAGAATGTCAAATCTTACCTCCAATTCTGGATTCTTTCTTCTGAAATTTTCTCAAGTTCGAGAATTACAGATCTTCCTGTTTCTAACAGTATACTTGATCACCTTGCTGGGGAACCTTTTCACCATCATTTCAATTGCTCTCGACCATCACCTGCACACACCAATGTACTTCTTCTTAATGAACTTGGCAATTATTGATATTGGTTCCATATCATCCATTATACCCAAATCCATATTGAACTCACTCATGAACAATAGTTTCATCTCTTATTTTGAATGTGCTATGCAAGTTTTCTTTTTCTTTTTCTTTGATGCATCTGAGATCTTTCTCTTAACAGTAATGGCACATGACCGTCATGTTGCTATTTACAATCCATTACAATATGAAACAATAATGAACAGTGGGGCCTGTATTAAAATGGTAGCCATTGTGTGGATAACTGGTTTCCTTTATGCCACATTGCATACAAGTGGCACATTTTCAATAACTTTCTGCTCAAATAAAATTGACCAATTTTTCTGTGAAATCCCTAAACTACTGAAACTTTCTTGCTCTGACCTATACCTAGTGGAAGCTGTTCTTCTTGTAGTGGGCTGTAGCCTAGGGATTGGATGCTTTATCTTCATCATTACAAGTTATGTATGGATCTTCAAAGCTGTACTACAGATCCCTTCTGTACTTGGACAGCAAAAGGCCCTCTCTACTTGCCTCCCACATCTAATTGTAGTCTCAGTGCTTGTTTGTTTGGCTTTTTTTGTCTATGCCCGACCTCCCAGCAATAGTTCATCTTATTTAGACTTGGTTTTTGCCATGATATATGTGATTTTTCCTCCTATGATGAATCCATTCATCTACAGCATTAGAAATAAAGAGTTTCAGAATGCCTTGTGCAAGTTCTTAAACCTTAGGCAAATTTTCCACATTTTTTCCAAGTTTTTCTAAAATTATTGGGATTATAAGTTTTCTTTTCCAAACAGCCCTTCTCCCTATATTATATACTTCATAGTTTATTTTAAAATATACCTATTGTTTGCTTGTAGGCACAGCTAGTATAGTCTCGATAAAAAATAAACAATATTAATTATACATAATGAGAAAAATGTGAAAAAGAAAGGAAAGGGGAAGACAGGAGAAGAGAAGAAAACTTTTCTCAGGCAAGTTATTTTCTATTTTATTTTTATTTTATTATTTTATTCTGTTCTGTTCTGGGTTTATGTTTACATACTTCCACAAGTTGCTAGTTCAAAACTGAAACAATGCAGCATAATTCAATACAATCAATTTAATACAATATAATACAACACTTTATTAGTTTAAAATAACACCAATTATTTTAAAGGATGTTACAGTATATTTAGAATAGGGGGAAAGGGCAGAGAGAAAAGAAGATTTTAAAACAGTGTATGATTTTTGACAAATCACAGTGGTAGATCTAGCAAGTTGATTGTTTATTTGTTTGGATTTTTTTTCTTAAATATTAAAATCAGTTTGGACAATCATTTGACAAAGGGAGTAATATAGAAGAAGAATGCTATCCCACTAGGGTTTTTTTGGTTTGTTTGTTTATTTGTTTGTTTCAATAGATGAGTTTTAATTTTAGACAGAAAACAAAGCAAGGGTCTCAGAAAATATTCAGAAATGGTTTATCAAGTTCTTTGATAATATTTGTTAGTCATTTTTCCCTGCTACTGTATTAAAAATGAACAATTAATACTTATCCTAAAGAATGTGTACCAGCTTTTTCTCATTCATCTCCACTATGAAATTCAACCTATGTATTAGTTTTATACAGCGTGCAAAAAGAAACTTTTTTTCAGTATTAAAATAATTATCAAAAGTTCTTCTTAGATTAAATAAATAAATATTATTATGTTTAAATGGCTAACTTCACTGAAGTAACATGTCATCAGATCATATATACAAAATTATATTCTTTATGCTTTTTAAAGTGAGTAATCTATTGAAATACATATATACAATGAAAAAGAAATAATTTCTCCTAAAACATGTTTGATTGTTAAATATATTTTTATTCAACATTAAGTTTCAAAATGTTTGTTTTAAAAAGTCAGACCACCTAAAAGATAAAGTGATACAGCTCCAGTCATAACAAATACTCCCAGAATTGGGAGTAAAGCCACTGAAATTCTAAGAATTCTCTGAATACTGCAGTATCCAGAGGAAGAGATGAAATGCATAATGAACGAAACATTGGTTACCCTTCATCTTAAACAATAGAATTATTGTCTGCACTGCACACTGGGAGTTACTTCTGCCATTCTACTTAAATACCTTTGACAACACTTCAGTCAGCAAATAATGCTTTAAGTCAGTGAAGTAAGAAGGGAATCATCATATACTTTATTCTGCTTTATATTCCTTGAAAATTATAGCATATTCCCAAGCTAGATTCAGATGTGCAGAAGAATATCTCCAATTTCAAGGCATGTGGGCTAGACTATGGTTTTGATCAGCAATTGTAGATAGAATGCAAACATTATCTTTCATAATCTTTAATAAATAGAGAAAGGAGTGACATCTTTCTCATTAACTATGAGTTTTTAGCATTCTAAACTCTGCCATTATAATGATAATGAGATTGCAATAAATAGAGCAGAAAATGTAGATATTTTCCAAGTATTTTAAATGTCTTTCCAACAAAACACTTTTTTCCCATTACATAAATGAACACAAATCATTAAAACCTAACATACAATCCAAAGTATTGCTATAGAATGAAAACTATATTGATCTTGCCCTAAAAATATATAACAATTGTATTTCCATAGCTGAGGAAAAAATACAGAAATCTGATAGTAATGCTTTTTTATGCATGTTGTTTAAAGATGACCCATCGTTGAAGAATTAGTGCAATCATGAATTTTCTAGAAATTGAGCAAGTAATGTCCTGCAAGACGATCACTTATAATCTGATAGAATATCAGTGATATGATCCTCTGTCAGATCATAAATTCAAAAACTACAAAGATACTGAAAGGCAATGTGTCACTGTAGATTTCATGGTTAAAGAAGTAAACAAATAGTAAACCCATAGAGTAAAATAGAAAGCCATACTTTTTAAATATGTTGGTATTGATTTATTACAAGTGGGTTAATACCACTTTAATAACAATAATGAGAAACCGGAGAAGAAGCAGCTAAACAACTTAGAAAAGTAGTATGTTGCTAATGACAATGACAATGTATTGCAGATTTCTATCATGCTGTGAGCCGCCCTGAGTTCTCCGGAATAGGGCGGCATAGAAATTAAATAAATAATAATAATAATAATAATAATCTGTCATACTGAAGAAGAAATTGTAGATAGAATGAGAAATGAGTGTTAGGTTTTTTCTTTTGCCTGTAGTTTTCTTATATTGAAAGAGGAACTAATCTTGTAATTATGAGAATGTATTGTATTTCTCCTTTCTCCCTCTTTATAGAGAATGCCATGTCAGCACAGTGGAAACTGTTGAAATTATCATAGTTCCTAATACTAAAAAAATGATTTTAGGACAGGAAAAAGATTTCCACAATCCAATTGACTGATTTCTTTTTTATTTGTGTGAATTCATTTGGAAACAATGATAACATATAATGAGCTAATGATAGTATCTGATAACTTATATTCAGTGGGGAAAGACCTCATTAAATATACATGCTCCAGTGTTTATTAACTGTTTACCTTCAGTAAGAAAATAGAACCATAATTGGGTGACCGGGAATGGCAGAGAGACCAATACTTTTTGGTAGCAGTGATGCAGGACTTCTGGGGAACTGAGAAAAGCAGGTTGGAATAGAATTACATTTATTAATAATTATGAGAAAATCTGTCTGTCTGTATATATATTTATAGCTAGCTAGCTAGCTTTATATTTTCCACAGTATACTTTTCTTTTTTCCTCTCTTTTGTTTCTTCTACTTCACTGTTCCCTCAACATCTGAAGTGGTAAAATAGTAAGTAAAGAAGTTTTTTTTTACTATTTTTACTATTGCTAAAGAAACTTATATACAACATATATCTTATGACAACCAATGAAAAACTGCTTGAATGGGTCTAATTCTGCACATTATATTGCAAAGAAATAATTCTATAAGTTTACCACATCTTGTATTTATTAGTCCTCTGTGGATTAAATAATTGTTTTGAGTACATTATTGCTGCAAAAAAGTGTTACATAAAATAGCAGTTTCATCCTTCATATTTCTAGAATGATCAGAAATTTGAGTGAAAAATCTTATAAGACTTTTTAAAAACTGCTGTATATACTTTATGTCTGAAATCTCTTTGTCTCTCTCTCTCTCTCTTGAATGTTTTTCTTTACGCAATTTGATGGACAATAATAACTGGGAGTATGACAAGTTCCTTACTTTGGAATTTTTCCCTCCTTCCCTCAAATATCTGTTTTGTTTTTCAAAAGAGCCTCTCCCATGTAATCAATTTAATCACTTGCTTTTTTCCAGTCAGCTCTTTTATCAGTTTCATTGATTTGGCTTATTGGTTTCAAAAGAGACTTTCTCATATACTATAAACATTTCTCCATATGAAAGACTGTAGAATAACAATTTTGTGTTATGCATTAGGGTCAAAAAAGGTTTGTTAAATTCTTATGATTTTCTTTCTATCCTCCTAGAGATAGAGGAGGAAATGCTGGGTAGAAAGACTAAATAATCTCCAAATAGCTAAACCAGAGAAATTATAGAAAATTAGCCTTTCACAATTATTTTTCACTGAGGAATCCTTGGAAGGATTAAAGAATCTCACATCTTGTTTGTAATAATTCCTTTTTAAATGATGTAAATAGGTTTTACATGCTGTAAGAAAGTTATGTGGGAAAGGAAATGAGCAAATAATACACAGAGAAAAGATTCTTCTTGTGAATCAGTTCCCCCATCCATTATTAATGACATTTTAAAGTTCTATGAACTTGACTTTCACAACCAGAACTATGCAGCAGATAAATAATTTGTCTTACTTCCCCTCTTTTCCACCCCACCATACATTACTGCTAACTTTTTCTCTAAGTAGTCCCAAAGGTGCTTTTTCAAAAGGCAACTAGAATTTCTTGTTTTTCTATTAAGACATTTCGCTTCTCATCCATTCAGCTCTGGTCATTTGCATTCTTTTAGAGAGTCCTTGAGGCCACTTGGAGGTTTATCTGTGTCCTCAAGGTCATCTGAGTGGTGCAAATGGATGTATACCTCCAAGTAGACTCAAGGACTGTCTAAAAGAATGCAAATGACCAGCTGTCTGCAAGGAATATAAATCCTTCCATTCCCCCTCCCACACACACACACAATTCAGTCAGAGCTAAAGAAGCTTCCTGGATAAGAAGTGAAACATCTTCAAAAAAACCCAAGAAAGTCCAGTTGCCTCTTGAAAAACATGACCTGGATGACTGAGAATGTCTAAGTAAGACAATACTATATGGTCAAAACAGTAAATATGCACCTTTAATTGTTCTTCCATTGTGAAATTATTTCCCTTCTTGTGACAGTAACATTTCCACTTTATAGCAAGTGTGCCCATTTTAAAATTTAACTATGTACACAGCTATGTCCATGTTCCTTTCCATTAATCAAGGGCCAATCTGTTGATTTCCCATGGCTGCTGGAATGTTCATTTTCTTATGTTTCAGTTTCTCTTTTATCTGATGAGTGGGCTTGATCCCACTTTTTATTGTCTCTTGCTCTACCTCTCAGTGGTCTTCAATCTGGAATGGATTTCTTCAGCAGCTAAAAGTACTTAGTTTGCTACGTATTTTTCTTCTTCTTTGTCTCTCCAACTTCAGATAGCTATTACATCCACATCAATTTCTATCCTACTCTCTAAGAGAGATTTTGTGTCTTTATGTAAACCCTACTTTCTCACAGTTCTTTCCCACTCTGAGGTTTTCAACTACAAGTTAAATAAAAAAATAGACTAAGAATGTACTTGTTGAAGGGATGGGTGTATCGACATGGAAATTATTAACTTTAATAAGATGACTTGTTTGTTTGATGTCCAATGGATTGATCTGAAAAGAAGTGAAAGTTAAAATGTTTAAAATGTAGTTGGTTTATAGTTAAACTTGGATATATGGAGTGAAGAAGGTCTACAAATTTAAAATGATTGTATTAAGCTGAATGGCTTTAACTTGAAATTATTTTTCTTCTTCTTTGTTTACATGTACAAATGGATATCTAATAATAAAAAATGTTAAAAAAAACCAATCAGGTAGAATAAAATGGGACAGTGTTCTTAAAAATTGTTTTTATTAGGGTAGTTAGACAATTTATTTTGCCATTTGAAGAGATAAAATGGTCTTTTTTTATTTTGAATCAGGAAAAAATAGCTACTATGAAAAAACTAGAGCTGACAGGATTGGATAGCAAGTTAAGTCGCTCTATTGGATACCTCATCTATATTTGTGTTTCATGCTGATGATGGGAGGACTGGATGATAAATGACTTCAATTATAGAAACATTGTAATGGTTTATTGTAGTTAAAATTCTGCCTTCTGAATTTTTATCAGACTTAACAATATGAATGCTAACTTAAGAAAATAAATATATGAAATTATGATCCCCATCCTTCTCTATTCTTCAGTTTTCAAAGATCAATATGAACTGAATACATTTGCACAAAACTTTCCAGCAATGGAAATCATCTCTACATATTAATTATTTGCAAATAATTATTTTTTTTTCTCCCACAGATAATTATACACTTTAAATTTCCACACAGCATGCCAAATCTTACCAGCCCTACTAGATTCCTGTTCCTGGAGTTTTCTGAAGTCTATCAATTTCAGATTTTTCAAGTTTTCCTGTTCCTAACAATATACATAGTGTCCCTTGCTGGGAATCTTTTTATTGTTATTGTAGTCATCATGAACCATCGTTTGCATTCTCCAATGTATTTCTTCTTAATGAATTTGGCTCTGATGGATATTGGTTCCATTTCAGTCATTGTACCTAAATCTCTGACTAATTCACTCATGAATAGCAGGTTTATTTCTTATTCTGAATGCATTGCTCAAGTTTTTTTCTTGCTGTTTTTTGAAGCCTCTGAATACTTCCTTTTAACAGTAATGGCTCATGATCGCCATGTCGCAATTTGTAATCCTCTGAAATATGAGACAATTATGAACAAAGAAGCCTGTATTCAGATGACAGCCATTGTGTGGATTGTTAGTCTGCTTTATGCAGTGTTGCACACAAGTGGCACTTTTTCAATAAGGTTTTGTTCCAATAAGATTGATCAGTTTTTCTGTGAAATTCCAAAATTGCTTAAAATATCTTGCTCTGACTCATATCTAGTTGAAGTTGGACTAATTGCCTTTTGTGGTATCATAATATTTGGATGTTTTATTTTTGTTGTTGCAACATATGTGTGGATTTTGTCCGCAGTGCTCAAAATTCCTTCTGTACATGGACAGAAAAAGGCCATCCACACTTGCCTCCCTCATCTCATTGTTTTCTCTTTGATGTTGTTCACTGGACTCTTTATTTATATAAGACCACCCAATAATACTTCATCTGATCCTGAATTATTTTTTGTGGTGATATATGCAATCCTTCCTCCTGTCCTAAATCCATTTATTTACAGCATGAGAAATAAAGAGTTTCAAAATGCCTTGTGGAAGTTATACAAAGCTTCGTAGTTTCAGATACAACTTGCAGATTTGTTCTTAATGATTTAGGAAAATGATTTCCTTGTTTTATCAGAATATTCTACCCAACCTTGTGTGTGCGATTATCTCTCTGTGTATAAATAATAAAATGTATTATACTGAATTTTAAATGTCTGTAACATTAGCCATATTCTGATAAATATTTTTTCTATGCTGTTTGCATGTATTTCATTGAATCTGAAAAAAATGTCAGCTGTGTATTTCTACACAGAAAATGTAAAAATGCAAAATTTGATAAAAGACTTTCCATTTGAAATGAAAATTTGAGGCATACATCTCACACCTTATAAATGATAGAATCAGCTCTTGCCAGAAAAAAGCTTGCTTGCTTGCTTGCTTGCTTGCTTGCTTGCTTGCTTGCTTCCTTCCTTCCTTCCTTCCTTCCTTCCTTCCTTCCTTCCTTCCTTCCTTCCTTCCTTCCTTCCTTCCTTCCTTCCTCTCCCAATGTCTCTGGGTATTTTCTACTCAGAAAAATGAAATAAAAGAACACATGATGTTAATCTAGAAAGGGAAAAACGACAAAAACAGCACAAAATCTTACAGGAGCTTACCAACCACTCTATCGTTAAAACTGGGAAAATAACCAACTTTTCAATGTTTTTTGGAAGGTCTTTGAGATGGGAGCCATATGAATTCTGGGCAGATTATGTTGCATGGGGAAATTACCACAAGAAATAAGGCATACTTCCAGGGTCCAATTAGATGGGGGTGATTTAAATGAAATACTCCCTTTCTTCTGGATCTTACTAAATGGGCAGAAGCTATTGGAAATAAATGGTGCCTTAAATAACCAGGCCCTGTAGTTTTTCTCCCTTCTTGTTAAATAAACAAAGTAGAGGAGTAATTACAGAAAAACACCACTCTTACATTTTTTAACCATACAGTATATTTATGTGCATATTAGCATTGAAAAGGAGATGGTGGATTCTAAATTCAAAAGAAGTCTGGTTCTTGTATGTACAGATATGTCTATCTTTAATAGGATGATTTTAAAAAACTATGTAAAAAAGAATCATAACTGATACTGAAGGAAAAATGCAACAATTAGCTAGATCAATAAACTGAAATATTCCCACCAATTTCCCAAATGTATCCCTGGGTTGAGGCAGTTGAACATCAGCATGATATGTTTTTGACAGCTGTTTTTCAGTTCCTCCTCTCTCAGAGACACATAACCAAAAGCAAAGTGTACACAATTCGCATGATGTTACTCAGAATACACTTAGATACAAGCATATTATCACTGATGAGTTCCAAAGCAATTGGAAAGAATTCTAGAATTTTATTTATGTTCTATAAAATATAGATCTAGGTGTGTGCCCAGTATAAATGTACTTTTCTTTTTCTTCTGATTCCCTGAATTAAAAGTAAATTTAATGCATTTCTTGATTCTTGATCTTCCCTAATTCTCTTTCTCAGATCTCACATCTATGCATCTTTTTTTTAAAAAAAGTTGTCAATATTACTTTAATAAATTACGTTTATTTTTATTTAATTAAACAGATATGAAAAAAAGATAATAACAAACAATTTAAAATATGTCTAAATCATCATTTTTATCACATAACACACAAGTCTGAATGAAATATTAGTGAACATCAAAGTAGGAGACAGTCATTTCTTCTTTTTTACTTAGCAGGTAGAAAAGCTATTTTTCAACTGCATAGATTTCTTTGTTTTATAGAAGCTTTAGAGATTTTAGGGATTATGCTTCCAATATTTTCTTAAGTTGCAGAAGAGCTGCCTTGTCAATATGATTATTTAAATCGGTGTTCCTGGCTAGCTGGGAAATTCTGGAAGTTGAAGTCCAGATATCTTAAGTTGCCAAGCTTGAACAATACTGATCTAAATTGAACATTTGTGTTATTGTTGTTCAGTGAATTGTTTTCTTCTCTAAAGTCAAATTTATGTACATTTTCATCCTCAAAGACATGGACCTCACCCCACAGTGAGCTTTTCTGTGTGTGCAAAATGTCAAGGTGGCACCCTCAAAATTTTGTGATCAAAGGCCATCTCATTATTTTTGAACAAAGTCCAGGCATACAGGTACTCCTCAACCTATGACCACAACTGTTAAATTCTTTGTTTGCATGCAAATGATGAAGACACATGGTGACAACTAACAATGCTTTATTTTCCTACTCCAACTCCAAGCAAAAGCAAAAGGCATGCAGGCCTTTTTATAGGGCTTGAAACCCGGACAGAGTGAACCAATAAGAGTTCTTCTTTCTACGTGCCTTGCGCATGCGCACAAGGCTGGTGCCACTCTGTCTGGTCCCTGGCAGCTTTTAGAATGCCCGGGACCATTTGCAACAATTCTGGGCCTGCTGAGTTTCCTCATCAGGCTCAGGACACAACACCCCTCCCCCCTGGATAAAACACACACAATTCCAATTTTCTTTACAATAATAATAAAATAAATTAAAAGAAAATAATAGTCTGCTCACATGCAGACACCCTTCTTATAATTAATAGAGTTAGCTAACCAACCCACTCTCTAATGTGGACTTCGTGTGTCTATCTTCTACCCCACATAGGTCCCATCTCCTAAACCTAGACCTGTAAGGTCCCTTGTACTGACAAGAACCTCACATATTTGCCTAGATGCTTAGGAGGGGCCTTAGCCAGTTGTGACCTATGCAAGGTTAGGGAGGGTGCCTGGCCTGTCAGTTCACCTACCCGGCTAGGGAGATCAAGACATGTTCTTAAGGATGCCTGGCCTACCGGCCCGTCTGTTGGGCTCATTAGACCACAATATTTATGCACAAATTTTGCAGGTGACCCCTGATGAGGTGTGCTGGCAGAATTGTCAGAGCTCTCCCCAGGTTCCGTGAGAGCAGCTGAAATTCCCCAACCCTCTGAATTTGCTGAGGATTCCCCAACTACCCTGGATGGCTCCAGGGAACTTAGTCCCTTGAGCCCATAACCAGTCTCAGACATGACCTGCATTGCAGGTGTGCCCCAATACTCCCAGTCCTCTGTGGCTGAGGTGCCAGAGTCGGGGCTGCCTCTATGGCAAACCCCACCTCAGGTGAATTCCTGTTTGGAGCTCTTGCAGATATGCATGACTCCCTGTTCAGTGCAATAGCTGAACTCTGAGGATGCCCTTGCACCTCCCCTGGGAAATCCCTAGTGACCTGCGGTACTTCCCAGGAACAGTGAGATTGTGTCTCAGAAGATTGACCTGAGACTGGAGTCAGGGGTGGAATCTACAGGGGACAACCACCAGCGCAGTTGATCGATGTGATGCTGCAGGGCACGGCCATCTCCCAAGGTCACTTCATATGATAGAGGTCCAGAGATCTTACAGATGACAGCAGGAACCTACAGATGACCAGGAGCATAGTTTCTAGCCCAGACTGGATCACCCAACTGTAGTCTCCTTGGTGCCCGCAGTTGTGATACCTCTGAAGTCACCAGGTCTAGGTGCAACCTGTCCAATTTAGTAATGAGTCTGCGACCCCAGCGGAGTTCAGCTGGGCTCTTCCCAGTGGTTGTGCAAGGTGTGGTGTGGTGTGCAAGAAGAAAGTCAGCTAACCTGTGATGCCAGCTACTGAACAAGAGTCTTTTGAGTGCATCCTTGGTAGTGTGCACCATCCTTTCATTGGTGGAAGGGAGCTGACATTGCATGCCGGATCAGGTTGTCCTGAAGAAAAGCCTGGAACTCGAAGAGTCAAATTGAGGACCATTATCTGAAACCAAGTCATCTGGAAGTCTGTGTGATAGAAAAATTCCTCTCAACACCTGCATAGTCTTGGCAGTAGTAGTGGAGGAAACAGGAACAACCTCTAGACATTTGGAATGGCTATCAACAGCCCTTAATCTTTCTGCTAAATTTTGAGATAACTCCCCAGCAATGAGGACATCATCGAAGTAGGGACAGATCCCAGGAATACCTCGAAGTGTGCTCTCCATGACACTTTGGAATATGCCAGGGGCTACATTGACCCAAAATTGCAGTCTCTTGACCTTGAAGGCCCCCCTGTGAGTTACAATAGTCTGGGCCTCTGCAACTGCCTCATCAACAGGTAGCTTTTGATAGGCCTGTGCCAGGTCAAGTTTCGCAAAAATGACCCCCCCCTTGAGGGAGGCCAGGATGTGGCTTACAACAGGGACTGGATAAGTGTGCTGTTGCAATGCCTTATTCAGTGTACACTTGTAGTCTGCACATATACGGATTTCCCCATTAGCCTTTAGAGGCGTTACTATGGGAGTTTCCCATGGACTAGAATCCACAGGTTCTAAAATGCCCTGCTGGAGCAATTTGTCCAGTTCAGCATCTATCTTGCCTTTGAGGGCAAAAGGTACCCTCCTAGGCTTAATCCTGATGGGCGTGATTGTTGGGTCTAACCATAGTGAAATAGGAGGTTCCTTGTAGGATCCTAGTTCTGAACTAAACACATCTGCAAACTCCTTGCAAACCTCTCAAGGCCCAGCATTTGCAAGCTGTGCAGCCCAGTTATTTGGATTCCCAGAGCCTCGAACCAATCGAGTCCAATAAGACTTGTATGTTATTAAATTAAATTAATAATAATAATAATAATAATGTTCACCCCCGACAACCACCACATCTAGGGAACCTTCAAAATCCTTATACTGTACCCTAAGGTGGCCTCCCCTTTAACACATACCATAGAATTTTGAAAAGCAGTGAGTATTAGATTTGATGGCCTGAGTTTAACTCAAAGGCCACTGCTGCTGCAAATCCTTTTGAAGGTATTAATTGAAATAATGGAAAGAGTGGACCCCATGTCCAGTTCCATCTGTAAGGGAACCCCTTGCAACCTTACATTAATGGAAAGTTTCTTCTTAAGGGGCTTGTGTGTCCATGTTTTCAGAATGCTCCTGTGCGATGCGCAGAAAGCCACCCTGTGTTGGCTGGGGAACCTGGTACCTTTCTGAAGCAATTCTTCCTGAGGTTGAATCTTCTGGCTGCCACATGCCCGGCGAATGGCGGAATGGAACTGGCAATCAGCTCGCTTGTGGCATCCTCTGCACCCGAAGCATTGAAGAGATGCTGGGGCCTTGACCGGACATCTCTTCTGCCTCCTCTCAGCTAGCTGGTGAAGTCTGTCGACCTCCTCTTCAGGATCCACTTCTGATCCTTCTCGAACATCCTCTTGATGGATGGTAGCTATGTCTGGAGGATTCCTGGCGAGGCACAAGGCCTTCACAGCCCCGCCTGCTGCTTCCTCAGCTGCCATCTCTCGCAACACATCTTGGAAGGAAACATCTTCTTTTGCAAAAAATTTTTGTTGTAAGTCTCTGCTCCTTAAGCCGCAGACAAAGTGATCTCGCAGCCTCTCTTCCAGATCCTTGAACTCACAAGGTCTGGCTGCTTGCCTTAAGGCTGCAATAAAGTCCGCAGCAGATTCACCCAGCCTCTTGTCTCTCTGCTCGAACACGTGCCTCCAAGCAATGATGGATAACTTTGGTTGGAAGTGTTCCTTCAACATTTTCTTCAAGTCAGCATATGTTACTGACTCCAGAGGTGCAGGGGCCACCAGATTTTCTCCAATGTCAATAGCTTCTTGTCCACAGGCACACAAAAGAATTGCTGCCTTCAGGCCATCTTCTCTAATCTGATTTACTCTGAAGTAGTTCTCCACCCGCGTTACATAGGAATTCTATCTCTCTGGATGGGAGACATCGAAATCAGTCAAGCGGCCAATCTTTGACAACGTAAAGTTTATGATCTTCACCACTCATTTCCTCTGCAAGCTGCTGTTTGGGGAAAGGGTCCTTTAGCTGAGCTCACCCTTCAGCAACGCTATACTGGCAGGCTGGGACACTGATTCAGATGCCATCTTCCCCTCTTCAGGACTTCCAGGGTAAGTCCTTAAATCTTTTGTTTCTCGTTGCAAAAGATCCCACCTTCATTGCCAGTGTTAAATCCTTCGTTCATGTGTGAATGATGGTGACAACTAATAATGCTTTATTCTCCTACTCCAGCTCTAAGCAAAAAGCAAAAGGCACGCAGGCCTTTTTATAGGGCTTGAAACCCAGACAGAGTGAACCAATAAGAGTTCTTGTTTCTTCACGCCTTTCACATGCACACAAGGCTGGCACCACTCTATCTGGTCCTGGGCAGCTTTTATAATGCTCGGGACCATTTGCAACAATTCTGGGCCTGCTGAGTTTCCTCATCAGGCCCAGAACACAATAACAACCAAAAAAGGGGACTTACAGTCTGGATCCAATGTTCTGACAGTCACACCCTGTAGTCACATGACTGTACTTTGGTCATTGGCAACACAGTTGCCTAGATGGACATTTACACCAGCAATCATGTGACCATGTTTTATGACAGTTTTGCCAAAAATTAGTACTTTCTTCCAATTTTTGGCAAAACTATGTCATAGTAAGCCTTTGGCTTGCTTAAAGATCACTGTAAAAAAGGCTGTAAAGTTTAATAACATAGTAGCTGTTATGACTTACAACTGTAATAGGCAGTCCTTTAGGGTCAGAACAGTCTTTAGTTCTTAATTTTTATATGACTTATTTGTTTATTTGTTTGTTTATTTCCTTAAAATCAGAGCAAAGGTAAAGCAATAACCAAAAATCATAAACAGCAGTGGTACATTCAGGGTAAGTCTGTCTGAGATTCCTTGTATCTAAGAATGTCTGGCTTAGTACAAGTGCAACACTTGCTTTGCAGCTGTTTTCGCAGTACCCTCTTCAAACTTGGAAACTGTCCTATCTGTAAACAAATCACTAGTCTACAAGGACAAATCATCTATCTAGGATCTGTAATCTGTGCTCTTCAGGCAGAAATTAGGTGTCCAGTTCAGCCCTTCTACTCTATTGAGCCTCCGCACTATCAGCCCCCTCTACCAGAAAGATCCTGCAGGAGAAGAGCAGTGTGGACAACCGTGGGATCTGGCAGGATGAGAACTGTGAACCATAAACACAAAGCTTTCATTGTGTCCCTGCACAACAGTTACAGTGCCCTTGCTGGCCTTAATAGGGAAATTAAGGAGACAGATAAAGGTATTCATGATGATAACTCAAATAAGCAGGGGATCATGGACCTAGATGAAAAACTTGTTTCTGACAGAGAGAAGTGCAAATCAGGTATTACACACCAGTCATGCAAGAACAGAAAGGCATCCAAAAAGAGAAGCCACCTTCTGGTTGGTGATTCAATTATAAGGGATGTAAATTTAGGAAAGGACACAGAGGTTTCAAAAGAGGTCAGATGTCTCCCAGGTGCTACTGCCAGTAGGGATAAGAAGCATATTTCTAAAATAATTAAGAATACCAGCAATGACTGTGATGTGGAGGCTATTGTACATCTTGGCACTAACGATCTATCCCAAAAGTACTCTCTGGGCAGAACGATTTCCAGAGCTTGGGGCAGGAACTTAGCAAAATAGGCTGTAGGCTAACTTTTTCAGAGGTTTTACCAGTGTATAAAGAGCAAAATGGAGAAGGCCAGCGTATAGCACAATTCAACATGTGGCTAAATGAGTGGTGTAAAGGGGAAGGCTTTGGATATATTAGTCATGATGTCAGTAGTTGGTCCCATGAAAAAATGTACAAAAGAGATGGTTTGCATCCATCAAAGAAAGAGACTGAATTACTCGGCTACAAATTCACAGATTTTCTGGAGGAATATTTAAACTAAACAGAGGGGACAGTGAGTTAATCGATACAGAGCATCCCTGTCCCCGGCAATCTAAAAACAATAGGGCTATCAGTGCATGTAACATAGATATGTGTGTGGACAAAAATACCAACCATATTGCCAAGCAAAATCAAGCTTTTAATAACGAGTGCCACACAAACTGCACTAACCAAATAGGTGGTAAGACAATACGGGAACTCAGGCACCACTCAGGTTATGTAGAAAGTAAACACAGGGTTGGTCATAAAGGACTCAAATGTCTATACACCAATGCACAGAGTATGAACAGCAAACAAGGTGAACTAGAAATTCAGGTCAATGTGGGCAAATATGATATTGTTGCCATTACAGAAACATGATGGGATGAAACCCACAAATGGAACACACAGCTAGAGGGATTTAAATTATTTCAAAGAAACAGATCAAATAAAAGAGGAGATGGAGTTGCTATCTATATAAGAAATAATTACATCTCCAAAGAAATAGAGCACAACAATGACAAAAACTGTCTTGAATGCAATTGGGTCAATATAAAAGGGAGAAAAAATGACATTGCCATAGGTGTATACTATAGGCCACCCAACCAAACAGAGGAAATAGATGAACTTTTTGCTAGTCAGCTAACTAAGGTATGTAGGAAGAACATCACCATAGTAATGGGGGACTTTAATTACCCTGACATCAACTTGGAGACAAACTCTGCACCAAGTGGAAGATCAAGCAGATTCCTGACAAACCTAGCAAGCAACTTTGTCTCC
The DNA here is from genome assembly GCA_034064705.1 of Bothrops alternatus. Classification (NCBI taxonomy): domain Eukaryota; kingdom Metazoa; phylum Chordata; class Lepidosauria; order Squamata; family Viperidae; genus Bothrops; species Bothrops alternatus. The sequence goes on along the minus strand of JARGCV010000156.1, from coordinate 765,549 downwards.
CAAAAAGTAAAGAAGGGAACTAGGGGATTAGCCATTTTGGATCTAATTCTCACTAACAGAGATGAAATGATAGAAGGTGTTGAAGCCACAGGAACCTTGGGAGATAGTGATCATGCAATATTGGAATTCAATATTATGGAAGCATAAGCAATAGAACATAGTCAAACTAGAGTCTTCAACTTCAAGAGAGCTAATTTCAATAAACTTACAGAGGGCTTGGGGAGGATTCCATGGATGAGAATCCTCCAGGAAAAACAATGCAAGAAGCTTGGAAAATTTTGAAAAGCAAGATAATAGAAGCCCAGTCTAACTCAATACCAACAAAGAGGAAAAATAACAGCTCTCAAAACAAACCAGCACAGCTGCATAAAGAACTGTCTGACAAATTGAAAGATAAAAAGGACAAGTATAGAAAGTGGAAAGAGGGACACATAACTAAGTCAGAATATCAGCAAATAGCCTGAGCCTGCAAAGATGAAGTGAGGAAATGTAAGGCTCAAAATGAACTAAGGCTTGCGACCAAAGTCAAAAATAACAAAAAAAAAGCTTCTTTCAACATGTAAAAAACAAGAAGAAAGTGAAGGAAATGATTGGTCCATTAGTGGGTGAAAGTGGTAAGAAGGTGACTAGCAATAAGGAGAAAGCAGTACTATTTAACTCATTTTTTTGCATCTGTCTTTACACAAAGGGAAAAAACAGACCAACCTATCAAAAATAGTGCCATAAAAAACAATATAGAAACACACATTAAAATAGGCAAGAAAATGATAAGTGAGCACCTGTCCAGCCTAGATGAGTTCAAATCACCAGGACCAGATGGATTACACCCCAAGGTTCTCAAGGACTGACAGATGTGATCTCAGAACCACTGAACTATATTTTTCAAAGATCTTGGAGCACTGGGGAACTACAGAGGACTGGAAAAGAGCTGATGTAATTCCCATCTTCAAAAAAGGAAAAAAAATGGATCCAGGAAATTACAGACCTATCAACCTGACCTCAATACCTGGGAAGATTCTGGAAAAGATAATCAAACAATGAATCAGCGAATACCTAGAGGCAAACAAAGTCATTACTAAAAGCCAACATGAGTTTGTCAATAACAGATCATGCCAGACAAATCTTATTACATTCTTTGACCAAGTGACAAAATTAGTGGATCAGAGGAATGCTGTGGATATCATTTACTTGGACTTCAGTAAGGCATTTGATAAAGTAGATCACAACCTACTACTTGATAAGATAGAAAAATGTGGGTTAGAAAGCATCACCACCAGATGTGGGTTAGAAAGTATCACCACCACCAGCCATACTCAGTGTGTGGTCCTCAATGGAACCGCATCTACATGGAGGGAAGTGTGTAGTGGGGTGCCCCAGGGCTCTGTTCTAGGCCCAGTGCTCTTCAACATCTTCATCAATGATTTGGACAAGGGGATAGATAGGGAACTCATCAAATTTGCGGATGACACCAAGCTGGCAGGAATAGCCAACACTCCAGAAGAAAGACTTAAGATACAGAAGAATCTGGACAGACTTGAACACTGGGTGCTATCTAACAAAATGAAATTCAATGGTGAAAAAAGCAAGGTTCTACATTTAGGCAAGAAAAACCAAATGCACAGGTAGAGTATAGGGGGTACCTTGCTCAATAGCAGTAACTGTGAGAGGGACCTTGGAGTCCTAATGGACAATCACGTAAATATGAGCCAGCAGTGTGCTGCAGCTGCCAAAAAGGCCAACACAGTGCTGGGCTGCATTAACAGAGGGATAGAATCAAGATCGTGTGAAGTATTAATACCACTTTATAATGCCTTGGTAAGGCTACACTTGGAATACTGCATCCAGTTTTGGTCACCACAATGTAAAAAAGATGTTGAGACTCTAGAAAGAGTACAGAGAAGAGCAACAAAGATGATTAGGGGACTGGAGGCCAAAGCATATAAGGAAAGGCTGCTGGAATTGGGTATGCCTAGTTTAATGAAGAGAAGGACAAGGGGGGATATGATATAATATTCCAATATCTCAGGGGCTGCCACAAAGAAGAGGGAGTCAAGCTATTTTCCAAGGTGTCTGAAGGCAGGACAAGAAGCAACAGATGGAAACTAATCAAGGAGAGAAGCAACCTAGAACTAAGGAGAAACTTCCTGACAGTTAGAACAATTAACCAATGGAACAACCTGCCTCCAGAATCAGTGAATGCTCCAACACTGGAAGTTTTTAAGAAGAGACTGGACAGCCATTTGTCTGAAATGGTGTAGGATTCCTGCCTGAGCATGGGGTTGGACTAGATGACCTCCAAGGTCTCTTCCAACTTCTTATTCTTATTCTTATTATTCTTATTATTATTATTATTATTATTATTATTATTATTATTATTATTATTATTATTATTACCTACTTACCTACCTACCTACATACATACATACATACATACATACATACATACATGCATACATACATAAAAACTCTTTACTGAGTATTCATTGATAACAGGTGATCAGTTACAGGATAAGAAAAAAGATCCTCAAGATTATTTAGTTCCAACTTTCTTGTCACTGAAACAAAGTATAGATCTAGTAAAAACAAAATAAAATAAAATGAGGATCTATTTCCAATTAGCTATGATGAACTCCGGGGAATGGAATAAGTCTCTGATAACACAAAGGAGACTTGATGAAATTTGCTTCATACATAGGAAATCCTTTAAATTCCTCATTGATTAGAAAAACATTATACAATTGCATGCTAGCTTTCAAAGAAAGACTACTAATGCTTAGTGAACAAAATGGTTAATTTCTTTATGAAACACTGAAATTAAAAATAGTGCTGAGTGGAATTTATTGGGATGTAAGTAAATTGTTTCACTATTTACTACCTTCTTTTCATCTTTCTTCCTTCCGTGATCTTTTTTTAAATAATATTTTATTAGTTTTTTAATTTTACAATTAAACATTTAAAAGCAACGTGGAGACTAGGTTAATCAATAATTCAATAACATACATAAATCTTTGGTATAGAAAGAAATTAAATAATTAATAGAAATAAATAAATAAAAATAGTTAACTGAATTAATAAAAATCACCTAAACATTTCATTGAATTATCTTACAATAATGTATGAACATGTGCTTAAATTTTGAAAAATATTATGAAATATGTGTCAAATGGGGAAAAATTATCATTTCTAATTGACAGACAAAATAAAAAATAAAAATATAGAACTTTATCATTCAGATCAGTCCTGGCTCTGTTTAATTGCCTTTTCAAAAATGGATAAATTATATTTTTCTTGAATCCATTTTGATGTCTAGAATAATAGCACCATTTTTAAAGAGTATTGATTACTGGTATATTGACCATGGGGGGGGAGGAGAACAAGAGGATTATAGAAATATTTGTAATAGTATGGGAACAGTAAAAAAAAAACTATGTCAATAAGACAGTACAAGTTAAATCAATTAAGAATTTTTATCCTTTACATTATTAGCCTTTTAAAATATATGTAAGCTGTGAGGAAGACAAGACAGATTTACAGTTCTTTACCTTAGCACTAATTGTCATAATCACAGTACAAAGCAAATATAACTTCTTGTGAATATTGATATTTGCTAAGTGTTTACATAATAGAACTCCTTCATTTCGTAATAAAATTATCTATTGGATAATAATATTTATCAAAATAGTTTGACATCTGTTTCAGCTCTGATTGTGCTTGCTTTTTAACCCAGAATGACATTTGGGACATATTAAGCTATTTAGAAAAAAATATAACATCTTTTATAATCTCCTAGGAGATTATCAAACTTTAGTTGCCAAAGAAAACTTGATAAAACCTTTTCAAATCAATATGAATAATGAAAGATATGTGTAATGTCAACTTTTAAAAGATGAATAAAAGTGTTGCAAGAATTAGCAGAATATGAAAACCTATCATATAAAATCAGGGAAAAATTGTATGGAGGAAAAAAAGCAAATACTTTCTTGATTTTTTCCTGTCCATAATCTTAATTCCCATATTCAGAATCTATCTATCTATCTATCTATCTATCTATCTATCTATCTATCTATCTATCTATCTATCTATCTATCTATCTATCTATCTATCTATCTATCTATCTATCTATCTTTCATATCAAATGGAAATGTATAGGAAATATATTAACAATACTAACCCTTTACTTCTAGGTTCTCATATCTATGACCAGAAATGGATAATGATACTACAGTGTTTTTTCTCTTGGAATTTTCAAATACACGGGAACTACAGCTTCTGTATGCAATGATACTTTTGTTCATATATTTAATTACATTAGCAGAAAACTTTCTAATTATTTCTGCAGTTATTTTGGACTCCCGTCTTCACATCCCCATGTACTTCTTCCTGACAAATTTAGCCTTTCAGGGCATTGGATCTGTTTCAGTCATTGTCCCCAAAGCTGTTTTCAATTCAGTTATGAACATAAATAATATTTCTTATCCTGAATGTGTAATACAAGTGTTTTTGTTTGTATTTTTTGTAGACTCTGATATTTCTCTTCTTACTATCATGGCATATGATCGGTATGTTGCCATTTGCAATCCTTTACAATATGAGATGATAATGAATAGGAAGGTTTGTACCAAAATAGTTTGTAGTGTGTGGATTATCGACTTTCTCAATGCTGTATTAAACACAATGGGAACTTTCATTACTCCTTTTTGCTCTAATATTATCAATCAATTTTACTGTGAAATCCCACGTTTACTTAAACTTGCCTGCTCAGATGTATATGAAATTGAAAGTGGAATTGTAGTATTTATTTTTACAATAACATTTGGTTGTTTTGCCTTTATCATTTTTACTTATATACAGATCTTTACTGCTGTTTCAAAAATCCCTTCTGCTCAAGGAAGGAAAAAGGCCTTCTCCACTTGCTTCCCTCACCTTACAGTTTTTTCTTTATTTTTATTTACAGCCTCACTTGCTTACTTGAAGCCTCAGTCTGACAAACCATCAAACTTTGATATCATTGTTACAATAATGTACTGCATTATTCCACCTCTGTTGAATCCAGTAATCTATAGCATGAGAAACAAGGATATTAAGGTTGCTCTATCAAGAATTCTTGGTGAAAAGACGCTTAAGGTGTAATTACAAATACTGAATATTAATTTTATGGTTTTCTACCCTCTATTCCTACCCTCTTTCTCACACACTTTTTCACATATTTTTCACACTTTGTCATATATTTTTCACACTTTTTTGTTTTATATTAAAAAGCTTATTTTAGATATTTTGATTCCCAGACCTAAATATTTAGCTTCCAAGCAAGTTTCATTTTTTTAAATAATTTTTTTTATTAAAACAATCAACATTAAACATAAGATCATATTAAGAAGCAGTCCTCGTAAAACCTGTAATACAACACTAAGTATAAGATGCTTGTGTTTAAATTGGAAAACATAATATATATATTAGAAACTTTGATTTTATTTGTTTTGTAGGATTTGAAGAATGTTTCTCCAACAATGCTAATACAATAATTTCTTTGATAGATGATTATTCCTCCAACGATGGCCTACAATAGATATGATAATTATTTGATTGAGATTTAAATGCTATTTGAAGTAATAAGAGAGATCTGTGATAAAATCAATGGTTTATGAGATTATGAATTAGAATATATCTGGATTAGTATTTTAAAAGGGGTACCCGAAGTGATAATACATTTATCTAAGGTTAAATTGGACTATGGTAATTGTAAATTAACAAAGCTCAAAACAGGATTAGGATTTATAGATACGTATTGTAGAAATGGATTATGTTAAATAGGTTATATTATTTGAGGGAAATAGAGAGGGAACATTTAATGTATTTACTTGAGCTATTATATGATTTTGTTTTTGGATGATTGACCACCTAATCACCATGGTGTGTCTTGAGCATTCTGTTGTAAAAGTTAAAAAACCAATAAAATTTGTTTTTTAAAAAAATACTTGTTATGATGCATTGTTGTGTTTGTTTGAAAAGAGTCTCCAACTGTCCCGGAGCAAACGGCATAGCCTGCAATTCAAGCGGGAAATTGTTCTTTAAAATGATTGGTCGCCGCCTAGTGGTGGCATTGTATAAATAGATGTAAAGTAGTTGTCCCAGCCACTTCTGTGTTTTCAGCAAAAAAGAATAGTTGTATTACATTGGTCTGGTCTACACCTTAACGAACTCAATACACAACAGTTTTCATATTTAACATATATTTCATTAAATAGTTCTGAAAGTGATCTTACTTTCTTAAAATATTTTATCAAACTCTAGAGTAAGAGAAATTTATTAACATTTTGTTAACATTTTATCTAGGATCAGCAATTTTTGCAGTCATATAATTGGAGGGGTTGAGAAAGCGTGTTCATTACATGTATTATACTCATGTAATTTAAAGAAGAAGAATATAGTTTACAGACTTGTTTAGGGGTTAAAAAGGTTTTATAGACGTAGAGTGATAAAATGATAGAACATGTTTTTAAAAATAGATATGTATTTTTTGAAATTACATTATTATTTTAAATATAATAATTATTTTGAAATAGAGAGAGAATTTCTGTTTGATTTAATAATGAATGAAACCTGGGAATTTCTTGACATTATACTTGATAAGTATTTGAAGGTGTAAGCTTCATAAAAGGGCTTAAATATTTTTTATAGATGTAGATTGATGAAATTATAGAATATATTTTTTAAAAATAGAACTGTATTTGTTGGATTTATATTATTATTTTAAATATGAAAAATATGTTGTAAGAGCTACTTGTGATAGGGAAAAAATAGTCTTAATGAGTGATCTAATATTAAGAATACCTGAAATCCCAATTATATGTCTATTGAAATGTAACTGGAATATGACAATTGTAATTAGTAAAGCTTAAAACAGGATATAGATTATTATAATTGCAAGATGATTGAGGATTTTTGTTTGATGGAATTTTATCTAAAATTGCATTAATGTTAATAAGTAATATTATTTCTTATAGAGAGGAAATTGTTTATAATTAATTTGAGCTATATGTATATGATTTTGTTCTTGAATGATTTGACACGCTGACCACGTTGTGTCCTAAGCTTTTGTGAAAAATGAAAAAAAACAATAAATTTTTTATTAAAAAAAGAATATAGTTTAGAGTATATGCATTGCAACATACTTAGGTAGGTGTATAAAATATGTGTAATAGCAATTGCTTCTAAAGCGGAATGTTTGGGTTCCATATGAAGCCTCTAATACAAGAAAGGTCAACTATAGACTTTGTCCTGTGGAAAAAGTACAGATTGTTGAGGAGGGAGAGAAGGCAAGATCTGCAGAATGAATGAAGAGTCCTCCCCACTCCTTTAAATTTAAAGGAGGAAGAAGGCTTTTTTAAGACCATGCTTTCAGGCCCAACCCTTTTAAAATATAAGAGAGTTACTAAAGAATTTTAGAATTTTAGTGTGATGGGCTAGTGGTGAAGACATTCTCCTCCCACTCAGAAGGTTGAGTTCAATCCTAGGCAGCGGCAGATGTTCCTCTCCTAGGATGCAAAGAAAAAAAATATCTGCTGTGAACTCTGCTTAGACATCAGGAAAGTCATCTGGCCAGGAAATGCTCAGCTCCATCTAGTTGTTCCAACTCTACCCTGAATTATGGGAGTATAAGGTCATAAAAAGGAGAGTTACTGAAGAATTCATTAGTAAAGAATAGTCTCACCCTATTATTTCCTGGAATGAACTTTTAATTGCACATATCTGTTGTGAGTGTCTCTGGCCAGGCTGGGTACTTATCAGATGATGACGAAGCACAGGCAGGCCCTTCTGGGTGTTTTCCCCTCCCGGCAGCCGAGCTAGATAATGAGGAGCTTTGTATACATGCTGAGTCAGACTCTCAGGGTGATGAATCAGATGTGGAACAGGAAGATAGATGGATTGATCCACGATTCAGACGGTCTGATAGGCGAAGGGGTCAGTTGGGTGGAAGAAGGAAGTGACGTATGGGAGCCTATATTAGCAGGGGAAAGAGGGACTCAGCCTTGGTCACGAGCAACGTTTACTCAAGGAGTGGCCTGGGGGCTTTCGCAGTGCGTTGGAACTAAGTTTTCTAGTGTGTTTGAAGCCTACCGAAGAATGATGATGTCTTGGACACAGTGAAAAAGAAAGAGTGAGTTGGTTGGAATGTGGGAGGAGAGCATGTTTGTCTTAAATGTCTAATAAAGCAGTTTTGGCTGTTCAGACCAACAACAAATGCCGGCAGCTTGCTTTGAACTGACTTCTTTTGAACTGTGCTAATTGAAAAACTCTTAAAGACATCGTTAAGTGGATTTTTGGGAGCTGAGAGGGGCTAGACATAACAGATTGCTCGTGACCCACACAAAAAACAGAAAAGACGAACATTAGTCCGAGCTTTCAGTGACATCATGGAACAACTCCTTGCTGATAATCCGGCTCTGTATCAATTAGTTCAAACTCTCCAGCAACAAATTGGACATTTGCAACAGCAGATTCAAGCTGCAGGAGCCCAAGCTCCAGCCCCCCCTCCCAGACGAAGCAGGTGTTATTTAGCCTTGCCTGATAAGTTTACTGGAGAGCGTAGTAAATTTCCAGCTTTTTTAAACCAATGCAAAACATTCATTGCCTCAACTCCAGTAGATTTTCAGCTGGATGAAACGAAGGTAGCGTTCATTTTAAGTTTACTCTCTGGCCCAGCTGCTGATTGGTCGTCTCCTATGATAGACGGACAAGATCCTGTCCTGCGCAATTATGCAGGATTCTGCCAGCTGATGGAAAGAGAATTTGCTGACCCCCTTCGTAGGCAAAATGCCACCCGGCGGATACGAGAGCTACGTCAAGGATCGCGCTGCGTAGCGGAATATATATCAGATTTTCGCCGCCTAGCTCAAGAAATTAAGTGGAATGATGAGGCTCTCATGGAAATCTTTCTAGATGGTCTGTCTTCCCAGATCTTGAATGGATTGAAAGTTACTGTAATACCCACAACCCTGGATGCATTATACCAACATTGTTTGGCTCTTGAAGCGCAAACGCAAGCCATGGATGCCCGCTTGGTCAAACAGATGGTTCCAGTCACCGGAAGTGCCAAGCCAGTTCCTGCACCACGCAGAGGATTCCAGACCCTACCTATCACTCCACCCATCCCGGCACCCAGACGTATTTTCCAATCATTGCCGGCTTACACTGAGAGGCGTCCTGTACCCATGGCCAGAGATGAGCCCATGGATCTTGGTGCAGCTAGATCTCGCTTGACCGAGGCTGAGAAGGCAAGACGGAGAGCTGAGGGATTGTGCCTGTACTGTGGAGAGATGGGTCACTTCGTCATGGCCTGCCCCCAGAAAAGACGTGGTAGGGCAGGTCCTACTCCTGTTCCAACTCGGCCTCCCATTCAGCAGTTTCAAGCCACCTTGCCGGGAAAAGGCCAGAGCCCGGCCTAATGGAAACATTGGGTCGGGCAGGCACCAAACCCAGTTCCAATTCCGCAGACGAAGACCCCGGTCCTCCGAGACATCTGATCCTAGCAACCAATATACTTCTGGGAAATCATGCCCAGGGCATTCCGGCACACGCCTTGTTGGATTCTGGAGCCACCACTAATTTCATGGATGAAGCTTTCGCTCGTCAGCATGCCATACCTTTGTGCTCCGTTAAGCCGCCTATGTTGGTTGAGACAATCGATGGTCGTGAGCTGTTGTCTGGACCGATCAAGTTCATGACCCAGCCCATACGCCTGGGCATAGGACAACATGAAGAAGCCATCCAATTCTATGTTACCAAGGGACTTCATGTCCCCTTAGTTCTCGGCTTAGCCTGGTTGAGAACCCATGATCCTTGTGTGGTGTGGTCCCAGAACTTTGTTTCATTTCCCAGTTTGCAATGCGTAGACCACGTACGCCAATTTTGCGCAGCCCAACTACCATCCCACCCTGACATCACCTTGCCGGCCGACCTAGCGGACTTTGCAGATATATTCAATGAGAAAGAGGCAGACCAATTGCCTCCGCATAGACCATATGACTGTGCCATCGATTTGCTGCCAAATGCCAAACTTCCAGGGGGACGCCTTTACTCCATGTCAGAACCCGAGTTGGCCGCATTAAAAGACTTTGTGGACAAAAACCTGGCCAGGGGTTTCATTCGTCCCTCTTCCTCGCCTTTGTCAGCTCCTGTGTTATTCGTGAAGAAGAAAACCGGAGATTTACGCCTATGCTGTGACTATCGCAAGCTCAATGCCATCACGGTGCACAACCGGTACCCTCTGCCTTTGATTCCTGATCTCATGGACCGTCTCCGATCAGCGGCCATCTTCACCAAGATAGATCTACGGGGTGCTTACAATCTGGTTCGCATCCGAGAGGGGGATGAATGGAAGACCGCGTTTGGGACCAGGTACGGTCATTTTGAATATACAGTCATGCCCTTTGGACTCACCAATGCTCCGGCTGTTTTTCAACATTTCATGAATGACATCTTCCGGGATTTATTAGATCAATTTGTGGTGGTTTACCTCGATGACATCCTGATTTACTCCCCGTCACGAGCAACTCATCTCCAGCATCTCCGGCAAGTTCTGCAACGCTTGAGAGAGCATCACCTTTACGCCAAGTTAGAGAAATGTCAATTCTATCAAACCACCATTGAATTTCTGGGACATGTGATTTCTCCACAAGGCATCGCCATGGATCCTGGCAAGGTTGAGGCCTTGCAAACCTGGCAACCACCGTGTAAAGCAAAAGACGTCCAAAGACTTTTGGGATTTGCGAACTATTACAGGATATTCATTCCGAGATTTTCTGCTTTGACTGCGCCCCTTACTCGACTGTTACGGAAAGGCATTAAGTTCCAGTGGGGCGATGCCGAGCAACAGGCGTTTCAGACCCTCAAAAAGGCTTTTGTTCAGGAACCCATTCTCAAGTATCCAGATCCTTGTCGTCCCTTTGTAGTGGAGGCCGACGCCTCAGATGTTGCGGTAGGGGCCGTGCTACTTCAAACACGTCAAGATGGCGGCCCCCTGTTCCCGTGTGCCTATTACTCCAGGAAATTGAGCCCCTCCGAACGCCATTATACCATTTGGGAAAAAGAACTATTGGCCATCAAGACTGCTTTTGAGACCTGGAGACACCACCTGGAAGGAGCTCGCTACCAAGTTGAAGTTCGGACTGACCATAAAAACTTGGAATTCTTGCAATCTGCCAGGAAATTGAATCAACGTCAGATCCGTTGGTCTTTGTTCTTCGCTCGATTCAACTTCAAAGTCACCTACATTCCGAAAGGGTACAACAAAAGAGCAGATGCCTTGTCCCGTAAACCTGAATATCTACAGATCAAGGACCCCTTACCGCTTCGAACAATTCTGCCTATTGAATCGATCGCAGCCGTGCATGATCCGGTAGATCTACGACGACAGATTCGGAAGGCGCAACAACTAGATGACTTTGCGATACGGAAGAAACAAGAGGTGGGTCCCGACTCACCTTGGACCTTGTCCGAGGGACTATTACGCTTCCGCAACCTGTTATATGTTCCAGCAGGCCCACTCCGTGGTCTCATCCTGACTCAATGCCATGATAACCCTGCGGCAGGTCATTTTGGTTTCTTTAAGACTCTCCACTTAGTGTCTCGGACTTTTTGGTGGCCCAGACTTCGCCATGATGTGCAATCTTATGTGAATTCCTGTGTACGGTGCCGTCAGGCAAAACATGCCACAGGAGCCCCTCCGGGATTATTACAGCCTTTACCCACGCCGGAGAGACCCTGGGGAGCTATTTCCATGGACTTCTTGACTTGTCTACCTGGTTCTGCCGGCTACACCGTTGTCTTTGTAGTGGTGGACATGCTGACCAAAATGGCACATTTCATTCCTTGCCGAAGAATACTGACAGCCAAGGTCACTGCTCAGCTGTTCATTCAACGTATCTTTCGGCTACACGGTTTGCCTGACAAAATAGTGTCCGACCGAGGAACCCAGTTCACCTCGGAGTTCTGGAGAGAACTCATGTCTGCGCTTCAAGTCCAAGTTAATCTAGCCTCCACGCATCACCCAGAGACTGATGGGGGTACAGAGAAAGTGATTGGCATCCTGGAGCAGTATTTGCGTTGTTTCATCAACGACCAACAGAACGATTGGTCCAAATATCTCTCCGTGGCCGAATTCGCTTTCAACAACTCTCAGCACACTTCCACTCAGACCACTCCGTTTTTTGCCAACTACGGCTATCATCCCAGATTTTTCCCACTCACGCTCCTCGATTCTCCAGTTCCAGTTGCAGAGGACTATTTAACCGAACTTCAGTCAGTCCACGAGATGGTTAAACAGCACTTGACTAAGGCCAAGGAAGACTACAAGAGGGTTGCAGACCGCTCGCGTCGCGACACGCCGCCGTTAGCTGTTGGAGATCGGGTTTGGCTCTCCACCAAGTACTTGTTTCCAGGGAGAATTCACCGCAAGCTTGATCAACGTTTCCTAGGTCCTTTTCCTGTGGAGACGGTCATCAATCCGGTGGCCTATCGTTTGACTTTGCCTAGGTCTCTTCGTGTACATCCCGTGTTTCATCGCTCCTTGCTTGTTCCTGTCAACCCTGATTCTCCGCTTCGACCTCCTGATCCGGGCCCGACAGCTCGCCGTGCTCACGTTCCTGTTTCCCGGTTGGAGGTGTCCGGCATCCGAGATTCCCGATGGCTCAATGACCGCTTCCAATATTTGGTTGATTGGACCGGGGGTGGGCCGGCCGCTGGCTCTTGGGTAGATGCTCAGGATATTGAGGCTCCTGAGTTAATTTGGGAATTTCATACTGCGTTTCCCTACAAACCGCATCCCATACGACGGACCCCGGACGAGGGGCCTGCGGGGGGGGATAGTGTTGTGAGTGTCTCTGGCCAGGCTGGGTACTTATCAGATGATGACGAAGCACAGGCAGGCCCTTCTGGGTGTTTTCCCCTCCCGGCAGCCGAGCTAGATAATGAGGAGCTTTGTATACATGCTGAGTCAGACTCTCAGGGTGATGAATCAGATGTGGAACAGGAAGATAGATGGATTGATCCACGATTCAGACGGTCTGATAGGCGAAGGGGTCAGTTGGGTGGAAGAAGGAAGTGACGTATGGGAGCCTATATTAGCAGGGGAAAGAGGGACTCAGCCTTGGTCACGAGCAACGTTTACTCAAGGAGTGGCCTGGGGGCTTTCGCAGTGCATTGGAACTAAGTTTTCTAGTGTGTTTGAAGCCTACCGAAGAATGATGATGTCTTGGACACAGTGATAAAGAAAGAGTGAGTTGGTTGGAATGTGGGAGGAGAGCATGTTTGTCTTAAATGTCTAATAAAGCAGTTTTGGCCGTTCAGACCAACAACAAATGCCGGCAGCTTGCTTTGAACTGACTTCTTTTGAACTGTGCTAATTGAAAAACTCTTAAAGACATAGTTAAGTGGATTTTTGGGAGCTGAGAGGGGCTAGACATAACAATATCCATTGATATTTATTTCAGGGAAAGCAGCAGCAAAGACATCTCATTGCCTAGTTCTGGAGTTCTACAGTTCTATTATTTTACAAAAGTGTATTCATATGTAAAATAAAACATAATGAGATTCCTGGCTAATGCCTACATTTTAAAACTGTAGGCACAATTTGGCCTCAGCATGATTTTTTTTAATTGTATGCAAGTGTGGAAATGTTTATGAAAGATTGTTTTGTTTTAATAATTTGGTGATCTTTAGAGAACTGCCTTTATTTTTCTTAGTTCACAACAAATAAAAATACCTCCTATTAAATATGGAATAGTGAATGTAATAAATGTATGTGCAGATTCTTAGTCATCCAGGTCATAGCTGTCTCAAAGGTGTTTTGTTTTTTTTTGCTCAAAGGCAATTGGACTGTTGTTTTTTTCCTTGAGGAAGAAGAAGAAAACATTTTGCTTCTCATTTAAGAAGGTTTCTCAGTTCTGATGACAGGGGGATGAAAGGATTGTGATGGTGGTGGGAATGAAAAGATTTTTTTTCTTTTTTAAAAATATATTTTATTTTATTTTTTTACAATACCAATCTTTAGTGCTTAGTGAACAGTGTGTTGTCTGGGTTCATATATTTTAAAACTATCAATAGTGATTAATTTCTATAATTGATCAATATGTTAGTTAATAATATATTTCCTTGATCCTCTCTTCTTCCATTAATATTCTCCTTTTGTTTATATTAAACAAATATAATTCTTAATACATTCAACACATACAAAGTTGAGTATAAACATTTTTCTAGTATTTATATATATAAAACAATAACATCAACATATAACATATTTTCTAATCAGCTTATGTTTCAATTGTATTTATAGAAGTCATCTTATTAAGTCGTTATATGTCCGGTTTTCAAGATTCTTATTTAAGCTTAATTTCCCCTCAATATTCAAACCACTCATCAGTCATGATTTTTTCAAAGTTCAAAGTGACTTTTGAATATCCAAACTTTTCATTCAAATACATCATCTCAATATTTTTACATTTCATATATTATAACAGTATTATATTATTTATATATCTTATTCCTCTTACTATAGGGCCCCTTTATGTCCAAGCTTTGTCTGTTCTTTTGGCCATGTTCAAACAAGTATTTAATCATATAGTACACCATCTAGTAATCTTAGTATAGGACCTCTTTATATCCAAACTTTATATTTTTAAAATGTATTCAAATAAGTGTATAGTCATATAGTATTCCATCTGGTAAGCTGAATCAATCTCTTAACTCTAACTCTAATCTTCTTTTGCCAGGTTGCTTTCCAAATCAGTAGGTTTAGCTAGCTGGGTTGTATTTTTGTGGATGTTGTTGGGAATAAAAAAGACAAGTTGAGTAGAAGATTTATTTTGATGATTTCCTTGACAGCTCTGTAATCCATTTTATTAAATCTTCTTTTTTGTCCACCAGTTTTTTTTTTGAGGTTCTGGAAGATAAAACATCTTTTTAATTTCCTTTGTTGTACCAAAATTTTGCAGATTTTCTTTTGTTTGTATTAAGTGGTAGTTCTCTTCATTTGTAGCTTCCATATTTGAGTCACTTTCCTCTGGTTTGTATTCTATTATCTGATTTGTTTGTTCATTCTTTGTCGACATTTTTTGAGCATTATTTAATTGTAAGTTTAAGTTAGAGATATGTTCATTTATATTATCAAAGTTGTTTCTAATCTCATCATGATTTAAGACAATTGTCATTTGAATCTGTCACAGCATTGCATATATTTTCTCCTGGAATGTGTTTGCTTTGTCTTGAGTCATTTTTCCTGCAGATCTCTGATTTCCAAACTGGGGTCCTCAAAAGGAGATGTTAGATGTGGTTTTCTATCACTTTTGGAGAAATATACAGCATCCATTTTATCTCCCACCCCTAAGTAGTTTTTCACTGGTACCATAGTCTCTTTAATTAGCTTTATCAAACCAAAAGTCCAAACAACAAGTCTTAAAGTCCAAACAACCAAGTATTATGTAGTTCTTAAATTTATATATGTTTTTTTTATAATCCAATATGTTTCCAATTTATCAAGTCACCACTGAAACAGTATTTTGTAACAGTTCTTTTTTTTAGGGGTCTTATGATTATCAGTCAGCCAAGATTTTAGTCCAAAATGTTTAACCACCTGAAAGCTTTCCAGAATTCCACTTTAGAAGATTAGCCAAAGGCCAAGGTTTTTCTTTCTCTGCAAACAGTTCTTAAACTTAATAATGCAGGTCAATGTATTTATAATTCCAGAAGGTCAGCAGTTTCTAAACACATATAGTTTCACTCTGTGGTAGATAGCTCAATGCTTTATTCCTAGCTGGGTTTTTTTTTTTCTATTTCTGGGCGTCTTGCCAAATTCTTAATCAATGCAGCTATAGTTTTTTCCTAATCCTCCACTAGATGTCACTGTTCATTTCCCAATTTTTAAAGCAAAGAGTTTATTATTATTACTATTATTATTATTATTATTATTATTATTATTATTATTATTATTATTATTATTATTATTATTATTATTATTATTATTATTTTATATATAATTTCATCAATACTTTTTCAGGTATGAAGTTTTAACAGTTTTCTTAATTTTTAAATTTATTCAGACTGTAGTATTTTTAACCTCATTTCAATATATTTTTGTCCCCCATGAGAGTTGAATTTAGCACTTCCATCTATGGGAGGATTTTTGCTTCTTGGGGATCTTTTTCAAGAAATCAGATATAAAATAGGAGAGATAATGTTCACCGTTTTTCTGTTTAGTGCCTTTGGACATCGGCTCCTAGTAGCTTGAGCTGGTCAGTGAAGTGTGGCCAGCCTTTCTCCTGTCAGGTTGGAGGACTTTCTCTGGATCAAGCAGAATGAACACTGCCATTCTGTGATCATCAGAATACCCCTCTTTCTTCATCGCCTCTCCAGGGTGACTTTAGACCCATTTAGGATCCCCTGGTAGGGCAAAACTAGCTTTGGGGTGAGGAACTCCACAATCTCATGGCCATGTGCTATGGTGCAAAATTGGAAGTCCAGGATTGTGTTTCTTTACAGTCATCTGGTTGTTAACATTCTCTTAGAGCAGTTGAAGCCATTTGTGGTTTGTCTGTGCCCTCAGGGTCACCTGAAGCATGGTACAATTGGTTGTGTAATCTTCTTGGAAATATTATAAGAACTATCCCTCTGTTAATGCAGCCCAGCACTGTATTGGCTTTTTTTGGCAGCTGCAGCACATTGCTGGCTCATATTTAAGTGATTTTCCACTAGGACTCCGAGATCCCTCTCAGTTACTACTGTTGAGCAAGGTACCCCCTATACTATACCTGTACATTTGGTTTTTCTTGCCTAAATGTAGAACCTTACTTTTTTCACCATTGAATTTCATTTTGTTAGATAGCACCCAGTGTTCAAGTCTGTCCAGATCCTCCTGTATCTTAAGCCTGTTTTCTGGAGTGTTGGCTATTCTTGCCAGCTTGGTGTCATCTGCAAATTTGATGAGTTCCCCATCTATTCCCTCATCCAAACCATTGATGAAGATGTTGAAGAGCACTGGGCCCAGAACAGAGCCCTGGGGCACCCTATTACACACTTCCTTCCATGTAGATGCAGTTCCATTGAGGACCACACTCTGAGTACAGCCGATCAGCCAGCTACAAATCCATCTGGTGGTGATGCTGTTTAACCCACATTTTTCTATCTTATCGAGTAGTAGGTTGTGATCTACTTTATCAAATGCCTTACTGAAGTCCAAGTAAATGATATCCACAGCATTCCTCTGATCTATTAATTTTGTCAGTTGGTCAAATAATGCAATAAGATTTATCTGGCATGCAAAGATATTTAAAAAGTTATTAGAAGGTGAAATAACAATGATGGAATTAATAGAAGCAATCAACAGACAAAAAATGGTAAAACACCAGGACTGGATGGACTACCAGCAGAGCTATATAAGATTTTGCAGGAAGTACTAAGCAATGTAATGTTGGAACTTTATAATAAACTTCTTTCTGAAGCTAAGATACCAGATTCGTGGTCTGAAGCTCTTATTACTCTGATACCAAAGGAAGAAATGGAAAACACGGAAAATAAAGAACTACAGGCCGATTTCCCTACTGAATGTGGACTATAAAATATTTGCATCAATAATGATGGAAAGACTTAAAAAGTTTTTAAATGAATTTATACAATCAGATCAAAATGGCTTCTTACCCAAAAGACAGATTAGAGACAATATGTGAATTGTATTGACCTCATTAGAATACTATGAAACACACCCCGAGAAACAGATGGCATTGGTGTTCCTGGATGCACAGAATGCATTCGACAATGTGAATTGGCAATTCATGATAAGCCAATTACAGACTATGGATTTTGGGGAGAAATTTATAAATGTAATCAAAACAATTTATAATAAGCAATCAGCCAAAGTAATGATAAATGGAGATATGACTGAGGAGATCAACATTATGAAGGGAACAAGACAGGGATGTCCCCTATCTCCACTATTGTTTGTTCTGACATTAGAAGTATTAAATAGACATATAAGACAGAATAATGACATAAAAGGGATGAAAATTAAGAGGGAAGAATACAAGCATTCGCAGATGATTTAGTATTTATTTTGGAGGAACCATTAGAGACAGGACCTGTATTAATAGAACAAATAGAAAAATATGGTGAGGTAGTGTTGTGGGTGTCTCTAGACCGGCTGGGGACATATCAGAGGATGACGAAGCACAACCAGGCCCCTCTGGGTATTTTCCCCTCCCGGCAGCTGAGCCAGACAGTGAGGAGATTTGTATGCAGTCTGAGTCAGACTCTCAAAGTGATGAGTCAGATTTGGAACAGGACAATATATGGCTTGATCCGAGATTCCGAAGGTTTGATAGGCGGAGGTGTCAGTTACGTGGAAAAAGGAAGTAATGGGGGAAGTGACGTATTGGAAACTATATTAGAAGGTGAAGAAGGGACTAATTCTTTGTCACGAGCAACGTTAATCAAGGAGTAGCCTGATACCTTGAGCAGTTCGTTTGAACTCAGTTTTCTGGTGTTTTTGGAATGTACGGAAGATTAATGAGATCTTGGACAACATGAGAGATAAAGAGTGAGTTAATTGGAAGGGGGAAGAGCATGTTTAATCTGAATGTAAATAAATCAGACTTGGCCGTTCCGACCAACAAAATGCCAGCAGCTTGCTTTGAAGTGAATCTCTTGAAATGTGTTAAATAAAACTCTTAAAGAAATATTTATGTGGAGTTTACTGAGCTGAGAAGGGCCAGATACAACAGGTAGCTGGGTTGAAAATGAATAAAGATAAAACCAAAATGTTAGTGAAAAATATTACTGAAAAAAAACTGGTAGGAAAATTAGATATACAGATTGTAAACAAGGTAAAATATTTAGGGATCCCCCTGACAGCAAGATGCACAACAATTAAAGAGGATAATTATCATAAATTGAAAAGGCAAATTGAAGTAGATTTGGATAAATGGAAAAATGTACAACTATTATTAATGGGAAGGATTGCGATAATCAAAATGAATATATTACCAAGATTATTGTTTTTGTTTTCAACAATGCCAATAAGATTAGATAAGAAATATTTTGAGGGCTTAATAAAATAATCTTGAAATATATTTGGCAGGGAAAAAAGGCAAAGATTAATCTAAAAATGTTACAAGATACAAGATTGATAGGTGGGTTTGGTCTACCTAATGGGGAATTATACTATCAGGCTGCAGCATTATCATGGATGAGAGAATGGATTTTACTGAGGAATACAAGATTATTGACATTAGAGGGGCATGATTTACAGTTGGGATGGCATGCTTTCATATGATATGGCAAAGACAGAATACATAGCTATTTCCAGAGACACCATATAAGGAATTCTTTATTTGTGGTCTGGGAGAAAGTAAAGAGAAAGCATTATTTGAAGATTCCAAATTGGCTCTCAGCTATGGAGGCACTAATACACCCCAATATGCTTAATGTGGGAAATATTATAAGATATAAAGACTTACTAACAGATATGGGGGAGTTGAAAACCAAACAACAATTAGAGGAACAAGGAATAAAGATGGATTGGTACATGAGAACGCAAATACAATCTAGATATGAAAAATATGTTAAAATAGATGGTGTTAATTTGGGGACAACAGAGTTAGATGAAATACTCACAGGAACGGAAGAAAAATTGATTTAAAAATGTACGGTCATCTACTACATATGGAGTTAGAGGAGGAACAAGTGAAAGAGACAATGATAAAATGGACAAGGAATTTTGGATACACGACTGAATTAGATACTGTAGATGGCAGCAACTATGGGAAAGAAACTATAAATTGACAATGGTGACTGCGTATAAAGAAAATATGTACAAAATGTTTTACAGATGGCACATGTCTCCAGAAAGATTAGCTAAAATGTTTAAGGACAGGTCTATGAAATGTTGGAAATGTCATCAGATACCAGGTTCCTTCTACCATATGTGGTGGATGTGTGTAGAAGCTAAAACTTATTGGAATATAATTAGAACATGGATAGAAAAGATGATACAACAACGTAGAGAACTAAGACCAGAAATATTCTTGTTGGGTATTCTACCAGGGAAATACAATAAAGAGAGAACATATTTAATTATTCATATAATTACGGCAGCCAGGATTGTGCTTGCACAAAATTGGAAATTAGGAAAATACTGGAATGTGCAGAAATGAATGGACTAACAATGACAATTAAAGATAAGACAGAGTCAGATTACTATGAAATCTGGGGAAATTTTTATGATTGGCTGAAAAGAGAATATGGTTAAAAGATAGTTAACATCAATTTAGATGGAAGAAGAAGGAGCAGATAAGGAGGGAGACCCAGGCGACACAGTATTGAATAACTGGAGGTTGTGTAAATATTTATAGAAGTATATACCGAGAAGGTTAGATAAATAGAAGTATTAATGCAAGAAAAAATTAATCTTATTGTATATAATACAGATAGGGAAATTTGGTGAGAGGAGTTGCTCGGACATTACCCCTGAATTATATCTGAAGAGGGATGAGAGGGAAGAAAGGAGAGGAGAGAGAGGAGATTAAAGGAGGGGGGAAGGAAGTAGGAAGGTTGGAGGAGAAGAGGAGAAGTGGGGAGAAAGGGGAGGAGAGTGGTGAAGGAGAGAGAAGAGGAGAGGAAGAAAAGGGAAGTGGGGAAGAAAGAGAAGGGAGAAAGAAGGTAGAGAAGAAGGAGTGTGGATACAGTGAAAGGGGAAATGGGCGAGCAACACCAAAAGTCATGTGTATGTATTTATTTCATTTTATTAAAAGTATCTTATATATAAGAATGTAAAAAGAATGTATGTTAACATCTGATAAATATCATGGTATATGTATGGGGGAGAGTTTGGAAAAATAAAAAAATAAATTAAAAAAAAAGATTTATCTGGCATGATCTGTTTTTGACAAACCCATGTTGGCTTTTAGTAATGACTTTGTTTGCCCCTAGGTGTTCGCTGATTCGTTGTTTGATTATCTTTTCCAGAATCTTCCCAGGTATTGAGGTCAGGCTGATTTCTCCATCTATCCCCTCGTCCAAATTGTTGATAAAGAGGTTGAAGAGCACTGGGCCCAAATTAGAAAATATGGACTTCAGAAAACATAAACTGAAAATCCCAAATTATTTAATCTTTTCAGTCATGAGCCTGTGGATGTATATCAGTATATACATATATACATATACTGTCTATATACATATAGATATGCATGCTATACACACACACACACACACACACACATACACAAATACATATGTTAATAGCCAGTGCAATATATACAACACTAAATACCTATTTGACAAATGAATTAATACTAAATTAATTAATTAATTAATACTATAACTGTTGTATCCGGCCCTTCTCAGCTTAGTAAAGTCCACAGGAATATTTCTTTAATAGTTTTATTTAACACAGTTCAAGAGATTCACTTCAAAGCAAGATGCTGGCAGTTCGTTTGCGGAACGGCCGAGTCTGACTTATTTACATTCAGCTTAAACATGCTCTCCCCCCTTCCAATAACTCACTCTTTATCTCTCAGGTTGTCCAAGACCTCATTAATCTTCCGTAGATTCCAAAAACACCAGAAAACTGAGTTCAAACTAACTCCTCGAGGTATCAGGCTACTACTTGATATTAACGTTGCTCATGACAAAGAATTAGTCCCTCCTTCACCTTCTAATATAGTTTTCGATACGTCACTTCCCCCATGGCTTCCTTTTTCCACGTAACTGAAACCTCTGCCTATCAAACCTTCGGAATCTTGGATCAAGCCATATATTTTCCTGTTCCAAGTCTGACTCCCCGCTTTGAGATTCTGACCCAGACTGCATGCAAATCTCCTCACTGTCTGTCTCGGCTGCCGGGAGGGAAAAACACCCAGAGGGGCCTGGCTGCTCCTCCTCATCCTCTGACATATCCCAAGCTGGTCTAGAGACACCCACAACACTATCCCCCCCACAGGCCCCGTCACTCGGGTCCGTCGCAGGGGATGCGGTTTGTAGGGAAACGCAGCATGAAAATCCCTAATTAACTCAGGAGCCTCAATATCATGAGCATCTACCCAACAGCAAGCGTCTGGCCCACCCCCTGTCCAATCAACCAAATATTGGAAGCGGTCGTTGAGCCATCGGGAATCTCGGATGCCGGACACCTCCAACCGGGAAACAGGAACTTGAGCACGGCGAGCTGTCGGGCCCGGATCAGGAGGTCGAAGCGGAGAATCATGGTTGACAGGAACAAGCAAGGAGCGATGAAACACGGGATGTACACGAAGAGACCTAGGCAAAGTCAAATGATAGGTCACCGGATTGATGACCATCTCCACAGGAAAAGGACCCAGGAAACGTTGGTCAAGCTTGTGGTGAATTCTCCCTGGAAACAAGTACTTGGTGGAGAGCCAAACCCGATCTCCAACAGCTAACGGCGGCGTGTCGCGACGAGAGCGGTCTGCAACCCTCTTGTAGTCTTCCTTGGCCTTAGTCAAGTGCTGCTTAACCATCTCTTGAACTGACTGGAGCTCGGATAAATAGTCCTCTGCAACTGGAACTGGAGAATCAAGGAGCGTGAGCGGGAAAAATCTGGGATGATAGCCGTAGTTGGCAAAAAACGGAGTGGTCTGAGTGGAAGTGTGCTGAGAGTTGTTGAAAGCGAATTCGGCCAAGGAGAGATATTTGGACCAATCGTTCTGTTGGTCGTTGATGAAACAACGCAAATACTGCTCCAGGATGCCAATCACTTTCTCTGTACCCCCATCAGTCTCTGGGTGATGCGTGGAGGCTAGATTAACTTGGACTTGAAGTGCAGATATGAGTTCTCTCCAGAAGTCCGAGGTGAACTGGGTTCCTCGGTCGGACACTATTTTGTCAGGCAAACCGTGTAGCTGGAAGATATGTTGAATGAACAGCTGAGCAGTGACCTTGGCTGTCGGTATTCTTCGGCAAGGAATGAAATGTGCCATCTTGGTCAGCATGTCCACCACTACAAAGACAACGGTGTAGCCGGCAGAAACAGGTAGACAAGTCAAGAAGTCCATGGAAATAGCCCCCCAGCGTCTCTCCGGCATGGGCAAAGGCTGTAACAATCCCGGAGGGGCTCCTGTGGCATGTTTTGCCTGGCGGCACCGTACACAGGAATTCACATAAGAATGAACATCATGGCGAAGTCTGGGCCACCAAAAAGTCCGAGATACTAAGTGGAAAGTCTTAAAGAGACCAAAATGACCCGCCGCAGG
Organism: Bothrops alternatus; assembly: GCA_034064705.1. Taxonomy (NCBI): domain Eukaryota; kingdom Metazoa; phylum Chordata; class Lepidosauria; order Squamata; family Viperidae; genus Bothrops; species Bothrops alternatus. The sequence continues at coordinate 742,297 of JARGCV010000156.1, read as the reverse complement.
GTTATCATGGCATTGAGTCAGGATGAGACCACGGAGTGGGCCTGCTGGAACATATAACAGGTTACGGAAGCGTAAGAGACCCTCGGACAAGGTCCAAGGTGAGTCGGGACCCACCTCTTGCTTCCTCTGTGCCACAAAGTCATCTAGTTGTTGCGCTTCCCGAATCTGTCGTCGTAGATCTACCGGATCGTGCACGGCTGCGATCGATTCAACAGGCAGAATGGTTCGAAGCGGCAAGGGGTCCTTGATTTGTAGATACTCAGGTTTACGGGACAAGGCATCTGCTCTTTTGTTGTACCCTTTCGGAATGTAGGTGACTTTGAAGTTGAATCGAGCGAAGAACAAAGACCAACGGATCTGACGTTGATTCAATTTCCTGGCAGATTGCAGAAATTCCAAGTTTTTATGGTCAGTCTGAACTTCAACTTGGTAGCGGGCTCCTTCCAGGTGGTGTCTCCCTGTCTCAAAAGCAGTCTTGATGGCCAATAGCTCCTTCTCCCAAATGGTATAATGGCGTTTGGAGGGACTCAGTTTCCTGGAGTAATAAGCACACGGGAACAGGGGGCCGCCATCTTGGCGTGTTTGAAGAAGCACGGCCCCTACAGCAACATCTGAGGCGTCGGTCTCCACTACAAAGGGACGACAAGGATCTGGATACTTGAGAATGGGTTCCTGAACAAAAGCCTTTTTGAGGGTCTGAAACGCCTGTTGCTCGGCATCGCCCCAATGGAACTTAATGCCTTTCTGTAACAGTCGAGTAAGGGGCGCAGTCAAGGCAGAAAACCTCGGAATGAATATCCGGTAATAGTTCGCAAATCCCAAAAGTCTTTGGACATCTTTTGCTTTACATAGTGGTTGCCAGGTTTGCAAGGCCTCAACCTTGCCAGGATCCATGGCGATGCCTTGTGGAGAAATCACATGTCCCAGAAACTCAATGGTGGTTTGATAGAATTGACATTTCTCTAACTTGGCGTAAAGGTGATGCTCTCTCAAGCGTTGCAGAACTTGCCGGAGATGCTGGAGATGAGTTGCTCGTGACGGGGAGTAGATCAGGATGTCATCGAGGTAAACCACCATGAATTGATCTAATAAATCCCGGAAGATGTCATTCATGAAATGTTGAAAGACGGCCGGAGCATTGGTGAGTCCAAAGGGCATGACTGTATACTCAAAATGACCATACCTGGTCCCAAACGCGGTCTTCCACTCGTCCCCCTCTCGGATGATAACCAGGTTGTAAGCACCCCGTAGATCTATCTTGGTGAAGATGGCCGCTGATCGGAGACGGTCCATGAGATCAGGAATCAAAGGCAGAGGGTACCGGTTGCGCACCGTGATGGCATTGAGCTTGCGATAGTCACAGCATAGTCGTAAATCTCCGGTTTTCTTCTTCACGAATAACACAGGAGCTGACAGAGGTGAGGAAGAGGGACGAATGAAACCCCTGGCCAAGTTTTTGTCCACAAAGTCTTTTAATGCGGCCAACTCGGGTTTTGACATGGAGTAAAGGCGTCCCCCTGGAAGCTTGGCATTTGGCAGCAAATCAATGGCACAGTCATATGGTCTATGCGGAGGCAATTGGTCTGCCTCTTTCTCACTGAATATATCTGCAAAGTCCGCTAGGTCGGCCGGCAAGGTGATGTCAGGGTGGGATGGTAGCTGGGCTGCGCAAAATTGGCGTACGTGGTCTACGCATTGCAAACTGGGAAATGAAACAAAGTTCTGGGACCACACCACACAAGGATCATGGGTTCTCAACCAGGCTAGGCCGAGAACTAAGGGGAAATGAAGTCCCTTGGTAACATATAATTGGATGGCTTCTTCATGTTGTCCTATGACCAGGCGTATGGGCTGGGTCATGAACTTGATCGGTCCAGACAACAACTCACGACCATCGATTGTCTCAACCAACATAGGCAGCTTAACGGAGCACAAAGGTATGGCATGCTGACGAGCGAAAGCTTCATCCATGAAATTAGTGGTGGCTCCAGAATCCAACAAGGCGTGTGCCGGAATGCCCTGGGCATGGTTTCCCAGAAGTATATTGGTTGCTAGGATCAAATGTCTCGGATGACCAGGGTCTTCGTCTGCGGAACTGGAATTAGGTTTGGCACCTGCCCGACCCAACGTTTCAATTAGGCCGGGCTCTGGCCATTTCCCGGCAAGGTGGCTTGAAACTGCTGAGTGGGAGGCCGAGCTGGAACAGGAGTAGGACCTGCCGTACCACGTCGTTTCTGGGGGCAGGCCATGACGAAGTGACCCATCTCTCCACAGTACAGGCACAATCCCTCAGCTCTCCGTCTTGCCTTCTCAGCCTTGGTCAAGCGAGATCTGGCTGCACCAAGATCCATGGGCTCATCTCTGGCCATGGGTACAGGACGCCTCTCAGTGTAAGCCGGCAGTGGTTGGAAAATACGTCTGGGTGCCGGGATGGATGGAGTGATAGGTAGGGTCTGGAATCCTCTGCGTGGTGCAGGAACTGGCTTGGCACTTCCGGTGACTGGAACCATCTGTTTGACCAGGCGGGCATCCGTGGCTTGCGTTTGCGCCTCAATAGCCAAACAATGTTGATATAAGGCATCCAGGGTCGCGGGCATTACAGTATGTCTAAATTCATTCAAGATCTGGGAAGACAGGCCATCTTGAAAGATTTCCATGAGAGCCTCTTCATTCCAATTAATTTCTTGAGCTAGGCGGCGAAAATCTGAGATATATTCCGCTACGCAGCGCGATCCTTGACTTAGCTCTCGTATCCGCCTGGTGGCATTTTGTCTACGAAGGGGGTCAGCAAATTCTCTTTCCATCAGCTGGCAGAATCCTGCATAATTGCGCAGGACAGGATCTTGTCTGTCTATCAGAGGAGATGACCAATCAGCAGATGGACCAGAGAGCAAACTTAAAATAAAAGCCACTTTAGTCTCATCAAGCTGGAAATCTGCTGGAGTTGAAGCAATGAATGTTCTGCATTGGTTTAAAAAAGCTGGAAATTTACTACGCTCTCCAGTAAACTTATCAGGCAATGCTAAATAACACCTGCTTCTTCTGGGAGGGGGGCTGGAGCTACTGCAGCTTGCTGAATCTGCTGCTGCAAATTGCCAATTTGCAGCTGGAGACCTTGAACTAGTTGATACAGAGCAGGATTATCAGCTAGAAGCTGCTCCATGACGTCACTGGACTTGCGCAGTACTGAAAGCTCGGACTATGGTTTTGTTTTTTGCTTTTTGGTCACGAGCAATGTGTTGTATCCGGCCCTTCTCAGCTTAGTAAAGTCCACAGGAATATTTCTTTAATAGTTTTATTTAATACAGTTCAAGAGATTCACTTCAAAGCAAGATGCTGGCAGTTCGTTTGCGGAACGGCCGAGTCTGACTTATTTACATTCAGCTTAAACATGCTCTCCCCCCTTCCAATAACTCACTCTTTATCTCTCAGGTTGTCCAAGACCTCATTAATCTTCCGTAGATTCCAAAAACACCAGAAAACTGAGTTCAAACTAACTCCTCGAGGATCAGGCTACTACTTGATATTAACGTTGCTCGTGACAAAGAATTAGTCCCTCCTTCACCTTCTAATATAGTTTTCGATACGTCACTTCCCCCATGGCTTCCTTTTTCCACGTAACTGAAACCTCCGCCTATCAAACCTTTGGAATCTCAGATCAAGCCATATATTTTCCTGTTCCAAGTCTGACTCCCCGCTTTGAGATTCTGACCCAGACTGCATGCAAATCTCCTCACTGTCTGTCTCGGCTGCCGGGAGGGGAAAACACCCAGAGGGGCCTGGCTGCTCCTCCTCATCCTCTGACATATCCCAAGCTGGTCTAGAGACACCCACAGCAATAACCATCTTACAGACTTTCAGAAAGTTCCAACTCCTGTTCTTGGTAACATAGTCCTGTCTTCAAGGCCATATTAAATAATAATAATAATAATAATAATAATAATAATAATAATAATAATAATAATAATAATAATAATAATAATAATAATAATAATATAGTTGGAAGGGACTTTGGAGGTCATCTAGTCCAACCCCCTGCTCAGGAAGGAAATCCTATACCCTGTCCAGTGTCTTCTTAAAAACTTCCAGTGTTGGAGCATTCACAGCTTCTGGAGGCAGGTTATGCCACTGATTAATTGTTCTAACTGTCAGCAAATTTAGTTCTAGGTTGCTTCTCTCCTTGATTGGTTTCCATCCATCGCTTCTTGTCTTGCCTTCAAGTGCTTTGGAGGATAATTTAACTCCCTCTTCTTTATGGCAGCCCCTGAGATATTGGAACACTGCTACCATGTCACCCTCATTCTTCTCCTCATTGATTCTGTTCTTTTTTTAAAATAATACCAATAGTATTTAATGTATATATGATGTATATTTTAAACATTGGAGAAAAATATTGGAAATTAAGTTCATGTGATTGTGGAATCCTATGACTGATAATAAAGTTGACTCACCCAAATGAAATCGCATGACTGCAGGGGGATAATATAACCATATATAATTACCTGGATTTTTTTCTTAAAGCACTCATAAGGCCATAGAGCATCCCTTCTGTTGTAACTGCAAAAGGGCATAAAATGATCAGTTATAAGTTGAAGATTACCTGTAATAGGTTTTGTTGTGTATTGACCCAATTTCTAATGGCAGTTATAAACTGTTAACTGAAAATGTTTAAATCAAGTCCCTAACTGTTTGTATGTTAGTTACAAGCCTGTACTTTGGGCGGCAAATTGTGCTTTAAATTCATTGGCTGCCGCCTAGTGGCAGTCCAGTATAAATAGAAGCTAAGCGGCTGTTAGAGTTGCTTCTGTGTTCACTCAATAAAGAGCTGTTGCTTAACCTTCGGTCTGATCAATGCCTCACCAATCCCAGTATTTAGTAAATAGTTGAGACTGTTTCTTTCAGAAAAAGCTGGAATAGATCTCACTGCTTAGATCTCAGTGCTTCTATGGTGCTGCCATACAAAGACACAAGGTGATTTAAATATTAATAAAATGCAAGGCATTAACTTGGCCTTCAGGAAAATACAATAGTCTCCTGAATGGTTGGCTAAATACTAATCTTAACTTGAATAATAACTTCTAGAATTATATTGATTTTAGTGTTTATTATGTTAACTATGAACAGCAATGAAAAGTGAAGAGGGGAAAAATATCCCTAGAGTTCATTTTAATCAGCTACTTAGGACCTCTTGGGAGTTAAACAAGTCTTTGGTTAGACACAGAAGACTTGATAAAGCTACTCCTGATTCAGAAAATCATTTAAAACCAATATTTATAGGTGGAAAGTATACACACAATGACCAATTTCAAAGGACAAATACAAAAGTTTCCAGGAATATATGAAAATGAATACCTGATAACTGAAAATCAAATTAGAACAGGATTTATTTTCCCTTTTGCTTCCATTCCTTCTTCTTCATATATTCATATTATACATATATCTATATATGTATGTGTTATTAGATTACATACATTACATCTTTATTCTCTTCAGATATATTTTCTCTTCTACATAGTAGGAACTTCAGTAGGATATGAATTTTATGAAATCTGAATCCTATGTATTTTTATAAATGTTTGATTATCCTATGAGTCAGATGCAGGAAAGTCAAAAACACATTTTTCTTTCCCTGAAGTCTCTTCAAAGCCATTTATGGAGAAATGTTAAAGGTTATTAAGATGATATGATTAATTAATTTCATGAAGCTATCTATAACCTGGAGAAAAATAATTTGTTCCTATTGCTTTTAATTTTATTTTCATGCTACCTATGCATTTTTTAAAGTTATTTTACTTATTAGTTAAAATAATTTTAAATGTGTTTCTCCACTGCCTTTGAATTCAGAATTGTTAATGCTGATATGAGACATGAATACTGTTTGATAAAATTAATAGACCCCCAAACCCTAAACTTTAAATTAATGTAAGACAACTGAAGTAGTAAAACAAAGATGCATATGTTTGGGACTGTTTGTTGGTATTTAGAAAAGCAAGTTTTTGTTTAATTTTTCCTGAACATGTAGATTTTGCTATTCAAATGTTCTCAAGAGAAACATTTTAGCCAATCACTCTTCTCTTCTAGGTTTACAATACTTGTGACAAAACAATGGATAATGATACATCTTTATTTCTTCTACTGGAATTCTCAACAATTCGGGAACTACAGCTTATGCACAAAGCTATATTTCTGATTCTGTATTTAATGACTATAACAGGGAACATTCTCATTATCCTTGCAGTTGCTTTTGATTCCCAACTTCACACCCCCATGTACTTATTTCTGATGAACTTAGCCCTACAAGATATCGGTTCTGTTTCACTCATTGTCCCCAAATCTGTTGTCAATTCTATTATTAATGCAAGGCATATTTCTTATTCTGGATGTGTTGCTCAAGTTCTCTTATTTGTCTTCCTTATAGATTGTGATATTTTTCTTCTTACGGTCATGGCATATGATCGATTTGTTGCCATTTGCAATCCTTTACGATATGAGATGATAATGAACAGGAAGGCTTGCATCAAAATGATTGGCACTGTGTGGATTGCCAGCTTTCTCAATGCTTTATTAAACACAATTGGAACTTTTACTACTCATTTCTGTTCTAATGCAATCAATCAGTTTTACTGTGAAATCCCACAGTTACTTAAGCTTGCCTGCTCAGATGCATTTGTAATTGAAATTGCTGGCATAATATTCAGTTTTACATTAGCATTTGGTTGTTTTGCCTTCATCTTTGTTACTTACATACACATCTTTATTGCTGTTTCAAAAATCCCTTCTGTTCAGGGAAGAAAAAAAGCCTTCTCTACTTGCTTCCCACACCTAACAGTTTTCTCCTTATTTTTGTTTACTTCTTCATTTGCTTACTTGAGAACTCCATCTGATACCCCATCCCACTTTGATTTTGCAATTACAATTATGTATTCTATTGTTCCACCTATGTTAAATCCATTGATATACAGCTTTAGAAACAAGGATATCAAAATTGCCCTTTCAAGACTTTTGGGTCTGAGGACTCATATTTTAATCAGCTAGAATTAGTAGCAGACGTATGAAGAGTTAGGCATAAATTCTTAGACAACATAGTTTCATGTTGTGATATTGAACTATCCTAAAACTGAAATAATGTTATATGCCACTGTCAAAGTCAGTTGTTATTCAGCTGTCCACACAGATATTTAAAAAAAATGGAAAACAAAGTTTAAAACATTAGAATCACCTACAAGCTTTCAGGTTTCCAAAGAGAGAACTATAAAGGAAGTCACAGCAGGTAAACAAAGAAAGAAGCTCTTATCTTCTAAATATGAGAAGTGAATAGACAAAAGATGCAGCAGAGGAAACCATGACTGGTTGATAAAGAAGCCAAAAGATCCATGGCCAGTGAGAAGAAGCAGGAAGGTTCCTAAGGCCACTGAAATGAAAAATGATTCAGAGAACAGCCAGTAGAAAGTCATGCGACTCTTGATTCAAGATGGTGGTAGAGCAAGTTCCACTTGCCTTAGGTGCTGGTCAAGCATATAATAAGGAAGAGGTTTCTATGCACAAAAATAGAAGGATGTTTCAATTCCCACCATGGATGAATGGCTACAAAAGCTGATGAAATTAGCAGAGGTGGCTAAATTGACTGTTTTGATAAAAGAAAAGAATATAAGTACTTTTGTTTCTACTTGGAAAGCACATCTGGACTTTATGCTTGAGGTGGAAAAAATGATACTATGATTTTGGGTTTTACTGATTAGATTGATTTGTTGATATAGAAATGGCTAGTTCTTACTATTATAGAAATGTAAAAAGTTGAGATTCAGTGCCTTATTTTACTGCAACAGAGTGAGTTGGAAGTCAACACCTTTTTTTTCTCCCCACTCTTTTCCACACTTCTCTTTTTCCCCTTCCCCTACAGTTATTCCTTACTACTTGCTTTTGTATTTTCATATTTTATGTTATAAGTGAATAAAAATCATAATAAATTAAATTAAATGTTATACATATTCACCACACACAGAGAGAAACGCATACACACACACACACACACACACACACACACAGAGAGAGAGAGAGAGAGAGAGAGAGAGAGAGAGAGAGAGAGAGAGAGAGAGTACAGCCAGTAGTGTAAATGTATATATATGTAGATATGGATATACATTACATAGGTAGATGTATAGAAATATTTGCATAGACAAATTCTTACCAATATATTTTCTACTATGTATAGTAATAAACAGCACTTCTTCACTTAATTAGCTCTGTGTGTATGTATTCAATTCTGTGTGTATTCTGTGTGTATTCAACAGGGCCTATATATTATGAGCAAATGTAGCAGAAACCATTTTTCCCCCTTTGGATTCAGATAGCTGCACATTATCATTCTGAAACTCAAGTTCTGTCTCCTATTTTCTACATAAATCATTAACTTCAATATCAAAACAGAAATCAGTCATTGAACCAGTTGTAATTAGTGTCTTTAGATCCATAACTTAAGCACCCCCTTGATATTTGGCCATTTTGAATTTATCAAACCTGAACATCCTAATTTTACAAAAAGTATCCTTTTTTGGAATTACTTATATTCTGAGATTTTGCCTTAATAATTCTTAGGTCCTTGTTTAGGACTTGAATGATTATCTTTTCACTAGTCTCTAATTATGGATCTAATTAAATGTTGTATGATTTGGTGTAGGTATTGACCACTTGATATTAAGGGTTAATATCCCTAAAAATTAATGGACATAAATATATCAGTATGACTCACACATTTGGAGATGATTGGGGAGATAAGAACAGACCTTGGGCCATCATAAAAATGACACTGTATGTTCAGGTGGCTCCGTTTGGCGTCGTTACAGCCTCCTTTGGAGGCTCTGATTCCCGGGAGCTGTTAAGCCGTAAAAACAGCGGTCATCAGCTGTTTTTTGCGGTGGAAAAACCCCCCTTCGGGAGAAGAAGGGGTGAAGAGCATCGGCCGTGGGTTGAGCTCCTCTAAAAAAAACCTGAAAAAGAGTGAGAGCTCCCCAAGCGCTCGAAGACGCTCCAGCCCGGGACGCTTCTGTCAGTAGACATAAAAAGATGCCGCAACCACCACTGCACAAGATGAGTATCTGAGAGTGATCTATATGCAGGCGGAGTGAATGCAGGAGATCGATATCGCAAATAACTCTTCACATTTTACTTCTGACCACAACTATTTTTACAATCAACATAATGACTTTAAGATGGCAATCGCTTTTGACAGTAAAGTGAAAGTAACTTTCTAGAACAAAGGCATAACGATCGTTCAGATCTAAAGCTTAAAATTCCATAAATTTTAACTAAAATCTTGGATTTGAAAGAAGATAAAAAAAGGAAAAGGAAAAAAAAATTGGCAATATATTTGCAAGAAAATTTTTCATTAAAAGCAGCTTTTTGAGAGTTTCTACAAAAAGCGGACTGATTATAGGATGGCTGCCAGACAAACTAAAATAACATCTGCGAAGGCTGCAGTATTCTCACCGGCTCAGCCCTCTAAATCATAAACATTTAGTTTTTCTGCTCCCCCAGCTTCTTTAACCTCTACACAGCCTCAAGCCCCTTTGCCTACTCAACCCCCTCCAGAAATGTTGACTATGAAAGACTTACAGGCTGCATTATTAACAATGACTGATAATATAGAGAGAAGTATGGAGAAAAATATGGAGAGGTATTTTGAGAAATTTGGGGACGAATTGGAGAAAAAGATTGCAACTCATGCTGAGGAACAAATCAAAGGAGTAACTGGGGAATTGAGGAAAATTAAAGAAATAATTGAGACTCATAATATACTGATAAGAGAAGATATTGTGGAAGCTTTCAGGGGGGTTTGGGACTATACTTTGAGAGTGGAAGAGAAAGTGGAAGGGGTGGAGCAACAATTTGAGGAAAAGATGGAAGAAATTAAAAGTGCTGTGGAAGATCAAGCTATTATGGCACAATATAACCAGATGATGTGGGCTGTTAGAATAAGAGGGCTGAAAGAAGCAAATAAGAACCAGGAGGATTTGAGAAGGATTTTTGGAGAAGCTCTGGCAGAATTTATAAATGAGGGGGTACAAGATATGTCCTGGCAGATAGACAGGATCTATAGAGTCAACTCATGGATTGCAAGACAAAGAAATTTACCTAGAGACATTTTGATTTATTTTGTTACAAGGAGATTCAGAAATCATGTGCTTACAATATCGTATAACAAGAAATTAATTGTGGCTGGTCAAGAGGTTGTGATTTTGAAGGAGATTCCCCTGAAGATGTTAAGAGCAAGAAAAGATTATGCATTTTTGGTGGAGGAACTTAAAAAACGTGGTTTACAATACAGGTGGGAGGCCCCAGTTGGGCTATCATTATCTTACCAGGGTAATAGATACCGCTTGAATTCTATTTGGAAAGCAAAAGATTTTTTTGTGAATGTGATGAAGGCTGGTAAACCCCCATCTCCAACACCAAAAAGCACAGAACCACATAAAGAAGGAAATAAAGAGCAAAAAGAGCAACTACAACTTGAAGAGTTACAACCTCATGGAGCAACAGGAGTTGATAAAGGAGATTTATTGGATTTGGCTGAGCGGAGCCTTGATATATTTCAGCCTTTGGAAGTAGAGATGCCTAGAGATCAAAGGCAAACTCGGGCAACCACTAAACGTAAGGAACAAAAGAAAAGGAACAACAAGACCGGTCTACAATTCAAACAGCAGTATCTACAAGTGTGGAAGCTATGGGAGCTCAACCAAAGAAGAAAAATGATGAAAATTTTGAATTGGTCTTGCAAAGGCTTTCTGGAATTGGTCATGTGAAATAAATTTTTGACATGGAATGTCAATAGTTTAAATTCTCCACAGAAGAGGAAGAAGATATTTCATTATTTGAATCAATGTAAAAATGATGTAACTTGCTTGCAAGAAACACATATTAGAATTACTGATCAGAAATATTTGATAAATAATAAATTAGGTACACATTTTGTTGCAGCGGCTGCTGAGAAGAAGAATGGAATTGTTATCTATGTTAAAAATCATATAAGAACCAAATTAATAAAATCAGACATACAAGGTAGATATTTAGCAATTGAAATTTTAAAAGATGGGAAAAAAGTACTTTTGATGGGAATATATGCGCCAAATCAACAACAAGGAAAATTTTACAAGTTAATACATAAAAAGTTAATACAATTTGATTATAGGTCTTGTATTATAATGGGAGATTGGAATGGTGTGATAGATATTGATTTAGATAAAAAGAAGATATCACCAATTCCTCAAACACGTTCTAAGTTGCCTAAATCTTTTTTTGATATAAAGGATGACTTTGACTTGATAGACATATGGAGAGAAAGAAATGGTAAAGAGCAAGAATTCACTTTCTTTTCTGACAGGCACCAGTCATTCTCTAGAATTGATTTTATATTAACCTCAAGTGATTTTCTTTTTAGTTTAAAGAAGGTGAAGATCCTAGCTAAAGCTTTAACAGATCATAATCCAGTTTGGAGGGAAGGACAAAGACCTAAAAGATCTTGGAGATTAAATGAAAATTTGTTCAAATATGACATAAATGTGAATGAATGTAAAAACGTAATGAAGGAATTTTTTATGTTAAATATGCATAAGGGTACAACTATAGAAATGGTATGGGATGTAAGTAAAGCATTTTTGCGTGGGATTCTAATTGATTTGAATAAAAGGTATAGAGGTAAACAAGAGAAAAAACGGAAGGAGCTAGAAGAGGAAATAAGAAATAAGGAACAGTTATTAATAAAGAGACCAGATGATAAAAATATTAAAGAGGGGATTAAGGTCCTACGGAAACAATTTGATTTGTTGATGGCAGACCAAGTTGCTAGGAATATACAATATGCAAAACATAATACGTTTTTTAATTCTAATAAGCCCGGCAGATGGCTGGCCTATATATTAAGGAAAAAACAAAAATCCCGAATAATTGAAAAAATAGAGTATAAAGGGAAAGAGGTGTTTCAACAAGAAATTATTAAGAAAGCTTTTTTAGAATTTTATTCTAGGTTATATGCTGAGGAGAAGATACAAGAGAATGATATAGATATTTTTCTGCAAAATGAAAATGTATCAGTAATTAATAGTGAATAAAGAGAAAGATTAAACATATTGATTACTTCAGAAGAAATAATTTCAGCGATTAAACAATTGAAAATGGGAAAATCGCCTGGGACTGACGGGTTAACGGCGGTTTATTATAAGTATCTTCAAATGGAAAGAGCTCAACTCTCTTAGAGAGTTATTTGTTAATATACAAAAAGGGGGTCAGGTTCCACCTTCATGGAAAACAGCCTATGTTTCTTTAATTCCTAAAGAGGGACGAGATAATCTTCAACCAGAAAATTTTAGACTGATTTCTTTGTTGAATACGGACTATAAGATTTTTGCAAAAGTGATGGCTAATAGATTAATGACAGTTTTACAACAAATAAATCATACTGATCAAACTGGTTTTTTACAAGGGAGGTAGATGAAAACTAACATTAGACAACTTATTAATATAATAGAATATTTGGAGAAGAATACTCAGGTGCCCGCAGTCCTTATATTTTTGGATGCGGAAAAAGCATTTGATAGATTGAATTGGTTGTTCTTGAAAAAATTGATTGTTAGGATGGAAATGGGGGATCAGTTTATTAATTCAATATTGGTGATTTATCAGAAACAAACAGGGCAGGTTATTGTGAATGGGGATTTAACAGATTCATTTAATATAGAGAAAGGTACCAGACAGGGATGTCCCTTATCCCCTTTGTTGTTTGTTTTAACTCTAGAGGTTTTATTGAATAGGATAAGAGGAGCAGATGATTTAAAAGATATAGAGATTAGACAACAAGACTATAGATTACATGCTTTTGCAGATGATTTGGTTGTGACATTGACTCAACCAATACAGTCAGCCAAGAGATTGATGGAGATAATTAAAATTTATGGTAGGGTATCAGGGTTTAAATTAAATATAGCTAAAACAAAGATGTTAGTTAAAAATTTAAATATTAACTCAAAACAGGAATTGGAAAGAATAACGGGATGTGAGATAGTTAAGAAAATTAAATACTTAGGAATTGACATTGAAGCCTCTAATGGGAAGTTATATAAAAATAATTATGAAATTTTGTGGAGTAAGATACAAATAGAATTGGAAAAATGGAAGAAACTACAATTATCTATGTTGGGTAAGATAGCAACAGTTAAAATGAATGTATTACCTAAATTTTTATTTCTTTTTCAAATGTTGCATATACTTAAAAAGGATGCGAATTTGGAGGAGTGGCAGAAGGGCATTAATAGATTTATTTGGAATGGCAAGAAACCGAGGGTCAAATTAAAAATAATTCAGGATACAAGGGAAAGAGATGGTTTGAAAATGCCTAACTTTAAGTTATATTATCATGCAGCTGTTTTAGTAGCGATAAGTGAATGGGTCAATTTAACTAATGATAGAATATTGAATATTGAAGGGTATGATTTATTATATGGTTGGCATGCATATTTAGTCTATGATAAAAAGGTGGATAGGAGTTTGAAAGAGCACCTATTGAGAAATGCTCTGCTGCGTGTCTGGAAAAAATATCAGTACAAATTAAATGATAAGATTCCTGTATGGATGGTTCCCTGACACGCAATAGAGAATATAAATAGAGAACAATTATATGATGTGGTGCCATATAAGAAACTCCTATTTAAAGAAGGGAATGTCTTACAATTGAAGTCCTTGAACATTTTAAGGGAGGAACGAATAATCCTTACTTGGTTTCAATATTTACAATTGCAGACTAGATGGAAAAAAGATCTGAAGATGGGTTTATCTCAAATAGATGAAAATTTAATTAAACAAATTAGAGATCAAAGGTTAATGCATATTAAAAGATTGTATAATGCATTGATAGAAATTGATTCAGAAACTGAATTAGTTAAGGATTGTATGATAAAGTGGGCACAAAATTTTGGACAACCAATCATGATGGAAACTTGGGAGAGGATCTGGGTGAAAAATGTAAAATTTACACAAGCACAACATTTAAGAGAAAATGTTTACAAAATGTTTTATAGATGGCATTTGGATCTGAAAAAACTATCATGTATGTACCCTAATTTACAACCTAAATGTTGGAGATGTGAATGTATGGATGCTACTTATTTTCATGTATGGTAGACTTGTAAAAAAATGAAAGCTTTTTGGATAAAAATTTGGTGGATACTTCAAAATATTCTGAAAAAACGTATTGAATTTTCACCACAGCTGTTTTTATTAGGTATTATAAAAGATTGTACCACCATAGAGATGAAGTTGATTTTGAACTTGATTACAGCAGCGAGACTGTTGGTAGGACAATATTGGAAGAAGGCAGAATTACCATCTATCGAAGAATGGACTTTGAAAGTTATAAACTTGGCAGAAATGGCCAAAGTATCCGCATATTTGAAAGATTATTCAAATGAAAAATATATGTTGGAATGGAAAAAATGGATAGAGTATATTCAATGGAAATATCAATCTATGAAATTGTATTTAGCATATAGTTAAATTTTTATTAGGATTTATATAATAATTTTGTTTAATATAGTGGGGTTTTTTTCTTTTCTTTACCCTGTATTCACTCCGGGAAGTTGGGGTGGGTGGGTTGGGGCGGGTGTAATAATGTACTCAACTGTAATACTTGTAATATATAAGAAAAAAATACTTACTGATAGAAGAGGGGTTGCTCGGACAGTACCTCTGGACTACATCTGGAGGGGGTTGAGAGGGAGGAGTGAAAGAGGGGAGAAGGAAGTAGGAAGGTTGGAGGAGAGGAGGGTGGAGAGAGAGGGAAGGAGAGAGGTGTGAGGAGGAGGGAAGTAGGAGATAGGGAGGAAGAAAGAGGGGGATGTGGTGAAGGGGGTGCTGCCGAGCAACACCCATAGTTATTTAAAGAATTGTATATATGCATCTAAAAGAATGTATGTTGATTTTTGTTTTGTGTGGGAGAAAGCTGAAAAAGAATGTATTAAGTTGAGTTGTATTTAATTTGGATTTTCTTTGTTTAAAATTATAAAATCAATAAAATATTTTTTTTAAAAAAATGACACTGTATGAGTAAGAATTTCTACCACCCTGGATGCACAAGTCTCTGCAAATAAGGAGTCCCATGGAATCTTCCTGCCAGTAGAAATGATGAAAGGTCATCAAAGCAGGCTCTCAAAAAGGTCCATCTTTATTTGCTTAGGGTTAGATTGAATAGATACCTCACAGGTTGGAGTTATATTTTAAAACAACTTGTAGTATATTATACTGGAACATTATTCTGCTAAGTAGATGACTGACTTTAAGAATATGCAAAACTTTAAAGGACTGATTTCATTTTTCTTTTTCCAAATATGCACGTCATTTTATATATATAGTAAAGACATGTTTAACTTTCAGTTCAACCCTACCTGGAAAAATATCCAATTTAATGTTCAAAAAGGCATAACCATTTCTCAGATTATATGGTTTCTAGCATTTATTTTTTTTAGCATATTAAGTTAATTAGGGAAAGAAAAGCAAAAGTCAAAGGGAAATGAGAAAACCTTAGAGGTTCTTCTCATGAGCAGTGCATGACTCCTGGGAGTTGAGCAAGTTTTTGTGAAGTTAAAGAAGACTTGATAAAGCTAGCATGATTCAGAAAAATCATTAAAGCTTCATGGGAGAAATACAATAAGTTAAAGGAACAGATAAATATCCAATAATCTAAAATAAGAATTGATAAAGTAAGCAATGATCTCCATTTTGCCTTTTTTCACCCTTCATACTCTAAATTTACTTATCCATCCATCTACTCCTGTGTCTTTCTCAATTTTTCCTCCTTTTATTTTTGCTATATGTTGTAGCAAATGTATACATTTTAGCCTGTTGAGATGACAGCCAGAAAAAAGAAAACTGCTTATATGTGCTGAAGTGTATGCATATTAACAATGATCAATCAGAAGGCAATTTAAATACAAATTACCAAGAGGAGATACAAAGTTACTGCAAATCATCATCATCATCATCATCATCATCATCATCATCATCATCATCATCATCATCATACCAGTCCTTGGAAAGGACTCAATAGGTATCTGGCTGATTGTGCAACAAACTGTAACAAATATTTGTTTCATTTTTCATTATTTTAAAGATTTGTAAATTCATCTCATTTATATGTAAATGAGCAGGTTTTTTAAATTTAACTATTAAAACAATTTTTATCCTAGCTCTGATTATCTTGATTACAATCATAAAACATGCTTGCTTGCTTACTGAAGAGCTACAAATGACATCACACCCTGGAACTTGAAATCAATGCAAGAAAATTGAAGTGACATGGATGTAATATTTATGCTTAGAAACACTTATCCAAATTGGAAATGACAATATTTATTTTAATCTTCACTGAAATCATACAATTTACAATTAAAACTTCTCCAAATGGAAATGAATAGAAACTATGTTAAGAGTGCTTCCTTTTCTTCTAAGGTTGTGATCTTTGTGACCAAAAATGGATAACAACACATCTATATTTCTTCTCTTGGAATTATCAAACATTCGGGAACTTCAGATTATATATGCCTCTGTGTTTTTTATTTTGTATTTAATTACACTAACTGGGAACTTCTTGATTATCTCTGCAATCATTTTTGATTCTCACCTTCATACACCAATGTACCTCTTCCTAATGAATTTAGCCCTGCAGAACATCGGTTCAGTTTCAGTCATTATTCCCAAGTCCATTTTCAATTCATTTATGAACAGACGACAGATTTCTTATTTTGAATGTGTAACTCAAGTTCTTTTGTTTTTATTCTTTGTAGACTCTGATATTTCTCTTCTTACTGTCATGGCATTCGATCGGTATGTTGCTATCTGCAATCCTTTACAATATGAAATGATAATGAACAGGAAGGCCTGCATCCAAATGGTTGGCAGTGTGTGGATTGCCAGCCTGTTCAATGCTGTATTAAACACCACTGGGACTTTTCTCACTCCTTTCTGCTCTAATATTATCAATCAGTTTTATTGTGAAATCCCACATTTGCTGAAGATTACCTGCTCAGATTTATATATAACTGAAATTGGAGTTGTAGTATTTAGCATTACATTAGCATTTGGTTGCTTTGTCTTCATTGTTGTTACTTATGTGGAGATCTTTCTTGCTGTTCTGAGAATTCCTTCTGTTCAAGGAAGAAAAAAGGCTTTCTCCACTTGTCTGCCACACCTCATTGTCTTTTCCATTTTTTTGTTTACTGGTTGCTTTGCTTACCTGCGTCCTATATCAGAGAAACCAGCACACCTTGATTTTGCCATTACAGTGATGTATTCCATTATCCCACCCATGATGAATCCATTAATCTATAGCTTGAGAAACAATGACATTAAGATTGCTCTGTCAAGAATTTTTGCTCTGAGGTCACTTATATAAGTGGGAAATATTAGGAGCACATTTAGAGTATAAAACTGAAAAGCAGGGTTAGGTAAACTTCATCTCGTAGTTTCACATATTATATTAAGTTGGAAAGTATGTGATAATACAGTTTGTCAATAAAGCAAATGAAATATTACTTTCCATATTTCAATAAAACAAATGAAACATTACTTTTTTCTTCTCTTGCATATTTTCCTGTGCTCATGTAGTTGAACAGAAAAATATTGCAAACTTAGGGAAGACATAGTTAGTTTAAACTGTTCCAAAGAAATGCATTATATATATTCAACTATGCAAGAATTTTTTCTAGTGGGTTTCCCCACACACACACATTTCCCCAATTCATTGCTAGATATGTATAATTTCACCTGCAATGCAAAATTATTCTGTTGAGTGCTTATTCGCAGGACAGAAAATATTTTTTTTTATCAAGTGAAGAAAGTATCCACTCTGGGGGCAGGATAGGGATAGGGATAGGGATAGGGATAGGGATAGGGATAGGGATAGGGATAGGGATAGGGATAGGGATAGGGATAGGGATAGGGATAGGGATAGGGATAGGGATAGGGATAGGGATAGGGATAGGGATAGGGATAGGGATAGGGATAGGGATAGGGATAGGGATAGGGATAGGGATAGGGATAGGGATAGGGATAGGGATAGGGATAGGGATAGGGATAGGGATAGGGATAGGGATAGGGATAGGGACATGCCTGATCCTTTCCCACCCCAAGCATGATCAGCTTCCTTTTGCTGTGTACAAGACAAATGACTTAGTCTCTTGCAATCCTCTCTAATCTCTCCATTCCAGGAAGCGGGTGGGGGAGAGAAGGGCAATGGGGAGATTGCCTTCAGAAATTGATCGTTTTCTTCCCCACTCCCACCGCAGCTACAGAGCAATTCTAGAACCACTGCCCTCAGACTTATGACTCTTGTCACAAGATGGATGGTCCCATCATCTCCTCACGCTTAAACCCACAGAAAACTGCTATCCTGTGATCTCTATGAGGAGCAGCCATCTGGAGCATATGCAGGCATCACAGCCTCTCTTGTCTTCCAAACAAACGTTGAATAACTAGTGTACTCTCTGGTTCTTCAGTTTTTGTTGCATTTTCATAGAGATGTCTTTTGTTCAACATGCTTCCCCAGAAGTTAAAATGTTTGATCTTAAGTTGATTATTTCATAAAACTCCATTGTATTGTTTTTTCTCTATCTTTCTCCAGGTTTGAATTGTTACAATTTCAATAGTGAACAAAATTTTATGCTCGTTATTGTAAGGATATGTCTCATTAAAATATATTTCTTGATGCATTTTTTAAAAATTATATTTAATGAGAAAAATTGTGGTCTCATTTCAAATTTAATTTCCAAGATTTCTGTATTATACTCTAGTATTCTTTCCAATACTACATGTGATAGAATGTTGTTTCTGTTTCCTGGCATATTTAACATTTATTACCCTATAAAGTATCTATTTTAAATAGAGTTGTATATCATCTGTAGAACATTTTATGTCAATTTTCCTTTAGGTTATACATACACTTTGTAGAAATTTAATCCATAGCTCTTTTCAATTTTGTGTGACATCAATTTCTTTAAAATGTTGCTTCCATTTGTCATAAAATTTTTATTTTGTTCTGTCCTTGTATCATATCTAATTAAAAGTATATACTGATTTTTTAGCATCTTATTATTTGATGATCACAGGAGTCTGCAGGGTACAAATAGCTACTACTGAGTGCAACGAAGAGAGGCCCACTTTGGTGTAGCAGTTAAGACATTAGGCTAGAAATGGGGAGACCAGAGATCTAGTCCTGTCTGAAGTTCAAAGACAATTGAGTGACTTTGGACCAGTCTCTCTCTCTCAATCCTAGGAAGTAGACAATAGCAAACTACTTCTGAAAAAGCTTGCCAAAAAATTAGGGACTTGTCCAAGCAGTCTCTGATAATATGATATTATTAAATGAAAGGAGAAAAAGTAGCAGAGGCTGTAAATACTAAGTTAGATATTCATTCTGTGTACCCTCTTTTTCTTTCATTTTTATGGCTTTTTGTCTATGAGATGGCTAATTTCTGGATTTTTCTACTGCCTTTATTCCCAGGACAAATGCACAAAACTTTGCCTTTAGGTAAGAACCTCAGTTTCTAGGATCTTCATTTTTTAAACAAAAGTATTGCATCTTTGTCATTATCCAAGATACTTTATTGTCTACTGTGTCTTGTTGCTAAGAAATAAGTGCTCTATCCTAAGGCAAGCTGGAAGGTAATTCTCAGAATAATTCCTTGCACATAATTAAATACAGAATACCAAATGATTCTTCATTATGCTTTTAATGTATTTTTCAAATATAATCTCCATAAAATATTCTTGGTTAACTCTGCACTAGGGAACCTACTACTACAAATGTAAGGATAATTTTTTAGACTAATACCTCTCTATCTATCTATCTATCTATCTATCTATCTATCTATCTATCTATCTATCTATCTATCTATATCTATATCTATATCTATATCTATATCTATATCTATATCTATATCTATATCTATATCTATATCTATATCTATATCTATATCTATATCTATATCTATATCTATATCTATATCTATATCTATAACTATAACTATAACTATAACTATATCTATATCTATATCTATCTATCTATCTATCTATCTATCTATCTATCTATCTATCTATCTATCTATCTATCTATATCTATATCTATATCTATATCTATATCTATATCTATATCTATATCTATATCTATATCTATATCTATATCTCTATCTCTATCTCTATATCTATATCTATATCTATATCTATATCTATATCTATATCTATATCTATATCTATATCTATATCTATATCTATATCTATATCTATATATCTCTATCTCTATCTCTATATCTATCTCTATATCTATATCTCTATATCTCTATCTCTATCTCTATCTCTATCTCTATCTCTATCTCTATCTCTATCTCTATCTCTATCTCTATCTCTATCTCTATCTCTATCTCTATCTCTATCTATATCTCTATCTCTATCTCTATCTCTATCTCTATCTCTATCTATATCTATATCTATCTATCTATCTATCTATCTATCTATCTATCTATCTATCTATCTATATACAGAGAGAGAGAGAGAGAGAGAGAGAGAGAGAGAGAGAGAGAGAGAGAGAGAGAGAGAGAGAGAGAGAGAGAGAGAGAGAGAGAGAGAGAGAGCTTGTCTATTAAAAGCAGTGACATTGTAAAAAAAACCCTTGTATCATGGGTCAAGTATAATTTAATATGGAGATAAGCAAGGTTTACAAATGGGCAGGAAAAACCAATGGTACACGTACAGATTAGATGAAATCTAGCTCAAAAACAGTAACTGTGAAAGGGACCTTGAAGTCCTAGTGGACAATCGCTTAAACATGAGCCAGCAGAGTGTGGCAGCAACCAAAAAAAATAATACAATCCTTGGTTGTATAAACATAGGCATAGAATCAAAATAATTTTTAAATATTAGTACCACTTTGTAAAGCCTTAGTAATGCTACATCTGGAATACTGTATCCAGTTTTGGTTACCACAGTACAAAAGAGATGTTGAGACTTTGGAAAAACTGCAAAGAAAAGCTGCTAAAATGATTAAAGGCCTGGAGATTAAAACATATGAAGAACGGTTGCAGAATTTAGGATTGGCTAATCTAGAGAGAGAGAAAAGATAAGGGGGACATGATAGCAATATTCCAATATTTGAGAAGCTGCCACAAGGAGAAGGGGGTCATTTCCCCCCCCCCAAAGCACCAGAAGCAAGACAATGGATGGAAATTAATCAAGGAGAGAAACAACCTGGAATTAAGGAGAAACTCCCTAACAGTGAGGACAATTAACCAGTGAAACAGCTTGCCATTACATTGTGGGCCATTACATTACATCATCACTCAATTTTTTTAAGAAGAGACTGGACAGTCTCTTGTCTGAAATGACATAGGGTCTCCTGCTTGAGCAGGAGGCTGGACTAGAAGACCTCCAACGTCCCTTCCAGCTCTATTCTGATTCTGATTCAGATTCAGAAGTTCAGTCTCAAGTATTTGTGTACAATATCATAATTCAAGTACAAAAAAGCAAAGTTTGTATTGTCACATCATAATGAACATTTTTTTTATTTGCTCTCCCTAGTTCCCATTTTTTGATACCCATGGCTATTTCTTTCAAAACCAACAACTGCAAGTCAAGCATCAAAAAGTGAATAATTCTATTGTAATATAAAGAATTTAAAGTCAGAGATTTTAATGGGCTTTCTATTCTGAAATAACAGTATATCCTTTTCTTTTTTTTAAAAAAAGTTAGTGGATAGAATTTTGGGAGAGAAAGCTTAGAAAACCTGGATGTTTAGATTGACATATGATACTTTGTCTTAAAAATGGAAAGCCTGATGAAAGCTGGGTATCATGGCCTTCTTTTTCACTATTAGTGCCTTTGCTTCAAAATACAAAAAATATTCTAAAGCAATCCTCCTTGCTGCTACATTCTCTATCAACTATAGCTTTCAGATCAAGAACTTAATAACTTTTTAAAATGTTAAAAGTTTTGAAATATGAGGTCTATTGAGTATAGTGACAAAGATCTAGCTAGGCACTAATCCAATTTCTATTTCAATCTGCATGATGTATTCAGGGAACAGTGTTTTCCTCTGAATAGTTTTGAGAGAGCTTTTTTAATTGCCTTGTTTCTCATGCTGTAAATAATTGGATTTAGCAGAGGAGGAAGCATTGAATATATCATTGTAAAAATCAAGTCCAGATATGATGGAGTGTCAGAGGTTGGTCGTAAATAAGCAGTACTTCCTGTAAATAAAAACATGGAAAATACAATGATGTGAGGAAGACAGGTTGCAAATGCTTTTTGCCTTCCCTGCAAGGAAGAAATATGAAAGACTGCCGTGAAGATATGTACATAAGTCACAATAATGAAGCAACAGCAACCTACCCCACTGGCAACACTTAGAACTACAACTCCAAATTCAATTAAATATAAGTCAGAGCAAGCAAGTTTAAGTAACTGGGGGATCTCACAGAAGAATTGATTTATCACATTAGAGCAGAAAGGGGTTGCAAAAGTCCCACTTGTGTGTATAACCCCATAAGCAAGACCAGCAAACCATACCATAGCTACCATTCGTGTACAAGCTTGCTTGTTCATAATCATTTCATAGTGCAGTGGATTACAGATAGCAATATACCGGTCATATGCCATGACCGTGAGAAGAAAAAAATCTGATGATATAAAAAAGAACAACAAAAAAACCTGAGCAACACATCCAAAATAAGAAATGTCCCTGGTATTCAGGAGGGAATTGATCATGGATTTGGGAAGAATCACTGAAACAGAGCACAAATCCTGCACAGCCAAATTCATCAGAAAGAAATATAATGGTGTATGAAGATGATGGTCAAATGCTACTGCAGAGATGATTAAAATGTTCCCTGTTATAATTGTTAAATATAACAACAGGAACACGGTGAAATGGAGAATCTGCAGTTCCCAGGTCTTGGAGAATTCTAGAAGCAAAAATGTAGATACAGATGTGTTCTGAAACATTTTGTGCACAGCAGTTTCACAATTCCTAGGTAAAGTAGCAGATTGAAAATGGCTTGAGTCACTTGAAATAACTTACTATAATATTACAACTAAAATGAGCTTATATGATTATCTAGAGAGTCAATGAAGCTCCATATTTTCCACTCATTGTTTGCCTTTCTAGATGCAGTGGGAAGAATTGGTTTCATAGAGGCAAACTTTCTCCCATTTCAATTGCTATGGCCCCCTTCCTGTTCCCACCAAAATATCTCCCACTGAATATTGATTATAAAAATAACTTCAGTAGAATAATTTGGAACAGGGAATTTTGAAAGTGATAAAAGTAGAAATGGAAGCAGGTTGCCTCTCAGAAGCCCTCAAATTTCATTTTTTTAAAAAAAAAGTAAAATAAAGCCATGTAATCATAATCACAGAATTTTGGAGATGACATTTTTGCTTCCTATGAAGCCACAACTGGCAAGCTATATATGAAACTTTAGTAATACCCACCCCCAAGGTAAAACAGTTTAAGTATATAAGGTGAAACACCATCAATATGAATACCAAAATGACTCTGGAGAAGATGGTCCTGAAAGCAGGGCTTTATATCACCAGTGTTTTTCTTATTAGAGAAATCTCTTTAATTACTATTATTGGAAGACCTGAAAGACCAGATCAGGGACAGATTATCACAGAAAAATATCTGTCAATGTAGTTTCTGAGAGCTTGACTTGAATGACTTGAAGACAGAAAATCAATGAAATGTCTTTAATCCATACTCATTCTAGAGGAAGGATTACAGTATATCTCTGTCAGAATCACTGATCAGAAATTGATGAGATATATAGTTTCATCCATCAAATTAAAAGTATTTAAAGACATTGCTACTTTTTTTCATGTGCTCCAAACCATTTTTTGGAATCAACTCTGAAATGTTACATAGTTGATGATCTTTATTTCTTAGCATGATAGTCATCATCTTCTAGACATTGAGGACTTATCCTATGCTAGGATAGGATAGAAGGAATGTTTGAAGTAATATCTGACAAATAAAATTGTATATAAAGGACAATGACTGTATGCAGATAGTTGCTTTGAAAAGGCCAATGCCACTCATACAATGATCCCTCATTATGGCATAGCTTGGACCTGGAATCAGGTTAGCTCTTATCCTTTTATCTTCTTGTGAATGAGTGAAAATAGTTCTCTTCTCTAAAGCATTTGGACAGAAATTTTTCCAGTTTGAGAAAAATAAATAATATATTGTTACATTTGAATTTTGCCATAGAGCAAATTAATATTTTAAGCAGTTTGATAGGCTAGTATCACCATCATCATCATCATTATCATCCAATTATGATGATCAATACTAGATTATCATCAACAACTAAAGCCCAACTTGTTGTAATTGTAGCCAGTCAGTAATAGACTAAGAGAGTTGAGATATCCCTATTTGACTATGGAATTCATATCCCACAGGTTAGCTTGCTTCACTGAATTTTCATGATAATGAAATAGAGCCCCTCTTGGCCTCCTGAGATATCATGAAGAAAAACAGAACATCAAAGCAACCTAAAGAAGAAGATAATTAAATGGGGGGGAGAGACTTAGGAATAACTTACTGATTCTCTGCATGAATATCTTTCCAGCCCAGTCCAATGCAGTCCAGTCAGCACAATGCACTTAAGATCTGATGAATTTGTTTGTTTCACCTGCTCCAAATTTTAGGAATGAAAACTTATGATTTTGAAGAAAGAGGCTGCAGAAAGAAAATGTATATTGTTTCTGTGCATATTTTTCACACATACTCATACATTTCTCAGGGAAAAGTAAGAAATAAGAAAACAAAGGGTATCATACTTCAGTAAAGTGAGAATTAAACCTGTTATTTAAATTTCTCCCCATCCTTAATGTAATCTCTTCAGTACTACTCTTAACCTTGAAGAATAGAAAGTTGTAAATCTCATGCTCATCCAGTATGCTTTATTATTTATAATATATTTTCACATTTAAATAGTGAGCTGAATTTGTACAGGGCACAGAATAGTTGTCATCAGGGAACTGTGTTTTATTTAAACATATTAGCTGCTCTTGGGGACTCTTATTTCAGAAATTTAATGTACAGCAATTCTGAAATAATCAAGTCAATAATTTATGTGAAGGGCAGATAAGAATGTTAGTAGGAATAGGGCGGCATAGAAATTGAATAAATAATAATAGTTCAATGTTTTACAAGAATTATTGGCAGAGTGGAAGAACAAACATGAATTGTATCATTATATATATAATTTTAAGGTTTCTTATTCTGTGTCTTTTTAAATCATATGTATATATTTCCCATAACAGACACACATACCACAAAACTTATGTTAAAAAGTTCTAATAATCTAAGGGTTTCCTTCTACAGTCATGCACTTCAGATTCAGCTATTTATAGGGGGAATTTCCGAAGTGTTTCAATTAAAATTGAACTATTTTTTAAAAAATCTGTCATTCAGGATCTAAATTTAAGTATGTTGGTAATGCATACTCCCAATGTCCAGCATTAATTGGCTTGGAAAATATGGAATCATATATCAAGCTGTCTTCTTGTGCAAGTTCTGATAGCTAATCCTGAAAAAAAAAATTGAGTTTTTTTTTAAATCCTGCCTTTATTATTCTTTTCATAAATAGCTCAAGATAGCGAACCTAGCTAATACTCCTTCTGCCTCCTATTTTCCTCACAATAACAACCCTGTGAAGTGAATTGTGCTGAGAGAACTGGGCCCAAAGGCATCCAATTGGATTGATCTGGGATTGAGGAACTGGTTGTCCTTTTTTAAAATTTGACATTGGAGGAGAATGGTCTTTACTGATGGCTTAAATTATGTCATCTCGATAAAATGAAATATACTCTGGGATTCCTGTGTGTTGATTTTCCTCTCCATTAAATGGGATGAAGTCAACTCAGAAGCGCAAACGCACAATATGCGATAGACTAGATACAGTAGATAGACCATATATAAGAGAAACACCAATCAAACAAAATGTATTCGGAGTATACTTGAAGATGTAAGGGAGGAGGGGAGAACGTTTACTAAAACAGATGTTTACAAAGATTAATACCTAATGTTGTATGCTATGTTCTAGGATGATTGCTTAGCAATAGGATCTTATGTTTAATGTTGATCACATTAATATTGAAACGGATAGGGGAAACACCAATCAAAATAAAATGTAACAGGAGTATAGTTGAGGCTAGACGCGAGAAGTGGGGAAAAAGGCTTACTAACTCAGACGTTTTCAAAGACTAATACTTAGTATTGTATACCAGGTGTCATGATGATTGCTGCATAATAGGTTTTTTATGCTCAATGTTGATTGTTTTAATAAAAGAATTTTTATAATAAAAAAAAATTGTCTTATTGTCTAAAGCAAGGGTGGGGATGATGAGATCATATTCATGCAATGCAGAGTTCTGAATCTGTCAAGAATTATATTCAGGAAATGTGTACTGATCTAATAGCTTGATGTGCTTTACCCTATAAACACATTTCCCATGTCTAGTATATGCAATGAGGAATGAAGCCTGATGACCACTTACTTATCTCCTTTTGTGTGAAAATTGTCATTTTTTTCTGGACATTTTCATATAGTCCATATTAGAGATTAAATTATTAGAGTTTTGCTTTGAATTGGCAGGCAATTTTGTCTTTTCAGGATGCAATAAACAAATATAATTAGAATAGAATAGAATAGAATAGAATAGAATAGAATAGAATAGAATAGAATAGAATAGAATAGAATAGAATAGAATAGAATAGAAACTTTATTGTTACTTTGAATGTACACTAATCTGCATTTTGTTGCATACATCTCTTAAAGGGTCACCCCCTTCTATATATACTACATAAACATGATAAAAACAAACAAACAAACAAACAAATAAATAAATAAATAAATAAATAAATAAATAAATAAATAAATATGGATATACCCACATATATTATATGACACAGAGAAACAACAGTCTAGTTCAGGTTATGTATGCATGCGCATGGCAAGAAAAACGAACCTTGTGGGTTTACCAGACAGATGGCATAGGGAACAAAGCTATTACAGAGTCATGTTGTCCTGCTAGAAATACTTCAAAACCTCCTCCCAGATGGGAGGAACAGAAACAGACAATAAAATGGATATGCGGGGTCTCTAACAATGCTTTGAGCTCTAAGCACATAGCACTTATAAGCAGCATCCTGAATACTAGGGAGCAAGCTTTCTATTATCTTCTCGGCTGTCCTTACCACTCTCTGTATGGATTTTCTACTTGAGGCAGTGCTGCCACCAAATCAGATAGTGCTGTAGTTTGTTAAAATGCTCTCAATGGAGCCTCTGTAAAAAGTGGCCAGGACAGAAGAAGAAAGATGTGCTCTCCTCATCTGACGCAGGAAATGCAGATGCTGATTTGCACGCTTCACTAAAGATGATGTGTGGAGACACCAATTCAGATTGTTAGTTATGGGATTTTAAATCTCTTCTTTCTGATTTTGAGTTTCCACAAAGCTCTAATACTTGAGAATTCATACCAAAATAACCAGTGGTGGGATTCAAATATGTGAACAACCAGTTCTCTGTGTGGATGCTGCTTCTGGAAGTCCATTCTGGGCCTGGGCAACAAAAAAAATTAGCTACTGGTTCTGTCAAAGTGATGCGAACTGGCTTGAATCCCACCATTGAAAACAACCATTTAAAAGACCATTATTTATGTTAAATGCCTGGAGGTATAGGAGGCTTTACTCAATCCTCTCTCAATTTATTTGTCTGGGATAAAATATACTTGTCATATAAGAAGGTTCCTTGTTTGTTTGTTTGTTTGTTTGTTTGTTTGTTTGTTTGTTTGTTTGTTTCAATTTGTGCACTACCCAACAATTTTAGGCTATTCAGAAAAACATGAAAATCTGTAAACAATAAAACCAATAATCTGCATTTATTTATTATTTATTCTTGTCAGAAGCATAATAATTAAAATAAACAAGCTACATGACATAACATTTAAAATATAAAATACAAGATTAAAATATGTACAAATTAAACAAATCTTGCCCAGAAACTAGCACCATTAATTGTGTTCTGTCATGCTGCCATGAAGTCCTCAAGAGTACACTGATTGGGACACAAAGGGCAGGTATACATTTTTGTTGTTGTCTGCATGTCACTACAATCGTAAAGAACAGAAGCCACCGGATGGCCCCATTTGTTCAGAGTGTCTCCAGATTTTGTTGTATCCATGCACAGTCTATTCAATGATTTCCATACTTCCCATATTTCATCAGACCCAGGTGCCTGCTCCTCCATTAGTTCCATCCAGTGTTGGTTCTTTGTAACTTTCCATAGATCCATTGCTTTCAAATTCTTCAAAGTCTTCTGTCAACCTAAGGAAGCTTTTCTTGATTTTTAATGTCTGCTGAGCTGGTTGTAGGAAATATATCAGTAAAAGAAAAGGCAAAGATGGCAAACTGTGCAGCAACAAACACACTCCTCAAAGGGGTTATACCCAGTGCTGGGATTCAGCAGGTTCGCATCGGTTCGGCATAACCGATACCTAATTTTTTGTTGAGTTTGCCAATTGGTTGTAATAAATTTGAGTCTCCATTCCTGGAGACTCAGAATGCAGAATGCAGATCCATCCCATTCTGCATCAAGCAAACTTAAAAGAAAGTTAAACAGTATGGTAGCAAAAATCCAGCACAGGAAAAATTCCCTTGTTTTTTTTTTGTTTTTTTTTGAGATGCCAGACTAGTGTTCATTCACATGCCTCCAATACCCTTGCTTGCCAGATTGGATTCCTCAGGTTGCTCCTTCCAGACCATTTTGGAGCTGGTCCAAAAGTGAAGAGAATAGTTCCCACCCCACCTGATCACGGAGGGGCTTCGTTTCCAAAGACCCCCTCCACAGGTTCTTGACAAACTGAGATCCGGGACTGAAAAAGCAGCAATGGGAACAAATGGCTGTTCAAAAGAGGAGGAAGAAGGAGAAAGTGAGAGAAGTCACTACTGAACAGGTGAGTCACAACAGGTGTTGGGGCATGGTAGGCCTCACTGCGGGGGCCCTTCAGCACAGTAAGCGGTTGTGAGCTGCATGGAACAGCTCCACCCCTCCCCCACCTGCCTTGTGGCAGTGCCCCCCACCTTCCCCCCTGCAGAGAACTGGTTGTTAAATTATTTGATTCCCACACTAGTTATACCCATCCTAGTCAAAGACTTTGTCAAAGAGCCAGGTATTCAGAGATATCCAAAATGCACCTGGAATACCTGATAAAGGTGTAAAAAGCCTTTGCTGATCATCTGACTCCAGAATCTTCTTCTATTGCTGTTGTTCAATATAGATTCTTGCTTGCTTTATTTGGGCAACTGAGGTGATTATGCCTTTAGTGACCCTGCTGGGAATATGTAGCCTTGGCATATACTCCTAGTATTCTTTGCTCATCCCTCCCAAGAATGACACCCTAACATCATCATCATAATTCAACACAATCAAATTCATTGGTTAAAAGGGTAAAGAAGTAATGTAGAAACCTATTATTTCTGTCCACTAATGGAATAAGCAACAACCATGCAGTAGTCTTTTCCCACTCTTTACTCATTGATTGTTTTGCAGGGAAAGTTATTGGCTCACTCCCAAATTCCCTGGAATTTAACAGCCATTTCTCCCTTTTCCCTTGTAGTATTGCAATTTAGATTTCATCAAAATCACTATTTAATGCACCATGCTACACACACTCTAAATATTCATAGCATTTAGAAAGAGCATTCTTCACCTCTTCAAGATAATTCACATATTTTTTTATTATCCAAGAGGCCAATTATAACATTAAAAAATGCCAGATTTGAGAAGTGATTAATTCAAGCATAAACTTGAGTTAATATGTTTTTACTGTGTTTTCTTGTGTGCCTTGTTTCTCTAGCCATTTCATCACATTTCCATTTTTCTCTGGGCAATCCCTCATATTGTAGTTTAAGCTCCTGGGTAAATATCTTAAATGGTCTTGTTTGAAAATACACAAATAAAGCTTCCTGCAAAACATATTTCTGATGCAGTTTTATCTGAGACATTACTACACGGATCTTTGGCAAAGTAGAGCAAATATGTTTTTCAGTATAATCAGATGAATATGTAGATACACATAACATTTTCCAGGCAATATAATATGCTGCTATGGATTGATTTTGAAAACAGAGTCTGAGATGCAGAAGTATTAAAATATTAAAAAGATAAAGAAAAGAAATATGACTATGTAAAAACCCTGCTTTAGAATGGAATAGCTAGGTAGTAGATACACTGTACGTTCTCAGATAGCTGGTTATTCCAAAAGAATAATGCAAATAAAAAGAAATGACATAATAGCTCAGAATGATTTTTTTAAAAAAAATCAGTCATTTTTAATGCAGCATTTTGTAGTTATCACCTAATTCCTTTTTAAAGACAAATTAACCATTATATATGTAGGTCTTTGGTTATTCGGGTTTTCTCTCGCGTAAAATTGGAAGTGTCTTGGCGACATTTTGATGAAGTCCCATTCGTTATCTTCAGGCTGGTGTTTTCGGCTTCGTGCTTCTAGGAGCAATGTGTGATTGTAGCTGTATGAACCCCCACTGGCAGTTAAAAGGAAGAAACAGCTACGATCACACATTGCTCCTAGAAGCAAGAAGCCGAAAACACCAGCCTGAAGATGACGAATGGGAATTCATCTAAACATTGCCAAGACAGTTCAAATTTTATGTGGGAGAAAACCTGAATAACTAAAGACCTACATACAAACACCCACGAAAACCTCAGAAAACATATATGCAGGAGCAATGGGGCGAAAAAGCAAGAGGGTTTTATTGGATACACATCCTGCTAAAAGCCTGCCAGGGACAGAACAGTTATGTCTTGGGGTAGAGATGAGGAGAGGGAATGAGCAAAAGTGTGTAGCTAAAGGGGGTGGTTGGAGACACGCAAGCGAATCAACAGTTGGGGAAAAGGAGGAGGGGGGAGCAGTGTCTCTAAAAATCATTGAGACTACAGCAGATAGCCATGAGCAGATGAGGGAAATGGTCAAAAATGGAGAGGAGGGAACAATGAATCTGGGTAATTGGATACATACGAAGAAAGCAATGGGCAAAAAGAAGGAGAAAGGGGGAGTGGCAGTCCTAGAAGTTAGTGGTGCAATAACAAACAGCGGGGGGTGCACAAGGGAGGGGATTGGAGAAAAGAAAATGGATAAGGGAACTGCAGCTTTAAAAACCATCAAGGGAACAGCAATTACGTGCCTTCCAAGAATGAAACAATCAGAGATATCAGATGGAATGATGACTAGGTCCAGGAGCCATGCGCAAAATCGGCCAGCATTATAAAAAGGGAACTCCCATTGACTTGTTTTTATGCTCTGATGATGTTGGCAGTGCTGGCCAATGCTGGCAGCATTTTTTATTTTTTTATTTTTTTATTTTATGATTTTTATACCGCCCCCCTCCCGAAGGACTCGGGGCGGTGTACAGCCCAATTAAAACAACAACATAGAAAAATTAAAATTATTAAAAATAAATTAAATAATTTGGCCCGATATTTAAAAACCCAATACTTAATCTAAAAACACAATCCCCTAAAAACAATTATAGCCATTGTTGGAGCTGGAGCTATTATCCCAGGCCGGCTTGTCGGAATAAGTATGTTTTTAATTCTCGACGGAAGGAACGCAATTCCGTCATCGTATGGAGTTCGGGGGGGAGCTCGTTCCAAAGTGTTGGAGCTCCCACAGAGAAGGTCCTCCCCCTGGGGGTCGCCAGCCGACATTGTTTAGCCGACGGCACCCTGAGGAGACCCTCTCTGTGGGAGCGTACCGGACGGTGGGAGGTATTTGCGGGCAGAAGGCGGTCCTGTAGATATCCGGGTCCGATGCCATGGAGCGTTTTAAAGATGGTCACTAACACCTTGAAACGCACCCAGAAGGCCACCGGCAACCAGTGCAGCTCACGCAGGAGCGATGTTACATTTGTTAAACAAATCCTAGTTTGATATTATCCTGGTGTTCATATTTATTTGTTTTTACTACACACACACACACACACACACACACACACACACACACATATATGTTTTCTGAAGTTTTCGTGGGTGTTTGTATGTAGGTCTTTGGTTCTTCGGGTTTTCTCCCACGTAGAATTTGAAGTGTCTTGGCGATGTTTCGACGAAGTCCCATTCGTTATCTTCAGGCTGGTGCTTTTGGCTTCGTGCTTCTAGGAGCAATGTGTGATTGTGGCTATTTCTTCCTTTTAACTGCCAGTGGGGGGTTGAACTGATTGGCTGGGAGCTCGGCTGTGTTCTGATTGGGTGGAGGTGTGTTCTGATTGGTTAGGGGCTTGGCTGTGCTCTGATTGGATGAGGGGTTGGCTGTGCTCTGATTGGCTGGGGGAGTGTTCTGTTTGGGTGGGGGCTTTGTTGTGCTCAGGTTAGTCTGAGTTGCAGGGGGATTAGAGATGATGAGCTGCATAGCTGTTTGGCTTCGCGTTCGTGGTCGTGCCTCATCTTCATGGTGGGTATCAGTTTGCTTCATGTATGGATTGGAGGGGTTTAAAGTGGCTAATGATGAAGCTGTGGTCTGGCTTCTGATTTGTGGTCGTGCTTCATCACATGGGAAAGAAAAACTGGACAACTTCCTCACACACCTCAACAGCCTACACCCCAAAATACAGTTCACCATGGAAACAGAAGCTAATAACCAACTTCCCTTCCTGGATGTCTTAGTCTACAAGAAATCCAATGGCTCCCTAGGACACACCATCTACCAGAAGAAAACACCCACAAACCACTATCTGCACACATTCTCGCACCACCACCCAGCACAGATCAACTCCATAGCCAAGACACTCATCTCCAGAACCAAACGCCTAGCTGACGAACAACACCTAAAAACCGAACTACACACTCTCACTAATGTACTAACATCCAATGGATTCCAAAGAAATAAGATTTCCAACTTAATCCAAAAAGAAACTCCCACTAAAATCCAAGACAGAGAACAAGAAAATGGCAAAGTCCTCCTCCCATACATAAAAGGCACCACAGACAGGATAAGCAAGATCCTCCACAAACATAACATCAAGATATTTGCTTTTAGGAGCAATGCTAGACACTTCCAATTTTACGTGGGAAAAAACCCGAATAACCAAAGACCTACATACAAACACCCGTGAAAACCTCAGAAATATATATATTTGAGAGAAAGATGATAGATAATTCAAAATGAAGTACATATACAAGTTCAATTTGGAAATGCTGAAATTCAAGTGCATGCACATATAATTACTATTGAGAAAATGTGGAAAAATTCAAGAATAGTGTGCTTATTGATTAAATCCTATATTAAGCAAACTATAAAGTTAAAGATATATTACTCTTCCTAATATATTTACACACTGAAATAATATCATGAGCTGATTCCATATTTAAACCAAGAATGTACAACTTTGCCCAGAAATGTATGTGAAAAGTACAGGTTTGAGGCCACACTTTACAGTAAAATTTCCAAGTATTTCAAGGGAAAAGATTTAAAAAAGGCTGGCTGTTGTAGTACCTTTTTCACACTTCTAGCTTATGTTCTACTTACTATGTAATAATGATTTATTCTGCATATAGTAAAATCCTAATTACATAGAATTACTCATGTAGATATCTATTTTTGAGGAAAAAAGGATATTGGAGGGTGGGGATTGTGAAAGACCTTTCAACTTCTAGGCAAGCTAATTTGCCACTTTGTCAAACAGAACACAGATTTTCAGGATGTGCCTTATGTTCTACCTTTAATGGTGCACTTAAAGAACACATTCCAATTTTTAGGAGAGATCAAGACAAAATACTACATGCTACAATATACTTTAATTGAATGCAATACCATACAGTTTAATAGGTATTTCCCCAATGTGGTGGCAATTTTTGAAGAGGCTGCAAGATCCATAGCTAAGGCTTTCAGGAGCCACATGAATCCAAGTCCTTTCATGGTTTTTGCTTTATCCCCATTGTACAGTAATTATTTATCATCGATTTTTGCTAAATTAGCCAGAGCTCTAGGGAATAAAAATGTCAGTATCAGTGAACAAAACCCAGAGCTTTATTGCATTAGAAGGTCAGATAGATATTTTTAAATTTATATACCATTTCATGTGCACTAGTCATAGAAGGATGGAAAAAGAGAAACAAATTGTGATTATAAACTGGTAAGTAAAGAAAGAAAGAGGTTGAAAGAGATGACAAAAACATTTTTTGTAAGTTGGAAACCCAAGTCTTATTCCTCTTCTCCTTAATAATTTACAATATCTTCCTTCTTCTGCCTTTCTGAGTATATCATTCTCTTCTTCTCCCTTTCTACCATTCTTTCTTTCAATCATTTGTGTTACATGAATAATGTGATGTTTTATATGTACACATTATATTATAGCTGTAAATATTTTCAAAGGTGTAAAAAATGTGTTACAGTTAATTGTAGCTTATACCCAAGCCAGTTTTCAAGAATCTGAATTTTATACTTAAACTTTTCAGTTCTTCTGAGCTAAGGGTTCTATATGTATAAATCTATGAATATAAATCCTAGCTTGACAATATTTCTAATTATTTTGCCCATCAATACTGGGCAAAAGAAAATATACAGAGAGTATATTCAAAAGGAAAGAAGCCAAAATAGTTCCAGGCAAATTAAATATTGTTTGCTAAGAAAGAAAGGTTGGACTAGAAGACCACCAAGCTCTATTCTATTCTATTCTATTCTATTCTATTCTATTCTATTCTATTCTATTCTATTCTATTCTATTCTATTCTATTCTATTCTATTCTATTCTATTCTATTCTATTCTATTCTATTCTATTCTAAAGACATGTGTGAATAACAACTGTTAAGTTAGGGAGAAGGAGAGGGAGAGATGGAGAGAGAGAGAGAGAGAGAGAGAGAGAGAGAGAGAGAGAGAGAGAGAGAGAGAGAGAGAGAGAGAGAGAGAGAGAGAGAGAGAGAGACAGAGAGACAGAGAGACAGAGAGACAGAGAGAGACAGAGACAGAGACAGAGACAGAGACAGAGACAGAGATACAAGATACACTGCTTCAATAACCAGATATGAATTCCATAAATATGGAAATTCTATCCATGTTTATTCACTTTTCAAGAACTGCTTCTCTCTTCTGTGGTCCCTTAGAAACAATTACAATCCATAACAATGATACATTTAGTTGTTGTTTTTTTATTTATTACTGGAAACAAAAAGTTTTATAAAGATCCAGAAAATGATCAAGAATAAATCAAATAATCCTCAGATTCTCAATATCTATCCAAAACTTATATGTGTTCTGATGAAATATATGGCAAAAATATATGCCATATTTGCACTTCAGGCTCTTATTTTGACATTCATCTGAATGTATACTTCCATATTTCAAGTAACTGAATGCAATTTTGTAATATTTTTTTCATATTAGGTAATATGTGTTATTTGTTGATAGAGAAAATAGTTATTGTACATGATAGACCCAATATATAAGCCCTCATCAACATTTAGCTGATCTGTTTTATCCATCTTCTGTATGTTCACCTAGGATAGGGGTCCCCAACCCCCAGTCTGTGGACCAGTACCGGGCCATGGCATGCCAGCAACTGGTCCACACAAACAAGTGAAGCCCCTTCTGTGGGATGCTTTCTGGTCTGTGGAAAAATATTTCTCTACAGAACCAGTCACTGGTGCCCATGACTGTTTATTAGTGTTGTGTTTGTTGGATTTATCCATTATTTGTCTACTATGTCATTAGACTCATTGGCTTTGATTCAGGACTTCATTCATCCATAAGTTCTGCTGACTAGTTACAGCTTCATCTTATGCAATATAGTCCTGGTTTATAAAATCACTTAGACTGAGTTCTTCTTTGTAGCCAAAGAAGATAATTAACTAGAATGTTGAACAAATAAAGATATTTTTACAATTATTTAATATTTCTTCTTTTATCCACAGTGAATATTAAGGTGGAATGTCCAACACAACCAGAGTGAATGCATTTCTCCTTCTTGGGTTTTCTGAAATACGAGATCTTCAGATTATATATAGTGTGATTTC
Organism: Bothrops alternatus; assembly: GCA_034064705.1. NCBI lineage: Eukaryota > Metazoa > Chordata > Lepidosauria > Squamata > Viperidae > Bothrops > Bothrops alternatus. The sequence continues at coordinate 706,177 of JARGCV010000156.1, read as the reverse complement.
TCTTGCCATATATTTAGGAGTTCTCATGGGGAACAGTCTTATCATTATTACCATAGGTTTTGAATGCCACCTCCATAAACCCATGTATTTATTTCTGATGAATTTATCTCTTGCAGACATAGGGTTTGTTTCTGTCACTATTCCTAAATCTATATTCAATTCACTTTTCAATACACGATGGATTTCTTATTCTGAATGTGTCAGCCAAGTATTTTTCCTGATCTTCTTCATGGCAAGTGATTTTGCTCTCCTCACTGTAATGGCATATGATCGCTATGTTGCCATCTGTAGTCCTTTATACTACAAAACTGTGATGAATAAGGAGGCTTGTATCTATATGGTAGTCAGTTCATGGATTGCTGCTCTTTTGTATGCATTGTTGCACACTGTTGGCACTTTTACAATGACTTTCTGTTCAAAAGTCATTGATCAGTTTTTCTGTGAAATCCCACTGTTACTTAAGATATCTTGTTCTGATAGTTATGTTATTGAAAGTGTGGTCCACCTCATGGGTGCATGTTTATCATTCATAAGCTTTTCTTTCATAATTTTTTCATATGCACAAATCTTCAGAACAGTGATAAGAATCCCCTCCATGCAGGGAAGGAAGAAAACCATATCCACTTGTTCACCACATTTCCTGGCAGTCTCCTTATTTCTTTTTACGACTTCATTTGCTTATCTGAAGCCTATCTCAAACTCATCACATAGTCTTAACTTGGTAGCTTCTGCAATCTATTCTGTGGTTCCACCATTGATGAACCCAATCATCTACAGTCTGAGAAATAAACAGATCAAAACAGCACTAAGGAAATATCTTTCTTCTAATAAGGCTCCTTTTCATCCCCCATAAAAAGTCATATTTAGTTTAGATTTAATTAAACTAATTAACTATATTCTGATTTTGCAGAAGTTCATGCTAAAATAAAACAAGCATCTTCATCAAGAAAACCAGATTCAATTGCCTAAATAAAGAATTGTGTAATTGATCCAGTCTTGTGTAGTTTGTATTGCTGTTTCTTGAAGTGAGGATGGATGGACATAATTCATTAAACGCCTCTTGACCAGTAAGAATATTTCCATTGTTTAAAATATATATTTTGAAATATGAAAACCATTGGGTATATAACATGAGTTCTACACCCAGTATCATATCTTGTTTGTGGTTTTGTACAATTGATGATATTGCCATAGCAATGTTGCATGATTTTTTCCCCTTTCTTCAGCCAGCTACAGTATTATTACTCTGATGTTTCATAAGCAGGTTTTTTTTCTCCATCTGAATTTTGCAGAAATTGGCGATTTTCATTATTAAATGCATTACATTCATCTGTTATTGGTTGCAGCATCAAGTCTCATGGCTATTGAATGGAAATATTCGGGTTTTCTCCTGCGTAAAATTGGAAGGGTCTTGGCGACGTTTCGACGAAGTCCCATTCGTCATCTTCAGGTTGGTGTTTTCAGCTTCGTGCTTCTCAAAAACACCATCCTGAAGATGACGAATGGGACTTCATCGAAATGTTGCCAAGACACTTCCAATTTTATGCGGGAGAAAACCCGAATAACCAAAGACCTACATACAAACACCCGTACTGTGGGAATAATGCTAAGAAGGTTTCTTTTTTTTAAAAAAAAACTATGTTGACCTCCCCCCCCCAAAAAAAAAATCCAAAGGAATTTTATGGAAAATTTAGCTACCATTTTAAAGAATGAAAGCAATTGGAGATCTATAACAAAATTTATTATTGGTATGCAAAGAATACAACAATCACTGTGTCTGCACTCAAGAACCTGTCAACAACTCCAAACATTCCACAAACAAGATTATATAGAAATGGTAGGATCCAATCTTTGTACAATAGTACAAACTATCCAAATTGATATATAAAGGCACACAAGTTTTCTAGATGGATAAGACTAGACTAGAAACAAGGAGACCACAGGTGCTAATCCCATTTTAGGCACAAATCAGTTGGGTGACCTTGGACTACTCATTTTCAATCCCAGGAAAGAGGCAATGGCAAATCAGTTCTGGGAAAAGAAAACTTGCCAAGAAAACTGCAGAGACTTGTCCTGGCAGTCTCCAAGAATCAGACACAACTGAACAGAGGAAAAAATGGTGTCACAAAAATGTCATGAATAACTAATTTATATTCTTAAATTGAAAGGTTTTTTTAAGTAAGATAGAAATATGTCCCTCAGCTTAGAGACACTGTTGTATTGAAACCATCATTCCAAAGTAATATATCAATAATTACAATAGCATTGATACTCTGCATTTGATTGTTTTATCATATGAATGAGATGAGCTTCCTATTGCTTCTCTCCTAGAAATGGAACATCTTATCTGTCTTCTGGGACATTTACCCAGGACCATAGATTTTGGAGAAAAACACTGCATAACAATTACAACAGAGCTCACCAGTACTAAACGTTATAAAATTTTAGAAATCAAGAGCAAGATGATACTCTATAAAGGCCGTAATATATAAAATAAGTTTATTTTTTATAACTGTGTCTCAGCCATTATCATGTAGTTCTTCACATAGGAAAGATTGGATATTCAAGTAATAATCTTTATCCCAACAGATGCACACTGTCAAGATATGAGCAAATAACAGCATTTTTTTTTCAGTTTAATAAAAAAGTTTTTAAAAAAATATTTATTAAAAATAAAGAAAATATCATTAAATTTTATCAAAGCTTGCCTGTTAACCTAAGGCTAGATGTATCAATGAAAATTGTCTGTCTGTCTGTCTGTCTGTCTGTCTGTCTGTCTATTCGTCCATCTGTCTGTCCGTCCATCCATCCATCCATCCATCCATCCATCCATCCATCCATCCATCCATCCATCCACTGAGTTTAGAGAAATTTGTTTTTGAAGAGATTAGTACATCATTCTAAATCATTCTCCTTCATTCCTTGCTGCTATTTATTTATTTATTTAGAAAATTTATATAGCTGTCAACTTGCTCATAATAACTCTAAGCGGCTTACAAACAATAATTAAGGTTTTCCTTTGAATTTGTTTATAAGGATAAATTTGATAAATTTATATCCATGAAGATGATAGATGATGATGATAGATAGATAGATAGATAGATAGATAGATAGATAGATAGATAGATAGATAGATAGATAGATAGATAGATAGATAGATAGATAGATAGATAGATAGATAGACAGACAGATGTAATGCAGAAAGCATTGCCAATCTGAATTTGAGGATATATGAAGATTTCAGAACAATATTTTGCAGAAGGCACTCTGTTATTTACTGTATGATAATCTCAGTATTCTTTCCTGACAGGAACTTTTTATGTGCTTGGACTATGTGCTTAGAAGGACACAACTTCTAGATCTGAGAATGATTATTGAGAATGCCTATCTCAAATAGATTTTCCTCACAGGGCTGTTGTGGGAAAAATAGGAGGAGGAAGGAGTGTCATTGAATTATTTATAAAAAATATTAAACATGTGATATTAATAAATAATGATAATAAAATAATGTGTGCATCATTTGTTTTCCTATATAGATTTATGTTTACATTTTTCTGTATCTGGAAACTTCTATATGAAACTTCAGCTTCAAGATGCAAAAAATGAGAAGAAATAAATAAATTCATTACAACACACTGGAATTATAATCTTAGACCCTTGACATAAATTACTTCTGAAGTTAATTTTCTATGTTATTTAGTTTGTGATCAGCATTTTATTTCATGTGATTCAGAAGGTCAATTTAATTGACAGTGAGGACAATTAACCAGTGGAACAGCTTGCCTCCCGAAAACATGGGTGCTCCATCACTGGAGATTTTTAAGAAGAGGCTAGACAGTCACTTGTCTGAGATGGCCTAGATTCTCCTGCTTGAGCAGGGAGCTGGACTAGAAGACCTCCAAGGTCCCTTCCAGCTCTATTCTATTCTATTCTATTCTATTCTATTCTATTCTATTCTATTCTATTCTATTCTATTCTATTCTATTCTATTCTATTCTATTCTATTCTATTCTATTCTATTCTATTCTATTCATAAGCTGAGTTTAGAGAAATTTGTTTTTGAAAAGATTACTATATCATTCACTCCTGGTGCTCTATGGAAGCATCAGTGTAGCATTTCTTTCTTTCTTTCTGGATCTCTGCCATTTTAGTGGTTATGGGGTAGATGGGCTATAATAATATGAAACTCAAAAAAAATCTATAAAATAATATATTGCATATTATGACTGCATCATATCTTTCATTTGCTTACAATAATTATAGAAATGGAATAAGCTCAATTTAAGATAAATATATTTATAACATTACTTTAAAATGTATAATATCTAGCTAATATAAAGATATAAAATTATCCCTAGAGGAATAATTAATGTTAATTTTTAAGAAGACTTTCAAATACTTGGAAAACTGTTTGGATAATTAACCTTCATTAAAGTAATTGGAAAGCAAGGTATTCCCAAGAAACTATATGCTTGGTTCACTCTACTTCTCTTTAGAAAAATCAGTTATATTTCTGTTTAAGATATCTTTTTTACAATGTTACATTTGAAGACAATAATTAAAGGAGATAAAAACATATATCTATGTTATGTTAATATTTACTGAAATTGACCTATGAAAATTTGAATAAATCTCAAGTAAATAGATGAGAAAAAAATATCTGCTATATTTTGAGGTCATTCTCACAAGAGATTAATTAAAAGTTTGAAAACAGAAATATAGTTATCTCTCTGTATGTTTATATGTGTATAAATGAAAAACAAAATTAAAAAGGCTTTTTTATTTTTCTCAGATATCTAAAAAGTAATTATTTTTTTAAACGTTGATATTTGTTATATTCACTATAAGTAGGGAGGAGATGAACAGAATCACATACAGGAACACATACCATAAATTCTAAGTTCAATAAATTCTATGGAAAATAATTTAACATATTATGCCACATCTCAAATCAGTAATTGTTCTAATTAGTACTGTGAATAATAATCCAAGTGTTTCAGGTAATTTTGGCACATGATGGCAATTACAGTGAAAAGAAACTGCCTTAATGAATTATATTGATGTGTGAAAATGATGTAGAACTTGTTCTCCATTAGTACAGATGAAGGCTGATTAAGAATCTTTAACTAATGATAAGTTGATTAACTAAGCTCTGTCTTATGAACTTTTTTATTACATTCAATTTATCTTATGATTCTGCTGGTGAATAAGGAACATGGGGAAAAATCAAGTTTTATGCAGGTTTAAAAGGGCTGGGGACTGTCAAGAAGAGGTATTTGTTCATAGATTACTTTTGCAATTCTCCAATACTTTTCTGTAAGCATGCTAAAGTTTTGTAAGTACCAGAGGTATTGAAGAGAGTCCAAAATAATACATAGCCTATGAAGCAAATATGTAGTCCTCAAGTTATAACCATATCCATTATGGCCATAATTCATGATGGCAGTAAAGTGGGTCAGTCATGTAATTATTTTGATCTTTGTTGCAGAGATTGTTAAGTAAATGTTGTGATCATAAAGTGACTGCCACCATAATTAAGTGACCATCACTATTGGTAAGTGAACCAAGTTTGTTATGAAGTCAAAAGTGAAACTAACTTGGTTTTCAACAAAATCATTGTAAAAAAAACATGGTCACATGACCAGGGAATCATGCAAATGACACAATAATAACAACAACATGGCACCTGAGGACAATCTAACTCAATCCACATATCTTAGTCATTTTGTTAAAAAAAATCATATCAAGAGGCTCATCCACCTTCAGATCCCATGTCCAAGACAACATTCAAGGACTTATGAAATACCATCATGGTCAGTGCCAAATGAATTTTAGGTGGAGGATGGGTGGGGAAGGAATATAATTTTCAAAGGGTAGATAATATGACAGAGAAGAACTGCTTTCTGGATCCTGCCAAATGTCATTCCTTATTAGACACCATCTGAAGCATGTCAATCCTGCTGAATCTAGTGGGCAGCGCCCATTGGAAAGAGGTGGTTTTGCAAATAATCTCATACATTGGAGGATTTTATAGATGATATAATGTTATATAATTTAGTAGCTGGAGCAGTGGGATTGTGCAGTGATCTGCAAAGTTATAGTTGATTGGTTTGAGATTGCTGGCTGTTGCATGGGGCAATCTGTGCTGTGATTGGTTGCCTTTTTCTACTGTGTATGCTGTGTGATTTACCTCATGATGCTCCTGTTTGCCTGACTATCATGTTTGCTGTGTAGGTAATAGATGTAAAATACATTTATTTATATAAAACTACAAGTTTGTGTCAGTGTCTTTGCTCAATTCCCTAACATATAATAATAACAATAATGGAAAATATCTATGGTGATATTCTTACATATTTTAATATGCAAGACACTCTTTTTTCAAATCTCTGTCCTTGCTAGAGTACCAAATAAGTCAGTGTTTTACTTAGATGAGTAACAAAATAAAAAATGAAGGCCTTCACATGAATTATGGAAAACCTCCAAGATTACAGGCCACTTAAAAGTTTAGCCTCCACAATCATAAAAGGGAAGTGTATCCTAATTGCATATTATCTTGGTCAATTTCATTATTAATTATCTGTGATCAAGTTGATGTTGACTTCTAGCAACCACATAAATATACTTCCTCCAGAAGTATCTTTCCCTACCTGGTCCCTCCTACCCTTCCAGTAGTGCATCTATTACTACTGTAACTGAAACAATCTACTTAGCTCTTACCACCTCATTTCTGACCACATGGCCTAAGAAGTTTTGTGGTTAAGGAACTGGCTTAGGGTAACCCAAAATTGAGTTTACCATTAACTATGATTGGCCAGTCAATCTGAAGGAAGATTCTTTATTAAAATTGTCTCAAGTGAAAAAATGGGATATAAATCTAAGAATGAAAACAAATAATTCCAATCCATTTTCATTGTTTGTTATAATAGTATTTCTTATCCTTATATTTCTGAAATGATTTGCCAATGAAATTTTAATTTAATTGAATACTTCTGATATAATAGAAATGAGAAATTATCATTGTACTTTTTTCCCTTTTTGTCTGTAGCCTAGGTCAGTAAATTCTTCTGTACATGGGGGAAATATATTATTTTAATTATTGTGTGCTGATCTCTAGGGAGCTTGACAACAAAGTTAAATTGCTATCTTTATGCATGCAACTTTTTAAATAGCTATCAAAGAAAGGGGTACATATATATTTGTCTATATATCTATCCATGTCTTTGTGCCTTCAAACCAGTGTTGACTCCTGAGTACTTTTTGGTGAGTGACTGGCCCAATGTCACCCGGCTGGCTTTGTGCCTAATATAGGACCAGAAGTCATTATCTCCCAAGCTTTACTACTACATTAGATTGGCTCTCTCAAAGAAAAGTAACAGAGATAACTTATACAAGTAATTAAAAAGCAACCAGAGGTAAAAATGAAATCTATATTGAAAAAAATCCTTCTTACAAAGGATTCCAAAAGTCTTAGTGAATGCTGTTTTTGCTTTAAAACCATCATTATAAAATATATTACAAGATAGGAATGTGTGAATATGTGATGTGTATCTTCATGATTTTGAAAGATATAGCTTTAACATTATCCACACTCAAGCGAAAGAAAAATATAACTATTAAAGTAAAATGCAACCCTTATTACCTTTATCTCTGTTATGGATAAAAAAGAAAAATAATCAATGTAACAATTTATACTGAACTATTTTACTCATATCAGAATCTCTAAAAAGTCAAATCTTTTTTATCTTTAAACCGTATTATTTCTATTGTTCAGTATAAACAGTTTTGTTTAATACTTGTTTAATACTTAGTACATGTAAAATGCAGTCTGTTCTTTTCTATTTGAGTCAGGAAGGTTGATGATACTCAGAATTACTTTTTTTTCATCATCATTCAATTATCTGTCTAACAGGATAATTTACCAGTATAAATGAATTTTATCCCTTTTCAATCATAGAATTCCTTTGCATTCATATGCAAATGTTGTCTTGTAGTTTCAGGTGACAAATTATAACCATGTAAAAAACAGTGTTCTATTGTTCTGTAAAAAGGTTAGAATGCATTTTATTTCATGTGAGAGAACTTTTTTTTATATAAAAAGTAGGTGTTGCAGTTTCATTTGGACAATGACAACATAGTCACTGTTTCTGACAACTGAATCATTATTTATGGGATCTAAATAGTTTTCAGTGGAATAACTCAGCAGGTAATTTAGTATTATAGTCTGAGCATGTATTTTAATTTCCCATTTTATTTCTTGTGGCTTGATGATAATTCACAAGTTCTGTACTATATATTAAACTTTAAAAGTGGTATGTACTTTTAAAAAAGTATGACAGTGTCAACATTCATTGCATTTAGTTTGAGCTAAGACTGACAAAATGTATACTTTGACCATGACATCAAAGAAAAAGTTCACACACACACACAAACACACACACATTTTATTCTGTATCATTTTATGCTACTAGAATATACAAAGATATGACATTACAGAAGACAGTTGAGCCACATTGTTCTTTAAGCAATAAAATGTTCCTAGCTTCTCTCAGGATGACTAAGAAAATATGGGATGAGGGAGGTTCTCATTTGAGTTTGAATTTTATGATGAAATGTGTCATCTCCTTTAGACCTCTAAATTTATCATTAAAATGCTAACTGCCTCTGTTTCCATTTTAAGGACTAATAAAACATGCTAAAGGATATCTACAACAAGTATGATGCAGCTAACTAATTGTAGTCAAGAAATGGTGGGAGACTAATTTAAGTAGTTTTACATACATTTTATACAAATAAGCACAAGTAACATAATTATTTAGAAAATAATTTGAAATAATATTTTTGAATAGTTGAGCACCTCACTGTTTCTTTTTTTCTTTCTTTTGTAAATCTGTAGTAGCTGTAAATATTATTCTTCTACTATTCTTTTTTTCCTTCACTATTTTAGTCTTTCCTAAAGCACTAACATAAAGGCTTATGCTTTTGTCAATAATGCTGTTTGCATTTCTCCTGAAGGAAGCTTTCCCCCTAGATCTTTATTTAGAGTGTAGCAGATAAACTCAGAATTTTCTTATATTCTCACTTTCTGTAAAGGGGACACCATAAAATTGGTATATACTTAAGTATAGCAATAGGCTAAATAAATCAGAACCTTAAATAAGTTTTAAAAAAAAACCCTTGCAACAAGGTCTAAATATATTGCAAAAAATGTTCCCATTGTCTTCTCACTAAATATAGAGGTGAATATTTGGGATATATTTTTATTAAATTAATCCTGATTAATTTTAATTGCAATCTCTGGATTAAACATTTTCTTTTCTGTTACTTCAACAGGAAACATACAATTGAAAATCAAGACAACATGTTTAATCACACCTCCACAGCTGAATTTCTCCTATTGACATTCTCAGAGATCCGAGAATTGCAGATCATGCATTTCTTTGTGTTTCTAGTTTTGTACTTGGTGGCAATATCCGGGAATCTTTCAATCATTTTTGCAATAACCCTTGATTACCATCTGCATTCACCCATGTATTTTTTCCTAATGAATTTGGCTATGTTGGATCTTGGTTCCATCTCTGTTACAATCCCCAAATCTATGGTTAATTCTTTTTTGAACAATAAGTCTATTTCTTATTCTGGTTGTGTTGCTCAAGTATTCTTCTATGTGTTCTTTGCAGGATCAGATCTTGCCCTCCTAACAGTAATGGCATATGATCGTTATGTGGCCATCTGCAATCCACTCCAATATGAAATAGTTATGCACAAAAGAGCCTGCATTCAGATGGCAATCAGTGCATGGGTTGGTGGCATACTTTATGCAACATTACACACTTCAGGAACATTTAGCCTTAGCTTTTGTTCCAATTATATCAATCAGTTCTTCTGTGAAATCCCACAATTATTGAAACTGTCTTGTTCTGATTTATATCTAATTGAGGTTGGATTCCTTATATTAGGTTGTTGCATTGGGCTAATATGCTTTATTTTCATCATTGAAAGTTACAGAGAAATCCTTATAACAGTTCTTAGAATCCCTTCTAAACATGTTTCTAAAAAAGCATTCTCTACTTGTCTTCCTCATCTTATAGTTGTTTCCATTTTTATTTTCAGTTTAATTCTGGCCTATGAAAGGCCTCCCACTAAAATTTCCTCTAATCTTGATATAGCATTTGCTGTGATTTATACCATTATTCCACCAATACTGAATCCATTTATCTATAGTATGAAGAACAAAGAGATCAAAATTGCTTTGCGGAAACTGTTAGATTTGGAGGATTCATCCCAGCTCAGCTTTAGTTAATTCCAATTTTATCACATAAAGATGTCATAATTCTTTTTATCATGGTAAAAAAGAAAGAAAGAAAATAATCCGCCTCAACAAAACAGTTCATGTCATCAAAAGTATCTTGTGGGGGAGCCAAAAAAGTGAAAATGATGGGTATGATGCTTGCTTGTAATATATATTAAAAATGCATGTTACTTTGTATAGTCACAATTGGCATCTTAACTTTTTTTTTACCCCAACATGGATGTCCCTGCATGTCATCTCAGTTTTTGTCATTTGAAAAATACAGAAGACTTGTGCATAGGCACTGCACACATTCAGGAACTTGTTTTAACATTTCCAGATGTTGAAAAACTGGAATTATTAATGCAGATTTTACTCATGTGCACAAACTTTTGGTGGGCATTACAACACAATAACCTTCAACTTAACCATGGATAGCAAATTGTCAGTGAAAACTAACACAGAGACCTTAAACTTTCACAGAGGGAATTTTGACAAAATGAGGAAAATAGTAAAGAAGAAACTAAAAAGAACAGTAAAAAAAGTCAAATCCCTCCAAAATGCTTGGAAACTGTTTAAAAATATGTTACAGCAGGCTCAAATAAAATGCATTCCTAAAAGAAGAAAGAGGACTGGAAAGTCCAAGAGGATACAAGTATGGCTTACGAATGAGGTAAAGGAGGTTATTGGAAAGAAGAAAAACTCATTTAAGAAATGGAAGTCTCTTCCTACCGAGGAGAACAGGAGGGATTACAAACTCTGGCAGACCAAATGCAAGGCAATAGTCATGAAAGCCAAGAGAGACTTTGAGGAGCATATAGCCAAGAATATTAAAAATAATAACAAAACCTTTTTTTAAGTACATCAGAAGCAGGAACCCAACCAGAAAATCAGTTGGGCCACTTGATGACAATGGTCAGAAGGGGATAATCAGAGAAGACAAGGAGATTGCTGAGAGGCTACATGACTTCTTTGCCTCCGTTTTCACGGAGGAGGATAGAGAACATTTGCCTGCCACTGAATTAGTTTTCCCAGGGAGGGAAATAGAAGAATTAAACCTGATAGAGATAAACAAGGAAGATGTTCTTGCATGCCTTTCTAAACTAAACGTCAACAAATCGCCGGGTCCAGATGGCATCCACCCTAGAATTCTCAAGGAACTAAAGTGTGAAATTGCTGAACTTCTAGCTAAAATATATAATCTTTCTCTAAGATCAGGCACTGTACCGGAGGATTGGAGGGAGGCAAATATAACCCTGATCTTTAAGAAAGGATCCAGAAGTGATCCAGGAAACTATAGACCAGTCAGTTTAACCTCAGTTCCAGGCAAACTGATGGAAACCATTATTAAAGATAAAATTACAGGGCACATAGAAAAACAGGCAATGCTGAAAGAAAATCAACATGGTTTCTGCAAAGGCAAATCATGTCTTACTAACTTGTTAAAATTCTTTGAGGGTGTAAATAAATACATAGATAAAGGGGCCCCAGTTTATATTGTATATCTTGACTTTCAAAAGGCTTTTGACAAAGTCCCTCACCAAAGGCTCCTAAAGAAGCTCTTCAGCCACGGAATTAGAGGACAGGTCTTGTCCTGGATTGGTAACTGGCTAAATTGTAGGAAGCAAAGGGTGGCAATAAATGGACAATTCTCTGGATGGAAAGAAGTGAGAAGTGGTGTACCCCAAGGTTCAGTTTTGGGACCTTTACTTTTTAATTTATTCATCAATGATCTGGATGTAGAAGTTAATAGTGAGATAGCCAAGTTTGCTGATGACACTAAATTGTTCCGGGTTGTGAAAAGTGAAACTGATTGTCGAGAGCTCCAGAAGGATCTCTCGAAATTGTGTGAGTGGGCAACAAAGTGGCAAATGCATTTTAACCTAAACAAGTGCAAAGTTATGCACATCGGGGCAAAGAACCCCAATTATACTTACCAACTGATGGGGACCAAACTTTCTGAGACAACCCAAGAAAGGGATCTTGGGGTTTTGGTGGACAGCTCGATGAAGATGTCAACCCAATGCGCAGCAGCAGTAAAAAAAGCAAATTCCATGCTTGGCATGATTAGGAAGGGAATCGAAAATAAGTCAGCAAGTGTTGTATTGCCTCTGTACAAATCGATGGTGAGACACACTTGGAGGATATAATGGAACTGGAAAAGGTGCAAAAAAGGGCAACAAGAATGATCAAGGAAATGGAGCACCTCCCTTATGAAACCAGATTGCAACGCCTTTGTCTCTTCAGCCTTGAAAGACGGCGTTTAAGGGGTGACTTGATTGAAGTGTATAAAATCATGCATGGGATAGAAAAGGTGGATAGAGAAAAATTATTTTCTCTGTCACACAATACCAGGACAAGGGGGCACTCCCTAAAGCTCATAGCTAAGAAAGTGAGGACAAATAAAGGGAAATATTTCTTCACCCAGAGGGTCGTTGATTTATGGAATTCACTTCCAGAAGGGATCGTGACAGCTGTCAGCCTTGACAGCTTCAAGGCAGGGTTAGATAGATTCATGGATGCCAAGTGTATCGGTGGTTATTAAAACGGATGTCCATGTGCCGCCTCTATGTTGGTTGAGGCAGGCAGGATTCCCTTGAGTACCATTTGTTGGGGGCCAAGGGAGAGGGAGGGTTTTGCCTTCTCTTTCTGCTCAAGATCCCCATGTACAATTGGTGGGCCACTGTGTGACACAGAATGCTGGACTCGATGGGCTTTGGCCTGATTCAGCATGGCTCTTCTTATGTTCTTTTTTTTTTAAATTCTTTTATTAAAACAATCAACATTGAGCATAAAAACCTATTATGCAGCAATCATCATGACACCTGGTATACAATACTAAGTATTAGTCTTTGAAAACGTCTGAGTTAGTAAGCCTTTTTCCCCACTCCTCGCGTCTAGCCTCAACTATACTCCTGTTACATTTTATTTTGATTGGTGTTTCCCCTATCCGTTTCAATATTAATGTGATCAACATTAAACATAAGATCCTATTGCTAAGCAATCATCCTAGAACATAGCATACAACATTAGGTATTAATCTTTGTAAACATCTGTTTTAATGCCAGAATATATATACAGACTGAAAAAGCTGAAAGTATATCAGTTGAATATTTACTGAGGAAAGGAAACTTAGTTGAGATAACAAAGAAAAATGAAATAATATATTTTAAAGAGACTTTGCCTTAATTAACTTAATGTAACAGAGGATGAAAAATTCTTATTATAGAGTATGTCATTACCAAGGTTCTGTTTTCACTCTAAATTATCATTAAAGATAGGTAAATAAAATCTATGTTGCTGTTGCTTCCTTGATCTTGCATCTAGAAAATAGTTTTTAATAGAAGTTAATCAAACACACTGAAGGAATGAATTTATTTTACTCTTAGAAGGGAGAAGACCACATTGCTTCATAAAAGAATTTTATGTGGAAATGCTTGTTCAACAATTGTCCAAAGCTAAAGTTGCCTATCATAATATTCAAATTACATTTTTAGTGGATCTAAAGTCACTGAAAGCAGCAGATAGTGATATCATTATTGAATGATAAAGTTCCATCAGTCTTATTGATTAGTGTTTAATAAGTGTAATTTGACAGAATTCATTCCCCACCTTTCTCATTCTTACCTTGATCATCTTCCTGTGTTATCAAATCAAGAGTAAGAGCTCCTGTCCCTGAAGTATTACCCTTTGACCAAAAGACTATCATGGGTTTGACAAATAATGATTATGATTTGAGAATGGCTCTGTTGACCACTAAATTTATTATTCCCCTATACCTTCCTTCCTCTTTCAAGATATTTTATTTTTTTATAAAAGCAAGTGCCCAAATGGCAAGGGATCGTATAGATTTCTATGTGATGATCTAGAAGATATACATCAAGTGAACTCTGGAAGATATAGCAGAAGAGAGAGTTGTTAATATGTATCTAATAAAAACCTTTTTTTTATTTATTTATGCTCCCAGATCAACAAAAATAGAGATATGTTTTTTTAAACATACAAAAAGAAACAAACCTAAAATATTAATATTGAAAACAGAGTATCAATTAACTTCAGAAATCCATAGTTGCTCTAAAGTATAAATGTGAAAAGGGGGGAGGGTTTCAACTTTTCATTTCCTTTAGATTTCTGCTGCTTTGCTATATTTATAGTAGATCTTAGAATAACAATAGAAACATAGATTTAACTCCTTTGGAAGAAAATTATTTGTTAAAGATTTAAATACAACCAAAGAAACATAACAGAGAACATGGAAGTATTCTGCATGTCTAGAAAAGGATAAATTATCAGGAATTCTTTTATTGGATTGCTTCTTGTCATGAACACTGCATTATTATTTTTTTGCATGCATTTGTCACACAGTGTATATTTCCAGGAAACTTCACTAAGAACCAACAATGGGATACCTATAAACCTGTTATTATAACTAATATCAATTCAAATAGTTTCATCCTTCCTGAAAAGGTAATTCTTGATCTGGGCTAATTAGTGGGCCTGGTATTAATGATAAATCAATACATAGCTATTAATGTTAACTGGAATATGATATTTACAGAAGTAAAGAATCAAAGAATGGAGCAAAAATATTCCACTCCTCTCAATTCCTGCCTAAGACTTTCCAGGATAAATTATCTACAAAATGTATGTGGGCATAAATATATTTTTTTGGGCCTGACCAAGCTAGACATTTATAGATTATGACTTTTGCTGTGATAAATCACAACTCAAGCCTGTCAATGAAGGGTTTTTGTGGAGTTGGTGGATGTTAGTATGTATGTCCATTAATGAATCCAGTATTTCCTGTTATGCTCCTCCTATCTGCCTGATCTTTTACTTAACAACAAAAAGTAGCTAGTTTGCTCTTTGAAAGTAGCTTAGCCTAAGTGACTAATGAGCATTTGAGTTAGGACATGTTAATTAGATCAAGTTATTCTGTCTTGAGAAAATAAATTCTTGATATAGATACATTTGATCCTTTCTGAATTCCAACTTCACTCAGTTCCATGGCACAGCCATATTCTGTATACTTATAATCTTGATTTTCATTGAATGACAGACAACAAATCTATGGTGATAAAAAATACAATATTTCTCTTATGATAATAACAATCTTTTGCTATCAGGAGATCCAATAGCAACAAAAAGAAAAAAGAAAGAAAGAAAGAAAGAAAGAAAGAAAGAAAGAAAGAAAGAAAGAAAGAAAGAAAGAAAGAAAGAAAGAAAGAAAGAAAGAAAGAAAGGAGAAAACTTATTTAAATGTCATGCATAAAATCATATATTTTAAATCTGAAGAGAAAATGCATGGCTAGTTCCAAGCAAACTGCTAAGTGATAAAGTAAGTTCTTTCTTGATATACTTTACATTTTAGAAAAAGAAAAAAAACATTTCTCAATTTCTTAGACAACTTTAACATTTGAAATATCAATATATTTGTCAATTTCATCAACATAAAGAGATTAAACAACAGCAAACAGTAGAGCTGGGCTTTCTTATAGTTATAATCAAAGACTGTAATATTTTATCATAATTCAATTAATTTCTAAGAAAGTATCTCATGACAAGATACAATCTGTGTACATTTCAAAATATACTAATTACATAGTTATTGCAGATGGTATGAATTTTAAAATTATTAAGGTCAGGCATTCAGAAATGCATACCACTTCTATTGTCCTTACCATTTAACAATATCAAACAGAAAATCTTTTTTATGTTCTTAAAATGATAAGTCCAGTTTGAGTATAAATTCAGAATTTTTTGAAGTGTTATAAGATATGTGAAAAGTGGGGTATGTATACAAGAATGAAGTCTAACACCTTTATTTACTCCTTATCTCTTTGTTTCCTTCTTTTGCCTCTTTTTCAGCATATTTTGTTTTTATTAGTGTTTTTAAAGAAAAACATTAATGCGAAAGGGTTTTTTCCTCTTTTTTGTAGAATTCTATTACTAATCTGACAATAACAATAAATTTTGGAAGCATGTGTAAAACATGAAGCAGCATGCAAGAACTCACTAGTTCTATTCTATGGAAAATATCCAGATATTTAAAAGGTTTGGATTAATTCAAATCTAGACTACTATGATCATTTTGTTGAATTTTCTGTGGAAAAAAAAAGCATTTAGAAAACTTGATACAATTTCACAAATTCTTGTCCATAGTTTTCTTTTCAAGAATAATTTGGATGACTTTCAATAGAAGAGCTAAAACTGCATATCATCAATATGAGTTTATTTACCTAGTCTTTAAAATGTGCTGTGGATATACAGGAAGATGTATGTAGTCTCTTTCTACAATACTTTAAACCAATTGCATCGTTTTTATGATCACATGGCAGCTGTGGAATGCTGCTGTATGAATCTAAAATCCTAGAAAAGGTACCTCTGCTTTAAAGGTTTTATACATAAGAGTTATATTTCTGTTCTTTGACAAAGCACTTTGGGGAGATTAAACCCAAAGTGCTCTTCAGTGCTGTTCTAGTAATCAACTGCTTTATGTACCTTCTATCTTTTGCATAGGAGTTTTGATTACAACATCATCAATTATTTATCTGCATGCATTTATTTTGTGTGTTAGTTTTATCCTAGCTATTTCACATTTCATATTCACTGTTCTTGGGTTGGTATTTATCTCAGCTTACTATAATAAACATTAATATATTTATTATGACTTCATCATTTGAGGATTAGACCAGAAGATAAATGGAAAATTACAACATTGTTCATAAAAAGTTTACATTTTTACTATTACAGTCCTTTTTCAATTACAGATTTCTAGCTCCTAAACAGAATTAAATTGCTACTCAATTAAAAAATAGATTTTTCAAAAATAAAAAATGGTCCAATTTGACCAATTGCTAGGTCTGCTTCCTATATGACTAGTCTATAAAATGGATAGTGTGAATTTGACTTAGTCGGATATGTGTATCAAGCCAAAATAAATTAAGAAATTTAGATGTATGTTTAGTATGTTTATCATTTTTAAAATAAACAATCCTTTACTATAATTAATTAGCCCAGCCAATATGATTAGTATGGCATTCAGCTGGAAAACAGGGTAATTTTCCCCTTGAAGATATTTAAAAGGAGTGTAGAATACTTCTTGCTTTTGGAAATCTTCCTATATTTTATGTCTACATGACTTTGATTCATATTAATGGTGGGCTTTGTGTGATGAAGGCAACTTAGTCAATAATGTTAAGATGAAGAGGGATGTTTTTTGTCACCTTGCACCATTTTCTGTTTTGCCATTGCCAAAACAGGATTCTGGACTCCATAGTACTGAAGTAGCTTCATTAGTATATTTGTTACTTGAGATACAACTGATATCAATGAGGCATCATTCATAGACGAAGACTGAATATCAGTATTTCCTTCCATTTTAATATTCTCCAATAAAGAATTTAAAATAAAAAATTATTGAAGTTTGTATTCCTATTAAGAAATTTTAAGTATTTCTCTAGCCTCTTTCCTAAAAAAATGCTGAATTTCTGTCTAAATTATCAGTATGTATGTATGTATGTATGTATGTATGTATGTATGTATGTATGTATGTATGATACATATATATTACTATTTAGAATGAATATTCATATTCATTCATATTATTTTATTCATCAATACTACTTAAAATGCCACCCTGATCTTTCCATAAGAGCAGAGCTTTTTTTCCTTTTTTTCTTTCTTTTATTTAATTTTTTTAAATAATTGTGTTAATCACTACCAACATTTTAGTATGTCCCCATCCTATCACATGAACATTCAACATATATTTATTTGGAAATGGAAATAAAGATATCAGTGTATTTCTTTATGAAGAGATTTTCTGATGTCAACTGGAAATATTTCAAACTATGGTCATGTTTTGTTAGAGTCCCAATTTTATAATATATTTTATTATGATTTTATGTCTTTTAAGAACTGTTAACTAACTTAATTTTAATTTAATAAATTTTATAATAAATTTTCAGACAATGTTCATTTTCTTAGCCAAATATTGTAAATTGTTTGTGTGTGGTGGCTGAGTTATTTTGGCAATTTATATTTTCTGGTGACAGATTGCAATCATCTATTTTATGTATTTCATATAAGTAAGTTTCTATGTCTCCTTCCAAACTATTCACCTGAAATTTTGATTCCCTTAGAATGGAAAGGCTAACCAAAATCCAGTGTTGTCTTTCTTGTCTGAAATTGAGAATAAATATTTTTACATAAGAATAGGCTCTAATTTGGAGGTCTATGCAGTCTTTGAAAATGATTTGAGAGAGGCTTGGGAGGAAAAAAAAAAGAAGATATTGCTGTTTGTATGAGTTATTTCCAGATAATACAGAAGCAAAAAAGAAAAAAAAAGAAAGAAAAAGTGGCTGCTTTAAGACAGTACTTGTAGACTTGAAATGTCCAAAGAGCTTTCTGAAAACCCTTTTGGAAGCTTGGAAGTGCCTAATTTAATTTTCCTTTTCTTCTAGATACCTCTTAATAAAATGGATAACATGTCATCTCCTTCCAATTTTCTGCTCCTTCAATTCTCAGCAGTTTGGGAATTACAGATTCTACACTTTCTTCTGTTCCTGATACTGTATCTTGCAATTGTATTAGGGAATCTCCTGATTATTTCTGCTGTTATTTTTGATCATTACCTTCACACCCCCATGTATTTCTTCCTGATGAACTTAGCCATTCTGGACCTTGGCTCTGTTTCTACTATTATTCCCAAATCCATGAGCAATTCTTTCATGAACTCTAGAAACATTTCTTACTCTGAATGTGTGGGTCAGGTTTTCTGTTTTATATCCTTTGTTGAATCTGATTTCTTTCTCCTCACAGTCATGTCATATGATCGTTATGTTGCCATTTGCCATCCACTGCACTATGGCATCTTAATGAATAGGCAAGCTTGTGCACAAATGGTGCTTTGTGTTTGGCTAATGGGAATTTTTAATGGAGCAATGCATACTACAGGCACATTTGCAGTCCCTTTTTGCTCCAATGTTGTTAATCAGTTCTACTGTGAAATCCCACAGTTACTCAAGCTATCTTGCTCTGATTCATACCAACCCGAACTTACTATTCTGGCAATCAATATTATGATAGAAGGAGCTTGTTTTGTCTTCATCATCATAACATATGTGCTGATCTTTACAGCAGTACTAAAAATCCCTTCTGTTCATGGAAGACAAAAAGCCTTTGCTACCTGCCTTCCACACCTCACTGTATTTTCTATATTTATATTCACTGGGTGGTTTGCCTACTTAAAACCACCTTCTAATACTCCATCTAGTTTGGATTTGGCACTGACTATGATATATACCTTTGTCCCACCTCTGCTGAATCCAGTGATCTATAGCATGAGAAACAAAGAGCTCACAGTTGCCCTCACCAAATTATTTCTTTCAGCATGTTCTCCTACAGAAACCTATTTTAATGTTTTCATATCACAGTGAGCTTTGCATTGGCTTAATCGCTTTCATATATTTCAGGGAGATTAAAGATATTTTAAATAGAATATTACCAAAATTTAGGCAAAACATGTTCCAGAAACTAATATAAGGTTGAAGCTTGAAATTTTATCTGTCTTCTGAACTGGGAAAAACATCAAATGCCCTAATAAAACACACTAATTAAAAACAGATAATATTCTAATGTATGTATTTGTTCCCTATATTTTGGAAATGCAAAGTTGAAATGTTCTAACTTTTGACTTCTCAAAACTATTTAATATAATTTATTCTCCTCCTCCTCCTCTTCTTTCTTAGTTACACCCATGGTATATTCAGGTAGTCTTTCATTCAAATTTAGTTACAATGATAAATGATAAAGAAAATAAAGAAAATGCATTTGATTATGTAGTGGAGGTACAGGTAACTATTTATTAACCTTCACCAATAAGTGTTTAATTTTTTAAAGATAAGTTAAGATTTCCTGGAATATTATTTGCTATTTCTTTTTTTAAAACTCTTGTTTATACTGAGCTATTTGCACAGTCTCTACTACAGTTCCTTACATGCAGATCTGAAGTATTTAACCAAGGAAAACCAAATAAACGAAGAAAAATATATGCATGTTACCGAGATTTAGTTTTGAAAGTGAAGTCAGCAAAGAAATTATCTTACACAACAATCAAAGCATTGTTTGTTCCATAGATTAAAGGAAGTATCAACAAATTTCTAGCCACATTTTCTCACACCTACATAGACTTAAGGCTGCTAAAATAAGCTAAACTCCTGAGAAATGGGTCCCCTGAAAAATATTACACAATTAAACAAAGTTAATCCTTTGTTTTTATCTAGCATTCCCACATTAAAAGAAATCGAAGAGCATTTCACTTCATCTTGAATACTGCCACTGATACATAAGAAAAATATCTGAGATTTGACCTCCTATTACAAGCTCTGAAATCTAAAAAGCTGAATGAAAAATAAATCTAGAGTTAATGAATTCCTTTTGCATGGATTCCCTGATACTGAAGAGCTACGGATAGTCCACATCATTGTTTTTTAAATAATTTATTTAGTAGCCCTCATTGAAAATCTCATCATCATCACTGTCATTGTTTATAGCCATCAGCTCCATTCACCCATGTATTTTTTTCTAGTCAATCTATCCTTGCAGGATCTTGGCTCCATCTCAGTCACAGTTCCCAAGTCCATGATGAATTCCTTGATGAACACAGAAGCTATTTCTTATTCTGGATGTCTCTGCCAGGTATTCTTCCTTGTTTTCTTCATCCTGTCTCACTTCTTTCTCCTCGGTGTCATGGCCTATGATTGTTATGTAGCCATCTGTAACCCACTGCATTATGAGACTATACTGAACAAAAAAGCCTGCATCCAAATGACAACCAGTGTCTGGATAGGTGGGCTGTCTTATTCAATGCTCCATACAGGAAATTTGTTTACGGTGAAGTTCTGCTCTAGAATCATCAATCAATTCTTTTGTGAAATCCCTCAGCTGTTCAAGATCTCTTGTTCTAACTCTTATGTTGCAGAAGAGTGGATACTCATTCTAGGTTCTTCTTTAGGATTCATTCATGTTGCTCTCATTGTGTTCTCATATGTTAAGATATTTAGAGCAGTTTTGAAAATTCCATCTATTAAAGGGAAGCAAAAGGCCTTCTCTACCTGTTTACCTCATCTCATAGTCATTTGTCTGTTTTTGGTAAGTGGTAACTTTGCATATCTAAGACCCATATCCAGCTCTCCATCAACATCAGCTATTCTGATTTCTATGTTTTATTGTGTGGTGCCACCAATCATGAATCCATTGATCTACAGCATGAGGAACAAGGAACTCAAAGTGGCATTCTGGAAGCTGATCATCAATATTTCTTCCAAAACCTGACCCAAAATTTCTAGGCTTTATATACTTTAATAAATATTGAAAAGTGTTTGCATATTTTGTGGTAGATTTCATCTTCAATAAGTGAATAAAAATATACTGTCCTATGCATATCAACTGATAAATTAAATAGAATTAATTCAGTGGGTTAGGCTTTATCCTTATAAAATTGATAAAACTACTTATTTATTTTATTAATTTTATTTGCTGCCCTTCTCAGAATCCAAGGCAACTGAGCAGATTACAATGCCCTTATGTAGCCTTGTTATTTGGTTGTTGTTGTTATTTAAAAAAACACATTTGTATATAGGTATCTTTGACTTACAATAGTTTGTTTAGTGACCATTCAAAGTTACAACAGCACTGAAAAAAATGACATGATCATTTTTCACACCTTTGACCATTGCGGCATCCCCATAGTCATGTGATCCAAATTCTGATACTTGGCAATTGACTCATAGTGATGACGGTTGAAGTGTCCTAGGTCATGTGATCACCTTTTAAGACCTTCTGACAAGTGGTCAATGGGGCAGCCAGATTCACTTAATAGCTGTGTTAACTTAACACCTGGAGTGATCCACGTAACAATTGTGTCAAGAAAAGTCATAAAATAGGGCAAAACACACTTAACAAAGTCTCACTTAGTAAAATAAATTTTGGGATCAATTGTGGATGTAAGTCGAGGATTACCTGTACAAATTTGAACAGCTATAATCTTTGTGTTACAACATTAAGAAATACTGCTGAATGTTAACTGTGCTCTTCAGACATCTTTTCATCTAAAAGATAATTTAATCCCTTTATTATTATTTCTATAACTTTTGTTTTATTCCAAAAATAATAGAAATATAGAAAACAAATACCAGGTTCAGTTCCTTATCTATGTATGCATTTCTCTAAATATAAATTTTATACTGGCTTTCTTAATTGTTTTATTTTTATGATTCATGCCCATTAATCATATTTCTGTACCTGTTTAGAGATTACTAGAGAAAGATAAAAAGAATCACATGTTCCTGGATGCACAAAAAGCAAAGTGGCTTTTTATATGAATAACCTCCCCACACCCCTGTGGTAATGTTTCATTGTATGCAATGTTTTTAAAAATAGAACTGTGAAGACTAGAATTAGAAAATTACTGAACTATTATCTTTTATGCTGGATATTTTAAAAAGGGAAGAGGGGATGAAATGTTTTACTTATTAGAAGTTTTTTTTATGTCACCCTTAAATTGAAATAATTTTATCATATATGTACATATAACATATATAATTAAAGTTATCCTACTGTAGATATAATTTAGATTTTTTTAAAGAATAATATCAAAAATCCCTAACTTCCTGCAAGCAATCTAAGTGTATTCATTAAAAGAGGGGAGGGAAATTTCAGAGAGACATAAATATAAATCCCCAGAAGTTTGCCTCATCACCATCTTATTAAGCATCCAGAGCTGTGCCATGCTTAGCCTGATTGTGCCTATTGAAGATCAACATTGCATATTTCTATTTAAAAGATAGTGATACTGAATCCCAGTGACACTGGGATACTATCTTTAAAAGATAGTGATACTGAATCCCAGCGACCGGTCAGGGCGCATAGGGTTGGCCTCCTACGAGTCCCATCTGTTAAACAATGCCATCTGGCGGGACCTAGGGCAAGGGCCTTCTCCATTGCTGCCCCAGCCCTCTGGAACAAGCTTCCCTCAGAGGTTCGTACTGCTTCCTCCCTCCTAGCTTTCCAGAAAGTGCTGAAGACACATCTATGCCGACAGGCTTGGAGCATATGAGCTGTGCTCTGCCCCTCGGCCTTAAGAGTGTCCCGCCATCAGCGGCTGCGTATTGATTGTGTTTGTATATGGTATGAGTGTGGTTAATTTTAAAATTGTTGTTGTATCCGTTGTGAGCCGCCCTGGGTCTTCGGAGAAGGGTGGCATATAAATGTGAATATTAAATTAAATTAAATTAATTTTTATAGGTCTAATAATGTGAAATCATAGCTGCCAGTTCTTTAGCTGGTATTGGCTTTTGTTTGCATCAAGTTATTCCCATGTTTTTCCCAAGAACCTAGATAGTTATAATGTATCAGTATAGTATATGTATGGATGTAAGTAAGATGGTCTTTTTCAATTGATGGGTGGAAATTTTGTAAAATGCACACTTTCCAGGATCCCCCTGGTTAGTTTATGCCATAGTTTTCAACTACTATTTTCAGATCTTAATATTTTGTGATCATTTCTAGTTCTCTTCCTTGTGTTCTACTATCCCTTGGTTCTGCATATCAGTTATCCACATTTTCTTCTTTTGAGTCACAGTTGTAAATCCCACAATATTTTAATCTATATATTATTTTTAATATAAACATTTTCAACTACATTTTCCATTATGTCTCACCAATTCTTCACGATTAGCATATAATTCTCATTCTTTTATAGTTTCCTTTGATATTATTTACTATTTTATTTCAATTCATATCTTTCTAATAAATCGCTTTATAAAAAGATGGAAATTGCCTTTCTAAAACAATATGTTTGTATGTAGATAGGTAGATGGATAACTATAAGTAAATACATAAATATGTATGTGTATATAATGGTTTATTTTCACTCTTTTTAAAACTTCCATAAAGGTTCAACAGATATCATCAAATACCATATATAGAAATTTGTACAATGTTGATGATATGTAAATGCATACTATAAATATTCTACAAACATTTCATTCTGCCCTAAGAGCAATATCCATTTTACTGCTAAAAATATGAAAATATAAATCTTGCTTTCTCTCTTCATATATTTCACTTTCAGATTATACTTTCAATGAAAAATCATTCTTATCTTTGTTCTCAACACCATTTATGTCAATGCCTATTATGATACCAAATCATACTGAACAATTTAAATTTGTATGGAATTCCGGTTTAATTGGAATCATTTTGTCAGAAATATACTATGTAAATATATATTCTAATGCAAGGGAACTACTCAAAATAATGTATTAGCTTTTTTTTAAATGTGCAGTGGAGATACAATGTGTGGAATAGTTTGAAATTCTCAGAAAGCTAATGTCCCCTGCTGTCCCACATACACTCAAACAAATACTCTGTTTTTTTTAGTTGACATTAGAAGCTTGAGATTACAATGGATAGTCATAATTTGTTGGCCTCAGCAACTTGGCCATGGTGAATTGTCCTAAACCTCACCTTGAATGGTACATCATTCAAACACAAAGAGTTACAACTATAAACTTTACAAATCATAAGATAAAAATTAATTTGACTACATAAGATAAAAATTAATTTGACTATATATGAGCAGCTGAGCTGAACTTTGGGAGTCCAGAGGGGGAAGAGAAGAGCTGAGATGCTGTGCAGCCACTCCCCAAACCAGCCACCCCAGATGCTGAGCAGCTGAGCTGAACTTTGGGAGTCCGGAGGGGTAAGAGAAGAGCTGAGCTGCTGTGCAGCCACTCCCCAAACCAGCCACCCCAGACGCTGAGCAGCTGAGCTGAACTTTGGGAGTCCGGAGGGGGAAGAGAAGAGCTGAGCTGCTGTGCAGCCACTCCCCAAACCAGCCACCCCAGACGCTGAGCAGCTGAGCTGAACTTTGGGAGTCCGGAGGGGTAAGAGAAGAGCTGAGCTGCTGTGAAGCCACTCCCCAAACCAGCCACCCCAGACGCTGAGCAGCTGAGCTGAACTTTGGGAGTCCGGAGGGGGAAGAGAAGAGCTGAGCTGCTGTGCAGCCATTGCCCTAATCAGCCGATTCTTGAGGGCAATTGTTTGTCACTATGTTTTTCGAGTTGTTTTTACTTACTGTTTGTCCAAATTTTAAATATTTATACTTATTTAAAACTAATTTTAATTTATTTGTTAGATATTATGAATGATTGGGGGGGTTGACTGTTTGTGGAATGAATCGGGTTGAATGGATGAATGGATGAATGGATGGTTAGCTCATTGTTTTTAAATTGTTTAGTTTATAGGGTGGTTTTTGGGAGGGATAAATTGATGGCATGGATGGTGTTGTGGTTGAGTGGAATGAATGCGATGAACTGGCTAGCCTGCCTGGCACGGCAGAGGCAGAGGGGGGGATGCTGGCTCTGGGGTGATAGAGGGCCAAAATATACTGGTCTTGCTGGGGAGAGGCAGATATGGCAGGAGCCATAGGGTAGGCCATTCCTGGGGAACAAGAGCTCGCTGTTTAAAAGCGATCCCTTGCTCCGACCCTGTGAGTTCAGCCCAAAGTACTGGTAATGGGCGAAATCCGGACCCTGGGCTCAGGCTGTTGCTGCTCAATGCCAGGTCGGTTGTAAATAAAGCTCCCCTCATCCATGATCTTCTCCTGGATGAGGAGGCCGACCTCGCATGTGTGACCAAGACCTGGCTGGGCATGGAGGGAGGAGTTCCTCTCTCTGAGATGTGTCCAGCTGGGTTTCAGGTATGGCACCAGCCACGACCCCAGGGAAGGGGGGAAGGAGTGGCTATTATAGCCAAGAAGACTTTTGGCCTACGCAGGCTCACTGTTTCTGACATTGCAGGTTGTGAGTTGCTCCTTGTGAAGTTGGACCTAGGGGTTCAGGTGGGCTTGTTGCTCACATACCTGCCTCGCAGCTGCGTGTCAACAGCCCTGCCTGTGCTACTTGAGGAGGTTGCTGGGCTGGCAGTTGAGTTCCCAAGGCTTATTGTCTTGGGGACTTAAATCTTCCGTCGCTTGGCGAATCCTCTGGGTTGGCGCAGGAGTTCATGGCCACCATGGCAACCATGAACCTGACCCAAGTAGTTCAGGGTCCGACTCACGAGAGGGGACACACTCCCGACATGGTATTCCTCTCAGAACAGTTGAGCAATAATCTGAATTTAAGGGGCTTAGATATCTTGCCTATATCATGGTCAGATCATTTTCTGCTACGCCTTGTTTTTAAGGCTCCAATCCTCCCCTGCAGGGAGGCAGAACCGATTAGATGGTTCCGCCCCAGACGTCTGATGGACCCAGAGAGCTTTCAGAGGACACTTGGGGAAATACCGGATTCTCTCATTCTCGGTTCGGCAGAGTCCCTGGTTACGGCCTGGAATATGGCTGCGAAGGGGGCTCTTGACCGGATCACACCGCTGCGACCTCTCTGTGGTAGCAGACCCAGGAGATCTCCTTGGTTTACTGAGGAACTCAGGGGGATGAAGCGCCAGAAGAGACGTCTAGAGAAGCGATGGAGGAAAAGTAAATCTGTATCTGATCGAACACTATTAAGATCTTATATTAAGACTTACCAGGTGGCACTCAAGGCGGCAAGATGCGCGTATCATTCTGCCTTGATCGCATCTGCGGAATCCCGTCCAGCCGCCCTGTTTAGGGTGACTCGCTCCCTCCTTAATCAGGGGGGTATGATGCACCCTTGCAGAGTAGTGCTGAGGATTTTAATAAAATTTTCGTGGATAAAATTGCCCAGATTCAGATGGACCTTGACTCCAATTGGAATGCAGTGTTGGCTGACAATGAGTCAGTCGAGATGACAGGGACTCGTCTTGATCCTGTTGTGTGGACAGAGTTTGACCCTGTGGCACCCGATGAAGTGGACAAGGCCATTGGAGCGGTGAGTTCCGCCACCTGTTTATTGGACCCGTGCCCCTCCTGGCTAGTTTCGGCCAGCAGGGAGGTGACACGGGGCTGGGTTCAGGAGATTGTTAATGCCTCTTTGAGGGAGGGGTCCTTTCCTGCTCCCTGCAAGGAGGCAATTGTGCGCCCCCTCCTCAAGAAGCCTTCCCTGGACCCAGCTGTATTAAACAACTACCGTCCCGTCTCCAATCTTCCCTTTATAGGGAAGGTTGTTGAGAAGGTGGTGTCACTCCAGCTGCAACGGTCCTTGGATGAGGCCGATTATCTGGGCCCTCAACAGTCAGGATTCAGGCTTGGCTACTCCACGGAAACTGCTTTGGTCGCACTGATGGATGACCTCTGGCGGGCCCGGGATAGGGGATTTTCCACTATCCTGGTGCTACTTGACCTCTCAGCGACTTTCGATACCATTGACCATGGTATCCTTCTGCACCGACTGAAGGGGTTGGGGGTTGGGGGCACTGTTTGCAGTGGTTCACCTCCTACCTCACTGGTCGGTCGCAGTCGGTGTTGGCGGGGGGTCAGAGGTCGACCCCTAAGTTCCTCCCTTGTGGGGTCCCTCAGGGATCGGTCCTCTCTCCTCTGCTGTTTAATATCTACATGAAATCGCTGGGTGAGATCATCTGACAACATGGGGTGAGATATCATCAGTATGCTGATGATACCCAGCTTTACATCTCCACCCCGTGTCATTTCAGTGAAGCAGCGGAAGTGATGTGCCGATATCTGTTGGCTGTTAGGGTTTGGATGGGTGCCAACAGGCTCAAACTCAACCCCGACAAGACGGAGTGGCTATGGGTTCTGCCTCCCAAAGATAACTCAATCTATCCATCCATCAGCCTGGGGGGGAGCTTTTGACCCCCTCGGAGAAGGTCCGCAACTTGGGCATCCTCCTCGATCCACAGCTAAATTTGGAACATCATTTTTCGGCTGTGGCGAGGAGGACATTTACCCAGGTTCGCCTGGTGCAACTGTTGTGGCCCTATTTGGACCGGGAGTCTCTTCTCACAGTCACTCATGCCCTTATCACCTTGAGGCTTGACTACTGCAATGCTCTCTACATGGGGCTACCTTTGAAAAACATTCGGAGACTTCAGGTAATGCAGAATGCAGCCGCGTGAGCAGTGTTGGGCTTGCCCAGAAATGCCCACATTTCAGCATCACTCCGCGAGCTGCATTGGCTGCCAATTGGTCTCCGAACCCAATTCAAAGTGTTGGTTATGACCTATAAAGCCCTACATGGCATCGGACCAGGTTACTTACGGGACCGTCTGCTGCCCCATGAATCCCAGCGGCCGGTTAGGGCCCACAGAGTCGGCCTTCTCCAGATCCCATCAGCCAGACAGTGTTGCCTGGTGGGGCCTAGGGGAAGAGCCTTCTCTGTTGCGGCCCTGGCCCCCTGGAACCAACTTCCCCTGGAGATCTGTGTCGCCCCCACCCTCTCTGCCTTTCGTAAATTACTTAAAACACACCTCTGCCGGCAGGCTTGGGGCAGTTAACATCTTGCCCCTAGCCAGTGTATGTCTGTGTGTATGTTGAATTATTGGTTTTTCTTTTAAATTAGGGGTTTTTATATATAATATATATGTATTTCTAATTGTTGATTTCTATTATGTTGTGAGCCGCCCTGAGTTCTCCGGAATAGGGCGGCATAGAAGTCAAATTAATAAATAAATTAATAAAATAAATAAATAAATAATGTATGTGTATAATATTCAAGTTATACAAATAAAGAAATCCCCAGCTTTCTTAAAGAAAAGTCAAGGTTAGATTTATGTTACCTGAAAAATTATTTGAAATTTCTTGTTAAAAATGTCTCTTTTTGGCATACTTTCACCTATAGCTTCTAACATAAAACTCTGATGTATTTAGCCAAGAA
This sequence comes from Bothrops alternatus, assembly GCA_034064705.1. Classification (NCBI taxonomy): domain Eukaryota; kingdom Metazoa; phylum Chordata; class Lepidosauria; order Squamata; family Viperidae; genus Bothrops; species Bothrops alternatus. The sequence continues at coordinate 677,068 of JARGCV010000156.1, read as the reverse complement.
AAGAAAAACAAAAACTATTATGCATTTGTGACAGAGATTGTAGTTGTGAAAGTAAAATGAGCATAGAAAGTATCTTGTACACTAATCAAAATAGTTGAAAGGCCAATATAGTACAGATTGTATAGATTAAAGTAAATATAAACAGAATCTATAAAAAAACATTTTCCCACACCTACATGGAGTTTAGTATGCTAAGGTAAGATACACTCATGAGAATGGCTCCCTGAGCAATATTATAAACTTCCCAAAGCAACACCTCTGTTTTTAGCTTTCATTCTCATATTAAAAGAAAAGTTTTGAAGAACACTTCGTTCCATTTTGAACAATGCAACAGGTTAAGAGGAAAAGAGTCAGAGGTTTGACCGCTTATTACAAGCTCAGACACTGAAAATGAAGAATGGAAAATAAGTCAAGAGTCAGTGAATTCCTTCTGCATGGATTCCCTAATAGTGAGGAGCTACGGATAGTCCACATCATTGTTTTTTTAATAATTTATTTAGTGGCCCTCATTGAAAATCTCATCATCATCACTGTCATTGTTTCTAGCCATCAACTCCATTCACCCATGTATTTTTTTCTAGTCAATCTATCCTTACAGGATCTTAGCTCCATCTCAGTCACATTTCCTAAGTCGATGCTGAATTCCTTGATGAACACAGAAGCCATTTCTTACTCTGGATGTCTCTGCCAAGTTTTCTTCCTTGTTTTCTTCATGCTGTCTCATTTCTTTCTGCTGGGCATCATGGCATATGATCGTTATGTAGCCATCTGCAGCCCACTGCATTATGAGACTATATTGAGCAAAAAAGTCTGCATCCAAATGGCAAGCAGTGCATGGATGGTTGGTCTTTGCTATGCAATACTTTACACAGGAAATTTGTTTACTGTGAACTTCTGTTCTAGAATCATCAATCATTTCTTCTGTGAAATCCCTCAGTTGCTCAAGATCTCTTGCTTTAACTCATATGTTACAGAAGAAGGGATACTCATCTTGGGTTCTTCTTTAGCATTCATTCTTTTTGCTCTAATTGTATTTTCATATGTGAAGATTTTTCAAGCAGTTTTGCAAATCCCATCTATCCAAGGAAAGCAAAAGGCCTTCTCTACTTGCTTACCCCACCTCATAGTCATTTGTTTTTTTCTGGTAAGTGGTACCTTTGCATACCTGAAACCCACATCCAGCTCTCCATCAACATCAGACATCCTGGTTTCTATGTTTTATTGTGTGGTGCCACCAGTCATGAATCCACTGATCTACAGCATGAGAAATAAGGAACTCAAAATGGCAATCTGGAAACTGATCTTCAATATTTTTTCCAACACCTTGTCCCAAATTTCTCAGTTTTGTATAGTTTAATAAATGCTGTAATTTGTTTGGCCTTTTTCAGTGGGTGATTATACAAATACTAAACTATCTTTTCTTATGCAAATTAATTGATAAATTAAATGGAACTGATTCAATGTTTTAGGTTGTCTCCTTGTGAAATTAATAAAACTACAATTCTTTTATATATTCTTGTTTTTTGTTTAGAACATTGGTATACAAATGTGAGCAGCTTGCAATCAATAAAACTTAATTTAGTTAAAAAAATTATTATTGTCACATACTAGCATCTAGAATTAGGTCTCTGTGGTACAACTTAAAAGAAATGTAGGTGAATGCTGTCTGTGCTGTTAACTTTTATACACCTTTTCCTCTAAAGGAAAAAAAATCATACCTCTGTTCCTTTAAAGATGAAATACATCCATTCATTATTATTTATATTTTGTTGCAAACATAGTAGCAATGTATGGAAAACATACTTTGTGTTTTTATCTATACATGAATTTCTTTAAATATAAACTTTACAATGGGTTTCTTAATTCCTTTTTCTTTTAGGAAAGATGCAATTTTCTGATTCTTTCTTTCTTTCTTTCTTTCTTTCTTTCTTTCTTTCTTTCTTTCTTTCTTTCTTTCTTTCTTTCTTTCTTTCATTCATTTTGGTTTAGTGGTTAAGGCACCAGGCTAGAAAGCAGGAGATAGTGAGTTCACATCCTGCCTTAGCCATAAAAGCCAATGGGGTGACATTGGACCACTCACCCTTTCTCAGTCCAACTGACTTCCCAGGGTTGTTGTTATGGAGAAAATAGGAGGTGGAAGATGTGTTGGGTGTGTTTGCATCCTTGAGTTATTCATAAAAGTAAAATAGGCAGGCAATAAATAAATAAATAAGTATGATGAGCGTTGGCAAATTATTCTCTGTCCAGCACAACTCAAATCATAGGGTTGTTATAGAGAAAATAGGAAAAGGAAGGTGTGTTGGATATGTTTTCCATTTTGCATTATTAGTAAAAATAATAAAGCTGGGATATAAATAAATAAATCCACAAAAATGTTGAAATAGTAATGTACAAAATATATGTAGCAAAAATGGCTGCCACTTTACTATATACTTTATAATATCTGTGAGAGAAAAAGTTAAAAAAATATTTCTATTGATCATACATAAAGCTAATGGAGAATGTCTGTCTGTCTGTCCATCTGTTTCTCTCCAGATATTCATGACTTGAAAAACTTGGATTGCTTCCAACATCAACTTTTTATTTTTTTTTTTCTTTCTATTGGGGTGAAATATGTCATAGTGTTGAAGCAAATAACATATTAAATTAAAATATTGTTCAAGTTTGAAAATGTATTTTTATGAGTTACCTGCAAGAAGTTACCATTATGCTTATTAATCTATTTTCTAGGCTCCCATTTTTTGTTTATTTTGTTACATTTAGAAACCCTAATCTTAACCTTCTATTTACTATAAACTGCAAAATATCTGCTCTGCTATTCCCTCAGAATCAATAGGATTCTAATATGAGTGCTTGATCAATAATGACTCATTCACAAAGAATATAGAAACTTGTTTCTTTTTTACTCATTAAATGAAGAGTTTTTAAATAAAGAAGATACATTGTTGTTGCTGTTATTATTATTACTATTATTATTATATCTAATATTCATATGTTCTGCAGTACACTTCTGCAATACACTTTTATATCCTTGGATGTAAAACCAGGACTGGGACAAAAAAAAAGTCAAGGTAAAAGATTTGTCCATATAATCAAAGTCCCATACTTTTTTAATGTGTGTTGAAAGCATTATCTTGATATCTCAGACTCTCCTGTGAGATGTCCCTGGTTTGACATCTGGTGACATCATGATGCGTAAGATAGTTTCCTATAAAAATTACTGGAAGTGATTTTTCATTTCCTAATTCTGTTTCCTCCTCCTCCTCCTCCTCCTCCTCCTCCTCCTCCTCCTCCTCCTCCATCTCCATAGCATTAGTATAACATGGCGATATTTTATCCAAGAATAAACAAAAGTATAAATAAAATGATTATAAAATAAACAAAATAAATTTAATTAAGTAATTATTGTACATTTAACTATGTGTTAACCATTCTTAACAAGTTCTTAGGTTTTTTAAAGATATGCCAAGATTGGCTGTCTATGGAGAATCTCAGTCATCCAGGTCATGGTTGTGCTTTTTCAGGAGGCAACTGGACTTTCTTGTTTTTCTTTGAAGACATTTCACTTCCAAGAAGCATCTTCAGCTCTGACTGGATGGTGGGGAATGGAAGGATTTATATTCCTTGCAGACAGCTGGAATGATGAGAGAGCATGAACATATTTCCAGAAAACATTGCAGACTACAGCAACCATTTGCACTTCAGTTTGAAATGCAGACAACACAGACTCAACCTCAACTGCCTGTGCCTGTGAAGGGACTCAGGGGAGAAAACATCTTTCATCCAAGAAGGCTCCACACCCATTTGCACCACTCAGGTGACCTTGAGGACACAGAAAAACTCCAAATGAACTCAACGACTCTCTAAAAGAAATCAAATGACCAGCTGTCTGCAAGGCATATAAATCCTTCCATTCCCCACCATCCAGTCAGAGCTGAAGACGATCCTTGGATGAGAAGCGAAATATCTTAAAAAAAAAAAAAAGAACCAAGAAAGTCCAGTTGCCTCCTGAAAAAGTAGCTTTGGGACAGCCAAGATTGGATGTTCTTTTTACATACAAGCTATTTGCACAGTCTATACTACAGCTTTTAACATGCAGCTCTGAAGTACTTAACCAACGGGAGAAAAGTAAGAAAAAACAAAAATCAATTATGTATTTATCAATGATATTTTAGTTTTGAAACTGAAGCCAGCCCAGAATTTTTTTTGTGCTACAATCAAAGCAGTCTGGAAGATGAATACAATATTTGCTCTACAGATTAAAGCACATCCATGCACTTTATGGTCCACATCTGGCCCTTTGCCTGTCCCTGTCTGTTCCATGGTGGCATAGGCAGGGGCGGGGGAGCAGTGAAGAGTGGTAAGGGGTGGGGTGGTGGCAACAGGGCAGTGGTGGGAGAAGTGGTACAGCAAGGGATAACAGAGCAGCAGAGGGGAGTGGTGGCAGCTTTCCATAACAGTCCCACATTTCATTTTGCCCTTTGGAAAATTAATTGCTGACCTCTGGATGGATTAAAGGCAGTATGAACAAAGCTCTAACCATATTATATAACACCCACATGACTTCAAAAGTATACTAAGCTCCTGAGAAATTCCTCCTCTGAGGATAATTACAAGCATCCCATAGATAAAACTTTATTTTTACCTATTACTCTAACATCAAAATAAATTGTTTGAAAAGCAATGGATACTGCCACAGATACATGAGAAAAGGGTCTGAGGGTTGATCTCCTATTAGAAGCTCTGAAGTCTAAAGAAACAAATGGAAAATGAATCTGGAGTCAGCGAATTCCTTTTGCATGGATTCCCTGATACTGAGGAGCTATGGATAGTCCACATTGTTGTCTTTTTAATAATTTATTTAGTAGCCCTCATTGAAAATCTCATCATCATCTATGTCATTGTTTATAGTCATCAACTCTATTCACCCATGTATTTTTTTCTAGTCAATCTATCCTTGCAAGATCTTGGCTCCATCTCTGTCACAGTTCCCAAGTCCATGGTGAATTCCTTGATGAACACAGAAGCCATTTCTTACTCTGGATGTCTTTGCCAGATTTTTTTCCTTGTTTTCTTCATGATGTCTCACTTCTTTCTCCTCTGTGTCATGGCCTATGATCGTTATGTAGCCATCTGCAGCCCACTGCATTATGAGACTATAATGAGCAAAAAAGCCAGCATCCAAATGGCAACCAGTGTCTGGATGGGTGGGCTGTCTTATTCAATGATCCATACAGGAAATTTGTTTACGATGAAGTTTTGCTCTAAAACCATCAATCAGTTCTTCTGTGAAATTCCTCAGCTGCTCAAGATCTCTTGCTCTGCCTCTTATGTTGCAGAAGAGTGGGTACTCATCTTGGGTTCTTGTTTAGCATTCATTCTTTTTGTTCTGATTGTTTTTTCATATGTGAGGATTTTTAAAGCAGTTTTGCAAATCCCATCTACACAAGGGAAGCAAAAGGCCTTCTCTACTTCTTTACCTCATCTCCTAGTCATTTGTCTGTTTTTGGTAAGTGGTACTTTTGCATACCTGAAACCCATATCCAGCTTCCCATCAACATCAGACATCCTGATTTCAACATTTTACTGTGTGGTACCACCAATCTTGAATCCATTGATCTATAGTATGAGGAACAAGGAACTCAAAATGGCTTTCTCAAAGCTGATCTTCAAGTTTTCTTCCAATACCTAACAAATTTTTCTCAATAAATGCTTTAAATTAATTCTTGAATACAGCACTGTATTACAACCAATAAATCTTAATTTAGGTAAAAATATTTTTTCAGACCAGCAACTAGCATTAAATCTTTGTGAAACAACATAAAAAATACAAGTATAGAATGCTATCATGTTAAATTCCATATTCCTGTTCCTTTAAAGGAGAAATGTATCCATTCATTATGATTTATATTACTTGTATTTTATTGCAGAAATAATATAAATATATAGAATGGTAATGTTCCTGTCTCTATATGGATTTATTTAAATATAAATTTTATACTGGCTTCCTTAATTGCTTTTTACAATTTACAGATGCATTTTACAACCATTTCCATTAATTAAATATGTATATCTAGATAATAATATCTAAAAATAATATTAAATAAAAATATATAAGATTATATTAAAAAAACAAAAACCAAAGTTGCTTTCATGCATCTCTGAAATTACTTAAGAAACCTAATTTGTGAATTTAAAACAGAACAGACTTGATCGTATTTATGGAACAGTGCTGGTGAATGGAAAGTGTCCAAGAAAATATTTGTTCAGCCAAAGATTTGTATTCATGCAGTTTATTATAAAACTTTTTCTTTAAAAACAAACATCCTAAATTGTATCATATAACAATATGAAAAAATGTTTTGAGAATTTTCATAGAGCATGACTATAAAAATATACATCATCTAAATACATTACAGTAAGTAAATTAAACCTTATTTAAAAAGTATCAATTTTATATCTTCAATGACAAGATAAGGAACCAAAATGTTAAGGTAGAGGATTTGCTCATTTACTAAGAACTAATTTTTTTGTGTTGAAAACAATATCTTGACATTTCAGAGTCCCCCATTGAGTATCTCTAGTTTGATTTCTAGTGACAACATGATGCATGTAGATAGTTCCCTTCAAAAATATAAAAAAATGATTTTGCAATTCTTCCTCCCCCCCCTCCTTGGTATAATGTGATGGTACTTCATACAAGCATAAAAATCTATAACAGCACAGTTAACAAATTAAACAAAATATTTTCATCACATAATGGAGATACATCTCATTATATACTGACCATTTTAATAAATCTGTATGTTTTATAAAATAAGCCAAAATCTAATGGATGTTACCTGGAGGATTATTTGGAATTTCTTGTTAGAAATTTGCATTTAATAATTATAGGCTTTAATAAGATTGTTAGTATGAGATGCTAACTATTTTCATCCAAGTATAAAATGTCTATATCTCAGAGTAAAAATTGATTTGACATTTTCTGTAGCTCATCTCCATATTAAAAAATCTCAGTAGTATACCTTTAGTATTAAATACAATGGCACTATCAAGTGCCAGGGAAATCAGCAGTTCAAACGATAATAAAGATTTATTGTGAGCTTAGGCTTTCTACAAAAATCTGAACCACTGCAAATTGCAATTTGTCCAAGCAAATTGGTGGTAGATAAGACTTCAAGGAATTCAAGGTAGGCTGGACTGATATCACGTTTGACCCCTCCCTCAGATTCAGCCTGGTCATCTCCTATAGATACCTGGGTACTCATCATTAATTGGTTCCAGAAGGCATGATAAGTACCAAAAAAAGATGAGTACCAAGCAATTTTTCCCATAAGGAATAATCTAGTGCTGTGGTGGTGAACCTATGGCACACGTGCCACAGGTAGCACACAGAGCCCTCTCTCTGGGCACATGCACCATCGCCCCAGTCCTAGGCCTTCAGTCCCATCCATAAGCAATCTGCATCAATACCTATGCAGGGTAAGGTTGCCGTGCCCACCCCTGCCGCCCCCAAGCATCAGAATTTCTAACTTCTCATGAGATCTCAAGAAGTTAAAAAGTCTGATGGAACTTTTGTTTTTACCCATAGTCCCACAAACAGGCGGCGGAGGCTGAGAAGAGAACGGAAAAACTGAATGCAGCTGAAAGGCAGGTTAGTAAAAAAAAACACTTGGGGGAGGTGAGTGCATCTGGGCAGGTGTGGCAATCTTACACTGCATGGTGGTGGGAGTGTGGGGTGTGTGCCATTCCCATGCCAGGCCAGATCACCTGCAGCCCCAGGGGTGCACCTTCTCCAATCATGCATCTCCCCCACACACATTCAGCAAGCAGCACAGGAAAGGATAATGGTGGGTGCGGGGGACCCATAAGGAGCTGCTCAAAGCAGGCGGAGGGGAGGCCGGGCACATTGTGGGTGTCGCTCCTTGCCACCTCTGTGCTGCTGCCACCACCACCACTGCTGCTTTGGCCAAAGTGATCAGCCAACACCACCACCACCACAGGCCTGCCCAGCTCTGCTGCTGCCATGCCACTGCCCCGCTCTGGCCCCAGGCACCACCTCTGCCCTGTGAAGTTGCCCCAATCACAACTGCTCTGAGCCCACAATCAGCCTCTGTGCCACTGCAACTGCCGTGGCCACCACCATGGCTGCTTTGGCGAAAGCAACCCAGTCATCACTGCAACCACCACATTCCTGCCTGGCTCTGCCGCTGCCATGCTACTGCCCCATTCCAGTCCCAGGCAGTGTCTCTGCCCTGCACTACTGCCCCGCTTGCGCCTGCTCTGAGCTCGCAATTGGTCGCCACCACAGCTGCAGGATGGTGCAGAAGTTGCACAACAGGGGCATGTATCCAAACAGCTTGGGCAAGAAGAAATTGGGCTTCATGGGGCTGGACCTCAGTGCCTCTGAGTCCTCCCATGACAAGGCCCTGCTGATCACAGTAGCAGCAAACATGGCTCAATCCTCAGCAAGCCCTGCTTGGCCCTCAGCGGGAAGCCACCCAAAAAGAAAGCCTTATACCGCAAGCTCCAAAATTCCCTCTACAACGTGCTGGAAAGGCAGTGTACTATTGTCTTGGAATAGAATTTCAGGGCAGGGACAAAAAAAAAAGTAGAGGATTTGCCCATGGAAGTATTATCTTGATCTTTTAGAATTCCCTTTGAGTATCCCTGGTTTGAGGTCTGGGGACAACATTATATATGAAAATAGTTTCCTTCAAAAAGTATAAAATGGGACTGCCACTGCCAAATTCTTCTTCTTCTTCTTCTTCTTCTTCTTCTTCTTCTTCTTCTTCTTCTTCTTCTTCTTCTTCTTCTTCTTCTTCTTCTTCTTCTTCTTCTTCTTCTTCTTCTTCTTCTTCTTCTTCTTCTTCTTCTTCTTCTTCTTCTTCTTCTTCTTCTTCTTCTTCTTCTTCTTCTTCTTCTTCTTCTTCTTCTTCTTCTTCTTCTTCTTCTTCTTCTTCTTCTTCTTCTTCTTCTTCTTCTTCTTCTCTTCACTTTTATATCTGAGCTATTTGCACAGGCTCTACTACATGTAATGTTGATATATTTAATCAAGAAAACAAAACCAAGCAAAAAATAATTTACTTTTGAAATTGAAATGAGCATAGAAATTTTAGGTAGTATAAACAAAACTCTAATCATATTTTTAAACAATAACATGAATTTAGAGCTGCTAAAGTAAACAAGGAAATATTTATACATACATACAGTAAGCATTCACATTCAGATATCTATCTACCTACCTAGCTACATACAAATACACATAGCTTCAGAATGGTAATTCTCATTTTTAAAGGTTTTCTTTGATATTGTTTATTATTTTATTTTATTTCAGTTCATTTACTAATTACTAATGAATCTTTTTATATAAAGAGAATAGAATATATAGACAAAAGGGCGCATGAATACAACTTTATCTTTTCCAACATCTATATTTACTTAAACACTGCTAAAGTGAACTAGACTCTTGAGAAATCATCCTTCTGAGGATAATTACAAACATCCCACTGATAAATGTCTTACTTATCCAGCACTCTTCTATTAGAAGAAATTCTTTGAAGAGTATTTCATTCCATTTTGAATACTGCCACAGGTACATGAGAAAAGGATCTTAAATTTGACATCCTAGTTCTGAAGTCTAAAGAACAGAATGGAAAATAAATCTAGAGTCAGTGAATTCCTTCTTAATGGATTCCCTGACACTGAGCAGCTACGGATAGTTCACATCATTGTTTTTTTAACAATTTATTTGATAGCCCTCACTGAAAATCTCATCATCATCATTGTCATTGTTTATAGTCATCAGCTCCATTCACCTATGTATTTTTTTATAGCCAATTTATCTTTACAAGATCTTGGCTCCATCTCTGTCACAGTTCCCAAGTCCATGATGAATTCCTTGATGAACACAGAAGCCATTTCTTACTCTGGATGTCTCTGCCAGGTTTTCTTCCTTGTTTTCTTCATGATGTCTCATTTCTTTCTGCTGGGTGTCATGGCCTATGATCGTTATGTCGCCATCTGCAAGCCACTACATTATGAGACAATACTAAGCAAAAAAGCTTGCATCCAAATGGCAACCAGTGCATGGATGGGTGGCCTTTTCTATTCAATACTTTATACAGGAAACTTGTTTATGGTGAAGTTCTGTTCCAGAATCATCAATCAGTTCTTCTGTGAAATCCCTCAGTTGCTTAAGATCTCTTGCTCTGACTTTCCTGTTGCAGAAGAATGGGCAGTCCTTTTTGGTTGTCTTTTAGCTTTTCTCTATTTTGCTCTAATTGCTTTATCTTATGTTGTGATTTTCAGAGCAGTGTTGAGAATCCCATCCACCCAGGGGAAAGAAAAAGCCTTCTCTACCTGTTTACCTCATCTCATAGTCATTTGCTTATTTTTGATAAGTGGTTCCTTTGCATACCTGAGACCCACATCCAGCTCTCCATCAACATCAGACATCCTAATTTCAACATTTTACTGTGTGGTGCCACCAGTCATGAATCCAATGATCTACAGCATGAGAAACAAGGAACTCAAAGTGGCATTCTGGAAGCTAATCCTCAATATTTCTTCTAACACCTTATCCAAAATTTCTCATTTTTGTGTGCCTTGATAAATGTTTTAACATGTTTGGCCTTTTTGTGGCATATTGGTGAATTATACATATACAAAACCATCTTGTTCTATGAATACCAATTAAAGGAAATTTATTCTATAGGTTAGGCTTCCTCCTTGTTAAATTGATAAAATTACTATACATTAATGTTGTCTTGTTTGTTTGTTTGCTTAAAACATTCTTATACAACACTGGGCAGTTTATAATTAAGAAGTGTTAATCTACTTTAAGATTATAATTGTCACAGACTAATATCTAGGATTAAATTTCTATGATACAACATAAACATATGCAGCCGAATGCTAACTGTAATGTTATATTTCATACACATTTTTCTCTAAAGGAGTAAGGAGTCCATTCATTATTATTGATATTACTTATGTTTTGTTGCAAATGCAGTACAAATGTATTGCAAATATGTATCAAATAATGCTCCTGACTTCATGTACCCACACACACACACACACACACTTCTAAAATTCTGTTTTATCTTTGTCATTACTGGATACTGAGTGTAGATTAATGAGCAAAATGAATTTAATATAAAATGAATAAGCAATTGCATTTTATTAAATAAAAAATTATACTGGCTTTTTAATCCCTTTTTTTTCCAAAGCAACATGGCTTATCTCTCTTTTAAAAACAATGGTATTTTATTTTATATGTTGTATATAGTATGTTTAGGTGTGTGTCATGTATGTGTTTCACTTTGAGAGCGGGCAACTAAATTTCATTTTTGATGTGTGCCGTTGTGCCCGCAGTAAAAATAAAAGACAATAAAAGCTTATCTATCTATCTATCTATCTATCTATCTATCTATCTATCTATCTATCTATCTATCTATCTATCTATCTATCTATCTATCTATCATCTATCTACAAAAATTGGAAATAAAAGATTTCCAGTTCCTTAGGTGGTTTTAGCCTTTATTTGCATTGAGTTCTTCCCAAAAATCTAGGTTATCATAATATATCAGTATAAGCGTATTTGCAGATCCAAGCAAAGTGGTCTTTTGCAATTGACAGGTAGAAATTTTGTCAACACATAGTCCATTTTAAAATACTTATTTTATCAGTGAGAGAAAATGGTAAGAAAAAATGGATTTCTAATGATGACATATAAACATAGTGGAGAATCTATCTACCTACCTACCTACCTACCTATCTATCTATCTATCTATCTATCTATCTATTATCTATCTATCTATCTATCTATCTATCTACCTATCTATCTATGTTTTCAGATACTTGTATTTAATTTCATGATTTGCAAAATCTTGGATTGTTTTCAGCATCAAATTTTAATTTCTTTCTGATAGAGTTATGTCATGGTGTTACAGCAAAGAATGTATCAAATTAAAGCTTTCTAGAGGTTTGAAATTTATTTTTACATTACTAACAATGAATTATTATTATGTGCATTAATCTATTTCCTAATCTTTTTTTCTTTTGTATCATTTAAAAACTTTAAACCCTCATCTCTATTTACTATAAATTGCAAATATACTCTGTCTATTTCTTCAGAATAATAAGAGTATAATACAAATAATTGATCATTAATAGCTGGGATGTAGGAGATGACCAGGCTGACCTGAGGGAGGGCTCAAATGCATCATAAGTCATGAGTCCCTGCATGTCTGCAAGAGATCTACATCCAGCCCATCTTCAATGCCTTTATTATCTCCCACTCATTCCTTGACCATTAGTCAAGGATCAAGATTCTCTACAAGACTCTTGTAGAGAGCTTAAATTTGCAAAAAAAAATGTATACTCATTTAAATTGCCTGAATCTCTTGATTTCCCCAGGTCTTGACAATTCACACATTATTAAACTTGTTTCTTTTGTATTTGTTAAATGAAGAAGTTAGGGGTTATTGTATGGATGAGGGGATACAGAGAGCAAGGACTCTGGCTGACCCTGAGAGCTAGCACTTGAGTACTGCCAGAGTTCTCTTCTCTCATTTACCTTTGATGGATGGTTGAATAGGGATGGCTGGGAGAGGAGCAGAGCCACTATCCCAGGTGGGAAGCAGATGATTTTCTTTTGGTATTTGGGGTGGGCCAATAGATTTAAGTGGTGATGGGGATGGGACAAGATGGGAGCAAAAGGATAAGCTGTTGAAGAGAAGACATCCCAGATATTTAATACTAGTGGCATGTCCCAGCCCTCTGACCTCACACCCAGACCCTGAACAATGGACTGTTGTATGCCTAAACCCTCAGCTACTGTTAATGAGTACCAAGTCAGTCAACAATTAGGCTCCCCATATTTTTGACCTCATTGGGAAAGAACTGTAAGAGATGACCAGGCTGAGCATGAGGGCAGGGCCAAATGCATGCATCATAAGTCTTGATGGTGATCATCATCAATCCCTATGTCACTGAAATAAACTTAAGTACAGCTCCCCTTTAAATCCTTTGACTCTTAGTTGGTGCCAATTTGTACTGACCATTAGTAATTCAGATTCTTGTGTATAGTTTGCATGGAATAAATTTGCAGTGTTTTTGAACGCTGTCCAGCTCCTGAATTCTTGCATCTGATAGGAACAAACTGAACTAGCATGCATCACTGTGACCTGGTTCAGGCCAGAGGGGAAAAATTCTTCTCTTAGAAATGTGTCCAGCAGACTTAGGATCTGGCACAGGGCAGGAGAGCTGGAATGGATATTGTTATCTGGGGATCTCTTTTGGTCTTCATGCTTCACAAGTTTTTGGGTGTGAGATCTTATTCCTAAAGCTGGTCTCACAGGATTAGTTGGGAGTGTTGCTGCTGTACCAGCCTCTGTGTTGCATAGCAACCACCTTGCAGGACCTGTTAGAGGCCATTCAGGGCAGGAGGTGGACTTCCCCAGCCTTAAGGACATTAGGGACTTCCGTCTATCATCTCAGATGGCCTGGGAATTCATGGCCACTATGGCAGCCATGGACCTATCATAGGTCATCTAAGACTTCATATAGGACAATAGTCACACTCCAGATATGATTTTATTGCTGAAGCAATGGCAACATGAACTGATGAGGGATTTGGGGATCAGACCTTGGGGAACTCATGGTCAGATCAGGCCCTCGTGGCTGTGAAATTTTCCAGTGCTGGTCCTCTCTGTCGGCAGGCAGGACTTATTTGAATGGCCCAGTCTCAGCAACTAATGGACCTGCTTCAGTTCCAGAAAGAGCTGGGGATATCCTGGGAATTATCCTATGCAGCCTTGTGGAGGCTTTGGTCACAATCTGGAATCATGAAGCAACTGCGGCCCTGGACAGGATTGCACCTGTTAGATGTCACCTGGCCCATCATTCCCAAAACTCCCAGTGGATTACAGGGGTGTGCAAAGAAATTTGTTGAAACTTGATGGATAATATCACTAGGATCTGTTTTCAGTTTGAGTCAAAGAGTGTAACAGTTCCATTGGAGATGGTTGGAGAATAGACTTGCCTGATTATCTGAGGCTGGTTTAGTCCTGTTAGACCTGAGGAAGTGAACAAGGTCCTTGGGGCTATCAAGGCAACTAGTTACTTATTAGATACTTATCCCTCCTGGTTAGTGAAAACTTTCTGGACAGGTGGGTCAAGGTGGTGATTAACATAGTGCTGCAAAAGAGGGCATTTCTGACACCATTTAAGGAGGATTTGGTCCACCCCCTCCTCAGGAAATGATCAGTTGACTCAACCTGTCTGAACAATTTTTATTCAATTTCCCACTTTTCTTTTCTAGGGAACACAGTGGGAAAAATGGTTGCCTTGCAGCTCAAAGATTTTTGGATTATCTGGACCCCTTTCAGTCAGGTTTCAAGTCAGATTACTGAGGGGAAATGGGAACACTCAATTGTTTTCTCTGAAAAATGTCCACCTTACTGAGGGAGAATATGAAGACAGGCAGACTATATATATTGCAGAGATGGAGATCAAGTGCAAGCAAAACACACAATAATTAAAAATTCAGAGAAAACAACAACATGAAATGGGCAAATGGACTATGCCTTTTTCCTCCCTTGAAAAGAAGGGATTGTCAGGAATGGAAGAAGATCTCTATATGGGTAACAATAAATTGGAACACTAAAAAAATAGAGCTCCAATTTCAGCTAGGAATAAATTAGAGCAAGTGAGCTTAAGTAACTTTGATCTCTAAGAAGAATTGATTGACAATATTGGAGCATCAAGGAGTTGCTAAAGTGGCATTAGTATGTAATACTCTATAGTGGTAACCAAAAATCTAAATATTTCCACATCTGCATGCAAGGTCTTCTATTAATCATTCATTCATATTTTAAAAAGGGGTTGCAAATGGTAATACAGCAATCATAGCCATGACTGTAAGAGGTAGAATATCATATCCTACAAAAAAGATAAAGAAAAGGACATGAGCATCACATCCAGAAAAAGAGATGAGGCCATATAAGCCTTATAAGTAGTCTAAATGAAGGAGCCAAACTTATAGAATAAATTCCATCTGGAGTGAATAGAGAAATGAGATTTATGTATTTTATCATTTTACTTATTTATTTCATTATTTCTGCTGAGTCTTTAAGTAAATTTTAAAAAGAGTGAAAATGTATAATTATACACATGTTAGAATAAAACAGAGCTGGAAGGGACCGTGGAGGTCTTCTAATCCAGCCTCCCTATATCTTCCCAGACAAGTGACTGTCCAGTCTCTTCTTAAAAACCTCCAGTGATGGAGCACCCATGAATTCTGAATGCAAGCTGTTCCACTGGTTATTTGTCCTCACTGTTAGGAAGTTTCTCGTTAATTCTAAGTTGCTTCTCTCTTTGTTCAGTTTCCAACCATTGTTTGGTACTTTGGTGAATAATATACCCCTTCTTCTTTGTGGCAGCCCTAAAGTGCTGGAATATTGCTATCATGTCTCCCCTATTTCTTCTTTTCTTTAGCATAGCCAGACCCAAGTCCTGCAGCTGTTCTTCGTATGTTTTAAACTCCAGGCCTTTGATCATCTTAGTTGCTCTTCTCTGATTTTTTTCCAAACTCTCAACATCTTTTTTGTGACATGGTGACCAAAATTGGCTGCAATATTCCAGGTGTGGTCTTACTAGGGTTTTATAAAGCAGTACTAATATTTCGTGTGATCTTGATTCTGTGCTTCTGTTTATACAACCCAAGATTGTATTAGCTTTTTTGGCTGCTGCACACTGCTGGCTCATGGTCAAGTGATTGTACTTGTACCTTTGATTTTTCCTGCCTAAAAGTAAAACTTTGCTTTTCTCTACACTGAAACTCATTTTGTTGGACAGGACCCATTGTTCAAATTTATCAAGAACTTTTTGTATTCTGTGTTTGTCTTCTGGGGTGTTAGCTAGTTTGATGTCATCTACAAATTTGATGAGTTCCCCTTCAATTCCCTCATCTAAATCATTTATAAAGATATTGAAGAATACTGGGGCTAAGACAGAATCTTGTGGTTCCACTTACATCTCTCCATGTGGATGTAGTGCTGTTGAGAATTACTCATTGAGTATGGTTTGTCAGCCAGCTACATATCCATCTGGTGGTAATGTTGTCTATTTTACCTTTTTCTAGCTTACCAAGAAGTAGGTTGTGGTCTACCTTATTCAATGCCTTACTGAAGTCTAAGTGTACTACGTCCACAGTATTTCACTGGTCTATTAGTTTAGTCACTTTATCAAAGAATGAAATAAGATTGGTTTGGCATGATCTGTTTTTGACAAACCTGTGCTGGCTATTAGATATAACTTTGTCTGCTTCTAGTTTTCACAGATCTGTTTTTTGATTATCTTTTCCAGGATCTGCCCAGGTATTGATGTTAAACTGATTGGTCTGTAGTTTCCTGGGTCTGTTTTTTCTTTCTTTCTTGAAGATGGGAACCACATTAGCCCTTTTCCAGGTATTTCTCCAGTGCTCCAGGATTTTTAAAAGATATGGTGCAATAGTTTTGAGATAACATCTGCCAGCTTCTTCAGAACTCTGTGATGCAATCTGTCAGGTCCTGGTGATTTATATTTGTCAAAGTCAGATAGTTGTTTTCTTACAATTTTTTGCTTTTTTAGTTTGTCTTTTGCTGTGGTTTTTGCAGTGGCTTACATATATGTAAAAATTCACATTCTGATATCTATCTACCTATTTACAAACATACATAGCTTCAGATTGGTAATTCTCATCTTTTTAATGTTTTCTTTGTTATCTTTTTCTATTTTATTTCAGTTCATTTCTTACTAAGAAATATCTTTATGCAAAGGAGAAAATAGACTATATAAACAAAAAGAAACATGAATAAAATTCTAAAAAGATATTTTCCCACAACTACATGGACTTACAGCTCTAATGTAAACTAGACTTTTGAGAAATCAGCCTCCTGAGAATAATGACAAATATCCTATAGATAAACCTGTGTTTTTAAATTAGTGCTCTCAGATTAAAAGAACTTCTTTGAACAGCATTTCATTCCCTCTTGACTACTGCCACAGATACACGAGAAAGGGATCTTATGTTTGATCACCTGTTACAAATTCTGAAGTCTAAAAAGAAGAATGGAAAATAAATCGAGAGTCAGTGAATTCCTTTTGCATGGATTCCCTGATACTGAGGAGCTACGAATAGTCCACATTGTTGTCTTTTCAATAATTTACATGGTAGCCCTCATTGAAAATCTCATCATCATCATTGTTATTGTCTATAGCCATCAGCTCCACTCACCCATGTATTTCTTTCTAGTCAATCTATCCTTGCAAGATCTTGGCTCCATCTCTGTCACAGTTCCCAAGTCGATGCTGAATTCCTTGATGAACATGGAAGCCATTTCTTACTCTGGATGTCTCTGCCAAGTTTTCTTCCTTGTTTACTTCATGCTGTCTCACTTCTTTCTTCTTGGTGTCATGGCCTATGATCGTTATGTAGCCATCTGCAGCCCACTGCATTATGAGACTGTACTGAGCAAAAAAGTTTGCATCCAAATGGCAACCAGTGCATGGATGGGTGGCCTTTTCTATTCAATACTTTACACAGGAAACTTATTTACAGTGAACTTCTGTTCCAGAATCATCAATCAGTTCTTTTGTGAAATCCCTCAGCTGCTGAAGATCTCTTGTTCTGACTCATATGTTGCAGTAGTCTGGGCTCTAACCTTTGGTTCTAGTTTAGCTTTTTTTTATTTTGCTATAATTGCTTTTTCTTATGTTCAGATCTTCAGAGCAGTGCTGAGGATCCGATCTACCCAAGGAAAGCATAAGGCCTTCTCTACTTGCTTACCCCACCTCATAGTCATTTGTCTGTTTCTGATAAGTGGTAATTTTGCATACATGAGACCCATATCTACCTCATCATCAACATCAGATATCCTGATTTCTATGTTTTACTGTGTGTTGCCACCAGTCATGAATCCACTGATCTACAGCATGAGGAACAAAGAACTCAAAATGGCATTCAGGAAGCTGATCATCAATATTTCTTTCAAGAACCTGCCACAAATTTCTCATTTTTGTGTAATTTAATAAATGCTTTAAATCATTTGACCATTAGGTACAAAAGTGTAGTGATTCACCTATTGCTATGCATATCAATTGATAAATTAACTGAATCAATGTGTTAGGCTTTATCCTTATGAAATTGAGAAAACTACAATGCTGTTATGTACTTATGTAGCCTTGTTTTTTGATTGTTTAAAAACATTTGTTTACAACTTTAGGCAGCTTACACTCAATAAACATTAATCTAGTTAATAATATGATTGTCTCAGATCAGCATTTAGGATTAAATCCTTGTGATACTACATAAAGTAATACAGTTGAATGCTAACTGTGCTGTTAAATTTAATACACTTTTTCTCTAAAGGAGAAATGAATCCATTTGTTATTATTTATATTACATAATAGACATGAATGGAAAAAACATTAGATTATGTTCTTGTTTATAGACGCATTTCTTTAAATATACATTTTATGCTGGCTTTCTTAATTCCTTGGTATGGTACAACAATTATGCAAACTTTCTTCTTTTCAATGGCAATTAAATCCAGCATGTACCATCAATTTGTATTCAGACTCCCACAATATTTTAACCTGCTCATTTTTAATTCTTTTTTTAATTATATGTTCCCACCAATTATTCATTATTGGCATATGATAATTCTCATTTTTCTTTGACATTCTTAATCTTTTTAATTTCAATTCATTTCTATCTAATGAATAATTTAGGAAAAGATAAGAGTTATCAATCTGAAGTTATATAGGTCTGTATGTAGGTAGTCAGATACATAGATATCATAAATTTTCACTTTTAAAAAAATCACTTAAAGGATCAGCTCAGATAATATACTATACAGAAATTTGTATGACACTGATGATACATAAATATATTATTTTAATATTCCACAAACTACAGTGTATGAAGTTATTTTATTTTGCCCAAAGAACCATAAACATTTTATTGATAAAAGTATGAAAATATACATCTTACTTTTGCTCTTCAATTTACTTTTTAAATGTGAAATTGAGATAAGAGGTGTGGGATAGTTATGAATCAACAAAAAAGTGTGACAGCCTGCTATTACACATTGCTTTGTAATATTCATCACATATACCCAAACAGGTACTCTGTTCTTTTTAGTTTTCAGTAGAAGCACATTGGCTAGTGATTCTGAAAAGGAATGGGTAGTTTTAAGCTGCTAAAGGGATTTGGTTTGAAAGATTTGAAGTCACCTGGAGTGATCTAGGTTGAGTTTCAGAGAAGATGGCCCAAAAATTACAGGTTTAAGATTGAATCCAAATCTTGCAAATCCAGGAAGAACAATGAAATCTTTTGACTAATCTCAAATGGTTTGTAGGAGAATTAAGTCACCTGGAGGCGAAGGAACCACAGTCTACAAATCAAAGAGACTCAAAGTCTGAAAAAAGGGGTCCCAGATAGACTTAGATCTCAGTTGATCTAAAACAGTGATTCTCAACCTTTCGTCACCAAAGACCCCTTTAAATGTCTTTTGTGGCCACAGACTATGGCCATAAACCATCAAGATTTAACTTAAGATTTAAATCATAACATTTCTTCAAGCTTTTGAGGATCTCCCCCAGGGGTCCCAGGACCACATGTTGAGAACATTGGTCTAAGGGATAGTGATATAGAATTATTAATAAAGAAAATTACCTCTACCAAAATGCTGACACTTTAAAATAGACTTTATAATATCTGTGAGACAAAATGGTAAGAAAAAGTGGATGGATTACTATTGTTGACACCTAAAGGTAATGGATAAGACACTCATTTATTTTAACATTGAATAAAAAAGTTTTGTTCCTCCCCCAGTTTCCCATAAAAAAAAATAACCCACAGGCTTTCGTACTTCCTTCTTAATTAGGTTTTTAGTCTAAAATGGTAATATTTTCCATTAGCTATAATGATTATGTCTTTGCTTACATATATGCATTCTAGGTTTTTTTATGATAAAGCTTCTTGTTTGTGTGCAATGTATTTAACAGATTAGAATTAAACAGAAAATTAAACTGAAAATTGCTGAAAGATACTCTTTTGTCTTATAAACTTGGGAGAGAAAGGAGAGAATGTAATGTTTTACCTATAGCAGACCTTTTATTCTCTCCCTGAAATTACAATACCTATATTCATATAACGAATATATGAAGAGTAATCCTGCTGTAGACGCAATGCAGATTTTTAAATATATATATATATATAAATCCCTATCTTCCCACAAGCAACCAAAATACATGCATGTCAGGGGGCATGGAAAATTTCAGTCCAGACTTGTATGATGAATCATGTGAGATTTGCACCATCACTCCATCGAGCATCCTGTACTGTGCTGTTCTTACTATTATTGTGACTGTTAAACATTAACATTGCTTATCCCTGTTTTTTAAAAAAATAGTTCTGCATTATTATATACTCAAAAATGTGTAATAACAGCTATCAGTTTGTATTCAGAATCCCAAAATATTTTAACCTGCTCATTTTCAACTATTTTTTCAGTTATATGTTTGCAACAATTTTCCATTAATAGTATATGATAATTTTTATAGATATTCTGAAGTTGAGGTTGTTGATGATGATCATCATCATGATGTTATTGATAATTGTTTACTTTGGAGTAGACTATTACACTGGTATATCCTCCTGAAAGAATGGGGAAGGTAAAATCTATCTAAAGTATTCATCTAACCATTATCTGTATCATTGTCCTGTGTAAATTGTACAAGGCCATAGCAAACACTTCTCGTTTATTACAAACATAGTATGAATTGTTTTCTTCTTTCCTTCCTTCCTTCCTTCCATTCCTTTTTAAACCATCTATCATCTTTCATAAACTGTCCTACATATTAGAAAGTGAATATGGAATATAATTATTGCTGCTATTTTTACCACCATCAATACCACCACCACACCACTAATACTAGTACTAGTATGAGTACAAGTACTAGTAATGGAATACTGTACCGATTCTGGTCACCGCAATATAAAAAAGATGTTGAGACTCTTCAAAGAGTGCAGAAAAGAATAACAAAAATTATTAGGGGGCTGGAGGCTAAAACATATAAAGAATAGTTGCAGGAATTGGGTATGTCTAGTCTAATGGAAAGAAGGACTAGGAGTAACATGATAAAACTTTTCCAATATTTGAGAACTCCTACAAAGATGAGGGGGAGTCAAACAATTTTCCAAAACACCAAAATACAAGACAAGAAGCAAAGAGAGAAGCAATCTAGAACTAAGGAGAAATTTCCTAACGGTGACAGCAATCAACCAGTGGAATAGATTGTCTTCAGAAGTTGTGGGTGCTCCATTACTGGAGGCTTTCAAAAAGAGAAGGACAACCATTTGTCAGAAATAATATAGTATCTAGATGTTATTTATGGCATTAAATGCTCCATTCATTAATAGTTCAAATAAATATATAATAAGGAGCCTTACACTCTCTAATATTTATAAAAAAGAAGATTTTTTTTTTCAAAATAGGACTGTGTTATATTCCATTTTGCTTCTTACCTTTTCTTTGAGTGAACAAGGTAAATAGTTAAAGACTTCAATGAACTGTAATACTGAACCTCTGATTTTCAACTCAGGGAGATTTTTTTTTCTCCTTATGCAGGGTTTTAGTTTATATTATGTGTTGTTCAGTATACAGTATATGCATTCCTCGGGATAATTTACAATGATGCAGAATGATTCAAACTAACACTATCTACTAAAATAAGTGAAAAAACAGTATAAGAATAGAACGAAGCTATTCTTATACTGTTTTTCACTTATTTTAGTAGATAGTTGGTGGGACAATATTGGAAGAAGCCAGAATTACCATCTATTGAAGAATGGACTTTGAAAGTTATAAATTTGGCAGAAATGGCCAAAATATCTGCATATTTGAAGGATCATTCAAATGAAAAATATATGTTGGACTGGAAAAAATGGATAGAGTATATACAAGGGAAATACCAATTTAAGAAATTGTATTTACTACATAGTTAAATTTTTATATGTTGGAACAAAAATATAGTTAAATTATTATTAGGTATTATATAATAGTTTTGTTTAGTTTAGTGGGTTTTCTTGTGTTTTACCCTGTATTCACTTTGGGAAGTCGGGGGGTGGGTGGCTAGGGGGTTGTATTGCTATACTCAACTGCATTGTTGGTAATATATAAGAATGATATATTTAATAGATATATGAGGGGATGCTCGGGTAGTACCTCTGGACCACATCTGGAGGGGGTAGATGGAGGAGTGAAGGTGGAGGGAAGTAGGTAGGTAGGAGGAGAGGAGGGAGGAGAGTGAAGGAGGGAGAGAGAGGGTGGGGGGATGGTAGTAGGTAGGGAGGAAGAAAGAGGGGGATGTGGTGAAGGGGGTGCTCCCGAGCAACACCCACAGTTATATTAAGTATTATAACAGAATGTACGCTTTGTTTTTTTTATGGGAGAAAGTTGTAAAAGATTGTATTAGTTGAGTGGTATTTCATTTATTTTTCTTTCTTGTTTATTATAAAATTAATAAAACTTTTTCCAAAAAAAAAAAGAATAGAACGAAGCTGAACTTCCAGCACCTTTATTCAATTTTTTGTCTAAACCATACAGAAAATCTTAGTTTCTTATATTTTGATTAATTGTTTTTTCATTATAACTAATGTTTATTCAATAACATGCCTCCTTTCTTTTTAGGGGGAGTGATAAATCATTACTAGGCATTAGTGATGGGATTCAAATAATTTAATAGTTCTCAGAGCTTTAAGAGCTTTCCCGGTCATTATTTGATCTGTATAGATAGATAGGAAAAAGTTCCAGAGCCACAGCCCCAGGTAATACTTGGCCTTGTACCCTTTCCCATGTGCCCCAATTCGAAAACTAGAGAGATGAAGTGTCTATTCCTGAAATTACTTCTGAAAAGCTCCACCTAGTTTTCACCTGAGTGACATGATCAAAGGCACCACATCTCCATTTGGTTCCCATTGCTCCTCTCTTGGACTTTTTGGGGAGGGTTTTTTTCCCCTGCCTGGAAGGAAGTTGAACAAAACCCAGATGTGTTCCAGAAAACACAGATTTATCATAACAAATTCGCTGAACTCAACAAAAAAATAGATATCAGTTCTGCCCAACCGGTGCGAACCGGCTGAATCCCGCCACTGCTATGCATAAAATTATATTTGAGAAATTAAGAATAAACAAGTTTCAGACATTGATTTTGTCATTACATCAGTTCAGTGAGCTACAAAAAATATTGTTGATACTCATATAGTATATATCGGAAATCTTAATCCCTTTGTGAAAAAATAGATTTCTTTATTGTCTCAACCAACCCCCATTCATTCCTTGATTTTAATCAAGAACCATCCATAAAATGAACTTTGCTTATTCTCTTCACTGCCTCCAACCAAAATTAAATATTATGTTACAGGTTAGGCATACATTATTCCATCACTTTGTGATGTTAAAAGTTAAAAGTTAAGATAGGATAATACATGATTTAGGGTTAGGATTAGGGTTAGAATAAGCGTTAGAGTTGAATTATTTTCATCTAATAGTTCAAACAACTAAAAAGATATGGCTTTTAATCCAAAGATTGTTTCTTTTTAAATGGCAGAATAGCATGTGTTCTGTTCTGATTTTCTTTATCACCAAGAAGAATTTAGGAAATTAGGCTTTAAAAAAAATTGTGATTTAGATTTGGGTTTTTCATCTTTCTTCCTGGGTAGTGGGAGAAGAAAGCTCCTACAATATTTTTAGATTATTGATGCAATAAACTATAGGAGTCAATGAGGTTATAATATGGGAATAGCTCATGTGATATAAGCAATATTTTAGCACCAGTAAGGGGTCAAATAATTTAGTCATTGAGAGGAAATTGGGGCATTGAGATATTTCTTCTCTGAAAAGTTTCCATTCTATTAGGGAAAAATATGAAGAGAGAGAGACACACACAAATGTGCTTTTTCAAAAGGCAGCTGTTTTGCTTGAAGACTTTTCACTTCCAAGAAGCTTCTTCAGTTCACAGCCATGACTTATAATATCCATAGAGAAATAGAAATACACACACACACACACACACACAAATACACTATATAAATATATACACACATAAAACAAACACACAAACATACATGTAATACATACATTCATATACACATATGCATAAAAAGAAATGTTTACTTCCAGTTTATTTTGCATCCTACTCCAGTAAATTAATAAGATTTTATGTTTTTCTTCTTTCAGCTATTGCTGAAATTAACATTTAACACTGGTTTTCTAAGATACAGTAAAGGCTACATAATGAAAGATTCATAGCAACACATAAATGAATAAGAATGTAGAAGAAGCTTAGAAATGTAACAGCTTTGATAGAGCATTTTTAATTTCTTTATTTCTCAGGCTATAGATCAATGGATTTAGCATGGGTGGAATAATGGAGTATGTTATAGTTATTGCCAAATCCAGATGGGAAGGTTTCTGAGGTGATGATCTAAGATAAGCAAAAGTCACAATAGTTACAAATACAGAGAAAACAATGACATGAGGTAGACAGGTGGACAGTGCCTTTTTCCTCCCTTGAACAGAAGGAATTCTCAGGACAGCAGAGAAAATCTGTATATAGGTAGCAACAATAAAAATAAGGATGCCAATCCCAGCTAGAGCACTAAAAATAAGGGATCCGATTTCAGCTAGGAATAAATCAGAGCAAGCAAGTTTAAGCAAATGTGGGATTTCACAGAAGAACTGATTGACAACATTGGAACAGAGAGGTGTTGCAAAAGTGCCACCAGTATGTAACACACCATAGAGAAAACCAGCAATCCATACACTTCCAACCATTTGCCGGCAAGCTTTCCTATTCATTATCAGCTCATATTGCAAAGGGTTGCAAATGGCAACATAGCGATCATAGCCCATGACTGTAAGAAGGGCAACATCACATCCTACAAATGAGATAAAGAAAAGGACTTGAGCCACACATCCAGAATAAGAAATATATCTGTTATTCAACACATAATTGATCATGGTATTTGGGATAAGAACAGAGACAGAAGCAATATCCTGGATGGCCAAATTCATTAGAAAGAAGTACATGGGTGTGTGGAGATGGTAATCAAAAACCACCACAGAGATAATAAGAAGATTCCCTGTTAGGGTCACTAAATATAAAATCAGAAATAAACAGAAATGTGCAATTTGCAGTTCTTGGATTGCTGAGAATTCAAGGAGCAGAAATTCAGAGATAGATGATTGATTTGCCATTTGTTAAAATTAATTACTGAGAGCGAATGCATGAGCTGCAAGAAAACAAAAAGATAAATATTAAATTCAGAGCCTCTTGTAAAATAACATTTGCATTTGAATATGAACACTTCTGGTGATGGAGGGAAGACATGAAAAAAGTTGTAAAATGTGTATTGGATGTTGATTATCAAAATGTTTTCAAGATTTTTATACAAGATCAAATAAACATGTAATTAAGGAATATATTAACAAATGAATAACAGAATAATTAATAATATTTCCTGGATAGGAAATTATACATTATAATTAATAAAATGCAGAAAATATTAGAATCTCCTTGGTCTAACACAATCTTGTAGAGAAAGATTTTTTCCACTACACTAACAATTACTGTAAATATTGTACAGTGTATGGGTTCATTTTCCATTATAAAAGAAGAACATAAGAGCAAGAAATGAACTGAATTAAAATATAAGACAATATAAAAAACTATAAAACAATGGGAATTATCATTCTGGAGTTCCATATATATTTATGTATGTAGGTAGATAATTACCTATCTGAATGCAAATCCTAGAAGTACATGTGTAAATTCATGTTTTTGAATTTACTTCAGATGTTTTTTTGTTCATTTGTTTTTTTGTTGTTATTTAAGTTGTTCTCTAGGTTATTTTGTGGGAAGGGAAGGGGAATATTATTGAGATTCATTAAGAATAACAATCTAGAGTACACTTAATTATACTCTATAGTAAAATGTTTTGACATTCCATAATATTCTTACTCTTCCAAAATTGCTTAGAGTATTCAGCACAGTTACTTAATATAAAACATTGGACAGAAGACTGTATTTGCTTGGTGGTATTTATTTGGCATGATAATTTTTATATGCAAATTAGGTATAATAGATGACCTCAGTGGAAATAATGGAATAATCTAGAAAAAGACTCCACACAAATATAACAGATGTTAATACTATATAAATAAATTATTTAAATAATTTATAAACAACTGAGTACAAAGCTATTTTCATTCTGTTCTAAGAACAATAACCAGTTTATCAGTAAAATTATTAAAACATAAATCTTACTTTTTCTCTTCATATATTTTATTTCCACATGGAATTTCTTCTCTAAGTTTTGGGCCCCTTCAAAGCAATGTGTTCTTCTGTTCACTTGTGAAGTTATATATGCTACATACAATCCCCTCCTCTCTTTTTCTCTTTCAGACAATCAAAAGGTTTTTCTGCATTTGCATATCAAGTAGTTACTGTGGGACACCTATTATTATGAATAAGTGTTATGTTTGTCAGAACTTATTCTCAACGTTTCAGCAGAGACTCAAACCTTTATTCCTGGGGAATTCATTCTGAAAGTTAATGCAAATGAATAACGAGAAGGATTTACTTTCTGGTTGATGCAGCTACTAATTACAATTGTTAAATAACTGTATTAGCTCAAAGGATACAAAAAGATAAAACTGAACACAAATGTCTCCTCAACCAATACCTTTATATGGTACCAAAAGTACTTAAAACATTAAAATGTACAGAGTAATCTGTTGTGTCCTGAGCTTGAAAATGCAAGCTCGGGACATTGCAAGGGTCCCAGGGATTGCAGAAGCTGCCCGGGACCAGACTGAGTGGTGCCGGCCTTGCGCACATGCGCAAGGCGGGAAAAGTACCTGGTGTTGTTGCCATTGTGTTCAGGGATCTTGGCGTATAAAAGGAGGCCTGCGAGCCTCTGCTCTTTGTTGCTGTTGTGGCTGAATTGGAAATAAAGAGTTGTTCTATACAAGATGTGTCTTCATCATTTGCCATTACTAGAAGGACTTAACACTGGTGACAAAGGTGGGATACTTTACAAGCTAAACAGAAGGAAGCTGTAAAGACTCACCCAAAGAAGTCCTGAAGAGGAAAGACGGCATTAAAATCAGCATCCATCCTGCCAGTATAGCATTGCTGGAGGGTGAGCTCGGCTGAAAGACCCCTTCCCTAAGAGAAGTGAGTGGTGAAGTACAACTGAGGATGACAAATATTGGCCGCTTATCTGAGTTCGATGTCTCACACCCGAGAGATGGGAATCCTACATTGCAAGGGTAGAGAATTATTTCAAGGTGAACCAGATCAGAGAAGATGGTCTGAAGGCTGCAACCCTGTTGTGCATCTGTGGGCAGGAAGCCTTTGAGATAACAGAAAATCTGGTGGCTCCTGCCTCTCTGACTTAAAGAAACTTCTGAAAGAGCATTTCCAGCCCAAGTTGTCCATCATTGCATGGAGACACACATTTGAACAAAGGGATCAGAAGGTAGGTGAATCTGCTAAGGACTTTATTGCGGCCTTGAGGAGGGCAGCCAGACCGTGCGAGTTTAAAGACTTGGAAGAAAGGCTGCAATGGTTTTGTATGCGGTTTAAGAAACAGAGACTTACAGCAGAAGATCTTTGCTAAAGAAGATATTTCTTTCCAAGATGCTCTGCGAGAGGTTACAGCAGAGGAAGTGGCAGGCAGGACGGTAAAGAACTTGCGGCCCACCAGAAGCTCTCCAGAAACGGTCACCATTCATCAGGGAGCTGTGCAAGGAGATTCGGAGACAGATCCTGAAGAAGAGGTGGATAAGAGTTACCAAGCAGCTGAAAGAAGGCAGAAGGAGCGTACGGAAAAGACCCCAACAGTTCTCCAGTGCTTCGGGTATGGAGGACGCCACAAAAGAACTGACTGCAGGTTCCGTTCCGCCATCTGCAGAACATGTGGCAAGCAAAGCCACATTGCATCCATCTGTTTGGGTCGACCGAAGGTACAACCTCATGAAGAATTGCGTCTGAAAGGTACTAGGGTCCCCAGCCAAAATAGGGTGGGTTTCTGCACATTGCGCAGAAGTATTTTAATGACAGGCACACACAAACCCCTAAAGAAGAAACTGTCCCTTAAAGTAAGATTGCAAGGAGTCCCTTTATCCATGAAGTTGGACACTGGGTCTGCTCTCTTCATAATTTCCCTCAACACATTCAGGAAAATTTGCAGTAGCAGTGGCCCCCGAGTTAAACTCAGGCCATCCAATGTAATACTTAAAGACTTTCAGAATTCTAAGGTGTATGTTAAAGGGGAGGCCACCCTTAAAGTACAGTACAAGGATTTTGAAGGTCCCTTAGATGTATTGGTTGTTGGGTATGAATGCACAAGTCTCATTGGACTTGATTGATTCGAGGACTTGGGAATCCAGGTTACAGGGCTGAACAATTTGCAAACCCGGAGCCTGCCAGAAGTCTGCAGGGAGTTTGCAGATGTGTTTAGTTCTGAACTTGGATCTTGCAAGGGGCCTCTAGTCTCATTACAGTTAGACCCAAACATAACACCCATTAGGGTTAACCCTAGAAGGATACCTTTTGCCCTCAAGGGTAAGACTGATGCTGAACTGGACAAATTGCTCCAACAAGGCAGTTTAGAACCTGTAGATTCTAGTCCATAGTAATGCCCCTAAAGGCTAATGGGGACATACGTATATGTGCAGACTACAAGTGCACACTAAACAAGACACTGCAGCAGCATGCTTACCTAGCCACATTCTGGCTTCCCTCAAGGAGGGATGGATTTTTGCGAAGCTTGACTTGGCACAGGACTATCAACAGTTGCCTGTTGATGAGGCAGCTGCGGAGGCTCAAACCATTGTGACCCATAGAGGAGCTTTCAAAGTAAAAAGATAGCAATTTGGGGTGAATTTAGCCCCTGGCATATTCCAGAGTGTCATGGAGAACACTCTGCGGGGTATTCCTGGAGTTTGTCCATATTTTGATGATGTTCTTTTTGCTGGGGAATCATCTCAAAACTTGGCAGAGAGATTAAGAGCTGTTTTGCTTCGTTTTAGAAGAGCAGGCCTTAGGTTAAAGAAGGACAAATGTAAGATTGGAGTCAATTCTACTGACTTTTTGGGATTCAGGATAGATGCTCAAGTCATTCACCCTTCTGAAGCTAAATTAAAAGCTATTCAGCAGGCCCCAAGCCCTAAGTCTAAGGGTGAGTTGCAAGCCTTCTTGGGGCTATTAAACTTTTACCATGCATTTCTGTCACACAACGCTGCTATATAGCTGAGCCCTTGCACAGGCTTTTAGACAAACCGGCCTGTTGGCAGTGGACCAAAGTCCACGAGAAAAGTTTCAATGAGGTTAAAGCCATGCTTACTTTTAATGCAGTGCTAGCTTACTTCAATGAGCAGCTACCTGTTTGCATTGCCTGCGATGCATCTCCATATGGGGTGGGAGCAGTACTTAGCCACCTGAAGGCTGATGGGACACAGGTCCCTGTGGCCTATTACTCCAGGACACTGTCTTCTGCTGAGCGTAATTATGCTCAAATTGAAAGGGAAGCATTGGCTATTGTGGCAGGCATTAAGAAGTTTCACGATTTCATATATGGCCACCATTTCACGGTCTATACTGACCATAAGCCTTTGTTAGGGTTGTGCACAACTACCAAACAGACTCCTCATATCCTGTCTCCTTGTATGTTGAGATGGTCCATTTTCATGTCAGCATATGACTACATGTTAATCCATAAGCCTGGAAAGGAAATGGGTCATGCAGATGGCCTGAGTAGATTACCCCTGCCTAACTTGCAGACTGCTCCTGTTGTTAATCTTCTGTCCATTCAAGAGCTGCCTGAGTCTCCCCTCAATGCTAGGGATGTGGCTGCTGAAACTGCCACTGATCACACACTTACATGCGTGCTGACATGGGTGTTCTCAGGTTGGCCTGACTTGTGCCCTGATACACAGTTCCAAACTTTCTGGCACAAGAGGCATGAGTTGTCCACATTCAAGGGATGCCTGTTATGGGTTAGTAGGGTAGTAATCCCAGCCTCATTGAGGTCTAGAATCTTAATCTCTCTACATGAGGGTCACCCTGGCATAGTTAGGATGAAACCACTTGCGCGCAGCCATTTGTGGTGGCCTGGCCTGGATAAAGCCATCGAGACACAGGTGCATGGGTTCCATGTGTGTCAACAGTCCCAGCCTGAAATGCCTCAGGCCCCAGTTCATCCGTGGTCTAGGGTACATATAGATTATGCTGGGCCCTTTCAGGGGCAATTCTTCCTGATTGTTGTCCATAGCTATTCAAAGTGGCTAGAGGTTGTTCCTGTGTCTTCCACTACTACCGCCAAGACTATCCAGGTATTGAGAGGAATTTTCGCAGCTCATGGCCTTTCAGATGTTCTGGTTTCAGATAACAGTCCTCAATTCACCTCTTCTGAGTTCCAGGTTTTTCTCCAGGCCAACCTGATCCGCCATGCAACTTTGACTTCTTTCCACCCATCCACCAATGGAATGGCAGAGCGAATGGTGCGCATCACCAAAGATGCCCTCAAGAAACTGACTTATGGTAACTGGCATCACAGAGTAGCTGATTTTCTTCTTGCACACCCCACCACACCTTGCACTGCCACAGGAAGAGCCCAGCTGAACTTCGCTGGGGTCGCCACCTCATTACTAAGTTAGACAGGCTGCACACAGACGGGACCGGGTGGTGTCTCAGGTGTCACAACCACAGGCACCGAGGAGACTTCAAGTGGGTGATCCGGTCTGGACTCAGAACTATGGGCCTGGTCATACCTGGGTACCTGCGGAGGTCTGCAAGGTCTCTGGACCTTTGTCATATGAAGTGAATTTGGAAGACGGCCGCGTTCTTTGGCGGCACTTAGATCAGCTGTGTGCAGGGATGGACTCTCACCCTTCTTCTCCTGGCTCTGCTCGGGGGGGAGGAAGGTTATAATGTGCATTCTAAGGATCAAGGTCAGCAGCCATCACAGGCCAATGATGAGTACAGGGGTAACACATCACAAGGTTCTGCAAGTGCTCGGAACAGGATTTCATGGGACACGGGGTCATCCCACACACCCACACTTACTCCAGCCAGGGAGTCACTCTGGGGATATCCACATTACTCATACACAACAGACAGTACTCCTGCAGGGAGACCAACTGGGGGCATCCACACAACTCAAATCCTACAACTGCCAACGCAGTATGGGAACTGGCCCTATTCTGCAATTGCTCCCAGAAAGAAGTCTGTTGGGATGGGGGCTAACAAAGGGGCCACCCCTGCATTGGGCGCCTCTGGCATGGCCTTGGGATCCACTGGGTTCAGGGATCTTGTAGCTACCCCGGACTCTCCATATGCTGGCCTTGGAATCGAGGGGCAGTGTTCCCAAGACAGGTCCATTGTGGATCCGGGTAAACCACCCCTCAAGGGGATGCTGGTTTGGGCTCAGAGGGTCCAGCCAGCCAGCAGATGGGCAGGTCGACCAGGTATTTGCGGCAGCAAAGTTCTGACCTACTGAGCCTGTCAGGCAAGCAGGTGGGTCAGGCAACAGCACCAGGGTCACCTGGGGCAATTGGGCAGCAATGTCTTAGCTTACCCAATCTGGAGGGAGAGCAAGGAGACAAGGCAAACTTTCCCGGTCCGAGGAGCTCGCAAAGGACCAAGTGCTTTCAGATTTTGTGAAGTTGCTGTCCAGTTCCAGGGGTAATACTCCTATAGTCATTGACTAACAATGTTATTTTGTTTTATTTATGATTTCGAGTATATTCATCACCAAAAGAAAGGTAGAGGAACTTTGATTGAAGGCAACCTCAAGTATTCCCGGCCATACTTGGCTGTGAGAAGGTATGACACTCTTCCCAAAGAAGAATGTTGAAGTGTCAGGAGTGTTTCAATCTAGGGGGAGGGGTGTTGTGTCCTGAGCTTGCAAATGCAAGCTCGGGACATTGCAAGGGTCCCGGGGATTGCACATACTGAGTGGTGCCGGTGTTATTGCCATTGTGTCTGTGGATCTGGGCATATAAAAGGAGGCCTGCATGCCTTTGCTCATTGTTGGTGTTGTGGCTGAATTGGAAATAAAGAGTTATTCTATACAAGATGTGTCTTCATCATTCGCCATTATTAGAAGGACTTAACATAATCCATTGTGATTTTCCCTAAAAAATAGGTTGCTTGTTTATATTTTTAAGTCACATGTTCTACACTACATTACACTCATATCTTTGAATATAAAACCAATGTATTGCAAATGACTATGATTCTACTTCCAGTTAAGAGTCATCTTGAGGGGCAGTGTGAGAAATGACAAAAGTTACATTATGTTGGTATGATAAATGCTGCATCTCTTTTATTTGTGCATTCTGACATTATACAATGAGGAATCACTTTTATTCCAGTTTCTATTCATTCAACCATATCAAATAGAATTGGAATGCTGCAGATCCCTTCAGCCAGAGAATGTCAGTTAACAGGGACTAGAAGACCAGCTTTTTCTGCAGCAACCCATGCTCTGTAGAACATCCTCTTTTTGAGATTAGAATGGCCCTAACACTGCTAACCTTCCTTAAAGCTTTAAAATCTGACTATACTCTGGAGCCTGGAGTGCTACATGTGTCAAAAGCTTCAAGGCTGGCTATATTGTCAACAGACCAAATGCCTTGCTTTGAATGTACTCAAATTAGATGTTTTAATGTTTTGTTATTGTATTAATGCATTTTACTCTTTTTATTGTTTAAAATGATTTTAAGATTTTAATTGTAATATATGTTTAGAATTTTAAGTCACCCAGAGTCATTTGCTGAGATGGGCAGCTATAGAAATCTAATCAGATAAATAATATATTAGCAATAGCTCTAGACATAGCACTTAGAACTTTACTGTTTTATAGTACTTTACAGCCCTCTCTTAGCAGTTTACAGAGTCAGCATATTGCCCCCAATAATCTGGGTCCTCATTTTACTGACCTCAAAAGGGTGGAAGGCTGAGACAAACCTGAGCCAGTCAGAATCGAACTCCTGGCAGTGAGCTGAGTTAACCTGCAATATTCAATTCTAATCACTGCACCAACATGGCTCTTAAAAATGCACTCATATATTTAACCCTCAGTTTCTTGCCATTCCAAATAAATCTATTAATACCCTTCTGCCACTCCTCCTAATTCATGTTCTTTTTAAGTATAGGTAACATTTTAAAAAGAAATAAAATTTTGGCAATACATTCATTTTAACTGCCGCTATCCTACCCAGCATAGACAATTGTAATTTTTTCCATTTCTCCAATTCTATTTGTATCTTATTCCACAAAACTTCATAATTATTTTTATATAGCTTCCCATTAGAGGCTTCAATATAAATTCCTAAATATTTAACTTTCTTAACTATCTCACAACCCGTTATTCTTTCCAAATCCTGTTTTGAATTAATATCTAAATTTTTAACTAACATCTTTGTCTTAGATATATTTAACTTAAAGCCTGATACCCTACCATAATTTTTAATTATCTCCATCAATCTATTAGCTGACTGTATTGGTTGAGTCAGTGTCCCTAACAAATCATCAGCAAAAGCACATAATCTATAGTCATGTTGTCTAATCTGTATACCTTTTAAGTCATCTGCAGCTCTTATCCTATTCAATAAAACCTCCAAAGTTAAAACAAACAACAAAGGGGATAATGGACATCCCTGTCTAGTACCCTTCTCTATATTAAATGAATCTGTTAAATCCCCATTCACAATAATCTGACCTGTTTGTTTCTGATAAACTGCCAATATAGAATTAATAAACTGATCCCCCATTCCCATCCTAACAATTAATTTTTTCAAAAACAACCAATTCAGTCTATCAAAGGCTTTTTCCGCATCCAAAAACATAAGAACTGCGGGCACCTGGATATGCTTCTCCAAGTACTCTAATATATTAATAAGTTGTCTAACATTAGTTAGTTAAATTAAAAATCATTCAGGATATAAGGGAAAGAGGTGGTTTGAAAATGCCCAATTTTAAGTTATATCACCATGCTGCTGTTTTAGTAGCGATAAGTGACTGGGTTAATCTAACTAATGATAGAATACTGAATATTGAAGGGTATGGCTTATTATATGGTTGGCATGCATATTTAGTTTATGATAAAAAGGAGGATAGGAGTTTCAAAGAGCACCTATTGAGAAGTGCTCTGTTGCATGTTTGGAAAAAGTATCAGTATATATTAAATGAAAAGATTCCTGTTTGGACGGTCCCCAGACACACAATAGAGAATATAAATAGAGTACAAGTTCAAGATGTGGTGCCCTATGAGAAACTCCTAATTAAAGAAGGGAATTCATTATTATTAAAGTCCTTGAATATGTTAAATGAGGAAGGAATAGTCCATACTTGGTTTTCATATCTACAATTGCTGACTAGATGGAAAAAAGATTTGAAGATGGGTTTATCTCAAACAGATGAAAATTTAATCAAACAAGTTAGAGACCAAAGGTCTATGCATATTAAAAGATTGTATAACGTATTGATAGAAATAGATTCTGAAACTGAACTAGTTAAGGACTGTATGATAAAGTGGGAACAAAATTTTGGACAATCAATCATGATGGAAACTTGGGAGATGATCTGGGTGAAAAATGTAAGATTTACACAAGCGCAACATTTAAGAGAAAATTTTTATAAAATGTTTTATAGATGGCATTTGGATCTGAAAAAATTATCATATATGTACCCTAATTTACAATCTAAGTGTTGGAGATGTGAATGTACGGACGCTACTTATTTTCATGTATGGTGGACTTGTAGAAAAATTAAGGCCTTTTGGATAAAAATATGGTGGATACTTCAAAATATTTTGAAAAAACGTATTGAATTTTCACCACAGTTGTTTTTGTTAGGCATTATAAAAGACCATTGAGATGAACTTAACTTTGAACTTGATTACAGCAGCAAGACTGTTGGTGGGACAATACTGGAAGCAGCCAGAACTACCATCTATCGAAGAATGGGCTTTGAAAGTTATAAATTTGGCTGAAATGGCTAAAATATCTTCATATTTGAAGGATCACTCAAACGAAAAATATTTGTTGGACTGGAAAAAATGGATAGACTATATACAAGGGAAATATCATTCTAAGAAATTGTACTTAGCATATAGTTAAATTCTTATATGTTGGTTTGAAAAATATAGTTAAATTTTCAATAGGATTTATATAATAATTTGGTTTAGTTTAGTGGGTTTTCTTTTGTTTTTACCCTGTATTCACTTTGGGAAGTCGGGGTGGGTGGGTGGGTTGGGCGGGGTGTTATAATGTACTCAACTGCAATATCAGCATTATATAAGAATGACATACTTTTTGATAAGAGAGGGGTTGCTCGGGTAGTACCTCGGTACCACATCTGGAGGGGGTGGAGATTGAGGAGTGAAGGTGGAGGGAAGTAGGGAGGTTGTTGGAGGAAGGTGGAGAGAGAGAGAGGGAGTGATGGTGGGGGGAGAGAAGTAGGAGATAGGGAGGAAGAGAGGGGGATGTGGGGAGGGGGTGCTGCCGAGCAATACCCATATTTATTTATTTTATCCCTTTTATGTAAGTTTTTTTTCTATATGTTTTGTTTTGTCTTGGAAAAAGTTGTAAACGAGTCTATTCAGTTGAGTGGTATTTAATTTGATTTTCTGTTTATATTTATAATTATAAAACTAATAAAATTTAAAAAAATGCACTCATATAAATTCATTGAGCTTGTGTCACAGTGATACAACATTGCTGCCATCATTGCAATGAAAGCTTTGGTTTCTGCAAATGGATCTATTCTAGTTAATTTCAGATGCTAATTTGCTTTATTAGCATATGATGCAACTGGGGAAAAATCATAAAGTTAGGTTTCTCCCATTTTTATGCAATATTTAATTTCAAACAAAAGACAACAATGCAGTGATAGATTTTTTTAAATTTTGAAAATATTTAAAATTGTAAACATATATGTATGTTTGAATGAGTATATATAGTTTTATACTACTTCAGAAAACCTAGCATGTATGTTTAATAGAGAAAAGACCTGGTCTCAATAAACAGTGCTTATGAAAGTGTGCTGATGAAGAGCCAACCCTGAATTCAAAAAAAATATATTTGTTTGGCGAAGGATTTGCATTCATCCAATGTATTACACAACTTTTTTTTCTTTTGAAAGCAGTAAGCATTGTAACTCATGTCATCTATTAATGTGAAAAATACTTTAGCATTAAATCATAGGATACAATTACTCATTTCTGAAAAATGCAGTTCATCCAAATACAGGTAATCCTCAATTTACAATAGTTCGTTTAGTGACCGTTCAAAGTTACAATGGCACTGAAAAAAAGTGGGCAGTCTGCATGCTAAGCAGATGCTTTAACCTATTGAGCCACAAGTTCGAATCCCGGAAGGGTGAGTTCTGACTGAAGAGAGTTAAGAAACTCGAAATAGCTATATCAGAAATCCCTTATTTCTTTGTCAACAATTTTAAACAACATATATATATATTTGTGCTTGCAGGATGGCTCTGGGTTGAGCTGAAACAAGCAAAAGGAAAGAATGATTCCTTCCTCCCATATTTGGGTTTACAGGGTGCAATCTAAAAAATAAACACTTGACACATATCCTTACTCCCTGACTACTGACAAAGCGGGAGAGAACTTGTGGCTCAATAGGTTAAAGCATCTGCTTAGCATGCAGACTGCCCAGGTTCGAATCCCGGAAGGGTGAGTTCTGACTGAAGAGAGTTAAATAACTCGAAATAGCTATCTCAGAAATCCCTTATTTCTTTGTCAACAATTTTAAAAACATATATATGAACTGAAATAAGTACAGAAATTATCTTGTGCTCCAATATTTGAGAGGCTCCTACAAAGATATATATAATCCTTCAGGGTAAAAAAAAGGAACCAAAAATATCAAGGTAGGAATTTTGCCCATGCAATCAAACACCTATAGTTTTTGTATGTGTGTTGCAAGTTCTACCTTGACCTTTGAGTCCCTTCATGGGTGTCCCTGGTTTGACTTCTGGTGACAACATCACACATGCAAGGAGTTTTCTTCAAAACATGTAAAAAGTAATTTACCATTGCCGATTTCCTCCCCCCCCCTCATCTTCCTGCTTCATAACCTTGGTGTACCCTAGTGGCACTTCAAACAGTTACTAATATAAAAAAATATAGATAATAAAATAAAATATTTTGCTATGTAATTGAGGTACATACATAATTACTAACATTATGCCACCATAATATAATGAGATTTATTTTCTTTATCTTGTTGTCTGTATTGTTAATACTACAGCCTAACAGAATTACAGAGTTGGAAGGGACCTTGGAGGCCTTCTGGTTTTGAAGCAGGAAACCCTATACCATTCTGGACAATCTCCTCTTAAAAGCTTCCAGTAATGGAGGCCCCCACTCCT
Source organism: Bothrops alternatus (assembly GCA_034064705.1). NCBI lineage: Eukaryota > Metazoa > Chordata > Lepidosauria > Squamata > Viperidae > Bothrops > Bothrops alternatus. The sequence continues at coordinate 639,553 of JARGCV010000156.1, read as the reverse complement.
CTGGAGTGAAGATGTTCCACTAATGAATTGTTCTCATTGTGAGAAGATTTCTCCTTAGTTCAAAATTGGATCTCTCCTGATAAGTTTCATTATTCTGAATTTTGTTGGTCATTGACTAAATAAATACTATTGATTAAATTATTCTTTAATAACATGTTCTTAGCTTTTAAAAAAAAATCATGTGGATGTTACTTGGAGTAATAGACATCTCTTCTTTAACCCGCCCTTTTTACCACAGTTCATTGCACTAGTGTAATTCTTTAGATTCAACTTTGAATGTGTAGTCAAAACAACAAAAGCAAGCAAAAATAATTATGCAATTCTGCTTTTGTTTTTGAACTGAAGTAAGTTCAGAAATTATCTTGTGCTCCAATATTTGAGAAGCTCCTACAAAGATGGGGAGGTCAAACTATTTTCGAAAGCGCCAAAAGGCAAGACAAAAAACATGGATGGAAACTAACCAAGGAGAGAAGCAACCTAGAACTAAGGAGAAATCTCCTAAAGGTGGGAGCAATTAACCAATGAAATAGCTTGCTTTCAAAAATTGTGGCTGCTCCATCACTAGAGGCTATCAAAAAGAGACCAGACAATCAGACAACCATTTGTCTGAAATGGCATAGGTTTCCTGCTCGAGAAAGTTGTTGGATTAGAAGACCTCCAAGGATTCTTTCAACTCTGTTTCTATTTCTAATTCTATTCTGTTCTGCTCTGTTCTTCTATTCTGTTCATCAAAGAAGTCTGAAAGATTAGCATATTACTTGCCATGTAGATTAAAATCAGTATGAACAAAATTCTAATCAAATTTTTACAAACCTACATGGATCTAGGGCTGCTAAAGTAAATTAAGCTCCTGAGAAATGAACTCCCTATGGATAACTGCAAACAACCCATAGATAAATCTCTGTTTCTATCTAGCACTTTTGCATGAAAAGATATTGTTTAGAGAGTATTTTATTGCACCACGAATAAAAGCCATATGTACATGGAAAGAATCTGAAGTTAAACCTCCTATTATAACCTCTGAAATCAAAAAACAGAATGGAAAATAAATCAAGAGTTAGTGAATTCCTTTTGCATGGATTCCCAGATACTGAAGAACTACGGATAATCCACATTGTTGTTTTTTTAATAATTTATTTGGTAGCCATTATTGAAAATCTCATTGTAGTCATTGTCATTTTCTATAGCCATCAACTCCATTCACCTATGTATTTTTTTCTAGTCAATCTATCTTTGCAAGATCTTGGCTCCATCTCAGTCACAGTTCCAAAGTCCATGATGAATTCTTTGATGAACACTGAAGCCATTTCTTACTCTGGATGTCTCTGCCAAGTTTTCTTCCTTTTTTTCTTCATGATGTCTCATTTCTTTCTCCTGGGTGTCATGGCCTATGATCGTTATGTAGCCATCTGCAATCCACTGCATTACAATATGGTAATGAACAAAAAAGCCTGTATCCAAATGGCAACCAGTGTATGGATGAGTGCTCTATTTTATTCAATGCTTCATATGGGAAATTTAGTTAAACTGAAGTACTGTTCCAGAATCATCAATCAGTTCTTCTGTGAAATTCCTCAGTTACTCAAGATCTCTTGCTCAAAGTTTTATATTGCAGTAGAACATGCACTTATCTTTGCTTCTTCTTTAGGTTTTGTTTATTATGGTCTAATTGCTTTTTCTTATATTCAGATATTTAGAACAGTTTTGAGAATCCCATCTACCCAAGGGAAGCAAAAGGCCTTCTCTACCGGTTTACCTCATTTCATAGTAATTTGTCTCTTTATGGTAAGTGGTGCCTTTGCATACCTGAGACCCCCATCCAGCTCCCCATCAATATCAGACAACCTGATTTCTATGTTTTACTGTTTGATGCCACCAGTCATGAATCCACTGATTTATAGCATAAGGAACAAGGAATTCAAAGTGGCATTCTGGAAGCTGATTCTCTGTTTTTTCCCCCACACCTTACAGAAATGTGTATTTCAGATATGTGTATTTTAGTGTTACTTTCAATTTCCTGAAATTTTTAAAATATACTTGAACTTCTGTGATTGAAAAGTTCATATTCATATTTAATTAAAAAAATGAGGATTTTGATTTAGGGGTTAGGGTTTTTTTCCCATTATGAAACTGAGAGAACCATAAAGGTGTTATAAAGCTACTTAATTAAATTTTGGTTTTATAGAAGCATTTAGTATTAAATTTTGAGATTTAGAGCAAAATAATAAATATAAAGAAATTATGCTTTTTTGTTTAAATGAAAAATGTCATTTTTTCATTATTATTTAAGTTGCCATACAGATTATATCTATATCTATATCTATATCTATATCTATATCTATATCTATATCTATATCTATATCTATATCTATATCTATATCTATATCTATATCTATATCTATATCTATATCTATATCTATATCTATATCTATATCTATATCTATATCTATATCTATATCTATATCTATATCTATATCTATATCTATATCTATCTATCTATCTATCTATCTATCTAAATATATGTGCAGTTTAAAAATACCGTTTATAATTTATAAAAGCCTTTTGGCCATACTGTTGCTTTGATATACTCTTTTGTAATGTATTCTTTTATAAAACAATCTCACATTTTTATGATTCATTTATTCTAATAAGTTTGTATATCTGTCTAGAAATACTATTAAGTGGAAAATATACTGCCACATGTATAGAAAGCACATAGAAGAATTGCTTTTATGTATCTACATTTTTATGATACAGAGTTTTTGATTGTACACAATGTATTGTATAACAGTAAAAAATAAGAAAATATGAAGAACAACTGAAAATTACTGAAAACATTATTTTGTGCTGTGAACTCTTTCAAGGAAAAGAGGATGAAATATTTTATCTCTAGCAACTATTTTCCTATGCTTCTAGATATGAAGGCTTTTTCCCATAATTTGGTTAGTCATTCTTCTGATCAATATTTTTTCTCATAATTTTATCCTTATAACTGATTTGCTATTTTGTACCAGTTCTTTCTTAAAATATCAAAAGTAAGTTTATTGTACTTTCACAGTAAAAATCCCTGTAGATGTATCTCTTTAACTGTACTGAAATTCTGCACTCATTTAATTACGCAATGGTTTTTATATGGTTTTTATGTTGTTTTAATTTTTGATTGAGAATCTCCCAGAATTTGGTACAAGATGATTAGCTATACAAATGTTTTAAGTAAATAAAAGAGATAAATAATCCTGAGATTCTATTTTTTTTTTTTTGTATTTGAATTGCCATCAGTTCTAATGCTAAGTGGAGATAGATTACATTGCTATGAAGTAAGACTATTCACAACAATTTTAGGAATTTTTTCTCTATAAATACTATCAATTTGAAAAGGTATGGTCACAACCCATTATTTTATAATTAAAAATCCTTGCAAATAGTCAAGGACTTTTCAAAATTAAAAAGATAAAAGATACAGATGGATATTCCATTTTGTCCAGGGGTTGTCTGGCATACATTGAGAATGTGTGTACCCTTAAGAAAAAGCAATGAAGAAGGCCAAGTCTTTATTTGTAATGGAAAAAGACTTAAGAAATCATAACTTGGACCAACTGATTTGCATTTCTGAAAATGATGGCTAAGATAAATTAGTAACATTTTAGCTAATATAAACAGATAGATAGATAGATAGATAGATAGATAGATAGATAGACAGACATAGTTCATCATTCATTATATACTTCATTGTCCCATTTACAATTATATTACAACCAAATTATTGATGGCAGGTAAACTCAAATGCTTGAAAAATTAAACTTTCTTCTTGCACACAAGTTTTGCTCTGTTGTCGTTTAAACTTAGAAAAAATACTTAAGTCCATAGCATTAATTTTGTCTTTAACTTATAACCTTTTTACATCTTAATAATGATTTATATTACTTTATTTTACAATATTACTATTTTACTGTTATTGTATTTTGTGTGGTTATAACAACCATCTATCGAGGGCTTCCGGTGGCTCCGCCAGCGTCGCTAGAGTCTCCACTGTGAGGCTCCGTTCCCTGGGTTAGTAAAGCCACTAAAAACAGCGCTCATCAGCTGTTTGTTGTGGCGGAAAAACCCCTCTTCAGGCGAAGAAGAGGTGTAGAGCTGCAAGAGTAAGGTTGAGCCCCTCTAAGATCTCTGGAATTAATTTTCAGAGACAGAGAGGGTGTGCTCCCTAGGCACTTGGAATGCTCCTGCCCAGAGACGCTTCTGTCGGCTGACAGAAAAAGACGTCGCGACCGCCTCTGCTTTTAAGAAACAAACAATAAGGATCTTATACAGACGGAGTGAATACAGGAGTTCTTTGAGAAATGCAAGTATTTTGCTACTTTGTTTCTGCCTATGTAACTATTACTTTTTTAAATCAACATAATCCTTTCAAGATGGCGATAGTTCTTTGTCCTAAGTGAAAGTGCTGGAAAGTGAAACTGAACTTTCTCTTCTTTTGCGGAAGTGAAGCTTGAGAAACCATTTTGACTTGAATTTTTTATTAAATCACAACGTAACTGGAACTTAAAATAACTTAAAATAAATTAAGAAGGGAGGAAAATCTGGTAACTTAAGAAAAAAAATTTCTTTTTTAAAAAATGACGACAAGACAGAAGGCAGCTGTAGCGAAGGCGGCTATACCATCCCCTGGGCAGCTAGCAAAATCACAATCTGCCCCTTTAGCCCCTGTATCGCAGATTCCGACAGAACCTCAAGCTTCTACACAACCCCCTCCAGAAATGCTTACAATGAAAGATCTGCAGACTGCACTGGCCTCTGCTTTATCTACAGCATTATCTACAGTAAATGACAAGTTGGATAAGCTGGAGGAAAAGATAGAAGAACAGAAAAAAGATTTTAAAGTCATGATAGAAGCTTATAATTCAGAGATAAGAGAAGATATTGTTGAAGCTATTAAAGGAGTATGGGACTATACTGTGGGAGTTGAAGAAAAGTTGGAAAGCGTGGAGCAACAGATGGAGGAAAAATTAGAGGAAATTAGAAGTGATTTACAGGATCAAACTGTCTTGACACAATATCACCAGATGCAGATGGCTGTTAGAATCAGAGGTTTTAGAGAAATGTCAAAGGAGACTCAAGAGGATTTAAGAAAAATTTTTGTTGAAGCTTTAGCAACTTTTTTGGAGGACACGGTTGAAAATGTGGCTTGGCAGATTGACCGCATATTTAGGATGAATTCACGTATAGCAGCACAAAGAAATTTGCCCAGAGACATTGTGATATATTTCAGTACAAGAAAATTTAGAAACTGGGTTCTTACTAAAGCTTATAATAAACAATTAAGTATTGCTGGTCAAGAAGTACAGGTTTTGAAAGAGATACCTCCCAAAATGTTGAGATCAAGGAAAGATTATACTTTTTTGACAGAGGAGCTCAAAAAAAGAGAGATACAATACAGGTGGGAGGTGCCAACTGGACTTTCTTTATTTTTCCAGAATAACAGATATCGTTTAACCTCAGTTGCTAAAGCGAAGGACTTTTTTGAGAATATATTGATAGGTGGTAAATTTGCATCTCCAAGACTTAAGAGGGCAGCTCTTGAAAAAGATATAGAACCATCTCAACTTATGGATCTTCAACTAATTTCAACATCAGACAAGGACAAAGAGGTAGCAGCGGATCAACCAGTGCAGAGCATTGATATTTTTCAACCTTTGGTTGCTGAGAGGCCCAAGGAACAAAGGTATACACGTGAGGCTATCAAGACTACAGATCAAAGAGAAATAGCACAGCCAATTTACATAAAACAAGCTGCATCGACATCTTCGGAAGCCATGGGAGCAAGGCCTAAGAGGAAGAAGGAGGTGGTTTCGGCTTTGCAGAAGCTTTCACAAAAAGGTCATGTCAAATAAATATTTGACGTGGAATGTGAATGGTTTAAATTCTCCACAGAAGAGGAAGAAGATATTTCACTATTTGAAGCAATGTAAAAATGATGTAATTTGTTTACAAGAAACTCATATTAGAATTTCTGATCAGAAATATTTGATAAATAATAGGTTGGGTACACATTTTGTGGCAGCATCTCTAGAGAAGAAAAATGGAATTGTTATTTATGTTAAAAATCATATAAAAGCTAAATTAATAGAAGCAGATAATCAAGGTAGATTTTTAGCTATTGAAATTTTACTAGATGGGAAGAAAGTTCTCTTGATGGGTATATATGCTCCAAACCAGCAACAAGGTACATTTTATAAGTTATTACATAAAAAACTAATACAATTGGATTACAGATCTTATATTTTGATGGGAGATTGGAACGGTATTCTTGATGTTGGTTTGGATAAGAAAAAGATCTCATCTGTTCCTCAATCGCGCTCTATCTTGCCTAGGATTTGGAAAGAATAACAGGGTGTGAGATAGTTAAGAAAGTTAAATATTTAGGAATTTACATAGAAGCTTCAAATGGGAAATTGTATAAGAATAATTATGAACTTTTATGGAACAAAGTACAATTAGAGTTGGAGAATTGGAAAAAATTACAATTATCAATGTTGGGAAGGATAGCTGCAGTCAAAATGAATGTATTGCCGAAATTTTTATTTCTATTTCAAATGTTACCAATACTTAAAAAGGATGGGAATTTGGAGGAGTGGCAGAAAGGTATTAATAGATTTATTTGGAATGGCAAGAAACCAAGGGTTAAATTAAAAATTATTCAAGATATAAGAGAGAGAGGTGGTTTGAAAGTGCCTAACTTTAAGCTATATTATTATGCAGCAGTTCTAGTAGCAATAAATGATTGGATTAATTTAACTAATGAAAGAATATTGAATATAGAAGGGTACGGACTATTGTATGGGTTTCATGCGTATTTAGTTTATGATAAAAAGTTGGATAGGGGTTTTAAAGAAAATTTATTGAGAAATTCACTGTTGCGTGTCTGGAAAAAGTATTCTTATAAGTTAAATGGTAAAATTCCTTTATGGACAGTCCCCAGGCATGCAATAGAGAGTATGAATAGACAACAAGTCCAGGATGTGGTGCCCTATGAGAAGCTTTTAATTAAAGAGGGGAATAGTTTAGAACTGAAATCACTAGATAGGTTAAGGGAAGAAGGAATAGCCCATAATTGGTATTCACATATGCAATTTAAGGCTAGATGGCAAAAAGATGTTAAAATGGGTTTTTCTTTAAAGGATGGAAAATTAATCCAACAAGTTAGAGATCAAAGAATTATGCATATTAAAAGATTATACGATGTTTTAATTGAAATTGATTCTGGAAATGAATTAGTTAAAGATTGTATGATTAAATGGGAATGTAATTTTGGACATCCAATTATGATGGAAACTTGGAAAAGGATATGGGTGAAAAATGTAAAATTTACACAAGCTCAGCATTTAAGAGAAAATTTTTATAAAATGTTTTATAGATGGCATTTAGACCCCAAAAAATTATCACTTATGTATCCAAATATGCAACCCAAATGTTGGAGATGTGATTCCATGGACACTACTTATTTTCACATTTGGTGGACTTGTAAAAAAATTAAGGCTTTTTGGATAAAAATATGGTGGATTCTTCAAAATATATTGAAAAAGTGTATTGAATTTTCACCACAGTTATTTTTGTTAGGTATTATAAAAGACTGTACCACCATAGAGACTAAGTTGATTTTGAATTTGATTACGGCGGCAAGACTGTTGGTGGGACAATATTGGAAGACATCTGAAACACCATCTATTGAAGAATGGACGTTAAAAGTTGTGAACTTGGCGGAAATGGCTAAGATATCTGCATATTTGAAAAACCACTCAAATGAACAATTTTTGATGGAGTGGAAAAAATGGATAGATTATACACAGAAGAAATATCAATTGAAGGAATTATATTTGTTTTATAGTTAAATAATTATGTATAAGTAGTTTAGCGGGGTTTCTTGCGTTTTTACCCTGTATTCACTCTGGGAAGCCTGGGGGGAGGGGGGAGGGTTTTAATAATTGTTATCTTATGTCTTTTCAACTGTTTTGGGGATGGATATTTTCTTTTTTCTTTTTAGGTAGCAAGGGGTTGCTCGGGTGACCTCTGGGCACCACATTGGTTGGAAGAAGAAGGAGGAGTGAAGGCTAGGCAAGTAGGAAGAAGGTATGAGGGAGAGAGGATGGAGGTGGGAGGAGGGGATGGAAGTAGAGAAAGGTGTAAGTAGGTTGTTAGAGGGGAAGAAGAGGGGGTTAGTTTTGTTTTAGGAGGATGTGGTGGGGAGGGGGTACCAAGCAGTTTTGTTTGATTGTTTGGTAATTGTATATGTACATGATTGTTTACAGTTGAATTAATATTTTATCTTTTGTTAAAAAATTTATAAAAATTAATAAAAATACTTTAAAAAAAACAACAACCATCTATCTATCATTGAGATGATTGAGATCATTGGCTAATGATTCTGGAAAGGAATGGGTAGTTTTAAGCTACTAAAGGGATTTGGTTTGAAAGATTTGAAGTCATCTGGAGTGATCGAGGTTGAGTTTCGGAGAAGATGGCCAAAAGATTACAGGTTTAAGACTGAACCCAAATCTTACAAATCCGGGAAGCACAATGAGATCTTTTGACTAATCACAAATGATTTATAGGGGCATGAAGTTACCTGAAGGTAAAGGAACCACATTCTATAAATCCAAGGTACTCAAAGCCTGAAAAAGAGAGTGCCAGGTACAGCAACTATTCCATTTTTTTTCTCTCAGTTGGTCTAAGGCAGTGATTCTCAACCTTTTCTTCATCACAGATCCCTTTGAATGCCTTTTGTGACCACACATCATGGCCATAGAGCATAAAAACATTTCTTCAAGCCTTTGAAGATCCCCTGTGTTGACATCACAGTACCCCCAGGGTCCCCGGACTACAGGTTGAGAACCAGTGGTCTAAGGGATAGAATATAAAGATACCAATAGAGATATAGAATTAGTAATAAAGAAAAATAACTCTTCTAAGATGCTGCCACTTTAAAGTAGACTTTATAATATTTGTGAGACAAAATGGTAAGAAAAAGTTGATGGATTACTATTGATGACACATAAAGCTAATGGATAGGACACTCGTTTATGTTAACATTAAATAAAAGAGTTTTGTTCCTCCCCCAGTTTCCCATAAAAAATAACCCACAGGCTTTTGTACTTTCTTCTCAATTAGATTTTTAGTCTAAAATGATAATATTTTCTATCAGCTATAATGGTTATGTCTTAGAATAAAAAACATGTTTGATACTATTATGTAGATTATCTATTTATTAACAAAACTTGGTACTTTATATTTAGCATTAAATATTTAAAACATAGGGCACACTATGCCATTTTTAATTAAATACCATTTTATCCTTGTAGTATTCAGGTTATGTCAATATGCCAGTTAAATACACAAATTATTTGATTATTTAAAAGTATGTTATTAATAAAAACATAAAAGTAAAGAGGATAATATCAATACATATGAAGAAAGCACATAGGAGCAACTTATGTAATACACTATGAATGAGTTGATAACATACAGTATGTGGAAAAGGACTGAAACAATCAAAGTTCCTAACATGTCATTGTGTTAATGTAAGCAAAGAGAAATAAAAGTTCCAATAAAGCAATGAGCAGTCTAAGAATCTATTTAGAACAATTATTTAATTACAAATATTTGTGTTCATTGTTCAATTTCTCTACTAAACATTTTTGTTTTGTTTTCTATAATTATTTTGTCTGTCTGTCTTCAAATGTTTGTATCTTCAGAAATTGAAGAAACTTGCATTTTTTTCAACATCAAACTTTAAATTTCTTCCTAAGTTTGTCATAATGTTGAAGCAAATAATGTATCAAAATAAACTGTTCTTTAACTTTGAAAACTTATTGTATGAGTTACCGGCAGTTAGGAACTCACCAGCAGTGAGTTAGGAATTAATTTATTTCTTAGCTTTTTTTTATTGTTAATTTGTAATATTTAACTTATAATTCTATATACTTTAACTTATAATTCTATATAGTATAAACTGCTAAATGTTTCATCCGATTGTTCCTTCAGAATCATTAACTTTCTAACACAAGTCAGCAGAACACATGAAGATAGTTTCCTTCAAAAAATATTTTTCTATTACCAAATTCTTTTGAGTTTCTATTACCAAATTCTCCCTTCTCCTGCTCCTTCTCCTCCTTCTCCTATTCTACCACCTTGCTAAATCCTGCTGCTACCTCATAGAAACAGTTGTCTTGGACTTTCTTCTAAAGGATAAATAAATCCATTCTTTATTACTTATATCATTTACATTTTGATGCAAATGTAGTAGATATGTATGAATATTAAGAGAAAAATAAAAGTAAAAATGAAATACATGCTCCTGCATGAACAAAAACTAACACGCTTTCATGTATGCATTCTGCTTTTTTTATGATAAAAGATCTTACTTGCATGTAATGAATTTAATAGGAGAACTATGAAGATTTGATTTAAACAGAAAATTGCTGAAATATATTCTTTTGTCTTGCAAACTTGGAAGAGGGACGAGGGGGTGTAACATTTTATCTACAGCAGCCCTTTTAATGTCTTCCTGGAATTGCAAAATTTATTTTTATATTATATATTCATAAAAGGAATATATGAGGAGTAATCCTACTGTGAACATAAGGCAGTTTTTTAAAAAAAAAAATAACAAAAAACCCTCTTTCCACAAGCAATCAAAATATATGTATGGGGTATGGTGGAAAATTTCAGTCCAGGCATATACGATGTATCTTCAGAAATATCCATCACCACCCTATCAAGTATTGTGTACTAATTAGGCCATTCTTATCATTATTGTGGCTATTAAATATTAATATCGTTTATCCCTGTTTTTAAAAATAGAGGTTCTACATTATTATATATTTTAAAAATGTGAAATAGCTATCAGTTTGTATTCTAAATCCCACAATATTTTAACTTGCTTATTTTTGACTACTTTTTTATTATATATTTGTATCATTTTTATTAATGGTATATGATAATTTTATAGATGTTCTGATGATGATGATAATGATGGTGATGACTTGGAGTAGACTGGTGTATTAATATATCCTTCTAAAATAATAGGGAAGGTAAAATTTTTAATATCATAGATCTGTGTAAACTGTACAATCACAAAGCCATAGTAAACAGTTCCCTTTTATTTCAGAGTATGAAATCTTTCCTTCCTTCCTTCCTTCCTTCCTTCCTTCCTTCCTTCCTTCCTTCCTTCCTTCCTTCCTTCCTTCCTTCCTTCCTTCCTTCCTGCCTTCCTTCCTTCCTTCCTTCCTTCCTTCCTGCCTTCCTGCCTTCCTGCCTTCCTTCCTATCTAATATATTCCATAAATTGCCATACAAATTAGAAATATAATACAGAAATATAATTAATACTGCTACTTTTACCACTATTGCCACCACTAGGATGAGTAGTACCGGGTACTAGTATTACCACTGTCGTAAACACTGGCCAAATTGACTTCCTGTTATAAAAAGACACTATCAAGGTTCCGACTGATGAACCCAACGAAGTAAGCATAGCTGAGATGATCCAATCTCATTGAGCACATCATTTTTGCACATATGAAAGAAAAACCAGCTCTGGTTATTTCACACCTAATTTCCTATATTAAAAGTATAGAAGCTTCCCTCCCCTTATTAGTGCAGGTCACATTATTCAATTATAAGTCAGAGAATTATTATGAAAGAATGTCTTTAGCTCTCAGTAAACAAATCTTGAAAGTCCTTGGTTTGAATGAACTGGCCTCTCGATATCAGAAGTTTGAATTCCATTCTTCTCTCCCTTCCTCCCAAGTTTGTAGGCAAGCTAAGAAGCAATAATGGCTGGCACAGCATAAGCATTCTTTGAGATTTGACAAACACAATATTTTATCTCTATTTTTTTAAAGAGAATAAATCTGTTAAATCCATCCAGTACTTTTACTACATAAAGTACTATATATTTCCATCCAACATACCATGTTTAAAATTTTGTCATTCTACTGCACTATTATCTTTTCTATTGTAGTGAAAATATCTCAATGTTATATAGTACCCATATGTTGAATATGGCATTAAACAATACACATTTGATTAATGATGGTAATACTTCAAATAAATATATAATAAAGAGTCTCATATTCTCTAACACAGAACAGAAAAACAGAGATGGAAAGGATCTTGGAGGTCTTTTTGTCAAACCCTCTGCATAAGCAGGAGACCCTATATCATTTCAGATAAATGGCTATCCAATCTCCTCTTAAGCCTCCAGGGATGAATCACCCATAACTTCTGAAGGCAAGCAGTTCCACTGATTAATTATTCTCACTGGTCAAAAATTCCTCTTTAGTTCTAGGTTGTTTCTCTCCTTGATTAGTTTCCATCCATTGTTTCTTGTCTTCTGGTGCTTTGGAAAACAGGACAGACCCCTGTTCTTTGTGGCAGTCTGTCACATATTGGAATGCTGCTATCATATCACCCTAGTCCTTTTTTTTCACTAGGCTAGATAAACCCAATTCCTACAACCATTTTTCATATGTTTTAGCCTCTAGGACTCTAATCATTTTTGTTGCTCTTTTCTGCATTCTTTCCAAAGTCTCTACCTTTTTCATAATATGGTGACCAAAACTGGATGCAACATTCTAAATGTGATTTTACTAAGTCTTTATAAAGCAGTACTAATATTTCGTGTGACCTTGGTTCTATCCCTCTGTTAATACAACATTGGATTGCATTAACTTTTTTGGCTGCTGCCAAAAAAGAAAAGAAGACTTTAATAGAAATGAAGGCTTTTCAGAATAGAAGAATTGTGTTATGTTCCATGTTTCTTCTTCTTTTTCTTTGAGTTAGCAAGGCAAATAGTTAAAAGACTTCAGGGAAATGTATTACTGAATCTCTAATTTTCAGTTTATATTATGGATTGCTCAGTAAAAATTCATTCCACAGGATAATTTATAATTATATAGAATAATTCCAAATAAAGCTAACTCATAAAATAATGAAAAACAGTATAAAACCAGAACTAGGTTGAACTTCCAGTACCTTTATTCAGCTTTTTGTCTAAACAAGAGAGAAAACCTTTGATTTTTATATTATGATGAATTGCTTGTTCATTATAACTAATGTTTATTCAATAACATGCCATCTTTCTTTTTTTTAGGAATGATAAATCATTAATTGGAATAGAATTTTATCTGAGAAATTAAGAATAAACATGTTTCAGACATTGATTTTGTCATTATATCAATTAAGTTAGCTACAGTTTATATAGATCCTAAAGATTGCAACTATGCTGTAAAAGAAAGTATATATTTTTTCCTTTTTGATTTCAGTTTTTCACTGGTGCACTTCCAGCATTCCTCTTTCTTACTGAATCAGAAACATGTGCTAACCTTTGAAACAATTATGTGGGGACATAGACGTGCAATGACAAGTCAACAGGGACATTTTATTTTTTTTAAAAAACATGCTATCTCAAAATTTGGCTTACAGCACTGTAGAAATGGGCAGAAGAAGGCTGTTAAATTGTGGACCAGTATATGCACATGTTTTTTTTCCTATATACATTAGAGTGTCTTTCATTGTATCTGTGTATGTGTTTAAAAGTAATACGCATAACATTATTTTATTTACTCATCAAATTTTCAGAAATTTTCAGACATAATTTATTCTTTTGAGGATGTGTAAGTTCTTTGTTAACTTATTTATTATTTGTCAATGTTTATACTATATTTATCATTGATGTAACTCTGGGATGCTTATATTACAGAGATAAATTGAATATGTATGCATAAAACCATATGTAGAGCCAGAAAATGTTTATAAATACAGCTTTATCATAACTATAAAAATACAAAATATACTATTAAGGCAGAGATCATTCTGACAAACCACAACAGATTTAGAATCTCAACAGGAGAGAGAACTGTGTAAAGGGAAACTTCATTCCTTTGAGGAAAATAGATTTCTTTATTGCCTGCTCCCACAATTCATTCCCTGATTTTAATCAAGAACCATCAATTTAGGGGACTTCCGGTGGCTCCGCTGACGTTGCTAGAGTCTCCTCTGTGAAGCTCCGTTCTCTAGGGTTTGTTAAGCCGCAAAAAAACAGCGAACATCAGCTGTTTTTTGCGGTGAAAAATCCCCCCTTCGGGCGAAGAAGGGGTGAAGAGCATCAAGAGCAGGGTTGAGCTCCTCTAAAATCCCTGGAAAAAGCCTTCAGGGATAAAGAGTGTGAGCTCCCCAGGCACTTGAAGACGCTCCTGCCCAGAGACGCTTCTGTCGGCAGACAGAGAAAGACGCCGCGACTGCCTCTGCTTTTAAAAAGAACATAAGAGAGACTGCTTGCAGATGGAGTGAATACAGGAGTCTTTTTTGTATCGCACGTATTTTTTTTATTTCATTTCTGACCACATACTTATAACTTTTACAATCAACATAATGTATTCAAGATGGCGATAGCTTTCACTGCTAAGGGAAAGTGTTTGAAAGTGAAAGTGAACTTTTTCTTCTTTTTTCTTTCGGAAGTAAAGCTAGAGAGACTATTTTGACTTGAATTTCACTTTACAAATTATAACTTAAATTGGAATTTAAAAGAAGATAAGAAGAGAGGAAAATTTGGCAATACAATTGATTTTTTTTCTCAAAAAAAAAAAGATTTCCCCTTTTAAAGGGGATTCAAAATGACTGTGAGGCAGAAGGCAGCTATGGCAAAGGCGGCTCTACCTTCCCCGGGTCAGCCTCCTAAAATACAACCAAGCAGTTTGCCTGTCCCCTCAGCCTCTGCATCTTTAATATTGATAGAATCCCAAGCCCCTCTGCCTATTCAATCTCCTCCAGAAATGCTTACAATGAAAGATTTACAGGGTGCATTATCCACAATGACTGATAAGCTGGAGAGAAAGATTGAAGAACAGATAAAAGGTTTAACTGATGAACTGGAGACAATAAAAGAAACAATTGAGACTCATAATATTGTGATAAGAGAAGATATTGTTGAAGCTATTAAAGGGGTTTGGGAATATACTTTGAGAGTTGAAGAGAAGGTGGAAGATATTGAGCAGCAGATGGAGGAGAAAATTGAGGAGGTTAGAAGTGATGTTCAAGATCAAGCCGTTATGATTCAATATAACCAGATGCAGTTGGCTGTTAGAATTAGGGGCCTGAAAGAGGTTGCAAAGGAGAGCCAAGAAGATTTAAGAAGAATTTTTGTGGAAGCTCTGGCAAAATTTTTGGAAGATGGAGCTCAAAATGTTGCCTGGCAGATTGATCGGATATTCAGAATTAATTCACGTATAGCAGCACAAAGAAATCTGCCTAGAGACATTGTGATATATTTTAGTACAAGAAAATTCAGAAATTATGTCCTTACTACAGCTTATAATAAACAATTAAGTGTTGCTGGTCAAGAGGTTCAGGTTTTGAAGGAGATACCCCCGAAGATGTTGAGAGCAAGGAAAGATTATGCATTCTTGACGGAGGAACTTAAAAAACGAGCGATACAATATAGATGGGAGGCTCCAACTGGACTTTCTTTATTCTTTCAGAGTAATAGATACCGCTTGACTTCAGTTGCTAAAGCGAAAGATTTTTTTGAGAACATATTGAGGGGTGGCAAACCCCCGTCTCCAAGATCAAAAAGGGCAGACTTCGCAAAAGATATGGAATCATCACAACTTATGGAATTACAACCATTGTCAGCATCAGGACTTGATAAAGGAGTATTGGCTGAGCAGCCAGTGCAGTGTATTGATATTTTTCAACCTTTGGAGGCAGAGAAGGCTAAAGAGCAAAGGCAAACACGCTTAGCTACTAAGCATATGGAACAAAGAGAAAAAGAACAGCCAGTTTCTACAAAGCAAGTTGTATCTACATCTCCGGAAGCCATGGGAGCAAGACCAAAGAAGAAAATGGTGGAAGAAGTTAATTTGGCCTTGCAAAAGCTTTCACAAATTGGTCATGTCAAATAAATATTTGCCATGGAATGTGAATGGTTTAAATTCTCCACAGAAAAGGAAGAAGATATTTCATTATTTGAAGCAATGTAAAAATGATGTAATTTGTCTACAAGAAACACATATTAGAATTTCGGATCAGAAATATTTGATAAATAATAAGTTGGGCTTACATTTTGTGGCAGCATCTTCAGAGAAAAAAAATGGAATTGTTATTTATGTTAAAAACCATATAAGAGCTAAATTAATAGAATCAGATATTCAAGGCAGATTTTTAGCTATTGAAATTTTATTAGACGGGAAGAAAGTTCTTTTGATGGGTATATATGCCCCAAATCAACAACAAGGCACATTTTATAAGTTATTACATAAAAAATTAATACAATTGGATTATAGGTCTTGTATTTTAATGGGAGATTGGAATGGTATTTTTGATGTTGGCTTAGATAAGAAAAAGATTTCATCTGTTCCGCAATCGCGTTCTATCTTGCCTAAATCTTTTTTTGATATTAAGGATGATTTTAATTTGATAGACATATGGCGAGAAAGACACGGCAAGGATCAAGAGTTTACTTTCTTTTCTGATAGACACCAATCATTTTCTAGAATTGATTTTATATTAACTACTAGTGATTTTATTTTTAGGTTAAAGAAAGTTAAAATTTTACCTAACGTTTTGTCAGATCACAATCCGGTTATGATGGAATTAATGACTGGTCAGTCTCCTAGAAGATCTTGGAGAATTAATGAAAATTTGTTTAAATATGATATAAATGTGGAGGAATGTAAAAAGGCCATGAAGGATTTTTTTATGTTAAATATGAACAAGGAAACGACAATAGAAATGGTATGGGATTCTAGTAAAGCTTATATGCGTGGGATCTTAATTGATATGAATAAAAGGTATAGACGTAAACAAGAGGAAAAAAGGAAAGAGTTAGAAGAGGAAATAAGGAAAAAAGAGTTATTATTAATAAAGAAACCAGATGATAGAAATATTAAAGAAGGGATAAAGATTTTACGGAAACAATTTGATTTGTTGATGATGGATCAAGTTGCCAGGAATTTACAATATGCTAAACACAATACATTTTTTAACTCTAATAAACCTGGCAGATGGTTGGCCTATACATTAAGGAAAAAACAAAAATCTCGTATAATTGAGAAAATAGAATACAAGGGGAAAGAAGTGTTTCAACAAGAAATTATTAAAAAAGCTATACTAGAATTCTATTCCAAGTTGTACTCCAAAGAGAAAGTACAAGAGAATGAGATAGATGCCTTTTTACAAAATGAAAATGTTTTGAAAATTACTAAGGAACAAAGAGATAGATTAAATGCATTGATTACATCAGAAGAAATTATTGCAGTGATTAATCAATTGAAAATGGGAAAATCTCCTGGGATTGATGGTTTAACAGCGATTTATTATAAGTATCTCCAAGAGGAAATGGTGGAACCTCTTAGAGAGTTATTTGTAAATATACAAGAGGGTGGTCAGGTACCACCTTCATGGAAAATGGCTTATGTTTCTCTGATCCCTAAAGAGGGAAGAGATAATGTTCAAGTAGAAAATTTTAGACCTATCTCATTGTTAAATACGGATTATAAGATTTTTGCAAAAATTTTGGCTAATAGATTAATGACAGTTTTAAGACAAATAATTCATCCAGACCAAACTGGTTTTTTACAAGGGAGACAGATGAAAACTAATGTTAGACAACTCATTAACATATTGGAATATTTGGATAAGCATATCCAAGTGCCTGCAGTTCTTATGTTTTTGGATGCAGAGAAAGCTTTTGATAGACTGAATTGGTTATTTTTGAAAAGATTAATTGTTAAGATGGGAATGGGGGATCAGTTTATTAATTCTATATCAGCAGTTTACCAGAAACAAAAAGGTCAGATTATTGTGAATGGGCAATTAACAGATTTATTTAATATAGAGAAAGGTACTAGGCAGGGTTGTCCTTTATCCCCTTTATTGTTTGTTTTAACTTTAGAGGTTTTATTGAATAGGATTAGAGCTTCAGATGAATTAAAAGGTATACAGATTAGACAACATGATTATAGATTATGTGCTTTTGCTGATGATTTACTTGTGACATTGACTCAACCAATACAGTCGGCTCAGAGCTTGATGGAGATTATTCAGAATTATGGAAGGGTATCAGGCTTTAAATTAAATATATCTAAGACAAAGATGTTGGTTAAAAATTTAGATGACAAATCAAAACAAGATTTGGAAAGAATAACGGGTTGTGAGATAGTTAAGAAAGTTAAATATTTAGGAATCTATATAGAAGCTTCTAATGGGAAATTATATAAGAATAATTATGAATCTTTATGGAACAAGATACAAATAGAATTGGATAAATGGAAAAAATTACAATTATCTATGTTGGGTAGGATAGCTGCAATCAAAATGAACGTATTGCCGAAATTTTTATTCTTATTTCAAATGTTACCAATACTTAAAAAGGATGCGAACTTAGAGGAGTGGCAGAAAGGTATCAATAGATTTATTTGGAATGGCAAGAAACCAAGGGTTAAATTAAAAATTATTCAAGATACAAGGGAGAGAGTTGGTCTGAAAATGCCCAATTTTAAGTTATATTATTATGCTGCAGTTTTAGTAGCAATAAGTGATTGGATCAATTTAACTAAGGATAGGATATTGAATATAGAAGGGTACGGGTTAGTGTATGGGTTGCATGCATATTTAGTTTATGACAAAAAGGTGGATAGGAGTTTTAAAGAGCATCTAATGAGAAATGCTCTGTTGCGTGTCTGGAAAAAGTTTTATTACAAGTTAAATGGAAAGATTCCTCTTTGGACAGTTCCCAGGCATGCAATAGAGAGTATAAATAGACAACAAATTCAAGATGTGGTGTCTTATGAGAAACTCTTAATTAAAGAAGGGAATTCTTTATTATTGAAACCATTAAATAGGTTAAGGGAAGAAGGAATAGCTCATAATTGGTATTCACATGTACAATTACAGACTAGATGGCAAAAAGATTTTAAGATGGGTTTCTCCTTAAAGGACGATAATTTAATTAAACAAGTTAGAGATCAAAGACCTATGCATATTAAAAATTATATAATGCATTAATTGAAATTGATTCTGAAACTGAATTAGTTAAGGATTGCATGATTAAGTGGGAACATAATTTTGGACAATCAATTACGATGGAAACATGGGAGAAGATATGGGTGAAAAATGTAAAATTTACACAAGCACAACATTTAAGAGAAATTTTTTATAAAATGTTTTATAGATGGCATTTAGACCCAAAAAAATTATAATTTATGTACAGATATGCAACCCAAGTGTTGGAGATGTGAATCTATGGACGCTACTTATTTTCATGTTTGGTGGACTTGTAAAAAAATCAAGGCTTTTTGGATAAAAATATGGTGGATTCTTCAAAATATATTGAAAAAGCATATTGAATTTTTACCACAGTTGTTTTTGCTTGGTATCATAAAAGACTGTACCACCATAGAGACTAAGTTGATTTTGAACTTGATTACTGCAGCAAGATTACTGGTGGGACAATATTGGAAGACGTCTGAATTACCATCTATTGAAGAATGGACATTAAAAGTTATAAATATGGCAGAAATGGCCAAGATATCCGCATATCTGAAGGATCACTCAAATGAAAAATTTATGATGGACTGGAAAAAATGGATAGATTATATACAAGGGAAATATCAATTGAAGAAATTATATTTAGCATATAGTTAAATATTTATATGCTGGATTTATATAATAAGTAGTTTAGTGGGTTTTCTTGTGTTTTTACCCTGTATTCACTTTGGGAAGTCGGGGAGGGGGGGGTGGGAGGGTATTCATAATTTATACATTATGTTTTTCTCAACTGTAATCGGGGTTGGCGATATGTAAGAATATGTAAGAATATATATTAAGGGGTTGCTTGGGTGGCCTCTTGGCACCACACCTGGTGGGAAGAAGAGGAGGAGTGAAGGAGGAGTGAAGGTAGAGGTAAGTAGGAAGTTGGTAAGAGGAGGGAGAGAGTGGGGGTAGAGATGGTGGGTGGAGAAGTAGAGGAGGAGTGAAGGTAGAGGAAAGTAGGTAGATGGTAAGAGGAAGGAGGGGTGGTTAGGGATAGGGGGATGTGGTGGTGGGGGTGCCGAGCAGTTATATTAATTGTTTGGAAAATGTGGTATATGTTAGTTTTCGGTTGAGCTATTATTATGTGTCTTTTTTGTAAAAATTTTAAAAAATTAATAAAAATTATGTTAAAAAAAAAGAAAAAGAAAAAAAAGAACCATCAATTTAATGAACTTTGGGTAGCCTCCAACCAAAGTTACAAGTTAAAATATATTATCCCATCACTTTGATTTTCTGTAGAGAGATCACAAGTTAAAAGTTAAGTTAGGATAATACATGTACTAGGATTAGGGTTAGGATTTCACTACTTTCATGAAATAATTCAAACAAGTAAAAAAAAAAACTTTGAATCCACAGATGGTTTCATTTCAAATGGGAGAATAGAATGTATCCTATTGTATCCTATGTATCCTATGATTTTGTTTATCACCAAGAAGAGTTTAGAAAGCCACAAAATGTAACAATCCATATTACCGTATTCCCAAACTTTCAGGTAGTTCCACAATAAAATCCATGGAAATCTTTTTTTCCAGTGAGCTGTGCCACAGATTATAGTAAGCCAGGTGATTTACCAGGGCAGTTTTTTGCTGATGCACACAAAGGGCAACTGGCCACATAGTTTACTATATCCTTTTTCGTGCTTGGTCACCAGAACTAGCATCACAAGGTGCAAGGTTTTGACAAATCCAAAGTGCCCAGCAGTTTGGAGTTGTGGCTTTAATATAGGACAAAAGTCCTTTTATTTATGGGCACATGGAGTTGTCCTTATCCAGGTGAGACCATCATATAGAGTGAACTTGGTTTTATGGTGATCATTCTGACCATTTGTCCCTGGTCAGGATTACTCTCAGTGCTTGAACAAGGTCATAGGGTATTTGAGTTTTCACTTTGTTCTGTGCCCTGGTGATGTCAGGAGCTGCTATTTGATTGGAAAAGATGATCTCCTCTCTGCTGCTGTTTTACTGAAAAGCACATCTGGAAAGCACATTGGCTAGAATATTTTTTTTTCCCAGACAAGTAGTGTAGGTGAAATTGAAGTGATTAAAGTACTGGGCCCATCTCACCTGCTTGGGAGACAGCCTTTAAGTTTTTTTCAGTGCTTCCAGGTTCTTGTGTTCTGTCCACACCTTGAAGGGACTTTTACCGCCTTCCCAAAAATGTCTCCAGGTGAACAACGCCCATCGCACTGCATAGGCTTCCATTGCCTACATTGCCCACCTGTGCTCTGCATTGGAGAGTTTTCTGAAGGCATAGGCATAAGTTTGCAGGATTCCTTGTTAGTTCTTTTGAAGGAGGACAGCTCCCACAGAAACATCACTGGTGTCTGCTTGGATGACGAACAGTTCATTGGGATCAGGTTGCTTAAGGACAGGTTCAGCAGTGAATAATCATTTAAGTTCCTCAAAGTCTGCCTGGCATTCCATGGACCATTTAAGCAGCAGTCTGGGTTTTCCCTCTCCTTTGGTTTTGAGGAGATTGGTAACTGGCATTGTCATATGAGCAAATGCTAGAAAATATTAACTATAGAAGCTTTGCAGTTACTTTCAGGTGTGTGTGGCTTTCCACTCAAGTACAGCTCATATTTATTCCAGTCCATTTCCACTCCCTCATGTGACATACGGTATTCCAGGTAATCCAGCTGTGACTTGTCTAACTCACATTTGGAGAGTTTCACATACAATTGAGTGGCACAGAACTTTTCCAAGACCACCTTCACTAATTTCTCATGCTCGTCCATAATCTCTGTATAAATAAAAATGTCATCTAGATAAACTAGAATGCCCTTATACAAAGGCTCACAAAGGATATAATTGATTAATTGCACGACTATGGCTGGTGCTTTAATATAGGACAAAAGTCCTTTTATTTATGGGCACATGGAGTTGTCCTTATCCAGGTGAGACCATCATATAGAGTGAACTTGGTTTTATGGTGATCATTCTGACCATTTGTCCCTGGTCAGGATTACTCTCAGTGCTTGAACAAGGTCATAGGGTATTTGAGTTTTCACTTTGTTCTGTGCCCTGGTGATGTCAGGAGCTGCTATTTGATTGGAAAAGATGATCTCCTCTCTGCTGCTGTTTTACTGAAAAGCACATCTGGAAAGCACATTGGCTAGAATATTTTTTTTTCCCAGACAAGTAGTGTAGGTGAAATTGAAGTGATTAAAGTACTGGGCCCATCTCACCTGCTTGGGAGACAGCCTTTAAGTTTTTTTCAGTGCTTCCAGGTTCTTGTGTTCTGTCCACACCTTGAAGGGACTTTTACCGCCTTCCCAAAAATGTCTCCAGGTGAACAACGCCCATCGCACTGCATAGGCTTCCATTGCCTACATTGCCCACCTGTGCTCTGCATTGGAGAGTTTTCTGAAGGCATAGGCATAAGTTTGCAGGATTCCTTGTTAGTTCTTTTGAAGGAGGACAGCTCCCACAGAAACATCACTGGTGTCTGCTTGGATGACGAACAGTTCATTGGGATCAGGTTGCTTAAGGACAGGTTCAGCAGTGAATAATCATTTAAGTTCCTCAAAGTCTGCCTGGCATTCCATGGACCATTTAAGCAGCAGTCTGGGTTTTCCCTCTCCTTTGGTTTTGAGGAGATTGGTAACTGGCATTGTCATATGAGCAAATGCTAGAAAATATTAACTATAGAAGCTTTGCAGTTACTTTCAGGTGTGTGTGGCTTTCCACTCAAGTACAGCTCATATTTATTCCAGTCCATTTCCACTCCCTCATGTGACATACGGTATTCCAGGTAATCCAGCTGTGACTTGTCTAACTCACATTTGGAGAGTTTCACATACAATTGAGTGGCACAGAACTTTTCCAAGACCACCTTCACTAATTTCTCATGCTCGTCCATAATCTCTGTATAAATAAAAATGTCATCTAGATAAACTAGAATGCCCTTATACAAAGGCTCACAAAGGATATAATTGATTAATTGCACGACTATGGCTGGTGCCCCTTACATGCTGAATGGGAGGACCCAGAATTGGAATCAGCCCAAAGGGCAATCGAAAGCGGTTTTTCACTCATCTCCCTCTCTGATCTGTACTTAGTAATAGGTTTCTCTCAAATCCAGCTTGGCGAAAATTTTCACTTTTGCTAGGTGACTCAGCATATCTTTCATTAGTGGTAGGGATACACATTCTCCATCCAAATGGCATTGAGTCCAATAATCCACACACAGGGAGCCATCCCTTTTCGCATTGAACAATATAGGGGCAGCTGTGCTGCTGCCCAGATAAATCCTCTGGCCAAACTTTAAACTTTATTCAAATTTCTATTCCGCCCTTCTCCTAGGACCCAGGGCGGCTTACAACAACAATACAATTACATGTGAGGAATTTAATAATAATAATCAACCATCCATCCAAAATACATTCATTCAATCCAAAACACATACATACAAGATGCAATCACAATCAAACACACAATCAACGATGGAGGCACATTCCTAGGCCCGGGGGCAGAGCACAGTTCATACGCCCCAGGCCTGTCGGCATAAATATGTCTTCAATAATTTCCGGAAAACTAGGAGGGAGGAAGCAGTGCGGACCTCTGTGGGAAGTTGGTTCCAGAGGGCTGGGGCAGCAACGGAGAAGGCCCTTGCCCTAGGACCCGTCAGATGACATTGCCTAATAGACGGGACTCGTAGGAGGCCAACCCTATGTGCCCTAACCGTCGCTGGGATTCATGAGGCAGAAGACAGTCCCGCAAGTAACCTGGTCCATTGCCATAAAGGGCTTTATAAATTTTTATCAATAGAAGATCTTGAGTTCATCTAGTTCTCTTGGTGTCAAGTAAAGCTTAGGTTTTGGCAAGTTAGTGCCAAGCAGTATCTCACTGAGGAACAGTGGGTTCGATGAGACTTTCCTCCAACCCTCAGTATTCCTTCAGGATGAGGAAAACTATTTCATCCTGCTCTCGGGCTGATACTGCACCCTTTCTTTTCATTTTCTTAACAAGAGGCATGTAACTGCACAATTCCGCTTTCATTGCAGCTTTTTCCTTGTGGCGTTTCTGACATTCAAAAGTTTCTTTTTCCAATCTACCAAGGGATTAACTTCTCTAGACAAGCAAGGTGTAGTATCATAGGCCTGTCCATGCCAGGGCCTACAATGAAGCTGATTATCTCTATGTAGAGCCCAAGTTTTATCTATACTGGCTCCATTGCAAATGTCAAGGGACATTTGGTTGCTAGTGAACTCCGGCCTTCTTCAACACACCAGGGCTAACATGAGGTGTTTAAAAGTAAGAAGCATAACATTGTTTCATTTTTTCACCCTATTTGTAGAGGTTTTCAGATATAATTTATTTTTCTGAGTTTGTGAAACTGGATTCCTTTCTTAGCCTATTTATTATCTATTAACTTTTATACTTCATTTATCAAAGATGTAACTCTGGGCAATTTCAGTGATAAATTGAATATGTATATATAAGAGAAACATCTAAAGCCAGAAAATGATAATCAATAGAGCTTCATCGGAAGCTGAACCATACTTGCAGGAACCCTGTAGCAAGACAGGGGGACGCCGAGCAAGATATCAGCTAACATCAAGCTAACATCATATCAGCTAACATCAAGCTAGCATCAAGTCCTGCTGCGTTTCAGCATAGAATCCATTGGCAGAAAGCAAGGAATATTAACCCTGAAGCAAAGTCTGCTGCTGCTACCGGACTGCTGCCTGTTGTAATCTTTCAGAGGGCTGTCTGAATAGTAATAAAGCACTTTTTAAAATTATTTTATTAAAACCATCAACATTAAACATAAGTTCATATTAAAAAGCAATCATCATATATCCTGCAATACAACTCTAAGGATCAGTCTTTGTAAACGTCTGGTTTAGTAAACATTCCTCACTCCTCACGTCAAGCCTCAACTATACGCCTGATACATTTTATTTGATTGGTGTTTCTCTTATATATGGTCTATCTACTGTTTCTAGTCTATCACCTATTGTTCATTCGAGCTTCAGAAGTAAATTCGTCTCAGTAGTAGTGCAATCTTTTATGATCCCTAACAAAAGATCCTGAGGTAGAAATTCAGTATCCTGAGGTAGAAATTCAGTACGCTTTTCCAATATTAAAGCAATCAACATTAAATCTGGGCTCATATTAATAAGCTGTCCTCATAAGACCTGAAAATACAGCTCTTGTATATGGTCTATCTACTATATCTAGTCTATCACATATTGTTCATTCGCGCTTCAGAATTAACTTCATCTCAGAGCCTGAACTGAAAGGATCTCGGAAGCTGAACATACTTGCAGGAACCCTTATATCAAAAAGTTTCTGTAGCAAGACGGGGGGACGCCGAGCAAGATATCAGCTAACATCAAGCTAACATCATATCAGCTAACATCAAGCTAGCATCAAGTCCTGCTGCGTTTCAGCATAGAGACGCTATAGCGAGGGTGTAATTGGACATTGGAAAGAAGTGATTAGAGGAAAAAACTAGAAAAAAAAACCCTGAAACAGACCTGAGTTTTTATGCTTCTCATGGGGAAGTTATTAGCATGCTGGATATCAGGTGCTTCAAGGAGCCAGTTGAATGTTTCCACGTAAATATAGGCATAGCTATAATCATTGCGGCAGCATTAACATCTGGCATGCCTGTTTTTGTTATTATGTTCTTGAGCTGTTTTTTAACTGTTGTTTGTCCAAATTTTAAATAGTTAACTTGTTTAATACCATTTTAAATTGATTTGTTAGATGTTGAATGATGTGGGGGGGATTGAATGTTTGTGGAATGAATCGGGTTGAATGGATGGTTAGCTTATTGTTTTAATTTGTTTGTTTAAAGGGCGGTTTTTTTTGTGGGTGGGATAAATTAATGATATGGATGGAGTTGTGGTTGAGTGGAATGAATGGGATGGACTGGCTAGCCTGCCTGGCGCGGCAGAGGCGGAGGGTGAGGGGGGCGCTGGCTCTGGGGTGATAGAGGGCCAAAGTATACCGGTCTTGCTGGGGAGAGGCAGATATGGCGGGAGCCATAGAGTAGGCCATTCCCAGGGAACAAGAGCTTGCTGTTTAAAGGCGATCCCTTGCTCCGACCCTGTGAGTTCAGCCCGAAGTACTGGTGATGGGGGAAAACCGGACCCTGGGCTCAGGTTGCTGCTGCTCAATGCCAGGTCGGTTGTAAATAAAGCTCCCCTCATCCATGATCTTCTCCTGGATGAGGAGGCCGACCTCGCATGTGTGACCGAGACCTGGCTTGGCCCGGAGGGAGGAGTTCCTCTCTCTGAGATGTGTCCAGCCGGGTTTCAGGTATGGCATCAGCCACAACCCCAGGGAAGGGGGGGAGGAGTGGCTATTATAGCCAAGAAGACCTTTAGCCTACGCAGGCTTGCTGTTTCTGAGATTGCGGGTTGTGAGTTGCTCCTTGTGAAGTTGGGCCTAGGGGTTCAGGTGGGCTTGTTGCTCGCGTACCTGCCTCCCAGCTGCGTGTCAACAGTCCTGCCTGCGCTACTTGAGGAGGTTGCTGGGCTGGCGGTTGAGTTCCCCAGGCTTATTGTCTTGGGGGACTTAAATCTTCCGTCGCTCGGCGAATCCTCTGGGTTGGCGCAGGAGTTCATGGCCACCATGGCAACCATGAACCTGACTCAGGTAGTTCAGGGTCCGACTCACGAGAAGGGACACACTCCCGACATGGTATTCCTCTCAGAATAGTTGAGCAATGATCTGAATTTAAGTGGCTTAGATATTTTGCCTATGTCATGGTCAGATCATTTTCTGCTATGGCTTGTTTTTAAGGCTCCAATCCTCCCCTGCAGGGAGGCAGAACGGATTAGGTGGTTCCGCCCCAGACGTCTGATGGATCCAGAGAGCTTTCAGAGGACGCTTGGGGAAATACCGGATTCTCTCATTCACAGTTCGGCAGAGTCCCTGGTTACGGCCTGGAATATGGCTGCGAAGGGGACTCTTGACCGGATTGCGCCGCTGCAACCTCTCTGTGGTAGCAGACCCAGGAGATGTCCTTGGTTTACTGAGGAACTCAGGGGGATGAAGCGCCAGAAGAGACGCCTAGAGAAGCGATGGAGGAAAAGTAAATCCGTATCTGACCAAACACTTGTAAGATCTTATATCAAGACTTATCAGGTGGTGCTCAAGGCGGCAAGATGCGCGTATCATTCCGCCTTGATTGCATCTGCAGAATCCCGCCCAGCCGCCCTGTTCAGAGTAACTCGCTCCCTCCTTAATCAGGGGGGGGGTTGATGCACCCTTGCAGGGTAGTGCTGAGGACTTTAATAAGTTTTTCACGGATAAAATCGCCCAGATTCGGACGGACCTTGACTCCAATTGGAACGCAGTATCGGCTGATAATGATTCAGTCGAGATGACAGGGACTCGTCTTGATCCTGTTGTGTGGGAGGAGTTTGACCCGGTAGCACCTGATGAAGTCGACAAGGCCATTGGTGCTATGAGCTACGCCACCTGTTTATTGGACCTGTGCCCCTCCTGGCTGGTTTCGGCCAACAGGGAGGTGACGCGGGGCTGGGTTCAGGAGATTGTCAACGCTTCTTTGAGATAGGGGTCCTTTCCGGCTCCCTGCAAGGAGGCAATTGTGCGCCCCCTCCTCAAGAAGCCTTCCCTGGACCCAGCTGTTTTAAACAACTACCGTCCTGTCTCCAATCTTCCCTTTATAGGGAAGGTTGTTGAAAAGGTGGTGTCACTCCAGCTGCAACGGTCCTTGGATGAGGCCGATTATCTGGGCCCTCAACAGTCAGGATTCAGGCTCGGCTACTCCATGGAAACTGCTGACGGATGATCTCTGGCGGGCCCGGGATAAGGGATTATCCACTATCCGAATGCTACTTGACCTCTCAGCGGCTTTCGATACCATTGACCATGGTATCCTTCTGCACCGACTGGAGGGGTTGGGGGTTGGGGGCACTGTTTTGCGGTGGTTCACCTCCTACCTCACTGGTCGGTCGCAGTCCGTGTTGGCAGGGGGTCAGAGGTCGACCCCTAGGTTCCTCCCTTGTGAGGTCCCTCAGGGATTGGTCCTCTCCCCTCTGCTGTTTAATATCTACATGAAACCGCTGGGCGAGATCATCCGACAACACGGGGTGAGATATCATCAGTATGCTGATGATACCCAGCTTTACATCTCCACCCCGTGTCATTTCAGTGAAGCAGCGGAAATGATGTGCCAATGTCTGGAGGCTGTTAGGGTTTGGATGGGTGCCAACAGGCTCAAACTCAACCCCGACAAGACGGAGTGGCTATGGGTTCTGCCTCCCAAAGATATTTCAATCTATCTGTCCATTAGCCTGGGGGGGAGCTTTTGACCCCTCGGAGAAGGTCCACAACTTGGGCGTCCTCCTCGATCCACAGCTAAATTTGGAACATCATCTTTCGGCTGTGGCGAGGAGGACATTTGCCCAGGTTCGCATGGTGCACCAGTTGCGGCCCTATTTGGACCGGGAGTCTCTTCTCACAGTCACTCATGCCCTTATCACCTCGAGGTTCGACTACTGCAATGCTCTCTACATGGGGCTACCTTTGAAAAATGTTCGGAGACTTCAGGTAATGCAGAATGCAGCCGCGCGAGCAGTGTTGGGCTTGCCTAGAAATGCCCACATTTCGGCATCACTCCGCGAGCTGCATTGGCTGCCAATTGGTCTCCGAACCCAATTCAAAGTGTTGGTTATGACCTATAAAGCCCTACATGGCATCGGACCAGGTTACTTGCAGGACCGTCTGCTGCCGCATGAAATCCAGCGACCGGTTAGGGCGGTTAATGGCGTTTCCGTCTGAGAACCAAGCTTCTTTTAATAGTCGGCCCCCTTTTGTGGCATCGCTGGATACGACTCTAGTATTATCAAAGTCAAAGCAATGGTCATGTTGTGCCACATGCGTCCAGATTTGGGAGTATTGTTCACCCCTTTTTATGGCCAGTTTGTGCTCGTGTAATCGAGTTTTTAGCCGTTTAGCTGTTTCACCCACATAATTACTCTGACAGTTCTTGCAGTCAATCTTATAGACTACCGCCGATTTTTCCATGGCGGGAAGTGGGTCCTTTGGGCGCATGATTTTAGAGTGTAGCATTTGATTTGGTTTGTGGGCTACCTCTATATTATGGGGGGCCAACAATCTAGCTGTTGCTTCCAAGACATTATTGATATAAGGTAGGGAGATGCGTGTCTTTTGTTGTAATGGTTCATTCCCTTGCTGGTGGGCTCGGGGTCTAGATGTTATGCCATTAACCGTCATATAGATCTTTGTCCAACACAACAGGCACTAAGGAAATGGAGTGCGAATCAGAAGCACTCCAATGGACCCCCACCTTTTAGGTGGAGGAGGAACAATGGTTGTGCCAGTAGAGAACCTGAGGAATCCAGCAGTAAAGCCTTGGAGCCTATCATCGCTCGGGACAATGAAGAGAGACATTTGATACAGAGGGGAAGGAAGTGCGGAATGATGGCTCCCCCGTGCTGCACAGAGGAGAGAGGCATCCCCCCTCCCATTCCATGGACATGCGAGGAATTGTGGATGGGGAATGCCCACGATTGAGGTCTTCCCAGGCAAAAAGTAGGACGTTTACCTTGGATGGGAGTAATGACTGCTGGCAGCGGATGGAATCTTATGTGGACAGTACCGAGATGGGGTGTGGGAACACACACACTGGATTACATGACATCCGGATGGGTACCGCCCACGTGGGAGGAGGAAGGAGGAGGGTGAATGTAGAGCTGAGGGAAACCATCGACCTATGACTGGGAGGGGTGGGGGGAACTGCCTGGAGCCCTCACAGCATGTGTAACAATGTAAAAGAAAAACCAAACACCCCCCAAGGTCTGTAATAGAGGGAAAGGTAATACGCGAGTTAACACCGTTGGAGGGAGGGAAAAGATCCTGACTAACTTAGGAACTAGCGTTAAAAGAATAGGTGAGAAGGTTCGAGGCAATGACAGAGAAGGAGAAACATCCAGAATACAAATCAACCGGCCAGGACCGGTGACGCGATCTAGGAGCCGAGCGCAGGCGTTAACTGATCCTATTTAAAACATCTCTTCAGTTGCCTTTTTTAACCCTGACGATGTTGGTAGTTTCCAACGAAAGCTAGGTTATAATAAAATTAATTTCTTTTAAATCTCCTGGTGATCGTAAAACTTTTATTCCACATCACGAACACCAGGAATAATCCAAACTAGAAGAATTTAATAAATACCAAGCTTTCGTCAGAAACTTCCAACATCATCAGGGTTTAATGCTAGTCAATGGGAAGAACCTATATAAGATTAATCAGCATTTGCATCCGGCTCCTGGACCTCGTCGTCGGTCCTAGCTAATTGGGCTGTGTTCTGGATGTATCCTTAGTAAGCAACCTTTTCCAATGGAGCAAGAGGAATCGATCGGAGTTTGAACAAAGTACGCAGTAGAAGAAAGGGAGGAATGAGTAAGCTGCATTTAGGAACCCTTAGTGAGGAGAACAACATGAAGGAGAACTGGGGAAGTACGGAGACAATGATCACCCAAAAAAAGGGGGGGAATGATTCCGCTTAGCCCAAGAACCGGTGATGAGGGGATGGGTAGTAGCACACGTAGAGGAAAGGGGAATAGGAAAAGGTTGGTTACTAAGGATACATCCAGAACACAGCCCAATCAGCTAGGATCGATGATGAGGTCCTCAGTTTTAAATAAGTGTAATTATTTTTAATCACTTGTTATTTTTAAGAAGAAATAAGTCTTAAAATAAGCTAGTATAACCTTAAATGCTTTCAAATGGCAGAATTTTAGATTTTTATTACATAAAAACTGGCAGTGGAACAAGTAGTGCTCAGCTTTTTTGATGCATCTCTCCAGTTATCAGCTTTGCAAATTAGGATATCACTGATTTTATTCTCTGCAGAATTCTTCAATTAGAGTAACATAAACCCCCCCCTGGGATGAGTCCCAAAGAATACAGTAACTTGTGCTCTACTGTGTACATACTGTTCTGCCGGCGGGGGGGCAATATTTAATATATTTTGAACAACTCTTAAGCGAAATTGGATAAATTCTCATTGATAGTTTGACAGCATAAAATCTTACTGACAGCTACACAAGAACAATAGGGAAAAATCTTTTTGAATAAAAATGGTGAGTCATTCACTTAATTGTATCTCATTTATGAGTAATTTCTCCCTTCCTGAAAATATTCAGTGTAGACTAAATTATCTTTTTCTTGTAAATATAATTCCACCTGCATTTATTTCATTGTATAGGTTGAATATCGTTTACTGAATTTTCTAAAATGAAATTAAGCTGCAATATATCATTTATAAGATTCACCATGTTTTAATTCAACATAGTGTCAGATCAATTTGGCTTGATCCAGTTTAGACGTATTGATTTCTTCAATTGGAGTAAAATTTAGTAATGATTTAAGTCAAGTACTAACTTATCTATATGTACTAAAATTATCTTTAATTTTATTAAGAGCTTAATAAAATTCAGATATGAAGGAAGTCTTTAAAATTTGCATCATATATATATATATATATATATATATATATATATATATATATATATATATATATATATGTGTGTGTGTGTGTGTGTGTGTGTGTGTGTGTGTGTGTGTGTGTGTGTGTGTGTGTGTGTATGTATGTATGTATGTATGTATGTATGTATGTATGTATGTATGTATATATATATATACCAAAGCACCTGTAAGCAGGACAAGCAACAATGGATGGAAATTAATCAAGGAGAGAAGCAACCTGGAATTAAAGGGAAACTTCTTAACAGTGAGAACAGTTAACCAGTGGAAAAGCTTGCTTTCAGACATTGTGGGTGCTTCATCATTGGATGTTTTTAAGAAGAGACTGGACAGTCACTTGTCTGAAATGATATAGGGTCTCCTGTTTGAGTAGGGGGTTGGACTAGAAGACCTCCAAGGTCTCTTCCAGCTCTATTCTGATTTCTTGGTTTATAGAATTGTTAAATGCTAAAGATCTTCCTTTAAATAGCAACTCCTATAGCCACAATAAGGTTTTATATTTTATTAGATGTGAATGTTGCAAAACTCTATTAGCTAGTTATATAATATTAGTAGAAGAGGCAGGCAAATATTTTTTTATGAAAGAAAAAATATTTTCCTGCCTTTTCCACTAGTTTAGCCATTCTATAAATCAACTTTAAAATAAAAGTTTTTGTTGGCTTCTTTGGTTTGTGTGTTAGTGATATAAAAATCTTCCTTTCATCTGGGTTTGCCAAATGCATCTGATATGTCTAAACCCAACATAGACAAAAGACTGGGGTGGGGGGGTGGGAGAGAGAGATTACTAAAACTACCAAAGACAGCAACCCAAAATAAGAATAGAGGTAATTAGTCTGAGTATGGCTGAAGTCACAAGCATTCAAGGCATTGACCTTTTAGATTGCTAGCTGTCTGGAGGAATTTCCCAATTTCACTTACTCCATCATTTAATTCTCTAAAACTATTCTCTCTAGAACATTTTATTTTATTTATGAAGATTTTTTTCCCACAAATCACTAAAGGGAGGTAAGCTCAGGATACAATATATCCTTGCGCTCTCCACCACACAAAAATTAAGCAACGTAATTGAAGAGTAAGCAGGTAATGTAGCTTACAATGTTTTTAGTCCATTTGCAAATAGAGATTTAATTTTATTTAAAGCTGCTCAGCTGCTCATAAAATCCATTCAAACTGAATTGAATAGAAAATATTTAACTTCATTATTTTTCCCCTAGAGATATCATGGTTCATGAACAAGAATGGAAAACAACACATCCGTGTTTTTTCTTTTGCAATTTTCAAAGATTTGGGAGCTACAGATTATATACATAACTTTATTACTAATATTATATTTGATGACAGTAACAGGGAACCTTGTCATCATCTCTGCTATTGCTTTTGACTACCATCTTCATACACCCATGTACTTCTTCCTAATGAATTTAGCCATGCAAGACATTGGTTCTGTTTCAGTCATCATCCCCAAAGCTGTTTTTAATTCTGTTACAAATACAAGGCATATTTCTTACTCAGGGTGTGTTGCCCAAGTCCTCTTGTTTGTCTTCTTCCTGGGCTCTGATATTGCCTTGCTCACTGTCATGGCATATGATAGGTATGTTGCCATTTGTAATCCTTTACAATATGAAATGATAATGAATAGGAAGGCCTGCACCAAAATGGTTGGCAGTGTGTGGATTGCCTCTTTCCTCAATGCTACATTGCACACTACTGAAACGTTTTCCATTCCTTTCTGCTCTAATATTGTCAATCAATTTTACTGTGAAATTCCTCATTTGCTTAAGATTGCCTGCTCTAGTTTATATGTAATTGAAACTGGAGTAGTAGCATTTAGTGCTGTATTATCTGCTGGTAGTTTTGCTTTTATAATAGTTACTTATGTAGAAATATTTTCTGCTGTTCTGAGAATTCCTTCTGTTCAAGGAAGGAAAAAGGCCTTCTCCACTTGTGTACCACACCTTAGTGTCTTCTCTATATTTTTATTTACTGTTTCCTTTGCTTATCTAAGACCTATTTCCAATAGACCATCAAACCTTGATTTCATAATTACATTAATTTATTCCATACTTCCACCCATGCTGAATCCATTAATTTACAGCATGAGAAACAAGGACATTAAAGCTACTCTTTCAAAACCTCTTATGCTGTGGTCATTTGGTCATTTGTAAACTTGGATGTACTTCTTTATCTGTGTTAATGGGAAAAATAAAAAAGAGACGGGGATAAAAGTAAGCTTTACATCCAATACATACTTTAAATAGCTTATCTTATCTTGAAAAGGTGATGATGACAACATTAACAACAATGAAAAATATATGAGATGGTGAAACAGACTTTAAAATAGTTTTTTGAATTTTGGCTGACACTTCAACATCAGAGATAATCCTAAAGATACTAATTTTAAAATGAAATTAGAACAAGAGATATTAGAAAAGATTTGTAAACTATATAAATATTACTATAAACTATATAAATATACTTCAAAATAATGTAATATGGTCTCTGAATTTTTTTAATATATATTTTTCAGTATATATTTTCAAGGTTAATTGGAAATCCCAAACTAGTTTAGATAAAATACTTTCAAATTATGGTCTGTATATGGTCTGAAAATATTTTGG
This sequence comes from Bothrops alternatus, assembly GCA_034064705.1. Classification (NCBI taxonomy): domain Eukaryota; kingdom Metazoa; phylum Chordata; class Lepidosauria; order Squamata; family Viperidae; genus Bothrops; species Bothrops alternatus. The sequence continues at coordinate 605,355 of JARGCV010000156.1, read as the reverse complement.
AGTTTGAAAAATAATAATAAAGACTTGAAATTAACTATGTTTGTGTGTAGTTGCTGAAAAGTACTTTCAAACTGCTTTCTGGTATTTATTTTTATTTATTTTATTTATCAAATTTCTATACCGCCCCTCTCCCGAAGGACTCAGGACGGTGTACAGCCTTATTAAAAACATATAAATATACATAATTTACAATAATTAAAAGTAAATTAAATAATTTTGGCTGTAAAATCCCCATATAAAAACCCAAAACTTACAAATCTTAAAAATTTACTCAATCCCCCTAACACATTCTAACCCTACTGGAACCGGATCTTCTATGCCAGGCCGGCCTGTCAAAAAAGGAACGTTTTTAGTTCCCGACAGAAGGTGTGTAAGTCTGTCATTGTACAGAGTTCGGGGGGAGCTCGTTCCATAGCGTGGGAGCTCCCACAGAGAAGGCTCTCCCCCTGGGGGCTGCTAGCCAGCATTGTCTGGCCGACGACTCCCTGAGGAGGCCCTCTCTGTGGGAGCGTACCAGACAGTGGGAGGTATTTGCCGGCAGTAGGCAGTCCTGTAAGTATCCAGGTCCGATGCCATGGAGCGCTTTAAAGGTGGTCACTAATACCTTGAACCGTACCTGAAAGACCACCGGCAACCAGTGCAGCTCATGCAGGAGCGGTGTTACATGGGAGCGCCACGACGCTCCCATCACTACCCGTGCGGCTGCATTCTGGGCCAGTTGGAGCTTCCGGGTGCACCTCAAGGGGAGCCCCATGTAGAGAGCATTACAGTAGTCAAGCCTGGAGGTAACGAGGGCATGAGTGACTGTGCGTAGCGAGTCCCAGTCTAGGAAGGGACGCAACTGGCGCACCAGGCGAACCTGATAGAACATCCTCCTGGCCACGGCCGTCAGATGGTCCTCTAAGGACAGCCGTGAATCCAGGAGGACTCCCAGATTGCGAGCCCTTCTCGTGGGGGCCACTGTTTTGCCCCCAAAAGACAGCGATGGAATCAGCTGGCTATACTGGGATGACGGTAACCACAGCCACATGGTCTTGGAAGGGTTGAGCTTGAGTCCGTTCCTCCCCATCAAGTCCCGCATGGCCTCCAGGCACTGGGTCAGCATGGCAAGGGCATCGTTGGGGTGGTTCGGCGTGGAAATATACAGCTGGATGTCATCAGCGTACTGGTGGTACTCCATGCCAAAACCACGGATGATCTCACCCAGCGGCTTTACATAAATGTTGAACAGTAGAGGCAAGAGGACTGACCCCTGAGGTACCCCACATACGAGGGGTCTCGGGGTCAACCTCTGGCCCCCTGTCAACACAGATTGCATCTGGCCAGAGAGGAAGGAGGAGAACCACTGTACAACAGTGCCTCCTATACCCAACCCCTCCAACCATTGCAGCATGATATCATGATCGATGGTATCAAAAGCCGCCAAGAGGTCCAATAGCACCAGAACAGAGGAGCAACCCCTATCTTGGGCCCGCCAGAGATTATCCACTAACGCGACCAATGCTGTTTCCATGCTGTAGCCAGGCCTGAAGCCCGACTGGAGCGGATCCAGATATGACGATTCCTCCAGGTGCTGCGGGAACTGTCGGGCAACCACACTCTCAACAACCTTCGCAAGGAAGCGAAGGTTGAAGACGGGACGGTAGTTTGATAGAACAGCTGGATCCAGTGCAGGCTTCTTGAGAAGGGGTCTCACCACCGCCTCTTTCAAGGTAGCAGGAAAGACACCCTCACTCAAAGAAGCGTTGATAATTGCCTGGAACCAGCCTCGTACCACCTCCCGGGAGGCCAGCACCATCCAGGAGGGGCACGGGTCCAGTAAACATGTGGTCGCTCTAGCAACCTTTCCATGTCCTCAGGGGTCACGGGGTCAAACTCAACCCAGGTAATGGTCTCAAGACCTGCCTCCGCCTCTCCCACTGGACATACCCAGTTGAAGTCGAAGCCTTCCCGTATCAGAGCGATTTTATCATACAGATATTTTCCGAAATCCTCAGCTCTACCCTCTAAGGGGTCTCCTCTCACATCTTGATGAAGGAGGGAGCGGGTCACCCTAAACAGGGAGGCTTGGCAGTTATCTGATGATGCGATAAGAGCAGTGAAGTAAGAACACTTCTCTGCTCTTATCGCTGCTAGGTAGGACCTAATATGGTCTCTTACCAGTGTTCGGTCAGATTCGGCACAGCTCGATCTCCAACTGCTCTCTAGGCGTCTTTTCCGGTGTTTCATCTCTCTCAACCCCTCGTTATACCAAGGGGCTGATTGAGACCCACGCCGAATCAGAGGCCGCAAATGCACAACTCGATCCAGGGCATCGGCAGCCTCCCTATCCCAGGCCACCACCAGCTCTCCAACTGAGTCGTGTGTCAGAACCTCAGAAATTGGCCCAAGTTCTGCCTGGAACCGCTCGGGTTCCATCAGCCGCCTGGGGCGGCACCATCTCACCGGTTCTGCCTCCCTGCGGTGGGGTGCAACGGTCAGAAAGTCCAAGCATAGGAGAGAGTGATCAGACCATGACAGGGGTTCAATGACTATATCCCCTATATTCTGACCACTCAGCCACTGTCCAGAGACAAAAACCAGGTCAAGCGTGTTCCCCCCTGTGTGTGTGGGGCCTTGAATTACCTGGGCCAGGTCCATGGCTGTCATGGAAGCCATGAACTCCCAAGCCTCCCCGGACGCCCCGGCCACGGACGGCAGGTTGAAGTCACCCATAACTATTAGCCTGGGGACCTCAACCACCACCACAGCGACAACGCCCAGGAGCTCGGGCCGGGAGGTTGATATGTGGCAGGGAGCCAGGTACGTAATCAACACCGCCCTCGGACCCCCAAGGTCCCACTTCACCAGAAGGGATTCACAGCCTGCCGTCTGAGGAACAGTGACCTCCCTCGGCCTGAAACCTTCTCTGATCACGAGCGCCACTCCCCCACCCCTGCCCTGAGCTCTCGGTTTGTGGAATGAAAGGAAACCGGTGGGCACATTTCCACCAGAGAGACACCGCCCTCTGGTCCCAACCAGGTCTCCGTTATACCCGCCAGGCCTGCTCCCCCCTCTGAGATTAGGTCTTGAATAAGGGGGGCCTTATTTACCACAGACCTGGCGTTGCACAGTATCAGCCTACAGCCAGTGCCCTGTGGTTCTGAACAACCCCGAGAACAGGTTGAGCCTTGGGGGTCGGAGCGCACGACCGCTCGTAAGCAGCGGGTGCGCACTCCCTTATTATGATATGGCCCCCTGCTCCCGCCATACCTGCCCCTCCCGCCATACCTGCCCCTCCCACTTACGGTACTTATTTGAACTGAGTTAGTCTTCATCAACCCCCCGTCCGCACCCTCAGGGCTCCGTCCCCTACCATTGCCTGGCCTGTCTTCTTGTTCCCTCCCAACAATTCCTTCCCCCACCCTAGACACCCATTCCCCACTCCTCCCCTCCCTTAAAATATTCACTAAATACCTATTTAAAAAACCCCAAAGCCCCTTTTTTGATGCATGCCATCTCTCAGGACTCCAAAGTCCATCCTCGAGATGGGCCCTAGATAAAACAGAGGGCCATAATTGCGAGAGGGGGGAATCTCGCAATGCAAGAAGAGTCCACTTCGACTAAGCAGCCAGTCAGGTAAAGTGCATCGATGGGGTCTGGCAAGAAAAGACCGGGCAGTCCAATCTAGATTAATGTCCAAGTTCCAGGTTTCTATCAGGGTAATGGTAAAATGATAATAATAATAATAATAAATGATGATGGTGGATTTTGAATGGTCCGGGCAGGAAAAAGCCCCTATGTTGTTCCATCCTTCTCCATTTAATCCACTATCCACAGATTCGCATATGTACTGCTGGGGCAAGGATCAGGTCTCTAAAACGGGTCCATGGGGGCAGCACCAAGGTCAGAATCTGGGATTCTTTCTTCAGGGTTGTCTTACTGCCCCTCCTGATAGTGCTCAGTTCCACTTTCCTTCCCGCACAAAGCTCATGGGGTGGGGGGAGGCCACTGCAGTTCTCCCATTTGGCCTCACCGTTGGCCACTCATTCACCGGGGAGGGGGAAGCATGACCACATTGTTTCCCTCACCGCCACGTCTATGCTGCCCCCTCTGTCATCCACAATTCTCAGCTGTCTTCCCAAACCACTAGCTCACATAATGGTGGCAGGCGCTGCTGAGCTCTTCCCTTTTGCGGCGGCCTCCAAGCACCAGCGCCTCTCAGCTGCCTTCCCAAACCGTTTCCCATGGTGGCAGTAGGGGGGACGGGGGAGGCCCGTCGCTGAGCTGTTCCCTTTCGCGGCGGCCTCCCGAAGCCAGGAGCCTCTCAGTAGTCTTTTCGCGAATCGCTCGTTCGCATGGTGGAGGGGGGGAGCCGCCGCCGAGCTCTTCTCTTTCACGGTGGCCTCCTACCCAACTCCCAGCTGGCTCCTCACCTCGCCACAGGCTGCAGGGGGGGAAGTACGCAGTATCAGTTATTAACAATCATATAGAGAATTAATAAAACAATTTTCATGAGTTCAGATTTAATTCACAACATGGTCTTAACCTATATTTCTCCTGTCCATCTGCACTTTTTGGAATGTCTTTCCTTCATATATATATATGTATGTCTTTGGTTCTTTGGGTTTTCTCCCACGTAGAATTTAAAGTGTCTTGGCGACGTTTCGACGAAGTCTCATTCGTCATCTTCAGGCTGGTGCTTTTGGCTTCTGCTTCTAGGAGCAATGTGTGGTCGAAGCTGTTTCTTCCTTTTAACTGCCAGTGGGGGTTTGAACTGATTGGCTGGGAGCTTGGCTATGTTCTGATTGGGTGGAGGTGTGTTCTGATTGGTTAGGGGCTTGGCTGTGCTCTGATTGGGTGGGGGTTGGATGTGTTCTGATTGGCTGGGGGGATGTTCTGTTTGGGTGGGGGCTTTGTTGTGCTGGAGGGGTTCAAAGTGGCCAATGATGCAGCTGTGGTCTGGCTCCTGGTCTGTGGTCGTGCCTCATCATCGGTGTGGGTTTGGGTTTGCTTTTTGCGTGGATGTGTGGTGCTGGCATCCTGTGTGGTTCTGGTGTCATTCTTTGTGTTAGGGATTCGCCTGTCAATAAGGGCGGGTTTCCAAATGGCTGGTAGGCGGGAGGTATCATCTCGTTTGTTCATGCTGTGAGGGCGTTTTTCTATCTTGATGGCTTCTCTGATTATTCTGTTATTAAAGTGTTCAGTTTTGGCAATAGTTCTGGTCTTTTTGAAATGAATTTCATGTCCTGTGGCTTTAAGGTGTTGGACCAGGGAAGAAGTTGGTTCCTCTTTTTTGACTGAGTTTTTGTGTTCTTCAATGCGTGCACTTATTCTTCTGTTGGTTTGTCCAATGTATGTAGTGGGGCAAGCAGTACATGGGATTTCATATACTCCTTGATTTTCTAACTCAATTTTGTCTTTAGGGTTTCTTAGGATGGTGGATATTTTTCTGTTTGTGCAGAATGCTGTTTTGATGTTATGTTTGTGCAGGATCTTGCTGATTCTGTCTGTGGTGCCTTTTATGTATGGGAGGAGGGCTTTGCCATTTTCTTGTTCTCTGTCTTGGATTTTAGTGGGAGTTTCTTTTTGGATTAAGTTGGAAATCTTATTTCTTTGGAATCCGTTGGATGCTAGTACATTAGTGAGAGTGTGTAGTTCGGTTTTTAGGTGTTGTTCGTCAGCTAGGCATTTGGTTCTGGAGATGAATGTCTTGGCTACGGAGTTGATCTGTGCTGGGTGGTGGTGTGAGAGTGCGTGCAGATAGCGGTTTGTGTGTGTTTTCTTCTGGTAGATAGTGTGTCCTAGGGAGTCATTGGATTTCTTGTAGACTAAGACATCCAGGAAGGGAAGTTGGTTATTAGCTTCTGTTTCCATGGTGAACTGTATTTTGGGGTGTAGGCTGTTGAGGTGTGTGAGGAAGTTGTCCAGTTTTTCTTTCCCATGTGGCTATATATATATATATACACACAAAGATGAGAACTGTGCAGGGAATGATTTTCCTTGTGATATTGTAGGGAAGTGAAATCTGAAGAAACAGGATAAAACAGTGGGAATAATGCTTTTTAAATATGGTGTTGAAAAATACTTCTGAAAATATAATGGATAAGCAAGAAAACAGATTATAGAACAAATAATTTAGGATCCAGACTGTAATCCTACTGTATCTGTCTGTCCGTCCGTCTGTCTGTCTGTCTGTCTGTCTGTCTGTCTGTCTGTCTGTCTGTCTGTCTGTCTGTCTGTCTATCATCTACTTTTCTAATCAATTAGAATCCAAAGCACAATGACTGGACTTAAATTACCATAATCATTGCTGAATAAATTATTGTGTTTGCCTACTGACCTCTTATTCTACAGTTTGGCCTTGGGACTGGAGGCTGTAATTGATAATTTCTTGAGGAAAAGGCTCTTGATTCACTTAACAATTTCATTCTTCTTACCTTTCTCTTGTTTTTCTTACCACTTTTCTGATCCTGGCTCTTTAAATAGAATTATATAAAGAAGGGAAGTATGCTGGATGTGATCCAGAGATCACTTATCTATCCTAAATCACAATAAATTCTTTATTTACTGAAGTCTGGACTCTCATCTTTGGTTCATCTTAATAAAGAGAAAATTTAGTGTGTTTAGTGTGTTTTCATTCAACTAAATTTCAGATTATTTCATATTATTTCATTTGAATCTAGTTAATTCAACAACTAATTCAAAGGATGGTCTGAATCAGATCAAAACATATTTATGTGATTCTCTAAATATTTTTACTTTTTTTAAAATTCATAAGCAACTAAAAAAGGTCTTTTTGAATCAGGTCTTCAGAATTTCCTTCCTACATTTCACATGATAGGATTATGAACTAGTAACATTTTGGAGGATTTCCTAATCCAGTGATGGCAAACCTTTTAGAGACCAAGTGCCCAAACTGCAGCCCAAAACCCACTTATTTATCACCAGGTGCAAGGTGGGCATGGCCCACTGGGTAGGCATGGCTGTGGTGGTCATGGCAGACTGAGTGGGTGTGGCCAAGGTGGGCATGATCACCTCAATGTTGCTTGTGGGGAGGGACGCCTGTGGGACCCAGGCAGGGTTGGGGAAGATCCAGGGATCTCTGGCAGGTGGGACGATGGGCAGGAGACTCGTCCTGTGGAGTGAGGTGAGGCAAGGTGAGGCAGGGCAGGGGTGCCATTGTTGCAGGGCAAGATGAGGCGGGGGCTGGGGTGGCTGCTGCCTGACACCATCAGCCCTTGCACACAGAGACCAATGAGCGCGTGGGTGCTGGGATGCATCCGGCCACATGGAACTTTGGCGAGTTAGCAGGTGGCTGGTTGAAGAGGGACAGTTGCCATCTCCGGGGAATGGCATGCATGCCCACAGAGAGGGTTCTGAGTGCCGCCTCTGGCATGTGTGCCATAGGTTCACCACCACTGTCCTAATCCTTTATTTGGAGAATTCTAAAATGTTTAAAAGCATTCTTAAGCAGCAACTGCTACAGCCCTGGTATAGTGGCTCTTGTCTAACATCTTTAAAAGGTTCCTCAATAGTCTATGATAATTGATGTCACTCAGAAGTTCATGACCTAGCAAAAATTATGAGAGTAGTTTTAGACATAGATTCATCTATCTATTATCATTAAGTTGTTTATGATGCTGTTATTTCATGAAATCAGTACCAGGCATGAGTAGTTTCCTATAAGATTATTGCTTTTTGTACCCTTACGTTTATGGATGGAAGGCCAATTTATTATTTTTACTATTTATTATTTTTCTTCATGTTGGTTAATCATCCAGAGTGACTATAGCAAGATTAGCATAATTAGCATAATATATATAGATAGATTCAAGTTCAAAATCTCATGAAAAACTTCAATTTTTAATAAAAATTTTCAACTTTCTCCAAAACTGGAGAATGGATTGAAAAGCAGTTTTTAGAGTTTTAACAGAGTAAGCTGTCTTGGTTAAGGAAGAACTTTCAATCTATATTTGTCTTAATTTTGAGCCTGATACCACTCATGTATGCCCTTAATTTTAAAAGCCCCATATGTAATATCTAATTTACTACAGACAATTATAGAAATAAGCATTGTCTTTTTATGAAATAAAAATAAAATATTGAATCTCTCCACAAATAAATAGGGGAATATATGATGGAATAATATGTCTCATTAATTTCACACTGGAACAAAATATAATGGAGTACTTAAAATATAAAATACTAATTTACTGCATAATATTTTTATATATTTTCTACCACCTTAAATCTACTAATCCCAACATCAGAGTGTTGATTTTCCTGTATAATTCTTCAGCTAAAATAATGTGGTCCCAGGGAGTATTAAAAATAGTTCAATCCATGGCAATCTTCTGAGACTGCCAACGGAAAACATTTTGAAAAAAAAAATCTTTGGGGAGAGGCAAGAGATAGTGGATGCAAAACATTTAATGTCTTCACAGAAGAAAATCTCACTGATGGATAAACAAAGAAAAAAGGAAAAAGCTTGAAAAAATACACATGGATAAAACGGTGAATTACTTGTTTTATATCAAACAATCTGTTCTCTTCTTTTCTTTTTTGAATTCAATATTTATAGCATACTTTCTTCCCCTTTCATTTGTAGTTCCAGTCAAAACAGAATAAAAAAACAAACTGCTACTAGAGATTGAAATTTAATTTAAGAAGAGCGAATGAGAAAGAAACAGCAGGCAAATTTTATGGAGTAAGAAAATCTAAAGTTATTTTATATCAATTTATAAATTGAAGATATAATGTTACTTCAGTGAAAGATTGAAGTTACTCTTCAAACTTTTCCAAGGAGAACTGAATGAAAAACAGTTCTAATTTATTTACTTGTTTTCCAAGGCATATGAAGGTTCATAATTAAAAAAATGGGTAATCACACATCAGTATTTCTTCTCTTGGAATTCTCAAGCATTCGGGAGCAACAATTTATCTATATGGCTTTATTCCTGATACTTTATGGAATGACAGTAATAGGGAATGTTCTTGTTATCAGTGCAATCATTGCTAACTACCATCTTCACACTCCAATGTATTTATTTGTAATGAATTTAGCTATTCAAGATGTTGGTTCTGTTTCAATCATTATCCTCAAAGCTGTTTTTAATCTTGTTATGAATATAAGGTATATTTCTTATTCTGGTTGTATTGCTCAAGTCTTCTTATTTCTTTTCTTCCTGGTTTCTGATATAGCCTTCCTTACAGTCATGGCATATGATCGGTATGTTGCTATTTGCAACCCTTTACAATATGAAATGATAATGAATAGGAATGCCTGCATCACAATGGTTGGCAGTGTGTACATTGCCAGTTTTCTCAATGCTGTACTAAACACCTCTGAAACATTCACTACTCCTTTCTGCTCTAATATTATCAATCAGTTCTATTGTGAAATTCCATATTTATTTAAGATTGCCTGCTCTGATTCACACATAAATGAAATTGGAGTTATAATGTTCAGCACTATATTAACTTTTGGATGTTTCATCTTCATTATTGTTACTTATGTGAAGATCTTCTCTACTGTTCTAAAAATCCCTTCAGTTCAAGGAAGGAAAAAGGCCTTCTCCACTTGCCTTCCACACCTCACTGTCTTTTCCATATTTTTGTTTACTGCCTACTTTGCTTATCTAAGGCCCATATCTGACAATCCTTCACATCTTGATTTTGTAATTACAATAATGTATTCTGTTTTCCCCTCCATACTAAATCCATTAATCTACAGTATGAGAAACAAGGACATCAGAGTTGCTCTTTCAAAATTTCTTAGCCTGAGAGCATTGCTTTTTAAAAAACTATAAACTGAAAACCTTTGTCTGCTATTTCAATTTTAGATGTATTTCTTAAGACTAAATACAAATGACTAAAATATGATAAAATGTAACTGAATTATACTGCAAGTTTTTTGACATCTATTTTAAAGGAAATGTCTGAAAAATATATATGTTTAGAGAAAGTTCAAATACAATTTATTTAGTAATATACCTACATTTGATTTTTAGTCAATTCCAAGATTAGTAATATACCTACATTTGATTTTTAGTCAATTCCAAGATTGCATGTCTTATACATTGCTTCACAGTGCTATACAGCCCTCTCTAAGAGGTTTTACAGAGTCAGCATATTGCCCCCAACAATCTGGGTCCTTATTTTACTGACCTTGGAAAGATAGAAAGCCAAGTCAACCTTGAGCCAGTGAGAATCGAACTGTCGAACTACAGGCAGCCAGCAGCCAGCAGCCGGCAGTCAGCCTGCAGTACCGCATTCTAACAATTGTGCCACCACAACTCAAATGTATGTAATGGGAATGTATGTAATTGGGATGCCTATGTGAAATGCTTCATTGATGATAAGCGGAATGTTAGAAAATACATTTCTTTGAGAAAGTGAATTGGAATTCCAAAAGTAATTAAAAGAAAACTCATTTTCAAATAGGGCATGCATACTTGGGGGGGGAAGTGTTTCATTGAACAGATATTTTTTGCAATAAACTTGCAGTACATTAATTATATTTTGTATAGATGTGTGTTTCTATAAAGATATAATTTCTGAAGCATTTGTCCTTGTTGATATAGATATGGCACAACACTGTATTTGCTTTCAGTTCAATTCTAAGATTAAATATAATAATTCTGGCCTTTTCTACATTTTGCTAATGTCCATTTTCACTTTTTGCAGCTGAAAGCATTTTGTTGCATCCTAATTTAGCTTTAGTGGAGATATTCTCTGTTCTGAGAATTGCTTCTGTTTAAGAAAGAAAGAAGATCTTCTCTGCTTGCCTACAATTTCTTGCAGATTTGCCTATGGAGATTCTCAATCTCATGATTGTTCCAAAGGTGCTTTTCAAAAGAGAATTGGACAATCTTTTTTTCCCCTTGGAAATGTTTCTCTTTTCATCCAAGATGCTTCTTCAGTTCTGGCATCTCATTGACTTTTGCATATAGTTGCTTAATGCTTGTTTTCCTTCCATGATGACTCTTTTTAATGCTCTATCAAACCATGATTTCATAATTGCAATCTATGGCATAATAAATAAGGACATTGAGGTTGCTCTTTCAAAACTTATGTTTTACCAACTCTTCATTATCAAGTTTGAATCCATCATCATCAACATTTTTCCTACCTTAACAGCAATTGTTGCACATTTGTCAATGCCAAATTACATTTCAATGTCTCTTCTAAACTCTTCAGTGCTTTTCAGCAGTGAGCTCAATTAAGCTTTTGTTTTTTCAAACAATTTTACAACTCTTTTTTATAGCCACAATTTGTTTTATTCAAAATGCTTGTTAGTGGTGCTATCGAAAGTACAAATAACAGAGGTGACAATGATTGACCTTGGAAGATTCCTTTTTGATTTCAACTTCACCAAGTTCTTCTCCTCAAGCCATCGACTTAATTTGTCATAGATTCATGGAAATCTTCAGAAATTTCAGGATGTTGCTGCTAATTCCAAAAATATCTAAGCATTTCCCAATCCAGCTGTGTGGAACAGAGTCAAATGCTTTCTTATAATCAATTCATGCCATGATTTGTTCGTCTTTTCTTTGAATTCTTCAAAACCAGTTTATCAGTCATCAGTTGGTATTTGGTTCCTCTTGAATTTTTGAAGTATTTTTTGTCTTCTACAGTTAGCAAACCCTTGTTTTCCAAATATCCATAAATTTGGTTTGCACTAATCCCTGTAAGTTGTTGGCAGGTAAATTATTGGCCTGTATTTTCAGTCATTAATGCTACCTGGAGGCTTATCTGTGTCTTCAGGGTCACCTGAGTAGTGCAAATAAAGGGATCACAAAGACCATCTAGGTCAAAATTGAACAGCCCTCTCTCAATAGAGGGAGAAGGATATGACATCAGTTTGTAATCTCTAGTAATTCTGCTGAAATATCTTATGGCAACTGAAAACTAGGAAAAAACACATAAAATTTTATGAAATGGAAATAGGCTTAAGAAGATTTGTAAAATTAAGACATATTCTGAAAAGGCTAACAGCACTGCTTATGTATGTGAACATTCCAACGAATTATATTTAATTGCCTATTTTCCACCATGAAAATAATGCTCACATCAACATATAGGCTAAGTCAGTATTTAGATAATGCTATTTAGTTATGTATAACTATTTAACAACTATCCTGAGGAAAGAGTTTTTAGAAAGAAAGCAATATGATTTTATTTATTTATTTTATTTATTTCACAACACAATATTTCTTGTGTTGTGACCAAAATCTGGCTCACAAGCCAAATCACTTTGGAAATACAATGATATTATATTATACTATACCTGTGGTGGCAAACCTATGGCATGCATACCACAGGTAGCACGCAGAGCCCTCTCTGTGGGCACCCACACCGTCACCCAGACCTAGGCCTTCAGCTGGGTTTTATAAACCCTTTTTGCTTTAGGCCTCTGCTGCCATGTGCAAAAAAAGGATCGATCAATCAATCAATCAATCAATCAATCAATCAATTTCAACTTCTCATGGGGAAACAAAATCTCGCAAAGTTGGAATTGATTGATTGAACTTTTTAGTCCCAACCAGTCTGCTAATACCACTGCAGCCACGCCCACCCAATGGGCCACACCCACCCAATGGACCATGCCCACCTGGCACCCGATGTTACATAAGAGAGTTTTGGGTTGCAGTTTGGGCACTCGGTCTCTAAAAAATTTGCCATCACTGTACTATACTCTACTAATACTCTGCTCTGCTCTGCTCTGCTCTACTCTACTCTACTCTGCTCTGCTCTGCTCTGCTATGCTATGCTATGCTATGCTATGCTATGCTATGCTATGCTATGCTATGCTATGCTATGCTATGCTATGCTATGCTATACTATACAGCTATATATGCAGACGACTGCAATATAGTCAGAGCTTCCAGCAAGCTCCTATTGGCAGCTTGCTGAGCATCTTGGAGCAAAAATACAACCACAATTTATGCACCTTTGTCTTGTTACATTAAAAAGGCAGGAGAGAGCAAAAGGCAGAAAGAGAGAAAATTGCAGTGGTATGCTGGAATATTTTAGATAATTCCATCTGAGTGCCATTCTTATTATTTATCCTTTCCAACTGTGTCAGCATACCAGCCAAAGTATCTTTGAGATATGGTTGGTGAATAGTAGTATTGTTTTACTAGATTCCTGACTGAATCTTCTCCCTGTCATCATTCAATGTCAAGTCAGCTTGCTGTAAATGTTTTCTTGCAAAGGCAGTTTAAACAACTCAATTTAAGCAGTTGACAGTGAATGCAGACTACATAAGTACGGAGGGAACTTTTTACCACCCCACTTGAAAACTTTATAAACAATTATGTGAAATCCATTTTTCCCTTTTTTTCTTTTTTCCTTATATATCTTATTCCTTTGTATAAATTATATTAAGGGAATAAGCTGTGATCAATTATGCATGAGTAGCAAACCTGAATTAGGGATATAGAAATAAGAAAGGCCACATTAATTAATATAGCTTTATAACAAATTAGCAATTACACCAGCAAAACAGCTCCTCATAAACAAACTGATATGGTGTACAAACATATTTTCTCAAGCACACATGGACATTCTTTATTTTGAAATAATGTATGGAAACAATGTATAGAAATTAATTAAGAAGAGAAACAACCTGGAATTAAGGAGAAACTTCCTAATATTGAAGACAATTAACTAGTGGAACAGCTTGCCTTCAGACAGTGTAAGTGCTTCATCACTGAAGGTTTTTAAGAAGAGACTAGACTGTCACTTATCTGAAATGGTATAGGATCTCCTGCCTGAGCAAGGGTTGGACTAGAAGACTTTCAAGGTCCCTTCCAATTCTATTCTAATTGCTATCTATAAACTTTGAAAAACATATTAATAGAATGCACCCAAAGATATGCACCCAAAAATATGTACAAACATATTTTCTCAAGTTACACAGTTAATAGCCATCCTTTATTTTGTATATATACATTGAAAAAAAAATACTCACAGCATGCAAAGATTAATAGATTCCCACTCAGTAAACTGTTGATTTGCCATTGCAGTGGATGAATTTGCAAGGAGAATTATTAGACAATTGTGGTGAGCATATTATTTTCCCACATTCTTCAATTTTGGGAAGGTATTGCCTAATGCATCCTGCTACTGGACAATAAAGGGCTTTAATGGTTTATAGCACCAGAAATCTAGTGGCAACCAGTGCAGAGCCTTTAGAATAAGCATTGTTTTCACTTGGTAGAATGATAGATAGGAATCTAGCTGCCATCTTTTCTGTCAGCTACAGGTTTTGGGATATTTCCAAAGGAATCATCAAACATTGCAATTGTGAGCCAGGTTGCAACCAGAAATGGGTTGCCAATTTCTTAACCATTTACTTGTTCTTCTATAAAAATATATAATGTAAATGCAAACGTATATTTTCTTATATTTTTCTCAAAGGCATCTGCTATTAATATACATTTTGCCAGCAAACATACATCCATATTACTTTTAAGTGAACTTCATGTGCTTTCCATTAATATACACATTGTTTACAAATTTCTCTACTTCCACTTTGATATTAATATTAGGATTAATTTTGGATTATTTCTGAAGCTGAAAAGTTAGATAAACTAGAATCTAATATTCTTGAATAACTTAGTCAAATTTCATATAGTCATCATCTGTACATCATCATGATAATCATCTGTACATTATCTGTACATCATCATTTTAGCTTAGGATAATAATTATTAAAAAAACCTGGGAATATTAAGTTTAGTTTTATTTCCTATATCTGCTTAACTATTCATGTAGAGACATGCATAAAAACAACGTTCACAGTTTTTCACAAAGAAATAACCCCAGAATTTTTGAAAGAACAAATTTTATGTTCTTGTTTTTTTATAGTATTGATTAATGGATGCAGAATAGATGGAATAATGGAATACATGATTGTAATTATGAAATCAAGTTTTGATGGAGTGTTAGAAAGAGGCCTTAGGTGAGCAAAGGAAACAGTAAACCGAAATGTTGAGAAGACAACAGGGGCAGGCAAGTAGAGAAAGCTTTCTTCCTGCCTTGAACAGAAGGAATTCCTAGAACAGCAGAGAATATATCCACATAAGTAGAATGATGAACACAAAACATCCACATGCTAATGAAATGGTGAACACTATAGCTCCAATTTCAATCACATATGAATCTGAGCAGACAATCTTAAGTAAATGTGGTATTTCATAGTAGAATTGGTTGATTAACATTAAAACAGAAAGGAGTTTTAAATGTTTCAGTAGTGTGTAATATGGCAGTAAGAAAACTGGCAATCCATGCACTGCCCACCATTTTGCCACATATTATAAAGGATTGCAAATAGCAACATATCGATCATATGCCATGATAGTAAGGAGGGGAATATCTGATCCCAGGAAGAAAAGAAACAAGAAGACTTGAACCACACAACCATCATATTTATGATGGTTGCAGTATCCCAGCATCATTTGATCACTTTTTGAGATTTTCTGAGAAGCAAACTCAATAGGAAAATCAGATTCATTTAACAACCATGATACTAACTTAACAATTGCAGTGATTAACAACAGAAATTTGTTGTTAAGGAACAGAAATTTTCAGCCTAATTCTGTTTATAAGTTGAGGACTACCTGAATTTATCAATTATTAAATCACCGATCATGATTTTTTTTTTCTGTTTTAAATAAATTTTATTGGTTTTTTAATTTTAACAGAAAAGGAAAAATGCTCAAATCACATCATAGTGTTAAAGTAAACAAACATCCATAAACAAAACATAAATACATATTTCAATCAATACATCTAATAATAATAACTCAACTGAAAACAATCAAAGACCACATTTACCAAACAAATAACATAACTGCTCGGTACCCCCCCACCACATCCCCCTAACCCTAACCTTCCCCCTCTCTTACCATCTGTCTACCTACTTCCCTTCTCTATCACCCACCTGTCCCTACTCTTCCCCCCTCTTACCAACTTCCTACTTACATCTACCTTCACTCCTCCTTCCTCTTCCCATCAGATGTGGTGCCCAGAGGCCACCCGAGCAACCCCTTAATAACTATAATTACATATTCTTACATCAACCCCGATTACAGTTGAGAAAACATAGTATATAAAATTATAAACCCCCCCCTACCCCCCCCCCCGACTTCCCAGAATGAATACAGGGTAAAACAAAAGAAAGCCCAATACATCAAACAAAGTTATTATATAATCCTAACAAGAATTTTAAACTATATGCTGAATACATTCTCTACCTTACATTTATTCAACCTTATCAGTTCAAATACATATCTAATCCATCAATCAATCCATCTAATGTCAAACCTTAAATCATTTCAATCCATTAAACATCAAACAAACAAATCCTCTTGTTAAGAAAAATAATTTTCATAACAATAAACCCATCAATTCATAAAAAAAGGAAAAAAAGAAAAAATACTTTCTTAAACTATATACTAAATACCATCTCTTTAATCCAATTCTAACTTGCATTTATTCAACCTTATCAATTCACATATTACATATCTAATCCATCAATCTAAGTCAAACCTTAAATCACTTCCATCCATTGAGAGGTTATGTAGAATCACCAAAACAGCCGGGTTTAATATATATCTTCCAACAATCACCCTCTCTTAACATTCTAAACAGTCATTTCAATCCATTAAACATCAAATAAACAAGTCATCTTATTAAAAAAAATAAACAATTTAATATCAATAAACCCCTTAGTTCAAAAAATACATTCTTAATCAATTTAATATATATGTCTTGCATTAAACATCCTCTCATTACATCTTGCTCATAATCTTGGTCCTTGAATCAGTCCATAATCTTAGATTGCCCTTAATTCCTTACATATAATTTTAAATTTCACTTCTTCAATCGAACTCTGGGCTTCTTCTTCTACCAGATAAACCTCCATAAGAAATACAATCTCTTTAATCCATTTCTAACTTACATTCCTTCAACCTTATCAATTCACATAATACATATCTACTCCATCAGTCAATCGATCTAATGTCTAACCTTAGATCATTTCAATCCAAGTATATTCTTAGTCAATTTAATTTATATCTTCCATTAATCATCCTCTCTTACATCTTGCTCATAGTCTTGATCCTTAAATCAGTCCATAGTTTTAAATTGCCCTTAATTCCTTACATACAATTTTAAATTTCACTTCTTAAGTCGAATTCTGGGTTTCTTCTTCTGCCAGGTAAACCTCCAAGATGAAACCTCCCTTCCAAATAATAAATCTCTCTTTTTTTGCTTGCAATATCATTTGAATCCATATAAACCATCTTAGCCTTTGCATTAGTCCTCTGTTTCTCTTAGCCATAGAATTTCGTTGCAGTAACATTTCAAATCTCTGTCTTTGCTTTTCCTGGTCCTCAACGCCATAAGCAAGTTGCTTATTAGACAGAGTCAATTTCTCTTTTTTCTCAGTTAAATCCTCTTCTTGCTGCTTATCTGCGAGGAATGACCGTCCCCTCCTATCTTCCTCTTCCTCCTCTCCATAAATAAGCTGTTTATCAAGCAAGATCCATTTCTCTTTATTCTCTTTATTCTCAGTAAAATGCTCTTCTTGTATGGTTTGTTTTGTAAAATATTTAGCAGTCGGTTGCGGATCAGTTTTATTTGGAAGAGAGAATCTGGTTAATATTTCTGTAGTAAACTCTTTCACTATTGTGAGCATTTCTTCTTTAAATTCATCGATACGATCAAAAATAGGTTTAAGATTTAAATGTAAATTCCGCTCCATTTTAGATTTTAAAACGATCGCTCTGGCTTTATTCCAATTCCTACAACCGTTTCTCTAGCTTCGCTTGCGAGAAGAAAGGAAAAAAAATAGAAAGTTCACTTTCACTTTCAAGCACTTTCCTTTAGCAGTGAAAGCTATACGCCATTTTGAATGCATTATGTTGATTGTAAAAGCTAGAAATATATAGTCAGAAATACAACAAAAAATACTTGCAATTCAAAAAGAGCTCCTGTATTCACTCCGTCTGCCAACAGTCTCTCTTATGTACTTTTCTTTTTTAAAAGCAGAAGCGGTCGCGGCGTCTTTCTCTGTCTAATGACAGAAGCGTCTCTGGGCAGGAGCGTCTTCAAGGGCTTGGGGAGCTCTCACTCTTGATCCCTGAAAATTTTATCCAGGGATTCAAGAGGAGCTCAACCTTGCCCCTGATGCTCTTCACTCCTTCTTCGCCCGAAGGAGGGATTTTTCACCACAAAAAACAGCTGATGTTCGCTGTTTTTTGCGGCTTTACAAACCCAGGGAATGGAGCCTCACCAAGGAGACTCTAGCGACGTCAGCGGAGCCACCGGAAGTCTCCGATCATGATTTTTAAAGAGATGGCTATATAGAATGTACAGTGCCTGTGAATATCAGTGGCAATTCTGAGTCTATTCTGATATGAGAAGTTACTTAAGATTATTCAAAAATATTTATAATGTTCCTGTTTAAAAAAGAAGAATTTCACAATATATAAAGACTTTCTGGGACTGGTGACAATCACACAGCAAATTCAGTGGGACAGTTTCAATAAATCTCAAATCCAATTTTCTTGTGTTTCCAACCACAAAATATTGGGAAGTCATGTTTCCATTTCTGTTTAGATAATATGTGTCTTCAAATATCATGCAGCAATGACATTTATTCCAAAATAATTTTAAAATGGGGAGGATTCAGAGATGTTGACAATGGAATCAAGGAAGGAATCAACAGAGTTAAAAAAGCAAAGGATGCAACATAAGGACAAGAAAAAATACAAAAGACTAAAAGGAATGAAAAAAATAAGATGACTATATACTTTATAGGTAATATTTCTTGTCTTGTTTATGTAAGCTGTGTAATGAAAAGTTGTGGGTAAATGGTTTGGAAGCAAGATACTAGATATGTCTCTTCTGGAATTTTCAAAACATTTGGAACTATAAATTAAAGTAAATGGTAAGATATTATGGCAGTCCACAAAATTCTCTAGATTTAGAAGCTCAACAGGTTTGATACCAAAACTATAGTCTGGACTGAGAAGATGAAAAGATTCATAGGTTTTTTTTTTTTTTTTTTTGTTAATAACATATTGAAAGAAACAGTCCTCATGTTTGTGCCAAGGTTGCATGGCTATGTTCAAATAATGACCAGGAGTTAAAATTGATTTTAGGATTTCTTTATTTTACTCTTGTATTACAGTGAAATTATACAAATTGTATTATGAAGACAATAATAGAAAGATGTCACACTGAACTAGAATTAGGCAACATTTTGGATTTGAAAGTAAATAGTATTTCAGAGTACTCATGAATGTCCACATTGGCTAGCAACTCTTTAATTCAAATATGTTCAAATTGTGAAATACTTTCCAATCCCAATATTTCTGCATATTCACTTCCTAAAATAAGAACATTAGGACAGCATACAACAAAGATATAGACATTAAAATACAAGTTGAGATCAATGGATGCCTACAACAATAAATCAGGGTTAAAAGCCCAGTGAAGGGTTGGCTTTTTTTTGGGGGGGAGGAGAATTTTCAAACACAAATTTAATAGAAGAAAAGAGTTGGAATTGATCTTTTAGGTCCATAGGTGACGAACCTATGGCACAGGTGCCACAGGTGGCATGCAGAACCCTCTCTGTGGCATGCATGCTGCCGTCCCAGTACTAGGCTTTCAACTGGATTTTATAAAACCTTTTTGCTTTAGGCTTCCACCACCATGTGCAAAAAAAAAAGGTTCAATCAATCAATTTCAACTTCTCATGGGAAAAAAAAGATTCGCAAAGTTGGAATTGATTGAACTTTTTAGTACCACCCAGCCCATCATTACCACCGCATCCATAGCCACCCAATGGGCCATGCCCACCCAATGGGCCACACCCACTCAGTGGACCATGCCCACTCAGTGGACCATGCCCACCCAGCACCCGACAATACATAAGTGCATTTTGGGTTGCAGTTTGGGCACTCGGTCTCTAAAAGGTTCACCATTACTGTTCTAGGTCAACCTCCTGTTCAGGCAGGAAACTCAGAAAAATGGTTGTCCAATCTTTTGTTAAAATCTCCACTACTGGAGCACCCACAACTTCTGGAGTCAACTCGTTCCACTAATTGATTGTTCTAATGGTCATGAAATTCTCCTCAGTTCTAGGTAGGGTCTCTCCTTGTTTCTTGCATTCAGATGCTTTGGAAAATAGGTTGGCAGCCCTCAAATATTGGAACACAGCTATCATGTCACCATTGGTCCTTTCCCCCCCATTAAACTAGACATACTTAATTTCTGAAACTGTTCTTCATATATCTTAGTCTCTAATCCTGTTATCATCTTTGTTGTTCTTCTCTGCATTCTCTTTAGAGTTTCTCAATATCTTTTTTATATCATGACAACCAAAACTGGATGTAATCTTCCAAGTATGGCATTATAAGGTATTAGCTTTTTATGTGATGTTGATTCCATTCTTCTATTAATATATCTCCAACTTCTGTTATCCTTCAGAATTCCTGTAGTTCTTTATTTGAGGATAAAATTTCAAAATTCTTGGAAAACTGAGTTGTTTTTCATATCCTATGGTAAAGCACTTCCACTGAGAATAAGATCAAAATTATATTTGTACAGGGTATATATTCTCAAGAACATTTGCATTTCAGTGAATTGTATGGTTGTGCAATTATATCCCTTGGAAAGAAGAGAAAAGCAAAATATCAATACCCTATTTATTTTTTAAAAAGAAAATAGAATGAGCAATATGGTAGAATCTAGAATTGAATTACTAAAAGTGGGAAGGGGATATCTAAGAAGCAAATCATCTTGTAATATTTGGTATGTAGAAAAAGAGCTAGGAGGGATTTCCCTTAAAGATGCACAAGAATTATCTGCTAGTTATGTAATTACTTGTGTTATTTTTAATTCCATATGCTGACAAGCAACAATGCAAACCAAATAGAACCACACCAAGGTTGTTGCAGGATGAGTATTATCTACTTTTTTCTTAAAATTTCATATAAGGTTCATATAAAATATTTCATATAAGGTTCATATTAAAAGAGACATTTAGAAATAGAGAAAGACGGGAGGAAGGAGAGACAATTAGATTTGACTTGGTTGATTACAAATGAAATCTCAGAACAAATACTTTATTTGGATATTATTTTGGTTGGATTTATTTTACTCTTCATATTTGTTCAGGCTTATTGCTTGCCTGAAAACTCAAACTAAAAAGTCTTCTGGGTACATTAAATTCACAGACTACCAATTAAAAATGCAGAGATAAAATGTTTAAAATACACACTTCCAAAATTAAGAGCACAAATGTTCTATCATAAGAAATGTGTCTGCCTGCTAAAATCTTCTAATGGATAAGGATTGTGGGGGAAAAAAGACACTATCGTGTAATCATATTTAAATACATGAATCATATCATTTTAAAATTTAACATAAAAATATAATAGATGCATAACTTTTTCAAACTAAAATGAATGTCATACAATTAAAATAGTAGTACATAGACAATAAAGACAATAATTATATTACCCCAAATAATAATGTTTACTTATGTTCTATGCTATATCGCAAAGCATTAATTTACATTAAAATATACTTACAATGGAGAAAATATCATTAAGATTTAAATGGCAGTTCTGAGGGATGATTCCTGGAGAATCAAATAATATTTATTTCTGAGAAACAAAAATATTCAATTCACTCATTGGACAGGGAACAACAATGATCCTAAAATATATATATAGACAACTGGAATTGTTTATCAGGGTAATTGAATCTGAAAATGATTTTTGCATAAGGAATGTGGACAAACATGGAGAATTAACTTCCAGAATGCCATTTTGAGTTCACTGTTCCTCATGCTGTAGATCAATGGATTCATGACTGGTGGTACCACACAGTAAAATATTGAGATAAACGGATCTAATGCTGAAGAAGAGATAGAGGCTGGACTGAAATAAGCAAGGCTAGCACTTACCACATACAGACAAATGACTATAAGGTGGGGTAAACAAGTAGAGACAGCCTTTTGCTTCCCTTGGATAGAAGGGATTTGCAAAACTGCTCTAAAAATCTTAACATATGAAAACACAATTAGAACAAAAAGAATGAACCCTACACAAGATCCAAAAATAAGTGCCAATTCTTCTGCAACATAAGAGTCTGGGCAAGAGATCTTGAGTAACTGAGGAATTTCACAGAAGAACTGGTTGATGATTCTGGAACAGAAATCCAGTGTGAGTAAATTTCCAGTATAGACCGTTGAAAAAAAGAGACCACTAATCAAGGCACTAATTACCATTTGGATGCAGGCTCTTTTGTTCATTACTGTTTCATAATGTAATGGTTTGCAAATTGCTATATAACGATCATATGCCATGACAACAAGGAGGAAGAGATGAGATATCACAAAGAAATCAAAGAAGAAAACTTGACAGAAACACCCAGCATAAGAAATAGCTTCAGTGTTCATTAAGGAATTCAGCATGGACTTAGGAACTGTGGCTGAGATAGAGCCAAGATCTTGGAAAGATAAGTTGGCCAGAAAAAAATACATGGGTGAATGGAGTTGATAGCTATAAAGAATGACAGTGATGATAATGAGGTTTTCAATAAGGACCACCAAATAAATTACTAAAAAAATGATGACATGAAATATCCGAAGCTCCTCAGTATCAGGGAATCCATGCAGAAGGAATTCATCAACTCTTGTCTGATTTTCCATAGTACTCCTTAGGCTTTGCATTCTGTGGAACTCACACTAAATTAGATTCTTTTCCATACACCACTATTCAAGATATACTGGGACACTTCGAAAACAATTTTCTCTGACCTAACCATGTGAGAGAAAAGAAATTAGACTTTTATCTATGGGGTATTTGTAATTGTGCTCAAGGGGACTCATTTTGCAAAAGCATAGTTAGGTTCACCAGGCACTTTTGTTTATATTGGCTTTAAACCAAAGAACAAGGACTAGAGATTTTCTATGTTCACTTCCATTTTAAAAGTAAAATTCATATGGGAAATAGAGATCTATCCATCTCTCTCTCATACATACATACATATAAAGTGGACAAACAACAGACTAACAAGCCAAACTAACTGTTTATAGCTAAGAAAGAAATATGGTGAGAAAAGGTTGGGATGGATGCCTGGATCTGGAGAAGGCTTCCTGTCTCACGAGATAAGTCTAAGTCAGCTTTCTATTTTAGCTTTGCTGGGTCAGGATTTATAGCTTTGTTGTATCAGGGGTTATGGTAGGTATGCCATGTTTTGACTACCAGCGTGATCAATGACTGCTGCATGCTGTCTGGAAACTGTTCACATGCATTGTTCACATGCATACATTTAGGGAAGTATGTCATGTAACCTTAAACAGAACATCTAATGGTCATGATGTGATCAGGAAATGTATACGTATTATTGACTATAAATATGTTGTGAAAACCACCCTTCGGGGTTCAGACCCTTTGCTTGCTGAACCTGCGCAATAAACCTTTCCTTCTCCAGAAGAGCTGGCTCCTGTCTCATTATTCTACAACAGTTTCTGGCACCCCAGATGGGACCTTGGAGTGAGGCGATGTTTCGCTGAGGACGGCTTGACCCCCTCGGCACTGCTGGGAAGCCTCTACTGAACACTCTCCAGGTGCCACGGGGGAGTCTTCCTCCGGGAGACAGCTGTGGCTTATCAGCAGAGCCGACGGTGCTGAGAGCCAGTCCAAGAACCCTTGGGAGAAGGAACGGAGGTCTGAACCATCTCCTGGCCAGGACAAGACGCCACAGGCGAGTATATGGTAAAGGTGGAAAGTACCTATCTCATTTGAAGATAGAAGAGGGGACCTGATCACTCCCCTGGACTCGGGACGTCGTTCCTAAGGAAGTCCGTGTTAGGTTGTGTGGGTGGTTAAGCTACTGCATTCCCTATTGGTGACTGTTGGAACGTCCAGCACCGTAGGTCAGTAGCAGTGTTGTTAGGATGGGAGGGCGTAGCAGCATTCCCAGCACACCGTTGGAATGCATGATGAAAGGATTTGATCAGTATTTTAATCACACCCACTATAGAGTGCCCTATCCAAAGGTAACAAGAGATAGACTACGAGTCCTCTGTGAACTTTATTGGCCGTTCATGGATGTTGGGTGGCCCCCGGAAGGAACTTTTAACATGAAGGTTATTGATGATCTAACCGCTCTAATTGCAGCAAATGAGGAGAGATATCCTAATCAGTTCCAGTATATGGATCAGTGGGGGGATGCAGTGGCCTCAAGGGCTGATGATTTATTGCAATGTCGAGCTGAAATGGTTCGTTTATGTGTAGTCAAACAGAAGGATAAAAGGTTGCAAGCTGCGTCTAAAGGAAACAAGGAAGGGAAAGTTTCCGAGACAGCATTGTCAGATCTAAAGAAAGGATTTAAAGTAGCAGTTTCCGAGACTGCACTAACTGATCTGACAAGGGAGGTTAGGGTAGTAGCGGAGGAGGAGGAGCTGTTTAGACCCCCCCTTATGTGCCGTGCTCACCCCCTTTGCCCCCGATACTGGCAGCTGCTGTGCCTGAGGGTATGCAGCAACCAGAAGTGAGGCAACGGCCGAGTGGAAGGCTGGCAGTTTTGAAGGAGGAGGGTGAGACAGCGCTCGCAACAGAGGAAAGTGAGGGAAATGAAAGGGAAGATGTGGGAGTAAGTGAAGCGATTGGGGTGGTGACGAGATCAGCAGCAGCGAAGGCAGAGGCAGCCAAGCAAAACCTTATAGCACCTTTGAGGCAAGTGGACCAGATAGTAATGGACCAGCAAGGAGTAATGCAAACGCAGTCACTATTCCAATATGTCCCGTTCACCACGATTGACTTGCTAAATTGGAAACAGTATTTTGGTCCCCTTTCAGTAAAGCCTGCAGAGATGGCTGATCTGGTTCAAACTATTATGCAGACTCACAACCCCGCATGGCAGGATGTACAGCAGATGTTGAATACGTTGTTGTCTGCAGCAGAAAAGGAGAAGTGGAGGGCTGCTATTAGGCAATGCATAAAAGACAAATTTCCGGCTGCACTAAACATACAGCCTGAGTTAGAAGCTAGAGCTCCAGAAAAAGACCCTGGCTGGGATGTTAGGGATCCTGCTGATTTGTCCAAGTTGCAGGAATATCAGAATCTGGTGGTAGAAGCTCTTCGTAAAGCTGGAAAGCCTCCGGTAAATATGTCTAAGCCTTGTTTAGTGATGCAGGAAGCAGATGAAAGTCCGGAGAGTTATTTGCAAAGATTGATTGAGGCATATGAGATGTATACTCAAGTTGATCCTAGAGACCCTAATAATGTGAGAATGTTGAATGAAAGGTTTATCACACAAAGTTATGATGATATTAGGAAGAAGTTGCAGAAGCTGGATGGGGCGGTAGAAAAAAATACGTCTGAGTTGTTGGAGGTGGCAAGGAAAGTGTATGTGAATAGAGATAAGGTGGAGGAAAAGAAAAAGGATGCAAGGATGCAAAAGAAGGCAGAATTGTTGGCTGTGGCATTACAGGGGGGCACATTGTTGGGTCCTAACCAGTGTGCCAACTGTGGAGAGGAAGGTCATTGGCAAAGAGAATGTCCAAAAGGGATGATGAGAGGAAGAGGTTGGAGAGGCAGAGGAGGATTTGGACGAGGTGGATTGGGGAGAGGAGTGGTGACTAGAGTGCCCTTCAGGGGACCAGGATTTGGGGGAAATAGAGGAGGTATGGGAAGAGAGACAGAAGGAATTGGATTGGCTGGCACAGGATGGACAGATTGACGGGGACCAGGCTTGGAGGTGGCCCCCCCTGAGCCATTGGTAACCATGAATATCGGGGGTCAACAAACAACATTCCTAGTAGATACAGGAGCAGGGAGATCAGTCGTGAATAGTCAAATTGCTCAACCAGGACCGCATCGAATACAGATTCAGGGAGTGTCAGGACATGTGTTGGGACGTCAGGTCCTTAAGCCTGTGACATGTGAGTTTAAGGGAACTGAGATCCAACATGAATTTCTGTACATTCCCGAATGCCCAATACCCCTCATGGGGAGGGATGTGCTTAACAAGTTAGGTGCAACCATATCTTTTGATGAGGGTCAACAAAAGATCCAGATAAAACATCACCCAGAGGCTATTTGGAGACTTATGGTTTCTAGATCTGATGTGGACAATCCTATAGAGGGCAAGTGGAAAAAGTTCAATGTGCCAGGATTGTGGGCTGAGGATAACCCTCCTGGGTTTGCAGCCCATCACCCCCCTGTGATTGTGGAAGTAAAGCCTTTAGCAACGCCTGTGCACATACGCCAGAGATCGTGCTCTAATGACGCTACAGCTGCTGTGTATGAAAGCATTCAAAAGTATTTGAGGGCAGGAATTTTGGTACCTATACAGTCACCTTGGAATACTCCCATATTGCCTATAAAGAAGCAGGATGGGACCTTTAGGCCAGTGCAGGATTTGAGAATTGTTAATTCTGTGACAGTGACAATTCATCCAGTAGTGCCAAATCCGTACACATTATTGAGTTTGATTCCACCTACAGCAGGATGGTTTTCAGTTGTGGATTTGAAGGATGCATTTTTTACAATTCCTGTGCACCAGATCAGTCAGCCTCTGTTTGCTTTTGAATGGGAGAATCCCACAACGGGGCAGAAATCACAATATACATGGACAAGATTGCCCCAAGGTTTTAAGAACTCACCCACTCTTTTTGGGAGTGCCTTGGGAAAAGATTTGGAGTGTTTTGTGCCACGACAGGAGGGGGACACTATCTTGCAGTATGTGGATGATGTTTTAGTAACAGGGAGAACAGAAGAAACCTGCTGGGATAACACAGAAGCTCTTTTGCATTTGCTTTTAAATTGTGGATACAGGGTATCCAGGAAAAAGGCACAACTGGTGCAACAGCAAGTGAGATACCTAGGATATGACATAAAGCGAGGCCAAAGATCTCTAGGATGGGAAAGAAAACAAGCAGTGCTGGAAATTGCAGAGCCTGTAGACAGGAGGCAGCTGAGGGGATTTTTGGGGCTGTCTGGTTTCTGCTGCATTTGGATACCAAGCTATGCATTGTTAGCCGCTCCTCTGTATTCAGCTACAAAGGGGGGTGATAGTAAGCCTTTCGTTTGGACAGGAGAACAAAGAAAGGCGTTTAGGGAAGTCAAGCAAGCTCTTGTTTCTGCTTCCGCCCTGGCATTACCCGACTTGGAAAAACCCTTTAATTTATATGTGGATACCAGGAGAAACACTGCCTTAGGGGTATTAACTCAACAACTGGGGCAATGGCAAAGACCTGTGGCATATTTGTCTAAACAATTGGATGGGGTGGCACAGGGGTGGCCGCACTGCTTGAAGGTCCTTGCTGCTATAGCAGTCCTTTTACAGGATTGTAATAAGTTGACCTTCTCTTGTCCCATAAATGTTCATACCCCTCATGCAGTACAGTCTATCTTGGATAATAAAGGGCATTTGTGGATTAGTAGCCAAAGACTTTTTAAATACCAAGCAATGATGATAGAAAACCCACATGTGAGATTGGTGGTTTCCAATCGACTAAATCCAGCTACTTTACTGCCAGTTGAAGTTGAAACAGAACATGATTGTCTACAAGTATTAGAGAGCGTCTATTCTAGTCGGCCAGACCTATCTGATATACCTCTCTCTAAGGCAAATCTCAATTGGTACACAGATGGATCCAGTTATGTACATGAGGGACTAAGGGTTGCAGGATATGCCATAGTAGATGATGATACAGTGGTTGAGAGTGGTCCACTTGGACCTGGGTACAGTGCTCAGGTGGCTGAGTTGTGGGCACTCCTTAGGGCCTTGGAAAGAGCGGAAGGAGAAAACCTGAATGTTTGGACTGATAGTAGATATGCCTTTTTAACACTACATGCTCATGGTGCAGTATACAAAGAGAGGGGATTTAGGGATTCTTCAGGAAAATATATACAACATGGACATCTGATACAGTGCTTGCTAGATGCTGTTCACAAACCAGCTCAAGTTTCAGTTATGCATTGTAAAGGACATCAAAAGGGAATAGACAAAGTGGCACAAGGCAATCGAAGAGCAGATTGGGAAGCAAGATGTGCCGCCAAAAGGGAAGGGCCCACTCCTGATTTGAGTATACATGTTGCTATGGATATGGGGGTCTTGCCTCCAGAGATTAGACCCTCCTATTCCCGGCAAGAATGTACAAAAGCAGTGATAGATCTCAAGGCAACTTTGCAAGATGGGTGGTACATCCTGCCTGACAAGCGAGTTTTTGTTCCGCAATCCTCAGCGTGGGCACTGATTCAGGCATCCCATGATGCTACTCACATGGGGAAGACAAGCTTGGCAGAAGCCATAGGAAGGGAATATTTTGTAGATGGTTTGGCGGGCATTGCTGCCAGGGTTGCTTTGCAATGTGCTACTTGTGCAAAAGTTAACCCCCGGCAGGGTCCTGCCTTACCTCCTGGAACAATACCAGTATCCTATTTTCCTATGGACTCTGTTATGGTTGACTTTACAGATATGCCAAGGTGTGGATTGTATAAGGCTTTATTGGTCTTTGTGGATATATATACAGGGTGGCCAGAAGCCTTTCCAACCAAGACCAAGCAAGCAAGGGAGGTTGCTAGATTACTGTTGAAGGAGTTAATTCCCCGGTTTGGGAGCCCTTCATTTATTTCATCTGATAATGGTCCAGAATTTTTTCACCAAATCAACCAGGCAATTGCTAAAGCAGTAGGATCTAAATGGAGATTTCACACTGCTTTCCATCCTCAGTCAGGTGCTACTGTAGAGAGAATGAATCACACTCTGAAAGAGAAAATTACTAAGATCTGTACTGAAAGTCATCTGAAATGGCCAGATGCTTTGCCCCTAGCATTGTATGCAGTGAGATGTGCGCCTCGCCGCCAGTGTAAGCTTTCCCCATATGAATTGATGTTTGGTAGACCCCCCACTTTGGTTAAACGAAATCTGGCCGGATGGCCTGACTTGGGGCATAAGGGGGGAATATGGGCTCTAGAAATGGTGCAGGAGCTCAATAAGCAAGTGGAAAAATTGAGGAATTATGTCATTGAACAAGCACCACCTAAATTGGTGACAAGGTGTCATCCATTCAAACCAGGAGATAAAGTGTGGGTTAAATATTGGAAGAAAGAACAGCTAGAAGGACGCTGGAAGGGACCCTATGAAGTAATAATGGCCTCTCCTCTAGCTGTAAAAATTGCAGAATCAAAGTCATGGATTCACTGGACTAGGGTAAAAGCAGCAGCTGACCCTTTGTGGACGGTGTCTAGGAATCCAGGGAGTCCCACAAAACTTACTTTCAAACGCATTTAATAATCATTTTGTTGTTTATAGAATCAGATGTTGTAGTACTAAAGGTGAATTGTGGAAGAACAACAGCTACTCTACTGGGGCCTTACCGGTAACAGGACCCTCTACGTACAGTAGTGAAGACCCCTGCTAAGCCACTCCGGAAGCTGGCTTTCTACGCACGGGAGAAGAAAGGATGAAAGTATTAGTATTATTTCTATGTAGTATTATAGTGGCATGTAATAATGTTTGTGTTTTTAATGCAGGACAATGGAGCCGACCAGAGGAACCCCCCACTATTGTTCAGTCATATGCCATAGGAAGTCGTGAATGTGATGGCAATCCCCCACTTGCTTTCATTCCCGATTGTTGGAATGGGGTTCTTCCCCACCCCTGTTTGTATCCATATGTTTTTGATAGAATAGTTAGGGAAGCTTGTCTTGTCAGAAAGCCCTCAAATCCTGATGCCTGTCAATATGCTGGATATGTCCTAAGAAAAGGCATATGTATAAAAGCACCACACAAAAAGCCTTTACCCATAGTGACATTGGATTGTGGACCGCCTTTATTTTGGGGTTGGGAGCGAGTCACCCTAGTCTCGCAGTTAAAACCGGGATGGAAGGGGACTTGTGTAATATCTGTAGACCCAGTGGAATTCGGAATGACTCTTCAGAAACCACGACGGCAACGACCCCAACATAAGAGAACAAAAAGGTCCCATCCACTGGAGTCTAGGATGCAATATAACCTGTGGGTGCAATTGGCCAAGGTAGCTAACACTTCAAACTTTTGCCTTTCTGAAGCATATGACATGGAAAACTTATTATCCACATGTTTAATACCAGTATGTGTTTCAACCACTGTGGCAAAGAATTATACTGATTTGCGTAAGTATGTAATGGGAAATAATATAGGATATGAAACTTTATACCACTGGGGGCATATTGCTAAGCACTTGCCCGATGATGCTCTAGCTTTACACACACCTATTGTGGCAGTTCCAGACGGGTTACAATGTGCCCATATCAGTGGATGTGATGAATCTACTGCACAACCTAAGCCCCATTGTATGAAAATGAACCAGGACAAGTTAAATTGCACATCTTATCAAACTGTATCTTTCAGCTTTGCCAACATATGGTTACCCCAAGGATGGTTCTTCACATGTGGAAAAGACACTTTCAATTATATTCCTGCTAACTTGAGTGAAACCTATTGTTGTCTTAGTAGATTAACTGCCTTTTTGCCGGATCAATCCCTTTTTATTGAGTCAAATAGCACCCGGCCCAAGAGGGAGGTCTTAGATGAGAGCTGTGATCCCTCCCGAAGCCTTTTAAATGCAGCTGAGTACAATGCATTGGGGATATCATTGGTAGGGGTTCCTGCACTAGCTATAAGGGCACACATTAATGTGAACTCTGTTGCTTGTAATTTGGCAAAGACCATAAATGCTATCTCTGTGGCATTATCTGCTATTAATCAGGAATTGGTGGAGCTTCGTAAAGCTGTTCTGCAAAATCGGGCAGCTATTGACTATCTTTTGCTCCGCCAGCATCTGGGATGTGAATCATTTGAGGGAATGTGTTGTTTTAATTTGACAGATCAATCCCAAGTTATCAACAGACAAGTTAAGGTTCTTGATGGCTTGGCATCAGACTTACAAATTGACTCTCTAGGCAACTGGTGGGATAATTTGTGGTCATGGCTTCCTCTGGGTTTAATTGGCACCATTATGCAATATATTATAATTTTTATAGCTTTTCTTATTATTGGATGTTGTTGTATGCAATGTGTATGCTCATTAATGACTAATATTACATTACCAAAACAGATGTCCCTATTGGCCGAGCGGACTGCAACAGCCCAGGTGTTGGCCTTATGGGAGTTTAATCCCAACACAATCAGTACTGCTGATCCAGAGGTCGGTGAGTACGTGGTTGTACATTGAGACTAATCATCACTAAGTGAGATAAGTCTCAAAAGGGGGGAATAAAGTGGACAAACAACAGACTAACAAGCCAAACTAACTGTTTATAGCTAAGAAAGAAATATGGTGAGAAAAGGTTGGGATGGATGCCTGGATCTGGAGAAGGCTTCCTGTCTCACGAGATAAGTCTAAGTCAGCTTTCTATTTTAGCTTTGCTGGGTCAGGATTTATAGCTTTGTTGTATCAGGGGTTATGGTAGGTATGCCATGTTTTGACTACCAGCGTGATCAATGACTGCTGCATGCTGTCTGGAAACTGTTCACATGCATTGTTCACATGCATACATTTAGGGAAGTATGTCATGTAACCTTAAACAGAACATCTAATGGTCATGATGTGATCAGGAAATGTATACGTATTATTGACTATAAATATGTTGTGAAAACCACCCTTCGGGGTTCAGACCCTTTGCTTGCTGAACCTGCGCAATAAACCTTTCCTTCTCCAGAAGAGCTGGCTCCTGTCTCATTATTCTACAACACATACATACATACATACATACATACATACATACATACATACACACGCACATACATATATACATACACACAGTGATGGGATTCAGCGGGTTCACACCGGTTCAGGAGAACCGGTAGCTAAATTTTGTTGAGTTCAGAGAACTGGCTGAATGTACACCGCTTCCAGAAGTCCATTCTAGTCCTGGGAGACCTGGAGGAGGCCTGTCAGGCTAGAATGGCCTGCTAGAAATGCGGGGATGCCAATTCCGGAAGTCTAGTCTAGGCCTGCATCCACACAGAGAACCAGTTGTTCAGGGATTTGAATCCCACCACTGCATACATACATACATACATACATACATACATTCATACATACATAAGTTTGGCCAAAGTACTTCAACATTGGCCATGAAAAATTGAAATAGAGACTAGCAAATAGCTGGAAAAAGCAATTGAATTATTTGAAGAAGGAAGACCGAGATAGCACCCATCAACCTTGATATGCCTTTATTGGTACTTCTTAATAAAGTGGATTGATCACATTCATTATTCAGTTTATGAACAGTACCATGGATTGCTGCTCTGCACAACATAAGAACATAAGAAGAGTGATGCTGAATCAGGCCAAAGCCCATTGAGTCAAGCATTCTGTGTCACACAGTGGCCCACCAATTGTACATGGGGATCTTGAGCAGAAAGAGAAGGCAAAACCCTCCCTTTCCCTTGACCCCCAACAAATGGTACTCAAGGGAATCCTGCCTGCCTCAACCAACATAGAGGCGGGACATGGACATCCGTTTTAATAACCACCGATATACTTGGCATCCATGAATCTGTCTAACCCTGCCTTGAAGCTATCAAGGCTGACAGCTGTCACGACCCCTTCTGGAAGTGAATTCCATAAATCAACGACCCTCTGGGTGAAGAAATATTTCCCTTTATTTGTCCTCACTTTCTTAGCTATGAGCTTTAGGGAGTGCCCCCTTGTCCTAGTATTGTGTGATAGAGAAAAGAATTTTTCTCTATCCACCTTTTCTATCCCTTGCATGATTTTATACACTTCGATCAAGTCACCCCTTAAACGCCGTCTTTCAAGGCTGAAGAGACCTAGGCATTGCAATCTGGTTTCATAAGGGAGGCGCTCCATTTCCTTGATCATTCTTGTTGCCCTTTTTTGCACCTTTTCCAGTTCCATTATATCCTTCTTGAGGTGCGGTGACCAGAACTGTACACAGTACTCCAAGTGTGGTCTCACCATCGATTTGTACAGAAGCAATACAACACTTGCTGACTTATTTTCGATTCCCTTCCTAATCATGCCAAGCATGGAATTTGCTTTTTTTTACTGCTGCTGCGCATTGGGTTGACATCTTCATCGAACTGTCCACCAAAACCCCAAGATCCCTTTCTTGGGTTGTCTCAGAAAGTTTGGTCCCCATCAGTTGGTAAGTATAATTGGGGTTCTTTGCCCCGATGTGCATAACTTTGCACTTGTTTAGGTTAAAATGCATTTGCCACTTTGTTGCCCACTCACACAATTTCGAGAGATCCTTCTGGAGCTCCTGACAATCAGTTTCACTTTTCACAACCCGGAACAATTTAGTGTCATCAGCAAACTTGGCTACCTCACTATTAACTTCTACATCCAGATCATTGATGAATAAATTAAAAAGTAAAGGTCCCAAAACTGAACCTTGGTGTACACCACTTCTCACTTCTTTCCATCCGGAGAATTGTCCATTTATTGCCACCCTTTGCTTCCTACAATTTAGCCAGTTACCAATCCAGGACAAGACCTGTCCTCTAATTCTGTGGCTGGAGAGCTTTTTTAGGAGCCTTTGGTGAGGAACTTTGTCAAAAGCCTTTTGAAAGTCAAGATATACAATATCAACTGGGGCCCCTTTATCTATGTATTTATTTACACCCTCAAAGAATTCTAACAAGTTAGTAAGACATGACTTGCCTTTGCAGAAACCATGTTGATTTTCTTTCAGCAATGCCTGTTTTTCTATGTGCCCTGTAATTTTACCTTTAATAATGGTTTCCATCAGTTTGCCTGGAACTGAGGTTAAACTGACTGTTCTATAGTTTCCTGGATCACCTCTGGATCCTTTCTTAAAGATTGGGGTTATATTTGCCTCCCTCCAATCCTCCGGTACAGTGCCTGATCTTAGAGAAAGATTATATATTTTAGCTAGAAGTTCAGCAATTCCACACTTGAGTTCCTTGAGAATTCTAGGGTGGATGCCATCTGGACCCGGCGATTTGTTGACGTTTAGTTTAGAAAGGCATGCAAGAACATCTTCCTTGTTTATCTCTATCTGGTTTAATTCTTCTATTTCCCTCCCTGGGAAAACTAATTCAGTGGCAGGCAAATGCTCTTTATCCTCCTCAGTGAAAACGGAGGCAAAGAAGTCATTTAGCCTCTCAGCAATCTCCTTGTCTTCTCTGATTATCCCCTTCTGACCATTGTCATCGAGTGGCCCAACTGCTTTTCTGGTTGGGTTCCTTCTTCTGATGTACTTAAAAAAGGTTTTGTTATTATTTTTAATATTCTTGGATATATGCTCCTCAAAGTCTCTCTTGGCTTTCATGACTATCGCCTTGCATTTGGTCTGTTCTCCTCGGTAGGAAGAGCCTTCCATTTCTTAAATGAGTTTTTCTTCTTTCCAATAACCTCCTTTACCTCATTCGTAAGCCATACTGGTATCCTCCTGGACTTTCCAGTCCTCTTTCTTCTTTTAGGAATGCATTTTATTTGAGCCTGCTGTAACGTATTTTTAAACAGTTTCCAAGCATTTTGGAGGGATTTGACTTTTTTTACTGTTCTTTTTAGTTTCTTCTTTACTATTTTCCTCATTTTGTCAAAATTCCCTCTGTGAAAGTTTAAGGTCTCTGTGTTAGTTTTCACTGACAATTTGCTATCCATGGTTAAGTTGAAGGTTATTGTGTTGTGATCGCTGGTTCCTATGGGCTCGGTTATAAGGACATCATGAACCAAATCCTGTGCATTAGTTAGAACCAAGTCCAGGATCCCCTTTCCCCTGGTTGGTTCCATGACCATCTGCTCAAGGGAATAATTGGCTAACATGTCGAGGAACCTTGTCTCTCTTTCGTGTGTAGAACAAGAATTTACCCAATCTATTTGGGGACAGTTCAAGTCCCCTATTATGACTACCCTATTTCTTTTTGAGGCCTCCTTAAATTCATTTTCCAAATAGCAATCTGCCTCTGGAGTTTGGTTGGGAGGGCGATAGCAGATCCCTAACGTCAGATTAGTTTCCTGTCCTGGGATTTTTATCCACAATGTTTCTGTGGGTGAGTTTGAATTTTCTTGAATTTTGAGTTCATGAGATTCTAACTCCTCATTTATGTACAAGGCCACGCCACCACCATTTCTCCCTCTCCTGTCCATCCTATACAATTTGTAACCTGGAATCCTTGTGTCCCATTGGTTATCATCTGTCCACCAGGTTTCTGTTATGCCAATAATATCAATATTATTTTCCTTCACCAAGCATTCCAATTCCCCTATTTTTGCTCGAATGCTTCTAGCATTCGTGTACAGACATTTATATGTAATATTCTGGTGCACTTTCAACTTTGACTGTAGATTTTGACTGTAGAATTTGGTTGTAGAATTTGTAGATGGTCTACCATGTCCTTCTGCTTGACTATTACAATTTAGTTTTCCTGTTGACTCACCAATGTGTGCATAACTTCCACCCTCCATATTTGGCAGAGCGCCTTCTCGAACCAGAAGCTGCCCAGCTCCTGTCGACTTGCCCCAACGAATTAGTTTAAAAGCTGCTCTGAAACCTTTTTAATATTAATCGCCAACAATCTGGTTCCATTATGGTTCAAGTGTAACCCGTCCCTTATGTACAGGTGTGGCTTGTCCCAAAATGTTTCCCAGTTCCTAATGAATCTAAACCCTTCCTCTCGACACCACTGCCTCATCCATGCATTGAAGCTCCTGAGCTCTGCCTGTCTAGCTGGCCCTGCGCGTGGAACAGGTAGCATTTCTGAGAATGCAACCTTGGGGGTCCTGGACTTTAATCTTCTACCTAGCAACCTAAATTTGGCTTCCAGGACCTTCCGCTTAGCTTTCCCAATGTCATTGGTACCGACATGTACCATGACAGTTGGCTCCACCCCAGCACTGTCTATCAGCCTGTCTAGATGCCTCGTGATGTCTGCAACCTTTGCACCCGGCAGGCAGTTTACCATGCGGTCAACGCTTCCATCACAAACCTGTCTCTCTATATTTCTAACAATTGAATCACCCACTACAAGAAGCCCCCTCCCACCACCCGCAGAGAAGTATCCTCGGTGCAAGAGGATATGGGCACATCCCCAAGGAAGGGGTCCCAACTAAGGGAGCCTGTCCCTCTTCCACAGATTGATGTCCTCCCTGCCCAAGATCTCCATTCTCCAAAGCAGCTGGAGAGCTGCTCAACATGGAGTGGGACGCTCCTGCTGCATCCCTGAAGATCTTCTCCTGCCTCACTATCTCTCTCTGCTTCTCCAGGTCTGCTACCTTGGCTTCAAGGGAAAGAACCTGTTCCCTGAGAGCCAGGAGCTCATTGCACCGATCACACACTCAAGACTTCTGTTCAGCAGACAGATAGTCATACATGTGACACTCAATGTAAAACACTGGGAAGCTCCCCTCCATCTGCCGGCTATCTATCTCCATTTCTTGTTATTATATGTTTACTGTTATTATTATACTAATTACTTTTTTTAAAAAAATAAATAAAATAAATCACAGCTTTTTTGGGTTGTTCAAATTTTTGTTTTGGTCTCAATTTACTTTTTGGATTTTTTCCTACTTGTTTTAGGATTATATCGCGCGCCGACAACCTATAGGATACTTATAAACAAAGCAATACAGTTAATCCAATTTCAGTTACTGTAATGTATCTATTAGGATCCTTAGTTAGCAAACAATAAAAATGAATATTTCCAAAAATCTTTTATTTTTAAATCTAAGAATCAAAAGTATGATAATTCCAACTACATGAGTATATATGTAAATTAAATATAAATTAAATAAGTAAATAAACAAACAAATATTTTTATATTCTTTTGAAACCAAAGTGATTAACTACTGGCAGTATAAATATAAACATCACCAGAAATAAAAGAAATGTTTAAGTCAAAGTGTCTAATGTTAACTTGAGCATAGACTGAAGGAGATTAAGAAACAAATGTGTCTCATTTGAAAGAATATTTATCACATGTCCAAAAATAATTTTCCATTTGCAATAGAAATTTCCTATTATAAAGAAGAAAGGAAGGAAAGAAGGAAAGAAGGAAGGAAGGAAGGAAGGAAGGAAGAAAGAAAGAAAGAAAGAAAGAAAGAAAGAAAGAAAGAAAGAAAGAAAGAAAGAAAGAAAGAAAGAAAGAAAGAAAGAAAGAAAGAAAGAAAGAGCAATAAATGCAGCAATTTAAAATACAAGTGTGAGTTCTATAATGAACTTCAGATTCCAAGAAAGACATATAGGCTCTAGCATTGTCCTATCAAAGGCACCTAAAGGCCGAGTTACCAGTTTCATTTAGAATGTTAAAACAGAATGTGTTGCATTAAGGCCCTATCATCCATGAGAATAAACAATGAAACAATTAAAATTAAACAATTAAAACCAACTGGAAAACAAATTACCCCTTTTTATTTGGATTAAATAGAGTGTAAACAAAAAGTCCAAATTTCTTACATACCTAATATATCCCAGGGCTCCTAAACCAAAGTAGGTTTCCACAAAATGAGCTCCCTTGAGGATAATTGTAAGCAGTCTATAGATAAAGCTTTAATTCCTTCTCTCTTATGCTGCTAAGATGAAGAAAATTATCTTCAAAATGTTTCAGTCAGACTTGAATCCTGATGCATGGAAAAAAGTCTGATAGTTGAATTCTTTCCACAGACTGCACCACAGGAACAGCACTATGGAAAATCAGTCAAAAATTGATGAATTCCTTCTGCATGGATTTCCTAACACTAAGGAGCTACGAATATTCCATATCATCATGTTTTTACTAATTTATTTGGTGTCCCTCATTGAGAATCTTGTTATCATTACTGTCATTCTTTATAGTCATCAGCTTCATTCACCCATGTATTTTTTTCTGGCCAATTTATCCTTCCAAGATCTTGGCTCTATCTCTGTCACTGTTCCCAAGTCCATGCTGAATTCTTTGATGAACACTGAAACCATTTCTAACTCTGGATGTTTTTGTCAAGTTTTCTTCTTTGTTTTCTTTGTAATGTCTCATCTCTTCCTCCTTGTTGTTATGGCATATGATCGTTACGTAGCCATCTGCAATCCATTACACTATGAGATGGTGATGAATAAAAAAGTCTGTGTCCAAATGGCAACCAGTGCATGGATGGGTGGTCTTTTTTACTCAGCTCTCTATATTGGAAATTTATCCACAGTGGAATTCTGTTCCAGAATTATCAATCAGTTTTTCTGTGAAATTCCTCAGTTGCTCAAGATTTCTTGCTCTGACTCTTATGTTGCAGAAGAGCAGGCACTCATCTTTGGTTCTTGTGTAGGGTTCTTTCTTTTTGCTCTGATTATCTTTTCATATGTTAAGATTTTTAGAGCAGTTTTGCAAATCCCATCTACACAAGGGAAGCAGAAGGCTTTCTCTACTTGTTTGCCCCACCTTATAGTCATTTGTCTGTTTATAGTTAGTGGTACCTTTGCATACCTGAGACCCACATACCGTTCCCCATCAACATCAGATCTCTTGATTTCTTTGTTCTACAGTGTGGTACCACCATTCATAAACCCTCTGATCTACAGCGTAAGGAACCACGAGCTCAAAATGGCATTCTGGAAGCTAGTTTTCAATACATGTTCATATCCCTTCTGCAAAAATCATTCTCAGTTTCAGCTACACTTATAAACAGTTACAATTGTTTATACATGTTCTAGAAATATTGTAATTAAAAAAGATCTTTGAATTCCATGTCTGGTGGGTGAAATATATATGAATGTTTTCTCACAAATAAATATTATTCCTCAATAAATTTGCCCAGAATTGCCATTTAAATCATAATGATAAAGTATATTTTAATGAATATTAATGTTTTGTGATATATCAGTGTTGACTATATATTACTGTTTTATTTAGATGACTTTAATTTTATGTTTAAATAATTTTAATATAATACAGTTATTATGTTTAAATATAATTCCACAATGGTGCCATGTATTTAATCTCTTTTCCTTTAAAATTCTGTTAAATATATATAGATCCTGTCAAGATGTACATGTCTCCTTCTCAAAAGGATAACATAATATGACAAGTACAATTCACTGAAATGGAAATGTTCTTGGGAATCTAAACATATCTTGTACAAATATAATTTTCAGTTATTCATAATGGAGTTGTTATACCATAGGATTTTATTTATAAATATCTCAGTTTTCCAAGAATTTTCAAATGTGATTTTATCCTCAAATAAAGAATAATAAAAATTGTTAAGGATAACAGATGTTGAGGCTAACTGGGACTGTGAATCTGAAAGGAAAAGTTGCTTTGAGGTACATATTGTCAACTTTTAAAAAAATCACCATGCTTTTAGTCCTAATTTATTTCTGTAGGCATCCATTGAGAGATGGTTTGATTTGATTTGCATGTATGTTTTATGCCTATACCTATACCACTGTCTTTGAATTACAAACTTTGGAAATGCAAAATTATTTAGATTGAAAACAATGTCTTCTAAAAGTTGGACACATTTTGTTTAAAAATTGCTAGTGTCATAGTGCCCATTCATAAATACCATTTGCTTTCAAATCTAAAATGTTGCCTAGTCCTACTTCATTTTGACATCTTTCTACTGTTCTCTGCATAATATAATTGGGGAAACTCCATTATAGTTCAAGAGGGGAAAAAAAGAAAGCCTTGAGTCAGTTTCAACACCACTCAACCCTTGGACACATTCATACAGCTTTGGGGCATACATGTGGGTTGTTTGTTCCAATATGTTTTTTTCAGCTAGGAATATTTTTATCTTCCTAGTCAAGACTATATCTTTGTATCCCTGATGGTCTTGAATTCAGTGATTAACCAACTCAAACTCTGCTGAACTTATAAACAGACCTGTTTGGATGGTTCTTTGCCCTTTCAACTTCATTGTTTTCTTCTTTGATTTTCATTGCCAACACACAATACCTGAACCTTTTCTTCTTGCCCTGTATTTATAGCCATTTACTATCTTGTGCTTGCCAAAAGAACACCTTTGAATTTTGATATTGGGTCATATAGCTAATGCTCTGAATGCCAGTTGTTTGGAGTGACTATCCTTAAAAGTCTTCCTTCCCTGGGAAAGGGTAAATAGAGTCTATCAACCTTGCAACAATAATGTCAATGAAAAGCATGATTCACTGTCATTATTATTCCAGGCTTTTTATCCAGGACTTTTAGTTCTGTTTGATTCCAGTCCATTATTCCAGTTCTGTATTATATTATTATTATTATTATTATTATTATTATTATTATTATTATTATTATTATTGTTGTTGTTGTTGTTGTTGTTGTTGTTGTTGTTGTTGTTGTTGTTGTTGTTGTTGTTGATGTTGTTGATGTTGTTGTTGTTGTTCCTGGATTTAAAATAACTAAACTATTATAATAAAACACAGTATATAATGTTCCCAGTAATAAAACTTTTGTAATTGATGAGCTGAGATTTTATCCATCCCTACTATCAATGTATTTTTCCACATTCATTTAATGTTTATTTGGTGGTCTATATTTCCCCAAATTTCTTTAATTACTTCTTGCTGACCCTTCTGTCTCATAGTTACTGAAATGTCAATTTGTTTATTAATAGCTACAGTTACAGTCATGTGAAAAAGTAGATACACCCATTCTGTGTTCTATGGTTTTACATATCAGGACATAGTAAAGATCATCTGGTCTTTAGCAGTTCTTAAAAGTAGGTAAATACAACTTCAGATGAACAATAATACATGACATATTACCCCATCTCATCATTTATTTTACAAAAAGGAAGCCAAAATGGAGAAGCCATGTGTGAAAAAGTAAGTATATCCTTACTGCTTTCATATGTAGAAAGAGGCTAAGCCAGGTTCTGCTAATGAAGTGCCCTGGATTAATTGATCTTCAGCAAGTATGACTCTACAAAAGTCAAAGTTTTAGGTGTTTGCTGATCTCCAGTATTGAGATATAACACAGTGTCAAAGGATAAAGACATCAGCAATGATCTTAGAAAAGCAATTGTTCATTTCTAAAGTCCAGTATTCTACAGCGAGGGAGATTATTCACAAAAAATCAAAACAGTAGCCAATCTTTCTGGATGTCCCAGCAAATTCATCCCAAAGTCAGACCATGCAATGCTTAGAGAAATTGCAACAAAATGCAACATTTCAGACTCTACAGGCCTCAGTTATATGTTTAATGTTAAAGTTCATGATAGTACAATTACAAAAAGACTGAACAAGAATGGTTTAATTGGAAAGATTGCCAGGAAAAAGTTTTTTTTTCTCTAAAAAGAACATGGCAGCAAAGCTCCTTTGCAAAGTTGCATCTGAATAAATGCTAAGACTTCTGGAACATGTCCTTTGGCCAGACAAGAACAAACTGGAGTTGTTTGGCTATAATGCATAATGCCACATTTGGCAAAAACCAAGCACAGCATATCAGCACAAACATCTCATACCCACCATCAAGCATAATGGTGAAGAGATGATTATTTGGGCTTATTTTGTAGCTCCAGGACTTGGGCACTTTGTAGTCACTGAGTTGAGCATGAACTCCTCTGCACACCAAAGTATTCTAGAGTCAAATGTGAAGCCATCTGTCTGACAATTAAAGCTTGGTTGATATTGGATCATGGAACAAGACAATGATCCCAAGCACACCAGAAAATCTACAGCAGAATGGCAGAAAAAGAATGAATCAAGGTGTTACAATGACCCAATGAAGGTCCAGACATTAACCAGATTGAAATAACGTAGTGAGACCTCAAGAGAGTTATACATAAGCAAATGCCCATAAACCTCAATGAACTAAAGCAATCTTGTAAAGAAGAATGGGCCAAAATCATTCCACAATAATGTGAGAGACTGATAAAGTCATAAGAAAATAATTACTTCAAGTTATTGCTGCTAAAGAGGGTTCTATAAGCTATTGAATCATTGGGTGTACTTACTTTTTCACACATAGCTTCTCCATATTGGCTTTCTTTTTGTAACATAAATGATGACATGGTGTAATATGTCATGTGTTATAGTTTATATGAGACTGTATTTATCTTTTTAAAAAAACCTCTAAGAACCAGGCTATTTTTATTATGAGAACAAAACTCAAAGAGGGTGTACTTTGTCTTTCACATGACTGTATATCTGATACCCAGTTAGGTGTAGTAGTAAGGTATCAGTCTAAAAGGTAGATGACTGTGAATTTTAGTCCTGCAATAGGCAGGACACACACACACACACATACAGAGAGAGTCATTTCTAGACTTTGTATTTTAAAAGATATTTCAAAATATGCACATGGGACCATTTGGCAACCCATTAAACTAAAAGTGTTGTTAAGATCATGCTACAGTTACAATATAAAAGCATCCAATTCAATTCCAATCCCCCAATTTACGTATATATTTTACAAGATTTGTAATCCAGCAATTCTGGCCAGTGTACAATAAAGGTATAGATATATAAAGAACCAATTTGGCATGGTGTGAACGTGCTGCATCGATCAGTGTTAGTCCTCCCCTTTTGGGCCAATTTTCAGCCGAAATCATCTCATATGACATAGCCAAGGGAAATCAATAAAATAATCAGAGAATTTACAATTGTAATACAAATTAAAATTCATTATTTGTTTATTTCATTTATTAAATAATTAAAGTATAGATACAGACTCATGCCATCTTATGAAACAATTAAAAATCACTAGAAAACTCTAAACATTAATATTTAATTTACTATTTCTAAAATTCCTCCACATGTTCTTGAGGAGGAGGAGGAGAATATTTATAATATAAATATTGGTTAATGTTTTACATTAAAAATATTCTTTAAAAACTGTATGTTCAGTATATGAGATTAACTTATCATTATAAGGTAATATAACAATAATCATTGTTATTGAAATTTTGTCAGACATTTGCTCTTGATTACATTGTTAATTTTGCCATTACTGCATATTTCACAAGTTGTTTTCCCAATTTGACATTGTGAGAAATTTGTCTTTGGGGTCAGCAGCATATATAATAATAATTTGACATTTTTAAAAAATTCTTCTGGAAAGATCTAGTAGAAAGAACTACAGTTTCAATTCAAGCTTTGTTTTTATTTATTTATTTTAAAATAATGCTGAGTACTTCTTTCTAGTAGAACTGACATTTTATTGATCATGATGTACTTACAAATTTGTTGAATTTTACCCTTTAGTTTTGGTTTACTACTTGCCTAAAATCTGAAATTAAAGTAAGTCCTTGATGCATTAAATAGAGGTTCAGAGACCACTGCTTAAATACAGATGCTTCAAACAGTTCAATTCCACCTTTATACAACATGGGGCATAAACAAATAATTTATAATTTCTGCAAATTTTATTCTCACTCATATTCCCCTTTTTTCCCTATGCACTATGCCAGGTTTTGTGAAAATAAACTTGCTTTCCAAACAAAGTCCTCTAAAATATCTCCACAATAAATGAAACATCATGGTAATCCATTGCCACGTAGTTAACATGGATGGATGACTGTAGAAAAAACAACAACACAAATGTACTAGCCATTCCTGCAATTATATGCATATGTAATAAGCAAAATGGTAAGATATTTTTTCCTCATAGCATTAAAAAATAAACAGAAAAAATAATACATGCATATTTTAAAGCATAAAGTATCTTAATAATGTCATTATCAATAACCCTTCTCTATATTCAACTAAGAGAATTCAAAATATATATTTATATAAAATAGTAATGCTTAATTATTTTACATGCTGCATTATTGATAAATCTATATTTCATTAGATATTTAATGGAAGAGATTTCTGTTACAATTATAGGCAGATTTACTGAGGAATTATACCTGGTAAAAATAATTGCTATCTTGATGAAACATGCATAGGGATGAGAAGCATATGCTAAATTTACACGTTGACATGAAATGTATAAGTTTTTGATGATAACATGTCTATGTTACAGTTTATCAGAAAAGTTGAAACCAAGAATGATTTTTGCACAAGGAATTAGGACAAATATTGAGAATTTGTTTCCAGAATGCCATTTTGAGTTCCTTATTCCTCATGCTATAAAATAGTGGGTTTAAGAGTGGCGGTACCACACAATAAAATATAGATATAAATGGATATAAGGCTGAAGAGGTGGTAGATGTTGGACTGAAATAGGCAAGGGTACCACTCACTGCAAACAAACAAATGACTGTGAGATGGGGTAAGCAAGTAGACAAGGCCTTTTGTTTTCCTTGGGAGGATGGGATTCTAAAAACTTCTCTGAAGATCTGCACGTAAGAAAAAGCAATTGCAGCAAACTGAATGAAAC
This sequence comes from Bothrops alternatus, assembly GCA_034064705.1. Taxonomy (NCBI): domain Eukaryota; kingdom Metazoa; phylum Chordata; class Lepidosauria; order Squamata; family Viperidae; genus Bothrops; species Bothrops alternatus. The sequence goes on along the minus strand of JARGCV010000156.1, from coordinate 561,063 downwards.
CTAAACAAGAACCAAAGATGAGAGTCCAGAATTTGGTGAAGTATGAATCGGAGCAGGAGATCTGAAGCAACTGAGGAATGTCACAGAAGAATTGATTGATGACTCTGGAACAGAACTCCATTGTGAATAAATTTCCAGTATAGAGAGCAGAGTAGAAAAGGCCACCCATCCATGCATTGGTTGCCATTTGGACACAGACTTTTTTGTTCATCATCATCTCATAATGTAGTGGATTGCAGATGGCTACATAACGATCATATGCCATGACACCAAGGAGGAAGAGATGAGACATTACAAAAAAAACAAAAAAGAAAACTTGACAGAGACACCCAGAGTAAGAAATAGTTTCAGTGTTCATCAAAGAATTCAGTAGTGATTTAGGAACTGTGACAGAGATGGAACCAAGATCTTGGAAAGATAGGTTGGCTAGAAAAAAATACATGGGTGAGTGAAGTTGATGACTGTGAAGAATGACAGTGATAATAATGAGATTCTCAGTGAGTGCTACCAAATAAATTATTAAAAAAGTGGTGATATGAACTATTCTTAAGTCCTCAGTGTCAGGGAATCCACGCAGAAGGAATTCACCAATTCTTGATTGGTTTTCCATAGTGCTGTTTCCTCTTTGCAGTCTCTGAAAAAAAAAAACTGAAAGATCAGACTCCTTTTCAATGTAGCAGGATTCACAATGGGCTGGAACAATTTGAATATTATTTTCTCAGACCTGGTAGTGCTAGAGAGATGGGAACAATTTTCATCCATGGAAAGTCTGTAGCTATTCCCAAGGAGTTCATTTCTCAGTTGATCAGTACTGACTGAAATTATGCGTTTGACATTGGAGTTCTAACTTTACATTGACTTTAGTCTAAACAACAGCTATTAAAATAGCCTTCAAATTGTATTAATTGGGTCACAAGAGATTTTGTTTTGTTCAGTCCATTTTTAAAAAGTTTTATCAAAACACATAATAACTATGCAATTTTTGTGATAAAAAGTTGCATGAGAAGGAATTTTAGTTTTGTTTAAGTTGACTTTAACCCAAGGGACAGGCTCTATAATAACTTTCAGATTGCCATAATAATAGCACAAGATGATTTCTATCACCCTGTATTGGTTCAAAAATAAAATGGCTATGAAAACTAGATTTGAGGGAAGGGGGGAAACAAAGGGGGCCCATGAGGAGTTGCAGTAGGGACAGGGAAGTAGCCTCGACAAAAAAAATAGATATTTTTTTTAAACCAAGAGTTTTCAAATAAACCTTTACATAGCACCCATGAAATTTTGGCAGATCTTATAAAAGTGAAGTACTTGTTAATTTAGGTTTTCTTTTATTTTCATTAACTTTTCTATACTATTTAAAACAATGACGCAGTACTGTGAAACTTTTTGTAGAACATTAGATGGATACAAATCCTTGAGTGCATTCAATAGCTTGTAAGATTCTTGGTTGGCTTTCATAGTTTCCTGTTTGAAGTACTGTATAATAAAGCTTAAGTTCTTGTTGTATACATACTCATATAAAATTATAAGCAAATAATTAATCTTATAAGTCTAACAGGCTCTCCTCCACTGATGATGTAATATATCCTCATTACTAAATTTCCACATTTGATTTTACCAAAACATTTGATTTTACCAAAACATTTGATTTTACCAAAAAATAGATTGACTATAAAGCTAGGACATTTTATTTTTCAGGATATCATTACATCATCCCATGAAACCGTAACTCTGCATGAAACCCCAATAAACTGAAATGCTTTTGCTAGTGTACCAACAATGATGTTACCAAAATGTCTGCTTCTTCAATATGGGTAGGTATTCTGGCCTGAGAAACATTTCTTTTGACACCAGCTTATTCAAACCAACAGCATTACTTTTCTGAAAATATAAGAGGATGGTGCAAAGACTTTAAGTTGTAAAGACATTATCTTGTAGACATTCAGGGCAGGTCCAGGTGACTTGTATTATGAATCTCAGGCACTCATAAATGGTTTGCAGCTAAAGATGACAGCTAGATTCCTGATTGGCCAACCCCACATCAAATAAGAAGGGCATTTATTCTGAAATCTCCACTTCATTGCCAATAGGTTTTTGAATTCAATAGAAATATCAATAATTTTTAAAACCTTTATTGTGCAGCAAAAGGATACCTTTAGCAATGCATATAGTAGTGAAAATCAAATCTGCCCATCTGGTCTTGTTATGTAGAGAGGCTTATTATGACTCCCTATTCATGACTTTTTCTTATTATGACTTCCTCTCTCAGGAGGAAGGCCAAAAAGCAGGCTTTTAAAGTCATGATTTTGTACAGAATATTTTCCCTATGACAGTATTTTACAGATATGGGTGGTTAACACATCACATGGATTTCCTAAAATGATTACAATTTATCAAATACCAATATAGGTTTTTCTTGAAGAATAATAAATATAAAGATTCTAAGCAGCATATTCAAACCAGCTTTAATACATTTTTATCTATTGGTTGCAGAGAAAAAAACACTCAATCTCATTCAATGACATTTCACTATCTTTTACTTAGCTCATTTTTCTATTTAACTATTGGTATCTTGAGGCTGAAGTGTCATATAACAGATATAAATCCAATTTATAACAATTTTGGCTTGATAAATACATTGAAACAGATAAGTGAAGTTTTATAAATGAAATAAAGTTAAAAATTAAAGCACAATTCACCTCTCTTGCTTGCTGTCTGATTTAGTTTCATATTTTTATAAATAAATAAATAATCTCACTGCTCATATTTCTTTAAAAAATTACTTAAATTTAAGAAGTCTTATAAGAACAATTTTAATCTGCTTATTTCTCATGCCATAGATCAGGGGTTCCCAACCTGGGGTGTGAGACGGTATTCCAGGGGGTATGAAAACTTGGTTATAGAAGTTTCAAAATTATAGTGTATATGTATAATTCATTATTTTTAACTTTTGTAAGGGGTGCAAGAATATATAAGAAGCATTCTATGAGTGCAGGGTATAGAAAAGGTTGGGAGCTGCTGCCATAGATCAATGGATTTAAAATGGGTGGGATAATGAATACATTATTGTAATTATGAAATCAAGGTGTGAAGGATTGTCAGATATTGTCCTTAGATAGGCAAAGCAACCAGAAAATAAAAATATGGTGATGACAATGAGGTGGGGAAGACTAGTGGAAAAGGCTTTTTTTCCTTCCTTGAACAGAAGGGATTCTCAGTACTGCAGCTAAAATTTGAACATACTGTAAGTAAGAACAATGAAGAAAAAAATGACCTATTACTAATATAGCAGTAAATTCTACAATTCCAATTTCAGTTACATATAAACCAGAGCAAATAATTTTAAGTAGATGTAAAATTTCACAGTAGAACTGGTTGATATTTTTAGAACAAAAAGGAGTAGTAAATGTTGCAATTGTGTGTAATGCACTATTAAGGAAACTGACAACACACACACTGCCAACTATTTTGATGCAAGCTGTTCTGTTCATGATCATTTCATATTGTAAAGGGTTACAGATGGCAACATATTGATCATATGCCATAATAGTAAGGAGGGAAATATAATAGCTCAAGAAGATTGACGAGAAAACTTGAGCAATGCACCCAGAATATGAAATATATCTGATATCCATAAGAGATTGAAAATAGCTTTGGGAATAATGATTGTAGTAGAACCAATGTCTTGCATGGCTAAATTCATCAGGAAGAAGAAAATGGGGGTGTGCAGGTGGTGGTTAAAAACCACTGCAATAATAATGAAAAGGTTCCCTGTTACTATCATTAAATACAATATAAGTAATAGAATTCCATAGTCTGTAGCTTCCAAACTTCAAGAATTCCGAGAGAAGAAACCTAGATGTGTCATTATCCATTTTGAATAATGATATCCCTAAAATTAAAGGAGCTGTATTAAAAATTAATAATTAAAAATTATTAAATTAATTTTTAAAGATGTAAAAATCCCTACTTCTAAATCTACATTCATTTTTCTGAGTATCAACACAGCCTCCTTACCTATAAATTGTCTTGTTTTAGTTTAAAGTTCTGTATAATGTCTCTTAGATATTTTTAATACCACCAATGCCTTACAAAAACAATTTAAAGCCTATCTCAGGGATATTTTGCTTTGTTTCTAATTTAAAATATTAGCAATACCTCCCTCCCTCCCAAAAAAGCGAATGGCTCACCCTCTTTAATCATGGAGATTTCCTCTTTCCAATTGTTTTTGTTCAATAATCAATAAAAATGAGATTTTGTTATATTTATTTTCCATTTCCCTATAGTTTATCTATTGGCACTCATAAAATATGAGAACTGATAAAGTCATAAGAAAATGATTGCTGCTAAAAAGGATTCTCTAAGCTATTGAATCATAAGATGTACTTACTTTTTCACACATAGCTTCTCCATTTTGGCTTTCTTTTTGTAAAATAAATGAGACCAGCTGTTATATATCATGTGTTATTGCTCATCTGAGACTGTATTTACCTACTTTTAAGAACTGCTAATAACCAGAGCATTTTTATTATATCCTGATGCATAAAACCATAAAATTCAAAGAGGGTGTATTTTGTCTTTCACATGACTATATATATCTGATACCCGATTAGGTATAATGTTAAGGCATCAGTCTAAAAGATGGATGGCTGTGAATTCTAGTCCTGCATTAGGCAGGACAAACACACACACACACACATACACACACACACACACACACACACACAGAGAGAGAGAGAGAGAGAGAGAGAGAGAGAGAGAGAGAGAGAGAGAGAGAGAGAGAGAGAGAGAGAGAGAGAGAGAGTCAAATCTAGGATTTGTATTTGAAAAGATATTTCAAAATGTGCATGACTGTGCACATAGGACCATTTGGCAACCCATTAAACTAAAAGTGTTGTTCAGATCATGCTACAGTTACAATATAAAAGCATCCAATTCAATTCCAATTACCCAATATATGTGTATATTTTACAAGATTTGTAATCCAACAATTCCAGCCAGTGTACAATAAAGGTATAGATATATAAAGAACCAATTTGGCATGGTGGTGAATATGCTGCATCAATCAATGTTAATCCTCCCCTTTGGGGCCAATCTTTCAGCCAAAACCATCTGTAAGAACATAGCAGATTGAAATCAATAAATAAATAATCAGAGAATTTACAGTTGTAATACAAATTAAAATTCATTATTTGTTTATTTCATTTATTAAATAACTAAATTATAAATGTACGTCATCTTATGAAACAATTAAAATCAATACAAAATGCTAAACATTAATATTTAAATTGATGTATTTATTACTATTTCTAAAATATATCCACATGTTCTGGAGGAGGAGGAGGAGGAGGAGGAAGAGGAGGAGAATATTTATAATATATAGTAAAATTGGTTAATGTTTTACATTAAAATATTCCTTAAAAACTGTATGCTCAGTATATGAGATTAACTTATCATAAGGTAATATAACAATAATCATTGTTACTGAAATTTTGTCAAATATTTGCTCTTGATGTACATTGTTAATTTTGCCATTACTGCATATTTCCCAAGTTGTTTTCCCAATCTGATACTGTGAGAAAATATTGAGGCAAATTTGTCATTGAGTCCCGCAGAATAGATAATAATAATCTGACATTTTTTAAAAAAATTCTTCTTGAAAGATCTAGTAGAAAGAACTACAGTTTCAATTCAACCTTTGTTTTTATTTATTTATTTTAAAATAATGCTGAGTACTTCTTTCCAGTAGAACTGACACTTAACTGAGCATAATATACTTACAAATTTGTTGGACTTATTTTACCCTATAGTTTTGATTTACTAATTGCCTAAAATTTGAAACTGAAGTATGTTGTCGATGCATTAAATAGAGGGTTCAGAGACCACTGTTTAAATACAGATACTTTAAACAGTTCAATTCTACCATTACAATGCAGGGCACAAATAAATAATTTATAATATCCTGCAAATCTTAGTCATACTCATTTTCCCCATTCCCCCCCCCATGCAATATTCCAGGTTTTGCGAAAAGAAACTTGCTTGCCAAACAAAGTCTCTAAAATATCTCCACAATAAATGAAACATAGTGGCAATCTATTGCCACCTAATTAATATGGATGGGTGACAGTAGAAAACAAAATAACACAAATGTACTTCACCATTCCTGCATTTATATGCATATGTAATAAGCAAAATGGTAAGTTTTCTTCCTCATAGCATTAAAAAATAAACAGAAAAAATAATACATGCATATTTTAAAGCATAAAGTATCTTAATAATGTCATTATCAATAACCCTATATTCAAAATATATATTTATAACAAATAGTAATTTTAATTATTTTTCATGCTGCATTATTGATAAATCTATATTACATTAGATATTTAATGGAAGAGATTTCTGTTACAATTATAGGCAGATTTACTGAGGAATTATACCTGTTAAAATAATTTCTATCTTGATGAAACATGCATAGGGATGAGAAGCATATGCTAAATTTACACGTTGACATGAAATGTGTAAGTTTTTGATGACAACATGTCTATGCTACAGTTTATCAGAACAATTGAAACCAAGAATGATTTTTGCACAAGGAATTAGGACAAATATTGAGAATTTGTTTCCAGAATGCCATTTTGAGTTCCTTATTCCTCATGCTATAAACTAGTGGGTTTAAGAGTGGCGGTACCACACAGTAAAATATAGATATAAATGGATATAAGGCTGAAGAGGTGGTAGATGTTGGACTGAAATAGGCAAGCGTACCACTCACTGCAAACAAACAAATGACTGTGAGATGGGGTAAGCAAGTAGACAAGGCCTTTTGTTTTCCTTGGGAGGATGGGATTCTAAAAACTTCTCTGAAGATCTGCACGTAAGAAAAAGCAATTACAGCAAACTGAATGAAACCTAAACAAGAACCAAAGATGAGAGTCCAGAATTTGGTGAAGTATGAATCGGAGCAGGAGATCTGAAGCAACTGAGGAATGTCACAGAAGAATTGATTGATGACTCTGGAACAGAACTCCATTGTGAATAAATTTCCAGTATAGAGAGCAGAGTAGAAAAGGCCACCCATCCATGCATTGGTTGCCATTTGGACACAGACTTTTTTGTTCATCATCATCTCATAATGTAGTGGATTGCAGATGGCTACATAACGATCATATGCCATGACACCAAGGAGGAGGAGATGAGATGTTACAAAAAAAACAAAGAAGAAAATTTGACAGAGACACCCAGAGTAAGAAATAGTTTCAGTGTTCATCAAAGAATTCAGTAGTGATTTTGGAACTGTGACAGAGATGGAACCGAGATCTTGGAAAGATAGGTTGGCTAGAAAAAAATACATCGGTGAGTGAAGTTGATGACTGTGAAGAATGACAGTGATAATAATGAGATTCTCAGTGAGTGCTACCAAATAAATTACTAAAAAAGTGGTAATATGAACTATTCTTAGCTCCTCAGTGTCAGGGAATCCACACAGAAGGAATTCACCAACTCCTGATTGATTTCCCATAGTGCTATTTCCTCTTTGCATTCTGTGAAAAAAAACTGAAAGATCAGACTCCTTTTCAATTCAACAGGATTCACAATGGGCTGGAACACTTTGAATATTATTTTCTCAGACCTGGTAGTGCTAGAGAGATGGGAACAATTTTCATCCGTGGAAAGTCTGTAGCTATTCCCAAGGAGTTCATTTCTCAGTTGATCAGTACTGACTGAAATTATGCGTTTGACAATGGAGTTCAAACTTTACATTGACTTTAGTCTAAACAAAATAGCCTTCAAATTGTATTAATTGGGTCACAAGAGATTTTGTTTTGTTCAGTCCATTTTTAAAAAGTTTTACTAAAACACATATTAACTATGCAGGCTCTATAATGACTTTCAGATTTCCATAATTATAGTACAAGGTGATTTTTATCACCTTATATTGGTTCAAAGATAAAATGGCTGTGAAAACTCGATTTGAGGGAAGGGGGAGAAACAAAGGGGGCCCATGAGGAGTTGCAATAGAGACAGGCAAGTAGCCTTGACAAAGAAACTATTTTTTTAAAAAAAAACAAGAGTTTTCAAATAAACCTTTGTGTAGCACCCATGAAATTTTGGCAGACCTTATAAAAGTGAAGTTCTTGTTAATTTAGTTATATTTTTTTATTAATAGTACTCTAGTTCTGTACAACTTTTTTTAATAATATTTTATTAATTTTCCAATTTTCCATTTAAGTATTTAAAAAGCAATGTGGTGGCTAGGTTAATCAAGAGTTTGATAACAAAATCTTTAGTACAAATCTCAAGTTACAACATCAAATATTTCCTCTCTTTTTCCCTTAAGGTTTACTGTCTCGTATTTAAATTAATAATTATATCAACTCAGTAAAAACATCATTATTACATTTATCAATAAATTTTAGCTTATACATATCTTAATTATTGTTTACATTCAATCTTCATAAACAATCCATATCCTGTTATTATTTTTCCCAATTTTTAGTTTCCCATCAATATTCCAAGTTAGCCTTTAATATTTATAATTTTCAGGCTTTAGGTAACCAAGAATTCCCTTATCTCAATCCATAACAGAATCTAATATCCAAAATTCACATTTTATCTATTTGAATATAATCTTATTCTATTTCCTAAAAATTACCTATTTCCCACCATATTAAATCATCTACTTAATAATACAATATCCCCTTTAAGAAATCAAAACCATTATATATATTACCTGTGTTAATCAATAAATCAAACATATTCATAATATTTTCAGTGTTGTCACTCCTTTTTCTGAATTTTCTATTAATTGTATTTGTTGGCCAATTGAGTCCGCTGTCTTAATATTTGATTTTTCCACTTCTATTATCTTTTTTTTTTTGCAAAAAACTTATTGTGTTTTTTAATTTTAACAACAAAATGCTCAAAGCACACCATGGTGTTAGGGTAAACAATCATCCAAAAGCAAAACATTTATACATACTACAATCAATACCTCTAGTATTCCCTCTCTTTCCCCTTAACTAACATAGTTTATTTAAAATAGTTCAATCTGGTTTAAATTTAGTCAACTTATACCTGTTTCGAACACTTTAACAAATTTATACAACCATAATCAAATTAACTTTAAATAAAAACTCTATCAGTTCGGGTATTCCTTCCAAATATATTCTGGTACCTTAGTTTTTATTGTAAATTTTATTTAACTCTTCTTCCAGTAATATCCCTTAATTAAACTAAAACATTAATCTATCCTATATATATCTAATCTATCAACTAATCAATCTCTTATAGCTAACAGATAAAATCAAATCTTAAATTTTTCAATCCATTAAACATAATTCAGCTCATATCCAATTAAATTGTCATAACCAATGACATCAATCTTATCAAGCAAAAATCATCTTATTAAGTTAGTTCAAGATTACATCATAATTTTCTTACAAATAACCCTATTATCCTAAACAAGAAAAAAAAGAAGAACCTCTCCTTCCACCTTCCTCACCCTCCAATGCGGTGACTAGAGTTCTCCCGAGCACCCTGAAAAAATTATATAGTCCCTAAATACCCCCAACTACAGTTGAGAAACATATTCTAATACTTATTATCTCCCTCCCCGAAAACATCATCTCTAAAATTATAATCCCTCCCAAACCCTCGACTTCCCAGAATGATTACAGGGTATAACAAAAGAGAACCCCACTACGTCCAACAAAATTATTATATAGTCTTAACAAGAATTTTAAACTATATAATATATACATTCTCTGAATCAAATCGATCCCTTAAACAAAACACAAAAGAAAAAACTCATCTTATTGAAATTAAACAGATAATATTAAAAATAACAATATCAATAAATCCCTCAATTCTAAAAAAAAAAGATATAACATCTTGTTAAGAATAATAATTATCATTTACATCTAAACCGTCAATCTAAGTCATATCTAATAAATTTAATTTATAATAATAATATATCTTGATATATCATTTAAACATCCTATCTTAGAATTTACTTATAATCTCAATCTTTAAATCAGCCCATAATCTTAGATTAACCTTAATTCTCTCATTTAGTTATAAATTTCGTTTAATCAATCAACTTCTGGGCTCCCTCATAAAAACAAACTATTTGTACCATTTCTAACTTACATTCCAATCTAATATCAAATCTAGATCATCAAAACAAATACATCCTTCATCAATTTAATTATGTCAACCATTAATCATCTTACTCGTATTCTTAGTCCTTAATTCATTCCATAATTTTAAATTACCCAAACATCCTTACATACAGTTTTAAATTTCACTACTTCAAACGAATTCTAGGTTTTCTTTTTAACCAAATACACTGCCATAACAAGGCCACCCATCCAAATAATAAATCTCTCTTCTTTATTTCTTCGACCCCATAGATAAATTGCTTCTTGAGTTGAGTCATGCTTTCTTGAATCAAATCCTCTTGCTTTCCATAAATAAACTGTTCATCAAACCGAATCCATTTATAGTCTAATTGCTTCATAAAATGAAACAAAGTCTCTCTTTTATCAATTAAATCCTCTTCTTGCTGCCCGGGTGGAGAAGGAGTAGAGGAGGATTGAGAGAAGAGGTATAGAAAGGCGAAAGTATGTAGGTAGAAGGATAGAAGAGGGGGTTAGGATGTAGGAGGATGTGGTGGGGGGGTTCCGAGCAGCTATTTGTATTGTTTGTTAATTATGTTATTTGTTTGTTATCAGTTGAGTTATTATATTTTTGTGTTAAAATTTGTTAAAAGTTTATAAAACTTAATAAAAAATAATTTAAAAAAAAAAGAAAAAAAGAAGAAATACATTCTTAAAGGATTTAATATGTATTTCATTAGTCACTTCTTTTTTCTCTTATATCTCTTTTTTAAACTAAAGTATTAATCTGTCCTAAAGCTGTATAAACCATCAATCAACTTTAAATTAACAAGATAACATCAAACTTTAAAATATTTCAATTCATTAATCATCAAACAAGTAAATCATCAGTAATTTCCATGTAGCTAGATTTTATATCTTCCATTAATCCCATTTTTCTTACATCTAATTTATAATCTTGGTCCTTAAGTCAGTCCATAGTTCTAGATTGCCTTTAGTCCATTACTCAAAACTTTAACTTTCATTTTTTTTTAAATCTTATTCTGGGGTTTTTTCAAATGCCAAGTAGGTTTCCATAGCAAAGCTTCCTTTCCAGCAGATAAGTCTCTCTTTATTGCTTGAAATATCTTTAGAATCAGTGAGAACCATCTTGACCTCTGAATTGGCCTTCTGATTTTTTTTTTTGCATAAAGTCTTGTTGCTTTAGAGTTCCAAGTCCCAATCTTTGATTTTACTGATTCTCAACGCCATAACTGAGTTGCATATAAGGCAGAGTCAATTTCTCTTTGTTTTCAGTTAGGTCCTCTTTTTGTACAGTCTGTTTAATAGAAGAATCAGGTGCAGTCTGAAAGTCAGTTTTAAAATTTGAGGAAGAGATTCTGGTTCTTAATTCTGTAGTAAGCTCTTTCATTGTAGCACATATTTCCTCTTTAGTCTCATAGATTTTCTCCAGAATAAGTTTGCAATTTAAATGTGAGTACAGCTCCATTTTAGAAAAAAATTCAAACATCCAGTTAACTTTCATAAAAAAATCATCTCCTCTCCAATTACAATATTACTTTTTAACCAGTAGATGTCCTCAGAGAGCTAAAAAAGTAAATAAATCCATTTTCCCCCAAAGTCATTTCACTTTTCATTCTTCTTTCTTTACTCAAAAACAAAAAACAAAAAACAACAACATAGGCTAATAATAAAGTTCGTAAAAAAAGTTTTTCCGATACCCCAGAGTACTTATATAAAAAAACAACGTAATTTCTAAAACTTTACTTTGTTCCTTTGTTCGCCTTTCTTCCCCAACGAGTGAAAGCTGCCTTTCCGAACTAGGGAAATCTTTCCAACACAGCTCTTACAGGCAACAAACAAAACAAAAAAAAGCAAAGAGAGGGAGGAAAAAAGGAAAGGTCTCACCCGGATTCACCACGGTGGGTCTGCAGCTTAAGAACATAAGAAGAGCCATGCTGAATCAGGCCAAAGCCCATCGAGTCCAGCATTCTGTGTCACACAGTGGCCCACCAAATGTACATGGGGATCTTGAGCAGAAAGAGAAGGCAAAACCCTCCCTTTCCCTTGACCCCCAAACAAATGGTACTCAAGGGAATCCTGCCTGCCTCAACCAACATAGAGGCGGCACATGGACATCTGTTTTAATAACCACCAATACACTTTGCATCCATGAATCTATCTAGCCCTGCCTTGAAGCTGTCAAGGCTGACAGCTGTCACGACCCCTTCAGGAAGTGAATTCCATAAATCAACGACCCTCTGGGTGAAGAAATATTTCCCTTTATTTGTCCTCACTTTCTTAGCTATAAGCTTTAGGGAGTGCCCCCTTGTCCTGGTATTGTGTGATAGAGAAAAGAATTTTTCTCTATCCACCTTTTCTATCCCATGCATGATTTTATACACTTCGATCAAGTCACCCCTTAAACGCCGTCTTTCAAGGCTGAAGAGACCAAGGCGTTGCAATCTGGTTTCATAAGGGAGGCGCTCCATTTCCTTGATCATTCTTGTTGCCCTTTTTTGCACCTTTTCCAGTTCCATTATATCCTTCTTGAGGTGCGGTGACCAGAACTGTACACAGTACTCCAAGTGTGGTGTCACCATCGATTTGTACAGAGGCAATACAACACTTGCTGACTTATTTTCGATTCCCTTCCTAATCATGCCAAGCAAGCTTAGATGTTCTTTGGACTTGCGGTTTCTTGCGGCAAAGCAATCGTCCATTTTATTGGCCAATCTTTTTCTCCGTCGGCCCTCGGAGTCCGTCCGGACAGCTGGAGGAGCCGCTGCTCCTCTGCTGCTGGAACACTGCCTCCTTGTAGGAAAGTCGCGCCCTCCAGGGCGACTTTGGACCCGCATAAGGGTCCGCCGACGGAGGGAAAACTAGTCGGTGGGGAGAGCAATCTACCCACTCAACTAGTGACGCCGCGACCGGAACCAGAAGTCCACTTCTTCTATTATCTTATGCGTTGTTAGTTCTTTGGTTGTAATCAAAGTTTGGGTTTGTGTATCTAAGCTGGCGTCTTGATCTTTTATGTTAGGTCTTATTTTATCACAAGCTGAAAGAATGGTTTCATGTATTGCTTTCAACATAGAAAGGATCATTTCCTGGTCTTCATACATCTCTTTCACGTATTTATAAATAGTCTTTATAGTAGAAATCATTTGTCAAGCAAGATTTTATAGACCAAGGTATTTCATCATCTCATATAGTAACCAATATTCCTCAAATAAAGAGATAAGAAGACAATTCTCCACATATAACTCTGAAAGTCAGTAAAGGTTTACATTCACAGTTCAAGTAGGCCAGTTATGCAGCCCAGCTGTTCTCTTACAGCTGAGTTTCTCACAGGTGGTGCCAAGGTCAGAAGAGTATTATCTAAGGTCTGGGCTTCGAGCCAAGTCTCTTTTGGAAATAACAAGTTGTAATACCAAACTTCACCACAAGATGTCACTGATGCCATTTAAGGTTTTTTAAATCCAACTTTTTTATAATCCTTTTTCCAATTTTATTTCTTTTTTGTAGTTAAAAACAAAAGTCTCCAATAAAAATAGGAAAATTTTTGGTCCCCAAGTTTCAAGAACATATAAATCCAATTAGATTAAAGATGTTCTTTTAGTGCTTTAATTTCCCTGGGTAATCAGTTGCCGCTATTCTTAGAGGGTGGGATAGAAATTCCCTTCCCTTTCTCCTTACAGGGGGAACTATACTTCAGGAAGCTTTTACAGGAAAAGGAAGTACTTAGAGTAAAGAGAAGATCAGATCTCACCCAGTTTCATCCGCATTGCTTTCAAAGTGTTTGGTGGTAAGTTTGACTTCGATTGTCTGCAGCCTATTGATGGGCCATATTACTATGGCCGGTCTTTCCTCCGCCGGTTTGGAGGGCTGCCCTGGATCTAGCAGAAGGGCTGCTGCCCTCCTGCGATCAAGTGGGTGTCCCCTCCTTGCTTGTCGCCCCTACAGGGTGACTTTTGACCCTTTCCAGGATCCCCCAGTGGAGCGAAACTGAACACGGAAGATGGAGCTTACCTTCCAGGGGCCACGGCTGCTGCAATGACAAACTGGAAGTCTGTACAACTTCTATAGCACTATTTCCAAAACAAAAATTAGATTGACTACAAAGATAGGACATTTTATTTTTCAGGATACCATTACATCATCCCACAAAACCTTAACTCTGCATGAAGAGAACAATGAAACCCCAATAAGCTGAAATGCTTATGCTAAATTTTCACATTTGATTTTACCAAAACATTGGATTTTACCAAAAATTAGATTGACTACAAAGCTAGGACATTTTATTTTTCAGAATATCATTACATCATCCCATGAAATCGTAACTCTGCATGAAATCAATAAACTGAAATGCTTGTTTTGTTAACAATGATGTTAACAAAATGTCTGCTTCTTCAATATGGGTAGGTATTCTGGCCTGAGAAACCATTTCTTTTGCCAGCAGCTTATTCAAACCAACAGCATTACTTTTCTGAAAATATAAGAGGATAGTGCAAAGACTTTAAGTTGCAAAGTTATCTTGTAGAAATTCAGGGCAGAGCCAGGTGACTTGTATTATAAATCTCAGGTACTCATAAATAGTTTGCAGCTAAAGATGGCAGCTAGAATCCTGATGGGCCATCCCCACATCAAATAAGAAGGGCATTTATTCTGAAGTCTCCACATCATTACCAGTAGGTTTTTTAATTCAGTAGAAATATCAATAATTTTTAAAACCTTTATTGTGCAGCACAAGGATACTTTTAGCAATGCATACAGTAGTGAAAATCAAATCTGCCCATCTGGTCTTGTTATGTAGAGATGCTTATTATGACTCCCTATTCATGACTTTTTCTTATTATGACTTCCTCTCTCAGGAGGAAGGCCAAAAAGCAGGCTTTTTAAGTCATGATTTTTTACTGAATATTTTCCCTATGACAGTATTTTACAGATACATTTCATCACTAGACTGTAGGGATTTTGAAGACCATTTAACCATTAACTTGGTTGTAATAAGGGAACAAAAACTTCAAAATGCATACTAAATGTACAAGGAATAGTTATGTTTCTGCCTTTTTATTTATATATGCCTTTAAGATATGGGTGGTTAACACATCACATGGATTTCCTAAAATTATTACAATTTACCAAATACCAATATAAGTCTTTCTTAAAGACTAATAAAAATAATAAAATAAATATTCTAAGCAGCATATTCAAACCAGCTTTAATACGTTTTCATCTATTGGTTGCAGAAAAAAAATATCCAGTCTCATTCAATCACATTTCACTATCATTTCCTTAGCTCATTTTTTTATTTAACTGTTAATGTCTTGAGGCTGAAGAGTCATATAACTGACAATTGTCATAAAACCAATGTATAACAATTTTGGGTTGATAAATACATATAAATTAAATAACTTAAATAAACTTACAAAATTAAGGGGATAAATGTCTCATAGTAAAACTTATCTCTCTTACTTGCTCTCTGATTTATCTTCAAATTTTTATAAATAAATAAATAAACACACTGCTCATATTTCTTTAATACGAAAGTACTTAAAATTAAAAAGTCTTGTAAGAACAATTTTAATCTGCTTATTTCTCATGCCATAAATCAATGGATTTAAAATGGGTGGAATAATGGAATACATTATTGTAATTATGAAATCAAGGTGTGAAGGACTGTCAGATATGGTCCTTAGGTAGGCAAAGCAGCCAGAAAATAAAAATATGGTGAAGACAATGAAGTGGGGAAGACAAATGAAGTGGGGAAGACAAGTGGAGAAGGCTTTTTCCCTTCCTTGAACAGAAGGAATTCTCAGTACAGCAGAGAAAATTTGAACATAAGTAAGAACAATGAAGAGAAAGCAACCCACTACCAATGTAGCAGTAAACACTACAATTCCAATTTCAGTTACATATAAACCAGAGCAAATAATTTTAAGTAGATGTGGAATTTCACAGTAGAACTGGTTAATATTTTTAGAACAAAAGGGAGTAGTAAATGTTGCAATAGTGTGTAATGTAGTATTAAGGAAGCTGGCAACCCACACACTACCAACCATTTTGATGCAAGCTGTTCTGTTCATGATCATTTCATATTGTAAAGGATTACAAATGGCAACATATCGATCATATGCCATAATAGTAAGGAGGGAGATACAATAGCTCAAGAAGAACACTGATGAGAAAACTTGAGCAATGCAGCCAGAATATGAAATATATCTCATATCCATAAGAGAATTGAAAATAGCTTTGGGGATAATGATTGTAGTAGAACCAATGTCTTGCATGGCTAAATTCATCAGGAAGAAGTACATAGGGCTGTGTAGGTGATGGTCAAAAACAACTGCAATAATGATGAGAACGTTCCCTGTTACTATCATTAAATACAGTATAAGTAATACAATTCCATATGTAGTCTGTAGCTTCCAAATCTTTGAGAATTCCAAGAGTAGAAACCCAGATGTGTCATTATCCATTTTGAATCATGATATCCCTAAAATTAAAGGAGCTATGTTAAATGTTTTCTATTAAGATAATTTTGGAAAGATGTGAAGATAAACTATTCAACTTTGAGTGAAATTACCTTAAATCCCTGCTTCTACAACCACATTCAATCTTCTGAGAAACAGCATAGCCACCTCACCCATCAATTGTCTTCTTTTAGTTTAACTTTCTCTATGATGTCTCTTTTATTTAATACCACCAGTGCCTTACAAAAATAATTTGAAACTTGTCCTAGGGATATTTGTTTGTCCTAGGAATGTTTTGTTTCTAATTGAAAATATTAGCAATACCTGCCGCTCTCCCCCAAAAAATGAATCGCTCACCCTCTTTAATCATGGAGATTTCTTCTTTTTCCTATTGTTTTGTTCAACCAGCAGTAAAATGTTATGTTGTGAAGGCATCACTGAGATTTTGTTTAATTTATTTTCCTGATTTACTGATTTCATTTGTTACTTTTGATTGTTAGAATTTTTTGAGATTTTATAGTAGTGTTTACTTAATAGATCAACGTATTTGTTTACTAATTGTTTTTAATATGTTACAGTCTAAGCTTTGTTAAAAATGGTTGAATAGGATATTTACTCATTATTATGATCTGGATGGTTGCTTGTTTGTTGAAATATGTGATTGTACCTATCCTTATTTTACCCTAATTCCTTATTTCCTTCCCCTCTCCCTTTCCTTCTACCCCTCCCTTTACCATACCTGTTTTGTTCCTATTTTTCCTCACCTATATAAACTTAATAAAATTTTGTTTAAAAAATGAACATTTTATTTGGGAAACAAAGTATCGGCAGTACATAGTTGAACCCCAAAACTAAATTCCCTTGCCCCAGATACAAAGTAACAAAGTACAATTCCCACCCCCAATAAACTCATAAATCACATTCCCCAATTAGTTAAAAGTGCAGGCTTTCTCCCCAGCTCCTCAGCCTGCCAAAGTGTTATCAGTTTGTCCTTGGGTTCCCACCACAGTGTTATTGTTATGGCTAGCTAAGCTTTCATTCCAACCCTGCCCTGCTGCACCTGATTTCTAAAAGCAAGAAAAAGCATAGTAAAGGAGAACAAAAAATGGCTGCATTTTCATCAGTTGTCAAAGCGAAAACATCCAATGTTAGCTGCGTTGACAGATAGTTTCATATCAGAGGTCATACACCATGGCAAAACTAAGCACAGGAACAAGACAAAACGTAATTATACTGCATCACAAGTTCTCCCCTAGGCAAAGATTTCAAAGCAGATTGGGGTTTCAAGATGTGCTATTCAACCTCTCTTGAAGAAGCACAAAGAAATGGGCAATGTTGAGGACTGTAGACACAGTGGTTAGACAAGGAAAACTAACACAGTAGATGAAAGACACACCATGCTTATTTCCTTTAGACATTGGAAGATGTTTAGAGGTGCCATCAGCATAAAACTGGCAGAAATCAGTGACACCTAGGTACACCTACCTACTGCCCAGAGACAAAAGTGGTCTTCATGGAAGTATTGTAGCCAAAATAACATACCTCCAAGATGAAAACAAGGCTAAGGAACTCAACTTGGTATGAAAACATAGGAACTGGAGTAAAAACTGTCATTAAATACAGTATAAGTAATAGAATTCCATAGTCTGTAGCTTCTAAAATTTTGAGAATTCCAAGAGTAGAAACCCAGATGTGTCATTATCCATTTTTAATTGTGATATCCCTAAAGTTAAAGGAACTCCATTAAAATTTTTCTGTTAAGTTAATTTTGGGAAGATGTGAAGATAAACTAGTCAACTTTGAGTAACAGCACAACCACCTCACCCATCAATTGTCTTATTTTAGTATAAAGTTCTCTCTGATGTCTCTTATATTCAATATCACTAATATCTTAGAATAATAATTTGTGAAAGAAAGAAAGGAAGGAAGGAAGGAAGGAAGGAAGGAAGGAAGGAAGGAAGGAAGGAAGGAAGGAAGGAAGGAAAGAAGGAAGGAAGGAAGGAAGACTTGTATGTTTGATTTGGATTCTTTTATGAGATCATATGTTCTAATTCTAAATGTTCTGCTATTTTTGACTATTATGTCAGAAAAACAAAAATAACTTAAAACAATTTTATTGAAAATATTAATTTTTATAAAGACAGATAGTAGAATTATAGCATGCCAGAGGGTTTTTTGTGAAGCAAACAAAAAAATGTTCTTCTTTCTATCTAAAGTACAGAGATATCTTTCTTTATCCACATGAAATGAAGATGTTTCTTGTGACTTCCTAAAGATGTATGTTTGGTTTTATTGGCAAGAACATAGAAATGTCTTCTTTATGGATTTTTTTAAAGCCTTTATGTGTATCCTATTAGTCCATTCAAACTAATGTTCACAAATTGAAGTTTTTCTTATTTTTAAAAATATACCTTATGTTAGTGGTGGGATTCAGCTGGTTCGCACCACTTTGGCAGAACTGGTAGCTAATTTTTTATTGCCCAGGCCCAGAATGGACTTCTGGAAGCAGCATTCACACACAGAGAACTGGTGGTTCACATACTTGAATCCCACCACTGCCTTATGTTGAGAAACACATGTAAGGTATACTTCAGAATGAGATGACAGCATTGTCAGATATTATTCCTATGTAATATTTATTTCTGAAAACTATAATGCCTATTTAAATTGAATTTGTGCACATTTTTCCCCACTCTGAACTTTTAGAATTTGATTTTGAAAGGAAATGATTCATTTAAATGTGTTAAAGAAATGTATTGAAAGTGCCTGGTAAAAGTTACAGGCATAATTAAGGCCTGCATATCTGAGAGAGATCAGTCTGTGTATGGGAAATATGGGAATTGTACAGTCTTTATTTTTGAAAAAATAATTTCCCCCTTCCCATATATGTGCCATAATTTTAATATAGATTAATTAAATAAACAAAGTCATATGATCTCTGAATTTTTTGCTAAAATTTATCCAGAATACATGGAAACATATAGAGTAAGCCCTAAAATAGACTTACTATCCAGTCTACTATAATATTCACCCTTCCAAAAATGGTAGGTTCATGCCTGACCATCAAAAGTTTCCTCTATAGAGAAGAAATAGCCTTACAGAGAAAGAGAGATTTGTAAATTCAGAATGATTAGCTAAATAAATAAATAAATCACTGTCAAATGTAGAAATATGTGATATATCTGTCAGTTGGGTAAGTTCTGAAAGACTGCTGGATGCATAGGCAGATGAAACATCCTGTACTATCTATACCACCTGTTCAGTTGATTTGTATTAGATGTTTTCATTGGATGATTGAATAGTTGTTCTCCAGAGCTTGGGAAGGAATCATTCTATTCCAGAAGTATGGGACTAATGTAAACCAATGGGTGGGCTGGAACATTTTGGTGATTGTGATGGGAGATAGGAGCAGGTTACTCTTGTGGGAAAGAGTTTGGTTTCTTACAGTGCCCCCTTGTGGCTTTCTTCTCAACCAGGTTCGAGGTTTTACAGCAGTCCTGATGTTACTCTTCAATGCCAAGTTGTATTGAATAAATTTATCCACATTCATGATCTCAAGGTAGGTGAAAAGAGTCAATGACCAATCAGGTTTATGGAAACCTGATTGGTCATTGAGGATGGAGTTCTTTAATCAGAAATTGCCCACATGGATTCCAAGTCTGATGCCAGCCATAATCTCAGCAGGGTGGTGAAATAGCCATTATTATTTTAAAAAATCTTGTTATGTTTTGAGGTATTGTATCATTATCAAGCTTAAATGGCTGTCAGACACAGGAAGTGAGAATTCTATACTTTTTGATCACAGGACAAATGTTCAGATGCTGAAGTGTTATTCAGGTGCCTCAAGTGGTTTTAGTATGAAGAAGTTAATCCCTGCATTGAAACAGCTCTTTGCTTTGGGAATCTTCATGGACTTGCAATGTCTGCTCAAGCATTAAGTGGGAACTATGACCAAAAGGATCTTTGCGCTGGTCAATCTAGTGCTACTTTTACAACAAACTTTCTGAAATTAGAGGTTTGATTTACAGTCACACTTACCCTACTCACTTCTCAATTTTCTCAAAAAACAAATACAAAAACTCAATAAAAATTAACCTTGTTTGTAAAGAAATATGTTAATAATGTATATTTTTGGAGAAAGCTGTAGGTTAAATCTATATACTACTAAAATTCTTATTGTGTTTATCTGTCTGTTTTTACCATTGTGTTAGCCCAAGCAGTAGATTATGCTGCAACAATTTTAAATTAAGATACCTAAAATCCGCTAACTTAAATAATGTGTTTTAAAAAAAAAGTTCTAGGACACATTATTCCTGTGGAACTAAAATGTCCAGGATATTCTGACTAGTTTTATTCACAAAGTTGTTCCTGCTGTTATCCCTACAGTTACAGTCATATGATTGCAGCTTCCCACAAGTAAATTCAATAGGGACTCCAGCAGGAAGTCAAAAATCAATCCCATTCCCACTGTTTTTCTGCCCACCTGTGGTTATTTTCGAAGCAAAGTAATAGCAAGACTGTTCAAAATAATTTAATGTTCTTTGTACTAACATCAGACAAAGCACACCCTTTCATTGAAAGGATGACCTACCAAGTCTTAAATTGTTATTTAACTTTTGGATGATGGGTACATTTTTTCCCCACAAATAGCAACATTCTTCTGACATTTAAATCCATAGAAATAATGATACTGAATCTTGAAGCACCATATAAATGAGACAATTTTTTTTTTGTTTTTCCTAGTTTAGGTTTTATTGGATGGTGGTATTATTATTATTATTATTATTATTATTATTATTATTATTATTATTATTATTATTATTATTATTAGTAGTAGTAGTAGTAGTAGTAGTAGTAGTAGTAGTAGTAATCATTGCACAGTCAGCCAGATGTTCAGACTGGATTTGACATTTTTTTGTCTACCTATGCAGTCCTTACCAAGGACCTGGGATAGGCAGATGTGGATGTTTGATGTTGTTACAGATATCATCACAGGATGGAAGCTGTTCCTAGTAAAGCCATCTTTTGCAATTGATTAATGGCAAATTTATCAATTGGTACTACCCTTGCTTGCCTTTGCCACTATTATTATTATTATTATTATTGTTGTTGTTGTTATTATTATTATTGTTATTATTTTATTATTATTACTTGTAGCTGTGCATGCTACATTTATTGATGGTGTGTAAGCTACCCATAGTTTGATATTAAGGTAGGAAGCTATACAAATGCTTTAAATAAATAAAGATAAATCAAAACATGGCAAACTTAAATTACAGTATAATACCATGGAGAGATTTGAGATCTTCATTATTTTAAAACTGTGAAACAATTTTGTATTCAACAATATACATCCTTCTATTATTGAGACTCAAAATCAAAAATATCAGGATTTATTTTCTCTATAGATCTAATCATCTAAAACAATATTGTCCTAAGGGATTCAGAAAAACCTCCAATCCCCCCAGTGGCTGTTCTGTGCTGCCTATAGAGACTGACTTGTTAACAATTTTGGGGAAATCACAAGGACAATTCAATAGAAAAAGTCATGAATGTTGACAATAAAATCTCACTGTTAGAGGTGCAAATGGAATGGAAAAACAAATTTAAAAATCTGCATGGATGAAGATGGTAATTTTTTTCTTGAATAAGTTATTTCTACTTTTCATCTCTTCATTATACATCATAGGCTTTCTTTCACTTTATATGAAATTGTATTTCCAGATAAACAAGTAAGCACATTATAATGTCAGACATTATTTATTTCATCATTATTGTTTAGGCAATGTTATTTAGGAGTAGATAAAAATAAACAGCACTAAAATGTAGTAACATATTAAGATGAACTACCACTATACATAAAAAAAATCACTAACTTAAATACAGTAAATTAATTCTCTAAAGTTAAAATATGCGACTGAGGATTTTCTCCAAATGCAAATTCCTTTAAACTCAAAATTATATTGACTATCCAGTTTGATTTTCAAATGCAATTTAAGTTGTTTAACAGAACTTATTACTTTTAATGCCTTTGCTTACATAAATTTTGGTTCAAAGTGATTTCAATCATATTACACATTGTTAATTTGGTCATTGAAATACTTTAAATTTTATAAGCAATTTTTAAAAAGACTGATTTCTTTATCATAAAGTAAGAATGAGTAACGCAGGACACCAAATATTTGTTTGAGGAATGCCAAAGAGTAAATTCTTAAATCAATTCAAAAGCCATTTACAAAAAAAGGTAAAATTATGAGTTTTAAAATCTATTCTTAGAAAGAATCAAAGAAAATCCTCTCCATACACATTCTCTGAACATGTTGACAGTTATCCCCCCCCCTGCATGGACAGGAAAGAGTTGCACTAGGAATGATAGTATAATAGACTTTGTATTTGAAAACTGTCAATAGGAATTGACTCACCATTTTTGACTGCTTCATCTTATTTTTTTTAAAAAAATGATTTTTTAAAAACAAAATGAAAAATGTTTCTGTTCCACATATTTGTACCTTGTACCCTGAATGTTTGTCAGCAAACCAAAATGGAGGGAACTCTAACTATCTATAATATGTTTAGTAAGTATCAAGAGATATTCAGGACAGAAAGAAAAGAGATTATAACCAATATTGTCTAACACTGCCACAGTTGAACATATCAGGATTCAAATAAAATAGTAATTACTGTCTTAAAGATAACTGCCTGATTAAACACTTTTCTTTCCCAAGATTTTAAATTTACATTTCATTTATTGTGATAGGAAGGGCTGACACTTATGAAAAATGTAGTTTCTTAAATACCTATTAAAAATGAACAAAACTGTCCTTTATATCTGATTTTAAGACAAAATATAGCAATAAACCTGATTGCTGCTGAATAACATTGACATAACTGACTTGTAAAACAAGATAATTGACAGATGAAATTATTTAAATTGAATAGCTGAAATGTTAATGTGTTCACTGATGATTTTTTAGTTACTCTTAAAATCTCCCTAAACTTTTCTGAATGGAAAATCTTTAACAGTTGTCTATTTTCTTCTAGGAAAGTCATGGTGAAAAATGGATAATAATACATCAGGGTTTCTCCTTTTGGAATTTTCAACAATTTGGGAACTACAGACTATGTACATAACTTTATTACTAATACTGTACATAATGACAGTAACAGGGAACTTTGTCATCATCATTGCTGTTATCGTTGATCACCACCTACATACCCCCATGTATTTCTTCCTGATGAACTTAGCTGTGCAAGACATTGGTTCTGTTTCTGACATTATTCCCAAAGCTGTTTTCAATTCTCTTACAAATACAAAGAAGATTTCATATGTTGGTTGTCTTGTTCAAGTCTTCTTGATTCTATTCTTCTTTGGCTCGGATGTTGCCCTTCTTACAGTTATGGCATATGATCGGTATGTTGCTATTTGCAATCCTTTGCAATATGAAATAATAATGAACAGGAAAGCTTGTGCCAAAATGATTGGAAGTGTTTGGACTGCTTGCCTTTTCAATGCTGCATTGCACACTGTTGAAATGTTTACTACTCCTTTCTGCTCTAATATTATCAACCAATTCTATTGTGAAATCCCAAATATACTAAAGATTACTTGCTCTGATTCATATATAAGTGAAATTGGAGTTGTAATGTTCAGTGTTTCATTAACATTTGGTTGTTTTGTCTTCATTATTTCTACATATGTGCTGATTATGGCTGCTGTTCTCAGAATCCCTTCTGTACAAGGGAGGAAAAAGGCCTTCTCCACTTGCCTACCACACCTCACTGTTTTCTCCATATTTGTGTTTACTGGTTCCTTTGCTTATTTGAGACACATATCTGACCATCCATCCCATGTTGATTTCATAATTACAATAATGTATTCCATTATTCCACCCATGATGAATCCTTTAATCTACAGCATGAGAAACAAGGAAATCAAAGTTGCTCTTTCAAGACTTTCTGGTCAGAGGTCATTTCATTTTAAAGAAGTGTGACTTATGTAACTATTTTTGTATTTTAACAGAGAAGAGAAATATATACATTTGATATAAAACGTATATAACCACCTCCTGATTGCAGACATTTAGCTTAGTTTAGAAAGTTTATTTTATTGATTATGAGGTTGGTCTTATGTAAGTTAAGACTGGTGATGATGGTCCATTGAGCCAATAATGACCCCCAGTGAGTATGGGACCATTCCCTGAACTTCTCTTGGCAATAATTTTGAAAGTGTTCATATGAGATGGGGAAATGGAAGAACAGTTTCCTTCAAGTCCTGCATTTACATCTTGTATGCCTCTAGCACATTTATAAATGTGACCCATAATAAACGGGAAATTTATATTTTTGTTTGTTGTTTCCTTGGCTCTGTTCTCAATTCTGATCACAATTTTGTAGAATGAGCTAGCTGCTGTTTCTCAGCAAAATTGATTGATTAATTATGTGCCATTAAATCTTTTTTCAACTCCTAGAATCCATAAAGATAGCTTTTCTCTATGATGATTTATCCCTAATCTAGAATTTTAAGTGTTCCAAAATCCATCCATCTTGCTGCAGCTCACTCTCTTCTTTTTTCCCCCACCTTTACCAACATTATAGCTTTCCCCAGAGACCTGGGTCTTCTCATAATATGCTCATAATAAGTTAATTTGAGCCTGGTCATTAAATTAATTGATTGTATTCCATCCTTCCTTTGGTGTCCTATGACCATAATAAACATTTGATTGATTTTGGTGGCAATAAGTACTAGTTCTATATTCAATACTGCTTAATGTTCAAATGCACAAAAATATGTATGAACAATTGTAAATGTTTCAATTTTGTATAAATTTATCATGGTTTGTTTCTTGATTGCAATGAAAATAATCATCCTGTTTTCAATCTCTCTTTAAGAGTTTGAGCTCTACATCTCTTTATGATTTTTAAACATTTAAAAAAAATACTAACAAGTAGGTATGAGCTCTTTGATTTAAAAAAAAGTTACTTGAGGAACCCATGTTCCTCATGGAAACAATACATTCAGAAATCATATAGTCTATATGATTTCTGAATATATTTAAAATCATTCAAAGGGGATGTGGTCCCCACACACAATTCATTTTCCCCTACTAATCATTTCCTTGATAAAAAAAGAATAAAGAGATGCTGCAATAATATTTATTCAGACAGTGCTTTGTGTGCATTACTTTTCCAGGCCTATTCAGAAGTACTTCCACTATTTTAATATGATTTCATATTTTCTTAGTGTGTGTATATATCATTGTAGACAATGGATTCATGGATTCCCAAACTAAAATTTTTTATAACCACACAATCACAAATTATCTTTGAAGAATTAGGAGGGCTAAGGAGAAACATACCAGGAACTAAATATTTTTCATAGAATGAATGAACAGATATTAAATAGGTTACAAGAATCATTCTAGCTCTTTAATTTGATGTGAACAAACATGGCAGGATAATTTCTGATGAATTTGGGCTACAAATGTAGCCAAATTGTAATCTAAAAGAAGAACAATCACACATAAATTCCATTCCAAAGTGAGAAAAAAATAGAAAACAATATTATAGAATCATTACAATCATCATGATCATGATCATCATCATCATCATCCCTGAAATAATAATGATGATGTTCCCACTGAATTTTTAGAATCAATTTTCCTACTGTATCACAATCATTCCCCTGAAAAGAATTTTAGGGTTTCAAAACATGAAATTAACAAAATTAAACAGTAAATAAACAAAAGAGTTACAGTTTTCACAAAACATTGAGATCTTTATTGCATTCCTTCATTCCTTAAATGTATAGAACTAAGTTCATTATATCATATTAAAAATAAATACAAATCTCTGTAAAATTCTAAATATATTAATATTTATATTTCCACTACATTTCATTGCTCCCAAATGCCCATAATTATGTAAAGGCAAAGAAAAGTAAATATATTTTGCTTGCAACTGATGTGATATCAGGAGCCATGCAGAACTCAACATACCCCGCCCATTTCCATTTTGCATACATGTGAAGTCCCTGTGTGATGTCATCCATTGACATGGGATTAAATATCATCTATATGCTGATTGTTCTCAGATTTTTTTGATCAGAGGAGAAACATTCAGGTACCTGGAACTGTTTGGATTTGGATGAGAAGAAACATGTTAATCCCTGCATTGAAATGGCTGAATGTTTCATGGGTTTTCCTAGATTTACAATGCTGTTCAAGGACTAAGTGGCCAATATGACCTGGACGGCCTTTGCACTGCTCCACCAGTTGCTCCAGTTAGAACACTTCCTGAAATGAAAGATGTTACTCATTTCTTACTTGCGCTTTTCCAATATACTGTACAAAGGATTGCCCATAATTAGAATCTCCTGCTTGAGAAGAGGTGCTTTTCTCTGTGTACCATCACTCAGATATACTGCAACATGTTCTACAAAGTGCTATGCTTAAAGAACATTTGGAAGAGATACTTCAGAATATAGCAACCTAAATAGTTAGAGGAATAAGGCAGAATTCCTTATAACAATTCTGCTTTGAAAGCTACATTTGTTATCATTTGGATTGGTATATGTTTCTGCATGGGCATTCATGTTTAAAACCATTCATTTTGGTGAAAAAAATCTTCTCTATTATCTGATGATACAGAATAGGGTAACTTCTCTTCACTTAAGGACTGCCGTTTGAAGGGATCACAGAAGTCTAGCCTTTAAATTTCTATTCCCATCTCCTTTAGAATGGCATTTCCTGGACCCCTGAACATTATTTCCCTGCCATGCTATAGTTTTATATGGATCCTGTATATATTTTTATTTCTGTATTACAGAAGTGAAAATGGGTACTTTGTCCACATTAATGGCGGGTGCTTTATTGGTGCGTAATAAAGGACACTATGTTTTGGCAGTGCTTCCAATCTGCCATCCTTACATTATAATATAATGCAGTACACCAATCACCAAGTACAGTGGAAAGTTGTTTTTAAGAAGGAAGATCTCAAAACAAAGATTTAATGCAAATGAAAGTTGATATATTATTTCTATTGTCAAGTCTGCAAATTAGGAGAGCAACCTTATTTTCTCCTTAGAATTCATTAGTAAAAATAATATAATCCAAAAAGATTTAGAAAAATCACTAATCCACAATGGCAGTTCTAAGCAAATACACCCACTGTGGAAGATTCGGTGAGACTTTTTTTTTTTTACCTCTATTTTCCTTTCTTTTTCCTGTGAAAAGCTTTTTTTTTTTTTTACTCATTTCCCTTTATGTTGAAGCAGCGTTTTAAATGGGGGAAGAAAAGTCTAAGAAAGACTAAATCTATTTTTGATTTAATGGCTGATTTTATTTTTGGCTGTTTGGGAGCCCCAAGGAAATTTCTTATTGAGACTTAACATGCTATATATTTGGAGAATATTGTTTGTTTTTATTTTTTATGGTGTCCAAAAATACTGAATATTTAATTAACTTTGATGACTCTTTGGGGGACATTTTGTGTTGAAACTACATATTGCTTTTGCTATTTTCTTCTCTTGGAATTTGTACAAAGGAAAGAGACTAAGGAACTTGGGAGGAGATAGATATTGATTGATTGCTGGTAAATATAGTCTCCCCCAAAAAGATAATGTCTTCAAATATGATAAAAATGGAGGAAACATGTTCAGATTCTATTTATAAGTATATTTTGGATAAAATTTTGGAAAACACGGAGATGATAATTGCATGCAGTAAGGCAATCTCTCTGCATCAACAAAGCAAAGCACAAGGTTTAAGTGAAACAGCAGTTTATATTCAAGAGACTTGTTCTCAGTCCACTGAGATGGAAGAAGCAAATGTACAGTTGGATTACCAATTGATATTGGAAAAAAGTTTTGATATTAATGGACAAATAACCTATAATAAGGGAATGGAAGAGCTTACTTCAGAAGGACAAGCTGATTTGCAGACACAATTTGACTTTCAGATAGAGTTAGAAAATCAAGGAGTATATGAAATCCCATGTACTGCTTGCCCCACTACATACATTGGACAAACCAACAGAAGAATAAGTGCATTGAAGAACACAAAAACTCAGTCAAAAAAGAGGAACCAACTTCTTCCCTGGTCCAACACCTTAAAGCCACAGGACATGAAATTGATTTCAAAAAGACCAGAACTATTGCCAAAACTGAACACTTTAATAACAGAATAATCAGAGAAGCCATCGAGATAGAAAAATGCCCTCACAGCATGAACAAACGAGATGATACCTCCCGCCTACCAGCCATTTGGAAACCCGCCCTTATTGACAAATGAATTCCTAACACAAAGAATGACACCAGAACCACACAGGATGCCACCACCACACATCCACGCAAAAAGGAAACCCAAACCCACACCGATGATGAGGCATGACCACAGACCAGGAGCCAGACCACAGCTGCATCATTGGCCACTTTGAATCCCTCCAGGACAACAAAGCCCCCACCCAAAAAGAACGCTCCCCCAGCCAATCAGAACACAGCCAACCCCCCAGCCAATCAGAGCACAGCCAAGCCCCTAACCAATCAGAACACAATCAGAACATGGCCAAGCTCCCAGCCAATCAGTTCAAATCCCCACTGGCAGTTAAAAGGAAGAAACAGCTACGACCACACATTGCTCCTAGAAGCAGAAGCGAAAAGCACCAGCCTGAAGATGACGAATGAGACTTCGTCGAAATATTTTCTGAGGTTTTCGCGGGTGTTTGTATGTAGGTCTTTGGTTCTTCGGGTTTTCTCCCACATAGAATTTGAAGTGTCTTGGCGACGTTTCGACAAAGTCTCATTCGTCATCTTCAGGCTGGTACTTTCGGCTTCTGCTTCTAGGAGCAATGTGAGATTTTAGCTGTTTCTTCCTTTTAACTGCCAGTGGGGGTTTGAACTGATTGGCTGGGAGCTCAGCTGTGTTCTGATTGGGTGGAGGTGTGATCTGATTGGTTAGGGGCTTGGCTGTGCTTTGATTGGATGGGGGTTGGCTGTGCTCTGATTGGCTGGGGGAGTGTTCTGTTTGGGTGGGGGCTTTGTTGTGCTCAGGTTAGTCAGTGTTACAAGGGAATTAGAGATGGTGAACTGTGTAGCTGTTTGGCTTTGCATTCGTGGTCGTGCCTCATCTTCATGGTGGGTGTCAGTTTGCTTCGTGTATGGATTGGAGGGGTTTAAGGTGGCTAATGATGCAGCTGTGGTCTGGCTTCTGGTTTGTGGTCGTGCCTCCTCATCAGTGTGGGTTTGGGTTTGCTTTTTGCCTGGATGTGTGACATCCTGTGTGGTTTTTGTGAGTGTAGGTCTGGTGTCATTCCCCGTGCTATGGACTCGTCTGTCAATTAGGGCGGGTTTCCAAATAGCTGGTAGGCGGGAGGTATCATCTCGTTTGTTGATGCTGTGTGGGTGTTTTTCTATCTCGATGGCTTCTCTGATTATTCTGTTATTAAAGTGTTCAGTTTTGGCAATAGTTCTGGTCTTTTTGAAATCAATTTCATGTCCTGTGGCTTTGAAGTGTTGGACCAGGGAAGAAGTTGGTTCCTCTTTTTTGACTGAGTTTTTGTGTTCTTCAGTGTGTGCATTTATTCTTCTGTTGGTTTGTCCAATGTATGTGGTGGAGCAGGCAGTACATGGGATTTCATATACTCCTTGATTTTCTAATTCAATTTTGTGTTTAGGGTTTCTTAGGATGGTGGATATTTTTCTGTTTGTGCAGAATGCTGTTTTGATATTATGTTTGTGAAGGATCTTGCTGATCCTGTCTGTGGTGCCTTTTATGTATGGGAGGAGGGCTTTGCCGTTTTCTTGTTCTCTGTCTTGGATTTTAGTGGGAGTTTCTTTTTGGATTAAGTTGGAAATCTTATTTCTTTGGAATCCGTTGGATGTAAGTACATTAGTGAGAGTGTGTAGTTCGGTTTTTAGGTGTTGTTCATCAGCTAGGCATTTGGTTCTTGAGATGAGTGTCTTGGCTACGGAGTTGATCTGTGCTGGGTGGTGGTGTGAGAGTGCATGCAGATAGCGGTTTGTGTGTCTTTTCTTCTGGTAGATGGTGTGTCCTAGGGAGCCATTGGATTTCTTGTAGACTAAGACATCCAGGAAGGGAAGTTGGTTATTAGCTTCAGTTTCCATGGTGAACTGTATTTTGGGGTGTAGGCTGTTGAGGTGTGTGAGGAAGTTGTCCAGTTTTTCTTTCCCATGTGGCCAGATTATGAAGGTGTCATCTACGTATCTGAGCCAGAGTTTGGGTTTGTGATCAGATTTTTCTAGGGCTTGGGTTTCAAAGTGTTCCATGTAGAGGTTTGCAATGACAGGTGAGAGAGGTGATCCCATGGGTGCTCCTTCTATTTGTTTGTATTTTTGTCCGTGATAGATGAAGTATGTGTTGGATAGACAGTGGTTGGTCAGATCTAGGATGTGTTTGGGGGGGTTATATTTGTTTTGGATAGCTGTTAAGGCTTCTTTGATTGGCACTTGGGTGAAGAGGGATATGACATTGAAGCTAACGAGTAGGTCGCTGGGCTGTAAGTTTTGTTTCTTTATGATCTCTATGAACTGGAATGAGTTTTTTACGTGTGAGGTGATGGATTCTGCATAGGGCTGTAGTTGTTTGGCGAGAAATTTGGCTAGGTTTTGTAGAGGTGAGCCTATGGAGTTGACTATGGGTCTAAGTGGGGTTCCTTCTTTGTGTATCTTCGGGAGACCATAGAGCTGAGAGCATCTGGATGATTTCTCTCTGGGAATGATTCTTTACTGGATCTCTTCGGCTTTTATTTTGGATCTAGTGGTTTTTTCCAGGTAAGTAGTGGGATCTGTGTTTAGGGGTTTGTATGTGGAGTCTTGGAGTAGGTTGGTTAATTTGGTTTGGTAGTCAGATGTATTCATGACCACCGTGGCGTTGCCCTTGTCTGCTGGTAGGATTATTATGCTGGTGTCTTGTTTCAGGTTAAGTAGTGCTGTCTGCTCCTCTTTGGGTAAGTTGCTTTTGGGTGGCTTGCTGGTGCAGAGTATGTTGGTGATTTCGAGTCTGATTCTGTTAGCGTCGTCGGGGTTGATTTTGGTCAGGCTGGTTTCAACTCCGCATATAATGGTTTCAGTGGGGATGTGTTTGGGAGCAACTGCAAAGTTGAATCCTATGGAAAGGACATTGGTTTCGGCTTTGGTGAGGATCCTATCTGAGATGTTATGCACTGTTTGTTTCATGTGTGGCTGTGAGGGAGGAGGGGTTTGTTTCTGGTGTTCTTGTAATCTTTGGAGTTTGTTGGTGTGTGTGTCTGTCTTGAGGGTGGTCTGTGTTTCGGCTCTCCAGATGGCGAGTTGTTTGGATTTGTCCCAAAGTGCGGGGTGGATCTTGTTGCTGAGTTTGAGGGGAAGTGTGAGGAGATCTTTGTTGATTCGGTCTAGGAGGAAACTTTTTGTGTGAAGTTCATTTCTGATTAGGGCCAATTCTGTTCTTTTCAGGATGCGTTTGGTGGCTGCAGAGTTGGAGTGGAATTTCAATTGGAAGCATGTGGGGATTAAATTTTGATCTCGGCAGTTGCGTAGGAATGCAAGGTCACATAAAATGGAAGCTCTTTGGACTTCGAGTTTCTCATAGGTCCTGGTCAGATGGTGGATTTCCTTCCCGTAGAGGTATAATATTTGTTTTCTTAGATTTTCGCGGGTGTTTGTATGTAGGTCTTTGGTTCTTTGGGTTTTCTCCCACGTAGAATTTGAAGTGTCTTTCCTCCAATATTTATGAGAAACTGACACCCACCATGAAGATGAGGCACGACCACGAACACAAAGCCAAACAGCTACACAGTTCACCATCTCTAATCCCCTTGTAACACTGACTAACCTGAGCACAACAAAGCCCCCACCCAAACAGAACACTCCCCCATCCAATCAGAGCACAGCCAACCCCCCCATCCAATCAGAGCACAGCCAAGCCCCTAACCAATCAGAACACACCTCCACCCAATCAGAACACAGCTGAGCTCCCAGCCAATCAGTTCAAACCCCCCACTGGCAGTTAAAAGGAAGAAACAGCTAAAATCTCACATTGCTCCTAGAAGCAGAAGCCGAAAGCACTAGCCTGAAGATGACGAATGAGACTTCGTCGAAACGTCGCCAAGACACTTCAAATTCTACGTGGGAGAAAACCCGAAGAACCAAAGACATATATATATATACCCCAATATTGAATATGATTGAATTCATCTAATGGGCTTCTTTCATATTTCTTTAGTTTGGGAGCTATGTCAATATTTATGAGAAAAATTAAACCCATTTAGTCCACCCACGTCAATGAGACTTAAAGTAAAATAACAATTTTAAACAGATAAAAGGTGTGGACACAATTTTGTGACTTTTGGAGGTATAAAGGACAAACAGCAAAATGATTCTTGAAATCATCAATCATCAAACTGAGAAAGAGGGGGGAGAGAGGGAGGGAAGGAGATAGATGATAGATAGATAGATAGATAGATAGTGGATGGATGGATGGATGGATGGATGGATGGATGGAAGATGGATGGAGATAGACAGAAACATGAACATGTTACATTACTTACAAGCATAAAGTGTTCCCACTGTATTTTCATTATTAATCTTTCCATTTTGATTGCCAACTTTAAAGAAAGAAGAAAGAAAGAAGGAAAGAAAGATAGAAAGAAAGAAAGAAAGAAAGAAAGAAAGAAAGAAAGAAAGAAAGAAAGAAAGAAAGAACAAATGGGGAACAGCTCCTCCCTACCAAATTGTTTATTAATGTTTGATTTTTAAGATAATGTACAACAAATATGTTTGAAAAGTGCAGACAAGCATTTTTAGGGATTACTTATATATAAAGAACTCAGAATAGAGCTCCGTGCTGCATGAATAGCTACAAAAATCTTCTGAGTATTAAGTAACAGTAATTATGTTGAATTTGAACTTGCCATCCTATAAAACCAAAATAAATGATAGGAGTTGATAATATGCCATCCTTGTTCTGTAAGTAAAATATTACATAATTGAGAAAGCTTAAATTTTCATCACATAAAAACAGAGATTTGTTGCTCATCTATTTTTCATTACTGAATCTGCAAATTAGTCCCCTGTCTCTCTTTGCTCATTATCATAATAGAAACACTTGGGCGATGATTTAAGGAGCTGCTGCTATTTGTTTTTTAAATACATTGCCTAGTAGCTTTTTATACTAGCAATGGAGATAGTTGTGTTTTTTATCTTTGGGGACTTGGCAAGAAAAAATAGATAAAATCTCATGAAAATTCAGTACAATATAAAATCTCACTGATGGCTTTAGAAAGACAATAAGAAAACAAATAAAGAAATCTGGAAGAACACATGTGGATAAAGATAGTAAGTCATTCACTTATTTAACTTTGAATTGTACTTTTTTGACCCTTTTTATTTTAAATATTCATAAATCTTACCTATCTGTTCCAATTAAAATCCCAACAAAATATAGATTAAAAGTGTTATTTGCCTATATTCTTTAGGAACATTTATTTGAGTAGAGAGATAAAAATCAATAGCACTAGAATATCATATGCTCTAAATTAATCAAGTAATCTAAGAAATTTCCCCATAATTCATACCCTCAGTGATTGTTCAAACATTCCTCACTCAGTTTAAAAGCTGAGATTTGACTGTTTATCAAGATTTACTATGGCTTCCTGTAATTTGTTTTCAATTATTTTCTTTAAATCAATTGAAATGTGTTATCATTTTAAACTACTTTTAGAATCAAGGGCTTTGACAGTATCTAAAATGGACTCATTAAAAAATCACTCATGTTCTAAACAAGGTGACCATATAGAGTTCTTAACTGAAATGAAGTTGTCACATTGATTTGAAGAGTCTGATTTGAAGCCATTCTTCATAAGCCCCATTTTCTGTAGAACAAGGTAAAGGTGTGATGGTCACTCAAAATATGAGACTGTTAAGATAACAACTTCAGATATGTTACATTGATGCAATTGAATGTATATGTGTTCAGATCAAACTTCCAGTAGTTTTTCTATGACCTGATAAGAAGAACTGATTTCTTTAGGTGCCCATTTCTGATGAAATCAGTGTTAGAAAAATCTATTAAACAAGGTAAATATTTCAAAGATCTCTAAGCCCAAGACTATAAAATAATAGCATAAGACTTGACACCTTGCACTTTAAGAAAACACAATTAAATACCTCTTTTGTTCAGAATATTTGAATAAATATGAAGAGCCAAAGTATAATCTAATCTTCTCTAAACATTGATTCAATAATCTCCAATTAACAAATAGTATTGAATGGAAATATTTTAACAATTCCCTTTCCTTCTCTTTCTAGGAATATCATTATTAAGAATGAATAATGATACATCTGATTTTCTCCTCTGGGAATTCTCAGAAATTTGGGAGCTACAGATTATGCACATGGCTTTACTACTGATGCTCTATTTAACGACATTATCAGGGAATCTTGTCATCATCTCTGCTATTGTTTTTGACCAGCACCTTCACACCCCCATGTACTTCTTCCTGTTCAATTTAGCCATGCAAGATATTGGGTCCATTTCAGTCATTGTCCCCAAAGCTGTTTTTAATTCTCTTATGAATACTAGGACTATATCTCATGCTGGATGTGTTGCCCAAGTTATGTTCTTCTTCTTCTTCTTGACCTGTGATGTATCCCTCCTTACTGTGATGGCTTACGATCGGTATATTGCCATTTGTAACCCTTTACAATATGAAATGATAATGAACAGGAAGACCTGCATCAAAATGATAGGCAGTGTATGGACAGCCAGCTTTCTCAATGCTTCATTACACAGTACTGTCACTTTTCTTACTCCTTTCTGTTCTAAGATTATTAATCAGTTTTACTGCGAAATCCCATATTTACTTAAGATTGCTTGTTCTGGTTCATATATATATGAATTTGGAGTTATGACCTTCACTGGTACATTAGCACTGGGTTGTTTTATTTTTGTCTTTCTGACTTATGTGCATGTCTTCTCTGCCGTTCTGAGAATTCCTTCAGTTGAAGGTAGAACAAAAGCCTTTTCTACTTGCCTACCACACATTATTGTTTTCTCCATATTTCTCTTTACTGGTAGTTTTGCTTATCTAAGAGTCATATCTGATAGTCCACCCCATCTTGATTTCATAATTACAATAATGTATTCCATTTTTCCACCCATGATGAATCCATTAATCTACAGCATGAGAAACAAGGACATCAAACTCGCTTTTTCAAGACTTTGTGGTCACATGTCATTGCATTTTAAAAAATTGTGAATTGTGTATTGAGCTAGGTTTTCATATGACCCGGAAAGAGAAAAATAGATATATCATATCAAACTTATATATCCATTCCCCCAATTGCAGTCAACACTTATTTTATTCATTCTTAAGCTTGATTTTATCTATGTAAAGACTGATGATGTTATGAACCATTGAGTTAATACTGTCCCCTGGTACGGGTATCTGCAGTTTTCTTGGCAATATTTTCAAAAGTGGCCAACATCTTTTCTTCATTTTTCCATGTCTCATACAGGCAGTATCTTCCAAGTTCAGTCAGAAATGGTCTAAAATCTATTGCACTTTTTATGAGAATTGTGTAGTTTTTCCAATGTTGACACAAAGTATGAATATCAAATTTCCTATTCCATACAGTATCTAAAATCTGCATATCAAATTGATTTAACAATAACAAGTATTTATAATAAATAAATAATTCACAGGTCTCACATGTTTTAAATAATTTGTATTTCTCTGTAGCTGTAAATATCAATGGTTATAATTGCTTCCAGAAAGTAGAAACAAAATAATAATCACATTTAGCCTTTAGCATAGGAAAGACTGAAACCTAGTTGAAATACCTAATAATTTTTCTAAACTAAAAATCACAGTATAAATATAATTTCAGATATAACAGTTTTTATTAATCAATACTAATGTCTGAATGATCCCATGTTGTCATTTGGACATGAGAAAAAGAATAAAATGTTCATTTTCACAATTTTCCAATAGATTTAATAGTGTCAGGAGATTCATCCATTCTATTATACAGTGTTTTTACCACTAAGTAGTGCAATTAATTTGAAAAGGTCCAGGAAGCAGGATTTTATAGAATTTGTATATTACTCAAAAGAAATGTAACATGAAATATAGATGAAATATAATTCAATTTATGAATTAAAACCCCATAAAACTGAGGATATATTATGTCTTTGGAATTTTTTTCAAAATGGAAATTTTGCCTGGCATCTCAATATCATCCATAAAAAATGTTTCATAATAATGGCTACATCAGAGGCTATAAAACATCTGTCTCTAGAAATTATAATCTGCTGAACTTGTAAACTAAAATATATGCCTCAGTGAATTCTTCTCTAGGTGACTGAAACATGTACTACATAGTACTATCTTTAAAGCCACTTAAGAAATTTGAGCTGGTCCAGAAAGAGGTAGCAGAGGTATTTGTGAAAATGCCATGAGAATGTCTTGGTAGCAGCTTTGCTACATGAACTGTAGAGGTGACAACTAAGATTTTGGATACAGTCATATTTCT
Organism: Bothrops alternatus; assembly: GCA_034064705.1. Lineage (NCBI taxonomy): Eukaryota > Metazoa > Chordata > Lepidosauria > Squamata > Viperidae > Bothrops > Bothrops alternatus. Next base: position 523,945 of record JARGCV010000156.1, on the reverse strand, counting down.
ACTGATTGCCAGGTACAAAACCCTTCATAGAACACTTGTCAAAATAACAAGGAAATAAGTTTCTCCTGTTACCTTGCTTGTCCTCTCATTTCTGACAGAATAATTCCATCTATCAATCATGGTCATCTAATGCGGCCCAGTAGTTATATCTTCTCTAATCTGGCTATTCACTCAGATATTGACAAAAGGTATGGTATATATTATCTATAAGTTACTTTTGTTGTCATTGTGATTGTTTCTTTGTTTGTTCTTTCTTTTTCATGATTCTGTTATTTTGATTTTTTATATTTTTAATCAGTGTATAACCCTTTATTACTTTGAGTGGGGCCATGCAAAACTGAATGATGAACTGCAAATCGACCATTCATTCAATCAATCAATGAACTGATCAATCAATGTGTCCCTGTTGGGCAAAATGTGTCTGTGTAATAAAATTTCGGAAGTGAATTCAAACAAGATATGAAAAAGATGTAAAAGTCATGGGATTTTACAAAGAACAGACACCACTAGATAAAATACTTTTCAAAACAGATGAAAATCTGATTAAGAAACTCTATAAATTACTGCTAAACTGGAAGATGGAAGAAGAACAAGTGAAAGAAACAATGATGGTGTGGGCAAAGAATTTTGGTTATTTTATAGATTTATAAGATTGGCAAAAACTATGGGACCGAAATATTAAATTTACTAAAGCAGCTGCATATAAGGAAAACTTGAATAAAATGTTTTATAGATGGCAGATGACACCAGTTAGATTAGAGAAAATGTTTAAAAATGATTCAAATATGTGTTGGAAATGTAAACAACAACCAGGCACTTATTATCATCTCTGGTGAATATGTCCTAATGTTAAAAAGTTTTGGTTTAAGATCCATACGTGGCTAGAAGAGATGATTAAAATACAGATAGAATTTAAATCAGAACTCTGTTTGTTAGGAATATTAGGTTTGAATTATGGAAAAGAGAATGAGTATTTAATATTGCATTTGCTGACAGCCACAAGAATAATATTTGCCCAATTTTGGAAAAATGAAAATTTACCATCTGACCAGGCTATAATAACAAAAAATACTCAAATGTGCAGAAATGGATAGATTCACTTTAGAAATGAAAGAGAAAAATAGGGGGAAAATTTTAAAATTTAAAATAGGGGGAAAATTTTATTATTGGTTAGAAACACGCTAGAATGAGAAAATGTTATGAAATTTAAAGAGATAATTGATAATTTGTATTTATATTCCAGGATTATTTGTATGAACTTGTTCTTATTTCTTCTTCTTCTTCTTTCTCTTTGTATATTTGTGATCTTAAATGTGTAAACTATAATTAATATGTAATATATTATTATTTTAAAGTGATTATAATTAATTAATATTAAGCATTGTTAAGTAGTGAAACGAATGAGATTTATTGACTAATTTGTTATTTACATGATTATATGGAAAGTTGTTTAATAATAGAGTAATTATTAAGATTTAATATGTAAATCCAGACTGGTAGACTTGCTGAAGTGATGTTATTTTGAGGGATTTATCCCACTTTTGTGTTACCCCTTTCCCCTGATGTAAATTTTTTGTATGTTTCCCGTTGTCTTATCCTTTTTGACCCTATCTCTTTATTACCTTTATAAAACTCAATAAAAATTTTATTAAAAAAAATGGGAAGTGGAAAATCAGGGTTAGGTATTTCTTTAAAATGTCATCAGTAAAGAAGATATTCCTAATCTGTTCTTAATAAACTGAGCATATAAACTAGTTGAAAAAATATTTTAAAATGTATATGGTACCTTAAAGCCATAGACAAAGACAGACAGATAGCAATAACAATAGCACTTAGACTTATATATCACTCCATAGTACTTTACAGCACTCTCTGAGTGGTTTATAATGTCAGCATATTTTTCCCAACAATCTGGATCCTCATTTTACCAACCTTGGAAGGATGGAAGGCTGAGTTAACCTTGAGCCTGTCAGGATCTAACTTCTGGCAGTGGGCAGAGTTATCCTGCAATGCTACTTTTTAACCACTGCAGAGAGAAAGACAGATGTTATGTTACTTACAAGTGTAATATGTTTCCATTGAACTTTCATGCTCAAATTTACTATTTTGATTGCCACCTTTCTAAAAGATGGCTGGGTATAGCTCTTGCCCAGTAAGATATTTGTCAGTGTCTAATTTTCAAGATAATATACAGCAAATATGCCCAACTGGGAACTTGTACAGCTTTGGTCGGGGGGCTTGATTATGTCCACTGGTTGCTGCCCCCACTCGAGAGCCTTTTTACAGTGGAAGAGAAGATGTTGTGGGACATGGCTGTGGAGTTCCCGAGAGCAACTTTTAGTGAACATTTTTAGTTGACCTTCAAGCTCACTCTGTGCCCCTGATGAGGCATTTTGGGGCGACTGGTTTATTTCTTGTATCTCTGCTTGTGGTTCTTTTAATTAATATGTTTTATACTGTGGTTTTTAAATTTAATGTGTTTATACGTCTGTTTTTAAATTTTTAAACTTTTAAATTTAAATTTTTAATTTTTATCAAATTGGGGGGGGTGAGTGATGTATGTATGGGACGGGGACATGCTTGAAGAATGTATGATAGATAAATGGACAGGCCTGCCAAGCTTGAGGGAGGCCGGGGACTGGGGAGATGCGGACTCTGGAGACAATGAGGGTTGGAATATACTGGTCATCAGGGAAGAGGCAGGTATGGCGGGAGCAGGAGGGTAGGCCGCACACGGGGAACTCGGTCCTGCTGTCTCGTAGCAGTTCCTTGTTCTGGCCCTTCTGAAAAAACTTGCTCTCCCCATGATTCTGGTGATGGGTGTAGCTCGGGCCCTGGGCTCAGGCTATTGCTACTTAACGCCAGGTCGGTTAACAATAAGGCTCCCCTCATTCATGATCTTCTCATGGATGAGGAGACCAACTTGGCGTGTGTGACTGAGACCTGGTTGGGCCCTGAGGGGGGAGTTCCCCTCACGGGCATGTGCCCATCAGGTTATCAGGTATGGCATCAGCCGCGACCCCAGGGAAGGGGGGGGAGGAGTGGCTATTTTGGCCCGGGATAACTTCAGTCTACGTAGACTCACTGTTTCCAAAATTCCGGGTTGCGAGTCCATCCTTATGACGCTGGACCTAGGGGTCCAGGTGGGCTTATTGCTTACGTACCTGCCTCCCAGCTGTGTGGCATCAGCCCTGCCTGTGCTACTCAAGGAGGTTGCTGGGCTGGCGGTGGAGTTCCCCAGGCTTATAGTCCTGGGGGACTTCAATCTGCCGTCGCTTGGCGAATCATCGGGATTGGCACAGGAGTTCATGGCCACCATGACAACCATGGACCTGACCCAAGTAGTGCAGGGTCCGACGCATGAGGGTGGACACGCCCCGGATATGATTTTCCTTTCAGAGCAGTTGGGTAATGATCTGGTTTTAAGGGGCTTAGATATCATGCCTTTGTCATGGACCGATCATTTTCTGCTTCGACTGAATTTTACGGCCCCAATCCTTCCCCGCAGGGAGGCGGAACTGATTAGGTGGTTCCGCCCCAGATGCCTGATGGATCCAATTGGCTTTCAGATGGCGCTTGGGGAATTACCGAGCTCCCTCATTCACAGTCCGGCGGAGTCCCTGGTAGCAGCATGGAATACGGCCGCGAAGGGGGCTATTGACCAGATTGCGCCTTTGCGACCTCTCCGTGGTGCTGGCCCCAGGAGGTCTCCTTGGTTTACTGAGGAGCTCAGGGGGATGAAGCGCCATAAGAGACGTCTAGAGAAGCGATGGAGACAAAGTACGTCCGGATCTGACCGAACCAGATTGAGCTTATTTATTAAAGCCTATCTGAAGGCGATTAAGGCGGCAAGATCTTTGTATCTTTCTGCTTTGATCGCGTCTGCGGAATCTCGTCCGGCCGCCCTGTTTAGGGTGACCCGATCCCTCATTAACCCAAGGGGTCTTGGGCCTCCCTTGCAGGGTAGTGCCGAGGACTTTAATAACTGTTTCGCAGACAAAGTGGCTCAGATCCGGGCTGACCTAGACTCCAATTGTGTAGCAGAGTCGACTGATAATGATTCAGTTGAGGGGACAGGGGCATGTTCTTGTCCGGTCATCTGGGGAGAGTTTGAGGCTGTTACGCCTGAGGAAGTGGACAGGGCCATTGGATCTGTATGTTCTGCCACCTGTTTGTTGGACCCGTGTCCCTCCTGGCTGGTTTCGGCCAGTAGGGTGGTGACACGTAACTGGATCCAGGAGATTGTCAATGCTTCTTTGAGGGAGGGGTCCTTTCTGGCTCCCTTAAAGGAGGCACTTGTGCGCCCCCTCCTCAAGAAGCCTTCCCTGGATCCAGAAATTTTGACCAACTATCGTCCGGTCTCCAACCTTCCCTTTGTGGGGAAGGTTGTCGAGAAGGTGGTGGCGCATCAGCTCCAGTGGTCTCTGGAGGAAGCCGATTATCTGGGCCCTCTACAGTTGGGGTTCAGGCCTGGCTACAGCACCGAAACTGCTTTGGTCGCTCTGATGGATGATCTCTGGCGATCCCAGGATAGAGGCCAGTCCTCTGTCCTGGTGCTTCTTGACCTCTCAGCGGCATTCGATACCATTGACCATGGTATCCTTCTGCGCCGGCTGGAGGGATTGGGAGTGGGGGACACTGTATTGCGGTGGTTCTCCTCCTATCTCACTGGTCGGTCGCAGTCGGTGTTTGTGGGGGATCGAAGGTCCACCTCTAGGTTACTCCTATGTGGGGTGCCTCAGGGGTCGGTTCTCTCCCCCCTACTTTTTAATATTTACATGAAGCCACTGGGTGAGATCATCCACTGCCACGGAGTGAGATACCATCAGTACGCTGATGATACTCAGCTGTACATTTCCACTCCTGGCCATATTAGTGAAGCAGTTGAGGTGATGTGCCGGTGTCTGGAGGCTGTGAGGGTTTGGATGGGTGTTAACAGATTAAGGCTCAACCCCGATAAGACAGAGTGGCTGTGGGTGATGCCTCCCAAAGACACTTCTATCTGTCCTTCAATTACCCTGGGGGGTGAATCTATAAACCCCTCAGAGAAGGTTCGCAACTTGGGAGTCCTCCTCGATCCACAGTTGACATTGGATCATCATTTGTCGGCAGTGGCGAGGGGGGGCATTTGCCCAGGTTCGCCTGGTGCACCAGTTGCGTCCTTACTTGGATCGGGAGTCACTCCTCACAGTCACACATGCCCTTGTCACCTCGAGGATCGACTACTGCAACGCTGTCTACATGGGGCTACCCTTGAAGAGTGTTCGGAGACTACAATTAGTGCAAAATGCAGCTGCGCGAGCAGTTGTGGGTCTTCCTCGTTGTGCCCACATTTCATCAACTCTCCGCATGCTGCATTGGTTGCCTATTGGTCTCTGAGCCCAATTCAAGGTGTTGGTTATTACCTATAAAGCCCTACATGGCTTGGGACCAGGATACTTACGGGACCACCTTCTGCCACATACTTCTCTACGACCGGTGAGAGCGCACAGGGTCGGCCTCCTCCAGGTCCCGTCAACGAAACAATGTCATCTGGTAGGCCCTAGGGGGAGGGGATTCTCTGTTGCGGTGCCCACCCTCTGGAACCAACTATCTCCTGAAGTCCGCATTTCTCCGACACTCCTGGCCTTCCGAAAGAATTTAAAAACCTACCTCTGCCGGCAGGCCTGGGGATGATTGTTAATTGTGGTGTGATTGATGAGTATGTATGGGGTTTGTATTTTTAATGTTGTTCGGATTTGTTGCAATTGTTTTTATATATATGTTGTGAGCCGCTCCGAGTCTTCGGAGAGGAGCGGCATACAAATCCAAATAAATAAAATAAAATAAATAAATAAAAAGGGCTTAAAAATATTTTACTACCTGGGCTCAGAACAGAGCTTTCTTCTCTGAGAATTCTCAAAAAATTGTGAGCTACCGATCATGCATATAGTTTACTACTAGTAGTGTATTCATCAAGGATAACAGGGAACCTTTTCATCATCACTATTGTTATTTTTTACCATCACCTTCACACACCCATGTACTTCTTCCTAATGAATTTAGCCATGAAAGATATTGGTTTAGTTTCAATCATTGTCCCCAAATTTGTTTTTAATACTCTTATGAACATTAGGATTATTTCTTATTCAGGCTGTGTTGCCCAAATCACGTTCTTCGTCTTATTCTTCCTGGCCTGTGATATATACCTCCTTCCTCTCATGGCTTATGATCGATGTATTACTATTTATGACCCTTTATATTGTGAAATGATAATGAACAGGAAGGCCTGCAGCAAAATGATTGGTGTTACAAGGACAGCGAGCCTTCTCAATGCTTTATTACACACTATTTTCACTTTCATGACTCCTTTCTGTTCTAATATTATTAATCAGTTCTACTGTGAAGTCCCTTATTTACTTAAGATTGCCTGTCTTGGTTTATATATATCTGAAACTCGAGTTTTAATCTTCCGTGCTACATTAACATTTGGTTGTTTTATTTTTGTCCTTGTGACTTATGTGCAAGTCTTCTCTGCTGTTTTCAGAATTCCTTTGGTTCAAGGAAGGAAAAAGTCCTTTACCACACCTTATTGTCTTCTGCATATTTTTCATTACTGGTTCCTTTGCTTATCTTAAGCCCATATCTGACATCCATCCACCTCAACTTCATAATTACTATATGTATTCTGTTATTCCATCCATGATGAATCCATTCATCTACAGCATGAGAAAAAAGGACATCAGAGTTGCTCTTTCAGTATTTTTTGGTCAGATGTCATTTCATTTTAAAGAAGTGTGAATTTTGTACCTCAGGTATGTATTTCCTGAGTTGAGCCAGTAAAGGCTAGGTGCTAACTGCAAACTACACCTTTTTGTTAACTGCTCAAGTCTTTGGAAGTGTATCCTCAGAAAAATATTTCATATTTCATATTATTTTTCTTCAGGTTATGTGAAAAGATATTAAAATAGAATGCAAAAAGATAGTGTCAGTTAGATTTCAAAACTGAACTATTATAACTGCAATGAGTTAAATACTTTAAACCAGTGGTTCTCAACCTTTTTCAGGTTGAGACCCCACTTGCACCGCCCATGCACGGTGTGACCCTGACCTGTGCCGCACGCGCATGTGAAACAGGCCGATCCGCGCATGTGCGTGTGACGGGCCGATCCACGCATGTGCAGCATGTGCGCAACGGGCCGATCCACACATGCACGCATGACGGGCCAATCCGCGCATGCACGGCATGCACGCGATGGCCCAAACTGCGCATGCGCGGCGCGACGGGCTGATCTGCGCATGCGCGGCGCGTGCACGATGGCCCAAACCGCGCATGCGTGACACAACGGGCCGATCTGCGCTTGCGCAGTGCGCGCGTGACGCCCCAAACCACGCATGCGCGGCGCACGCACGACGGCAAAAACAAAACAAAACAAAATGGCAGACCGCGGTGTCCGGCGACCTCCGCAAAACAGTCGTTCGACCCCAAATGGGGTCACGACCCATAGGTTGAGAACCGCTGCTTTAAACTCTTTAAAATATTTCTAAAAGCATCCAGTGTGGAAATCTGTGCACAAGTGTGCCTTCATTTTTAGGAAGTATGAAAATTTCAAATTCTTTCAAAATATATTTTAAACAGTTGCATCTATCACCTTTCTCATGCAAATGGATAAGAAATATATTAAGATTTAATTAAAGCTATTTTTCCCTGTATATTTAAAATTTTCTTTCATCAGATTGCTAAAGAAAGAAGTAGAAAAAGTTTGATTCTGTTAATAGTTTAGCGCATAGAAAGTAGATTCGTTTGATTCAATTCACTTTAGGCAAGATATATATTATCTGGGAGATATAGCTTTGATCAAATTCCCTTCTAGCACTGAAGACATTGAGGGTGAAGGTTCATACTCCAAGCTTGAGGGTTAGTTTCCAAACGTTTCATTACCAGGCTAGGTAACATTTTCAGTGATGTTTAGTGAATGTCTGTGTCAGTGTTCTACTTATATAAGAGTTGCAGGTGTTGGAGTGTCGAATGAGGGTCTTGTGATGAGCCAGGTGTGAGTCATCAGAGAGAGGCTTGTGATGGGGAGGTACATCAGATAAGGGTCATTGGAGGGTGTGAATTAGGGGGTCAGGAGGGAATCATCAGAGGGAGGCTGGTGGTGGGTCTTGTGATGGAGAGATTACATCAAGTCAGGATCATTGGAATGTGAACTGTTGGGGGGGAGAGGGGCTTGAGGGTTGGTGCTGTCTCTGGATGCTATTTGATTGATTTAGAGTCTGAGAGGTTCATATGCCGGTTGTAGATCAATATGTCTGTTGATGGAATTGCTTGTGGAATGCCAGGCTTCGATGAACTCTTGAGAAAGGTGGGTGGTAACATGGCCGATGATTTTTGTGTTGCTCCAATTTCATTCAAACATTTAAAAAAAACTAGGAAGAAAATATGTATTTGTTTGAATATCAGATTTCCATGGTTTTGCGTATTCAAAAAGAAGAAATTTAGCCAGTAAAATGCTGCCTGTTCAAGGTTACCATGCAGAGAAAAGAACCCACAAAATACAAAGTTGTCTCAGATTTGAGGAATGTGTCCAAAATCCAAAAGCCATCATTCATGAGGGAATGACATTTTGGAAAGTTGTAGCTGCTTCAGCTCATTTGCAACACAATTTCCTTACATTTTTAGGTATGAAATAAAAACTATGCAAAATGTTTCTTGAAACATTTGTGTGAGTATCTGTGTAGACTCTCTCTCTCTCTCTCTCTCTCTCTCTCTCTCTCTCTCTCTCTCTCTCTCTCTCTCTCTCTCTCTCTGTGTGTGTGTGTGTGTGTATGTATGTGTATGTGTGAGGGAGGGAGAGAGAGAGAGAGAGACAGAGACAGAGAGAGGGAAAGAGAGAGGGGGAAGAGGCTGAGGCAGAGGCAGAGTGAGGAGGGGAGACGTTACATTACCTACAAGTGTAATATTATTTTTTTCATAATAAATCTTCCCATTTTAATAGCAACTTTTCCAAAATTTTGCTAGGATCAAATCCCATTCAGCAAAATATTTCTCAATCTTGAATTTTCAAAATAATACAAAGAAAATATGAAAGCAAAGTGAGTTTCAAGTAACCTATGTCACAAAGAACTCAAAATAATTCTGCATATCACTATCCTGTTATTATTTAAAGAAGAATCCTAATCATCTCACTTTCTAAGGACAATTACACAACATGTTATACGAATAGCAACTTTTTTTATAAAACGAAAATAAATGATAGAAAAATTTGATAATATGTCATTCTTAATCTAAAACTAAAATATAAAATTGAGACAGTTTAGATTTTCATTCTCTCTCTGATCAATTGAAAGATAAAAAGGGCAGGTATAGAAAGTGGAAAGAGGGACACTAAGTCAGAATATCAGCAAATAGCCCGAGCCTGCAAAGATGAAGTGAGAAAATCCAAGGCTCAAAATGAACTAAGGCTTGTAACTAAAGTCAAAAATAAAAAAAAGCTTCTTTCAACATGTAAAGAACAAGAAAAAAGTGAAGGAAACGATTAGTCCTTTAGTGAGTGAAAGTGGCAAGAAGGTGACAAGCAACAGGGAGAAAGCAGAACTATTTAACTCCTTTTTTGCATCTGTCTTTACACAAAGGGAAAAAACAGACCAACCTATCAAAAATCTCTAAGCCCAAGACTATAAAGAAGCAACGGGTGGAAAATAACCAAAGAGAGAAGCAACCTAGCACTAAGGAGAAACTTCCTGACAGTTAGAACAATTAACCAGTGGAACAACCTGCCTCTAGAAGCGTTGAATGCTCCAACACTGGAAGTTTTTAAGAAGAAACTTACAGCCATTTGTCCAAAATAGTATACGGTTTCCTGCCTGAGTAGGGAGTTGGACTAGATGACCTACAAGGTCCCTTCCAACATTATTATTATTATTATTATTATTATTATTATTATTATTATTATTATTGTTGTTGTTGTTGTTGTTGTTGTTACTATTGTTATTGTTATTATTATGATTATTACTTAAAAATTATAGTCAGATTAAGTGTCCATCTCTTTTATTTATTATTGAGTCTTCAAATTAGTCCTTTTCTCTCTCCCCCCATTATAGTAATAAAGACACTTGGGCAATGTCTTAAGGAGGTTTTGCTGCCTCTGTCCTCTCTCATTAGTTAGGAGATCATGATCAGATCATGTATAAGGGTTACTTTAATACAAGCTGACCTGTAATTAAGCAACAGCAGGACCATAATCCAGAACAATTGAAGCTTCAGAAACCAGCTCTCAGGGCTGAGCACAAGAAGCCAGAATGCAATATCAATCTTACCTTTTCTTATATTAGATTTTCCCATCTTCCATCATCCCTGCAATGCCTTTCCTTGTTCTCTCTCCTTTACCAGTTAGCTTCCTGTCCTTACTTTCCCCTTCCCCCAAAGCAAAGAATCCCATCCTAACTGCCACCAATAAATAAACAGGGACAAGGAGGCACACATCTGACCATGGTGCATCTACATAACATTCAGCACCCCCATCTGGTCAGATTGTTCCTCCCCTTCACCCAAACTATGCTCTCCTTCATAATCTACTCAATTCAGCTCTCTCCCAAACACACTGTTCTCATCCAGGGTGGGGATGGCCTCTCCTTGATGTACTTAAAGGTAAAACCCCATTTTCAATCCAGTCTCTCACCCAAGGGTGGAATGGAAGCCCATTCCCACTCAGCCCACTCACACAAAACTAATCCATAATGTGATCTTTGTCAATCCAGTATTAGAATCAGATTTAATATTATTATTATTGTTGTTGTTGTTGTTGTTGTTGTTATCATTATTGTTGTTGTTAATGTCTGAAAGTGAATCCTGCCATTCCTCCCCATTAAAATAATACAGACCCTTGGGCAATGACCTAAAGAGTCTTTTTTATTATTTTAAAATGGCTTTTTTTAATCTATGGGGAAATGGCAAGAAAAATTGCATCAACTCTCAGTGCTATAATATATAATATCATGATGTATTTAGAAAGACAACATGAAAAAAGATCAAGAGAATTGTACAAATAAAGATGGGTGAAGATAGTGAGTCATTCTCTGAAATTTCTTTTGTATTATCCATTATTTTCCCCTTTTTTTCTTTAAACATTGTACATTTTTCTTTCCCTTTATTCCAACAAAATACCAATTCTAATATAAGTTTTAGCTGCTGTAGATAAATGATTTTTTCAGAGGCTTTTATTTAAAGAGAGAGATGAAAATAAATTGAGAAGAAATCCAGCTTTTACAATGTCTGCTAGCTCATCCGTTTCCCAGTATCACTAAACACATGGCTTAATAGTGGTCCTACTATACTGATGGAACCCTCAATCACAAACAGAATAGCAGGCATCCAAGGGTGGCTAACCACTGGCTAAAGAAATTAACAGCAATGTGTAAATGCCTGGCATACAGAATCAACTCCTAGACTTCATCCCAGACTGGCTATTAGAAATAATAGGGTTAATCATGAAAGACCCCTAGAACAGCAGTTCTCAATCTATGGGTCGCGACCCCATTTGGGGTCGAACGACTGTTTTGCGGGGGTCACCAAAAACCGCGGTCCGCCATTTTTTTTTCATCGCGCGCGTGCTGCGCTTGCGCGGATCAGGCCGTCGCACGCGCGCCGCGCATGCATGGATCGGCCCATCGTGCGTGTGGTCGCAGTCCGCCATTTTGTTTTGTTTATTTATTTATTTATTTATTTTTTCATCGCGCGCGCGTCTTGCATGCACAGATCGGCCCATTGCCCGTGCGCACACGTGCCCGGGTTTGGGTCGCGGCGCATATGGGCGGCGCAAGTGGGGTCTCAACCTGAAAAAGGTTGAGAATCACTGCCCTAGAAGGAAACATCTACACCCAACTATTAGCCAATAACTTACAATTCTAGAACATTCAAAGTTCAATCAGGCGTTATAGCCACTCAACTACAGAGCTTTATGGGCAAACACACGAGCAGAGCTCAAAAGGCCAGCAGGAGCAGCACCAGAGGTTCAAGTCATCAGTGCCACACACATAGATCTGTGAACACCTGGCTTATGCAAAATCAACAGGACACTAACAACCTTCCTCAAGAACTCAGTGGGGTCTTATTTTGGGGAAACATGGTATATATATTGTACTATAAGTCCCCCAATATTGAATATGATTGAATTCATTTAATGGGCTTCTTTCATATTTCTTTAGTTTGGGACCTATGTCAATATTTATGAGAAAAAATAAACCCATTTATTCCACCCACGTCAAAGAGACTTAAAGTAAAATGACAATTTTGAACAGATAAAAGGTGTGGACACAATTTTGTGACACAATTTTGGAGGTATAAAGGACAAACAGCATAATGACTATTGAAATCATCAATCATCAAAGTGAGAAAGAGGGGGTAGGGAAGGAGCGAGATGATAGAAAGATAGACAGATAGACAGATAGACAGATAGACAGATAGACAGATAGACAGATAGACAGATAGACAGATAGACAGATAGATAGATAGATAGATAGATAGATAGATAGATAGATAGATAGATAGATAGATGGATGGATGGATGGATGGATGGATGGATGGATGGATGGATGGATGGATGGATGGATGGATGGATGGATGGATGGATGGATGGAAGAATGGATGGATGGAGATAGACAGAAACATGAACATATTACATTACTTACAAGCATAAAGTGTTCCCACAGTATTTTCATTATTAATCTTTCCATTTTGATTGTAAACTTTAAAGAAATAGAAAGAAAGAAAGAAAGAAAGAAAGAAAGAAAGAAAGAAAGAAAGAAAGAAAGAAAGAAAGAAAGAAAGAAAGAAAGAAAAACAAATGGGGAACAGCTCCTCCCTACCAAATTGTTTATTAATGTTTGATTTTTAAGATAATGTACAACAAATATGTTTGAAAAGTGCAGACAAGCATTTTTAGGGATTACTTATATATAAAGAACTCAAATAGAGCTCCGTGCTGCATGAATAGCTACAAAAATCTTCTGAGTATTAAGTAACAGTAATTATGTTGAATTTGAACTTGCCATCTTATAAAACCAAAATAAATGATAGGAGTTGATAATATGCCATCCTTGTTCTGTAAGTAAAATATTACATAATTGAGAAAGCTTAAATTTTCATCACATAAAAAAAGGGATTTGTTGCTCATCTATTTTTCATTACTGAATCTGCAAATTAGTCCCCTGTCTCTCTTTGCTCATTATCATAATAAAAACACTTCGGCGATGATTTAAGGAGCTGCTGCTATTTTTTCTTTTTTTTAAAAAAATACATTGCATAGTAGCTTTTTATACTAGCAATGGAGATAGTTGTGTTTTTTATCTTTAGAGAATTGGCAAGAAAATTTAGATAAAATCTCATGAAAATTCAGTACAATATAAAATCTCACTGATGGCTTTAGAAAGACAATAAGAAAACAAACAAAGAAATCTGGAAGAACACATGTGGATAAAGATAGTAAGTCATTCACTTATCTATACTTTGAATTGTACTTTTTTGTCCCTTTTTATTTTAAATATTCATAAATCTTACCTATCTGTTCCAATTAAAATCCCAACAAAATATAGATTAAAAGTGTTATTTGTCTATATTCTTTAGGAACATTTATTTGAGTAGAGAGATAAAAATCAATAGCACTAGAATATCATATGCTCTAAATTAATCAAGTAATCTAAGAAATTTCCCCACAATTCATACCCTCAGTGATTGTTCAAACATTCCTCACTCAGTTTAAAAGCTGAGATTTGACTGTTTATCAAGATTTACTATGGCTTCCTGTAATTTGATTTCAATTATATTCTTTAAATCAATTGAAATGTGTTATCATTTTAAACTACTTCTAGAATCAAGGGCTTTGAAAGTATCTAAAATGGACTCATTAAAAAATCACTCATGTTCTAAACAAGGTGACCATATAGAGTTCTTAACTGAAATGAAGTTGTCACATTGATTTGAAGAGTCTGATTTGAAGCCATTCTTCATAAGCCCCATTTTCTGTAGAACAAGGTAAAGGTGTGATGGTCACTCAAAATATGAGACTGTTAAGGTAACAACTTCAGATATGTTACATTGATGCAATTGAATGTATGTGTTCAGATCAAACTTCCAGTAGTTTTTCTATGACCTGATAAAAAGAACTGATTTCTTTAGGTGCCCATTTCTGATGAAATCAGTGTTAGAAAAATCTATTAAACAAGGTAAATATTTCAAAGATCTCTAAGCCCAAGACTATAAAATAATAGCATAAGACTTGGCACCTTGCATTTTAAGAAAACACAATTACATGCCTCTTTTGCTCAGAATATTTGAATAAATATGAGGAGCCAAAGTATAATCTAATCTTCTCTAAACATTGATTCAATAATCTCCAATTAACAAATAGTATTGAATGGAAATATTTTAACAATTCCCTTTCCTTCTCTTTCTAGGAATATCATTATTAAGAATGAATAATGATACATCTGATTTTCTCCTCTGGGAATTCTCAGAAATTTGGGAGCTACAGATTATGCACATGGCTTTACTACTGATGCTCTATTTAATGACATTATCAGGGAATCTTGTCATCATCTCTGCTATTGTTTTTGACCAGCGCCTTCACACCCCCATGTACTTCCTCCTGTTCAATTTAGCCATGCAAGATATTGGGTCCATTTCAGTCATTGTCCCCAAAGCTGTTTTTAATTCTCTTATGAATACTAGGACTATATCTCATGCTGGATGTGTTGCCCAAGTTATGTTCTTCTTCTTTTTCTTGACCTGTGATGTATCCCTCCTTACTGTGATGGCTTATGATCGGTATATTGCCATTTGTAACCCTTTACAATATGAAATGATAATGAACAGGAAGACCTGCATCAAAATGATAGGCAGTGTATGGACAGCCAGCTTTCTCAATGCTTCATTACACAGTACTGTCACTTTTCTTACTCCTTTCTGTTCTAAGATTATTAATCAGTTTTACTGTGAAATCCCATATTTACTTAAGATTGCTTGTTCTGGTTCATATATATATGAAATTGGAGTTATTACCTTCACTGATACATTACTACTGGGTTGTTTTATTTTTGTCTTTCTGACTTATGTGCATGTCTTCTCTGCCGTTCTGAGAATTCCTTCAGTTGAAGGTAGAACAAAAGCCTTTTCTACTTGCTTACCACACATTATTGTTTTCTCCATATTTTTCTTTACTGGTAGTTTTGCTTATCTAAGGGTCATATCTGATAGTCCAACCCATCTTGATTTCATAATTACAATAATGTATTCCATTTTTCCACCCATGATGAATCCATTAATCTACAGCATGAGAAACAAGGACATCAAACTCGCTTTTTCAAGACTTTGTGGTCACATGTCATTGCATTTTAAAGAAATGTGAATTGTGTATTGAGCTAGGTTTTCATATGACCCGGAAAGAGAAAAATAGATATATCATATCAAACTTATATAACCATTCCCCCAATTGCAGTCAACACTTATTTTATTCATTCTTAAGCTTGATTTCATCTATGTAAAGACTGATGATGTTATGAACCATTGAGTTAATACTGTCCCCTGATACCCATGGGACAGGTATCTGCAGTTTTCTTGGCAACATTTTCAAAAGTGGCCAACATCTTTTCTTCATTTTTCCATGTCTCATACAGGCAGTATCTTCCAAGTTCAGTCAGAAATGGTCTAAAATCTATTGCACTTTTTATGTGAATTGTGTAGTTTTTCAAATGTTGACACAAAGTATGAATATCAAATTTCCTATTCCATACAGTATCTAAAATCTGCATATCAAATTAGTTTAACAATAACAAGTATTTATAATAAATAAATAATTCACAGGTCTCACATTTTTTAAATAATTTGTATTTCTCTGTAGCTGTAAATATCAATGGTTATAATTGCTTCCAGAAAGTAGAAACAAAATAATAATCACATTTAGCCTTTAGCATAGGAAAGACTGAAACCTAGTTGAAATACCTAATAATTTTTCTAAACTAAAAATCACAGTATAAATATAATTTCAGATATAACAGTTTTTATTAATCAATACTAATGTCTGAATGATCCCATGTTGTCATTTGGACATGAGAGAAAGAATAAAAATGTTCATTTTCACAATTTTCCAATAGATTTAATAGTGTCAGGAGATTCATCCATTCTATTATACAGTGTTTTTACCACTAAGTAGTGCAATTAATTTCAAAAGGTCCAGGAAGCAGTATTTTATAGAATTTGTATATTACTCAAAAGAAATGTAACATGAAATATAGATTAGGGGTACCATTTTTTTGCTTTAGTTAATGACTGCACCCTTTTCAATTTATGAATTAAAAACCCATAAAACTGAGGATATATTATGTCTTTGGAATTTTTTTCAAAATGGAAATTTTGCCTGGCATCTCAATATCATCCATTAAAAAATGTTTCATAATAATGGCTACATCAGAGGCTATAAAACATCTGTCTCTAGAAATTATAATCTGCTGAACCTGTAAACTAAAATATATGCCTCAGTGACTTCTTCTCTAGGTGACTGAAATATGTACTACATAGTACTATCTTTAAAGCCACTTAAGAATTAGGAGCTGGTCCAGAAAGAGATAGCAGAGGTATATGTGAAAATGCCATGAGAATGTGCTGGTAGCAGCTTTGCTACATGAACTGTAGAGGTGACAACTAAGATTTTGGATACAGTCATATTTCTACTGATTGCCAGGTACAATACCCTTCATAGAACACTTGTCAAAATAACAAGGAAATAAGTTTCTCCTGTTACCTTGCTTGTCCTCTCATTTCTGACAGAATAATTCCATCTATCAATCATGGTCATCTAATGCGGCCCAGTAGTTATATCTTCTCTAATCTGGCTATTCACTCAGATATTGACAAAAGGTATGGTATATATTATCTATAAGTTACTTTTGTTGTCATTGTGATTGTTTCTTTGTTTGTTCTTTCTTTTTCATGATTCTGTTATTTTGGTTTTTTATATTTTTAATCAGTGTATAACCCTTTATTACTTTGAGTGGGGCCATGCAAAACTGAATGATGAACTGCAAATCGACCATTCATTCAATCAATGAATGAACTGATCAATCAATGTGTCCCTGTTGGGCAAAATGTGTCTGTGTAATAAAATTTCGGAAGTGAATTCAAACAAGATATGAAAAAGATGTAAAAGTCATGGGATTTTACAAAGAACAGACATCACTAGATAAAATACTTTTCAAAACAGATGAAAATCTGATTAAGAAACTCTATAAATTACTGCTAAACTGGAAGATGGAAGAAGAACAAGTGAAAGAAACAATGATGGTGTGGGCAAAGAATTTTGGTTATTCTATAGATTTATAAGATTGGCAAAAACTATGGGACCGAAATATTAAATTTACTAAAGCAGCTGCATATAAGGAAAACTTAAATAAAATGTTTTATAGGTGGCAGATGACACCAGTTAGATTAGAGAAAATGTTTAAAAATGTATCAAATATGTGTTGGAAATGTAAACAACAACCAGGCACTTATTATCATCTCTGGTGAATATGTCCTAATGTTAAAAAGTTTTGGTTTAAGATCCCAACGTGGCTAGAAGAGATGATTAAAATACAGATAGAATTTAAACCAGAACTCTGTTTGTTAGGAATATTAGGTTTGAATTATGGAAAAGAGAATGAGTATTTAATATTGCATGTGCTGACAGCCACAAGAATAATATTGGCCCAATTTTGGAAAAATAAAAATTTACCATCTGACCAAGCTATAATAACAAAAATACTCGAATGTGCAGAAATGGATAGATTCACTTTAGAAATGGAAGAGAAAGAAGACACAATTTACTTTAAAATAGGGGGAAATTTTATTATTGGTTAGAAACACGCTAGAATGAGAAAATGTTATGAAATTTAAAGAGATAATTGATAATTTGTATTTATATTCCACGATTATTTATATGAACTTGTTCTTATTTCTTCTTCTTCTTCTTTCTCTTTGTATATTTGTGATCTTAAATATGGTAAACTATAATTAATATGTAATATATTATTATTTTAAAGTGTTTATAATTAATTAATATTAAGCATTGTGAAGCAGTGAAATGAATGAGATTTATTGACTAATTTGTTATTTACATGATTATATGGAAAGTTGTTTAATAATAGAGTAATTATTAAGATTTAATATGTAAACCCGGGCTGATCCGTGCATGCGTGGCGTGCACGCAATGGGCCGATCCGCGCCTGCGCGCACGGCAGGCCAATCCGCACATGCACGGCGTGCGTGCGATGGCCTGAACCGCACATGCACAGCGCGACGGGCCGATCTGCGCATGCATGGTGCGTGCGTGACGGCCCAAACCGCACAAGCGTGGCGCGCGCACAACAGGCAAAAAAACAAAAAACAAATGGCAGACCGCGCTGTCCGGCGACCCCCGCAAAACGGTCGTTCGATCCCAATTGGGGTCGCGACCCATAGGTTGAGAACCGCTGCTTTAAACTCTTTAAAACACTTCTAAAAGCATCCAGTGTGGAAATCTGTGCACATGCGTGCCTTCATTTTAATGAAGTATGAAAATTTCAAATTCTTTCAAAATATATTTTAAAAAGTTGCATCTATCAGTTTTCTCATGCAAATGGATAAGAAATATATTAAGTTTTAATTAAAGCTATTTTTCCCTGTATATTTAAAATTCTCTTTCATCAGATTGCTAAAAAAAGAAGTAGAAAAAGTTTGATTCTGTTAATAGTTTAGCACATAGAAAGTAGATTCGTTTGATTCAATTCACTTTAGGCAAGATATATATTATCTGGGTGATATAGCTTTGATCAAATTCCCTTCTAGCACTGAAGACATTGAGGGTGAAGGTTCATACTCCAAGCTTGAGGGTTAGTTTCCAAACGTTTCATTACCAGGCTAGGTAACATTTTCAGTGGTGTTTAATGAATGTCTGTGTCAGTGTTCTACTTACATAAGAGTTTCAGGTGTTGGAGTGTCGAATGAGGGTCTTGTGATGGGCCAGGTGTGAGTCATTAGAGAGAGGCTTGTGATGGGGAGGTACATCAGATAAGGGTCAT
Organism: Bothrops alternatus; assembly: GCA_034064705.1. Taxonomy (NCBI): domain Eukaryota; kingdom Metazoa; phylum Chordata; class Lepidosauria; order Squamata; family Viperidae; genus Bothrops; species Bothrops alternatus. The sequence goes on along the minus strand of JARGCV010000156.1, from coordinate 504,877 downwards.
TGGAGGGTGTGAATTAGGGAGTCAGGAGGGAATCATCAGAGGGAGGCTGGTGGCGGGTCTTGTGATGGAGAGATTACATCAAGTCAGGATCATTGGAAGGTGAACTGTTGGGGGGGAGAGGGGCTTGAGGGTTGGTGCTGTCTCTGGATGCTATTTGATTGATTTAGATTCTGAGAGGTTCATATGCCGGTTGTAGATCAATATGTCTGTTGATGGAATTGCTTGTGGAATTCGAGGCTTCGATGAACTCTTGAGCAAGGTGGGTGGTAACATGGCCAATGATTTTTGTGTTGCTCCAATTTCATTCACACTTTTAAAAAAAACTAGGAAGAAAATATGTATTTGTTTGAATATCAGATTTCCAATGTTTTGCGTATTCAAAAGGAAGAAATTTAGCCAGTAAAATGCTGCCTGTTCAAGGTTACCACGCAGAGAAAAGAACCCACAAAATACAAAGTTATCTCAGATTTGAGGAATGTGTCCAAAATCCAGGAGCCATCATTCATGAGGGAATGAAATTTTGGAAAGTTGTAGCTGCTTCAGCTCATTTGCAACACAATTTCCTTACATTTTTAGGTATGAAATAAAAACTATGCAAAATGTTTCTTGAAATATTTGTGTGAGTTTCTGTGTAGACTCTGTCTCTGTCTCTGTCTCTCTCTCTGTCTCTGTCTCTCTCTCTCTCTCTCTCTGTCTCTATCTCTGTCTCTGTCTCTCTGTCTCTCTCTCTCTCTGTGTGTGTGTGTGTGTGAGAGAGAGAGAGAGAGAGAGAGGGAGGGAGGGAGGGAGGGAGGGAGAGAGAGAGGGGGGGAAGAGGCTGAGGCAGAGGCAGAGTGAGGAGGGGAGATGTTACATTACCTACAAGTGTAATATTATTTTTTTCATAATAAATCTTCCCATTTTAATTGTAACTTTTCCAAAATTTTGCTAGGATCAAATCCCACTCAGCAAAATATTTCTCAATCTTGAATTTTCAAAATAATACAAAAAAATATGAAAGCAAAGTGAGTTTCAAGTAACCTATGTCACAAACAACTCAAAATAATTATGCATATCACTATCCTGTTATTATTTAAAGAAGAATCCAAATCATCTCACTTTCTAAGGGCAATTATACAACATGTTATACGAATAGCAACTTTTTTTATAAAAAAAATAAATGATAGAAAAATTTGATAATATGTCATTCTTAATCTAAAACTAAAATATAAAATTGAGACAGTTTAGATTTTCATTCTCTCTCTAATCAATTGAAAGGTAAAAAGGGCAGTTATAGAAAGTGTAAAGAGGGACACTAAGTCAGAATATCAGCAAATAGCCCGAGCCTGCAAAGACGAAGTGAGAAAATCTAAGGCTCAAAATGAACTAAGGCTTGTAACCAAAGTCAAAAATAACAAAAAAAGCTTCTTTCAACATGTAAAGAACAAGATAATAGTGAAGGAAATGATTAGTCCATTAGTGGGTGAAAGTGGCAAGAAGGTGACAAGCAACAGGGAGAAAGCAGAACTATTTAACTCCTTTTTTGCATCTGTCTTTACACAAAGGGAAAAAACAGACCAACCTATCAAAAATAGTGCCATAAAAAACAAAATAGAAATACAAGTTAAGATAGGCAAGAAAATGGTAAGTGAACACCTGTCCAGCCTAGATGAGTTCAAATCACCAGGACTAGATGGACTACACCCCAAGGTTCTTAAGGAACTGACAGATGTGATCTCAGAACCACTGAACTATATTTTTCAAAGATCCTGGAGCACTGGGGAACTACCAGAGGACTGGAAAAGAGCTGATGTAGTTCCCATCTTCAAAAAAGGGAGAAAAAAAGGAAACAGGAAATTACAGACCTATCAGCCAGACCTCAATACCTGGGAAGGTGCTGGAAAAGATAATCAAATAACGAATCAGCGAACACCTAAAGACAAACAAAGTCATTACTAAAAGCCAACATGGGTTTGTCAAAAACAGATCATGCCAGACAAATTTTATTGCATTCTTTGACCAAGTGACAAAATTAGTGGACCAGAGGAATGCTGTGGATATAATTTACTTAGACTTCAGTAAGGCATTTGACAAAGTAGACCACAACCTACTACTTGATAAGATAGAAAAATGCGTGTTAGATAGCATTACCACCAGATGGATCTGTAGCTGGCTGACCGGCCATACTCAGCATGTGGTCCTCAATGGAACTGCATCTACATGGAGGGAAGTGTGTAGTGGGGTGCCCCAGTGCTCTGTTCTGGGCCCAGTGCTCTTCAACATCTTCATCAACGATCTGGACAAGGGGATAGATGGGGAACTCATCAAACCTGAACACTGGGTGCTATCTAACAAAATGAAATTCAATGGTGAAAAAAGTAAGGTTCTACATTTTGGCAAGAAATACGAAATGCACAGGTATAGCATAGGGGGTACCTTGATCAATAGTAGTAACTGTGAGAGGGATCTCAGAGTCCTAGTGGACAATCATTTAAATATGAACCAGCAGTGTGCTGCAGCTGCCAAAAAAGCCAACACAGTTCTGGGCTGCATTAACAGAGGGATAGAATCAAAATCACGTGAAGTATTAATACCACTCTAAAATGCCTTGTTAAGGCCACACTTGGAATACTGCATCCAGTTTTGGTCACCACGATGTAAAAAATATTTTGAGACTCTAGAAAGAGTACAGAGAAGAGCAACAAAGATGATTAGGGGACTGGAGGCTAAAACATATAAGGAATGGTTGCTGGAATTGGGTATGTCTAATTTAACAAAGAGAAGGATGAGGGGGGACATCATAGCAGTGTTCCAATATCTCAGGGGCTGCCACAAAGAATAGGGAGTCAAGGTATTCTCCAAAGCACCGGAAGGCAGGACAAGTAGCAACGGGTGGAAACTAACCAAAGAGAGAAGCAACCTAGAACTAAGGAGAAACTTCCTGACAGTTAGAACAATTAACCAGTGGAACAACCTGCCTCTAGAAGCGGTGAATGCTCCAACACTGGAAGTTTTTAACAAGAAACTGTACAGCCATTTGTCCAAAATAGTATAGGGTTTCCTGCCTGAGCAGGGAGTTGGACTATATGACCTCCAAGGTCCCTTCCAACTTATTATTGTTATTGATATTATTATTATTATTATTATTGTTGTTGTTGTTGTTGTTGTTGTTGTTATGATTATTACTTAAAAATTATAGTCAGATTAAGTGTCCATCTCTTTTATTTATTATTGAGATTTCACATTAGTCCTTTTCTCTCTCCCCCCGTTATAGTAATAAAGACACTTGGGCAATTTCTTAAGGAGGTATTGTTGCCTCTGTCCTTTCTCATTAGTTAGGAGATCATGATCAGATCATGGATAAGGGGGACTTTAATACAAGCTGACCTGTAATTAAGCAACAGCAGGACCATAATGCAGAACAATTGAAGCTTCAGAAACCAGCTCTCAGGGCTTAGCACAAGAAGCCAGAATGCAATATCAATCTTACCTTTTCTTATATTAGATTTTCCCATCTTCCATCATCCCTGCAATGCCTTTCCTTGTTCTCTCTCCTTTACCAGTTAGCTTCCTGTCCTTACTTTCCCCTTCCCCCAAAGCAAAGAATCCCATCCTAACTGCCACCAATAAATAAACAGGGACAAGGAGGCACACATCTGACCATGGTGCATCTACATAACATTCAGCACCCCCATCTGGTCAGATTGTTCCTCCCCTTCACCCAAACTGTGCTCTCCTTCCTAATCTTACTCAATTCAGCTCTCTCCCAAACACACTGTTCTCATCCAGGGTGGGGATGGCCTCTCCTTGATGTACTTAAAGGTAAAACCCCATTTTCAATCCAGTCTCTCACCCAAGGGTGGAATGGAAGCCCATTCCCACTCAGCCCACTCACACAAAACTAATCCATAATGTGATCTTTGTCAATCCAGTATTAGAATCAGATTTAATATTATTATTGTTGTTGTTGTTATCATTATTGTTGTTGTTAATGTCTGAAAGTGAATCCTGCCATCCCTCCCCATTAAAATAATACAGACCCTTGGGCAATGACCTAAAGAGTCTTTTTTATTATTTTAAAATGGCTTTTTTTAATCTATGGGGAAATGGCAAGAATAATTGCATTAACTCTCAGTGCTATAATATATAATATCATGATGTATTTAGAAAGACAACATGAAAAAAGATCAAGAGAATTGTACAAATAAAGATGGGTGAAGATAGTGAGTCATTCTCTGAAATTTCTTTTGTATTATCCATTATTTCCCCCTTTTTTTCTTTAAACATTGTACTTTTTTCTTTCCCTTTATTCCAACAAAATACCAATTCTAATATAAGTTTTAGCTGCTGTAGATAAATGATTTTTTCAGAGGCTTTTATTTAAAGAGAGAGATGAAAATAAATTGAGAAGAAATCCAGCTTTTACAATGTCTGCTAGCTCATCCGTTTCCCAGTATCACTAAACACATGGCTTAATAGTGGTCCTACTATACTGATGGAACCCTCAATCACAAACAGAATAGCAGGCATCCAAGGGTGGCTAACCACTGGCTAAAGAAATTAACAGCAATGTGTAAATGCCTGGCATACAGAATCAACTCCTAGACTTCATCCCAGACTGGCTATTAGAAATAATAGGGTTAATCATGAAAGACCCCTAGAACAGCAGTTCTCAATCTATGGGTCGCGACCCCATTTGGGGTCGAACGACTGTTTTGCGGGGGTCACCAAAAACCGCGGTCCGCCATTTTTTTTTCATCGCGCGCGTGCTGCGCTTGCGCGGATCAGGCCGTCGCACGCGCGCCGCGCATGCATGGATCGGCCCATCGTGCGTGTGGTCGCAGTCCGCCATTTTGTTTTGTTTATTTATTTATTTATTTATTTTTTCATCGCGCGCGCGTCTTGCATGCACAGATCGGCCCATTGCCCGTGCGCACACGTGCCCGGGTTTGGGTCGCGGCGCATATGGGCGGCGCAAGTGGGGTCTCAACCTGAAAAAGGTTGAGAATCACTGCCCTAGAAGGAAACATCTACACCCAACTATTAGCCAATAACTTACAATTCTAGAACATTGAAAGTTCAATCAGGCATTATAGCCACTCAACTACAGAGCTTTATGGGCAAACACAGGAGTAGAGCTCAAAAGGCCACCAGGAGCAGCACCAGAGGTTCAAGTCATCAGTGCCACACACATAGATCTGTGAACACCTGGCTTATACAAAATCAACAGGACACTAACAACCTTCCTCAAGAACTCAGTGGGGTCTTATTTTGGGGAAACATGGTATATATATATTGTACTATAAATCCCCCAATATTGAATATGATTGAATTCATTTAATGGGCTTCTTTCATATTTTTTTTAGTTTGGGAGCTATGTCAATATTTATGAGAAAAAATAAACCCATTTATTCCACCCACATCAAAGAGACTTAAAGTAAAATGACAATTTTGAACAGTTAAAAGGTGTGGTCACAATTTTGTGACACAATTTTGGAGGTATAAAGGACAAACAGCAAAATGATTCTTGAAATCATCAATCATCAAAGTGAGAAAGAGGGGATAGGGAAGGAGCAAGATGATAGATAGATAGATAGATAGATAGATAGATAGATAGATAGATAGATAGATAGATAGATAGATAGATGATGGATGGATGGATGGATGGATGGATGGAGATAGACAGAAATATGAACATATTACATTACTTACAAGCATAAAGTGTTCTAAATGTATTTTCATTATTAATCTTTCCATTTTGATTGTAAACTTTAAAGAAAGAAAGAAAGAAAGAAAGAAAGAAAGAAAGAAAGAAAGAAAGAAAGAAAGAAAGAAAGAAAGAAAGAAAGAAAGAAAGAAAGAAAGAAAGAAAGAAAGACTTGGTTCTAACTAATGCACAGGATTTGGTTCATGATGTCCTTGTAACCAAGCCGATAGGAACCAGCGATCACAACACAATAACCTTCAACTTAACCATGGATAGCAAATTGTCAGTGAAAACTAACACAGAGACCTTAAACTTTCACAGAGGAAATTTTGACAAAATGAGGAAAATAGTAAAGAAGAAACTAAAAGGAACAGTAAAAAAAGTCAAATCCCTCCAAAATGCTTGGAAACTGTTTAAAAATACGTTACAGCAGGCTCAAATAAAATGCATTCCTAAAAGAAGAAAGAGGATTGGAAAGTCCAAGAGGATACCAGTATGGCTTACGAATGAGGTAAAGGAGGTTATTGGAAAGAAGAAAAACTCATTTAAGAAATGGAAGGCTCTTCCTACCGAGGAGAACAGGAGGGATCACAAACTCTGGCAGACCAAATGCAAGGCGATAGTCATGAAAGCCAAGAGAGACTTTGAGGAGCATATAGCCAAGAATATTAAAAATAATAACAAAACCTTTTTTTTAATTTTATTTATTTATTTATTTATTTATTAATCAAATTTCTATACCGCCCCTCTCCCGAAGGACTCGGGGCGGTGTACAGCCTAAAATTTAAAAAACATATAAATATACAAAATTTAAAATAATTAAAAATAAATTAAATAATTTGGCCGAAATCCCCATTTAAAACCCAAAACATACAAAGCTTAAAATCTTAAAAAAATACTCAGTCCCCCTAAAACATTTTGACCCTATTGGAACCGAAGCTTCTATGCCAGGCCGGCCTGTCGAAAAAGGAATGTTTTTAGTTCCCGACGGAAGGTGCGTAAATCTGTTATTATACGGAGTTCGGGGGGGAGCTCGTTCCATAACGTGGGAGCTCCCACAGAGAAGGCTCTCCCCCTGGGGGTCGCCAGCCGGCACTGTCTGGCCGACGGCTCCCTGAGGAGGCCCTCTCTGTGGGAGCGTACCGGACGGCGGGAGGTATTTGCTGGCAGTAGACGGTCCTGTAAGTATCCGGGTCCGATGCCATGGAGCACTTTAAAAGTGGTCACTAACATGTTGAACCGCACCCGAAAGACCACCGGCAACCAGTGCAACTCACGCAGGAGCGGTGTTACGTGGGAGCGCCACGATGCTCCCATCACTACCCGCGCGGCTGCATTCTGGGCAAGTTGGAGCTTCCGGATGCACCTCAAGGGGAGCCCCATGTAGAGAGCATTACAGTAGTCCAGCCTGGAGGTCACGAGGGCATGAGTGACTGTGCGTAGCGAGTCCCGGTCTAGGAAGGGATGCAACTGGCGCACCAGGCGAACCTGGTAGAACATCCTCCGGGCCACGGCCGTCAGATGGTCCTCTAAGGACAGCCATGAGTCCAGGAGGATTCCCAAATTGCGAACCCTTCCTGTGGGAGCCACTGTTTCGCCCCCAATACACAGCGACGGAATCAGCTGGCTGTACCGGGACGACGGTAACCACAGCCACTCTGTCTTGGAGGGGTTGAGCTTGAGTCCGTTTCTCCCCATCCATACCCGCATGGCCTCCAGGCACTGGGTCAGCACGGCAAGGGCATCGTTGGGGTGGTTTGGCGTGGAAATGTACAGCTGGGTATCATCAGCGTACTGGTGGTACTCCACGCCAAAACCACGGATGATCTCACCCAGCGGCTTTACATAAATGTTGAACAGTAGAGGCGAGAGGACCGAACCCTGAGGTACCCCACATACGAGGGGTCTCGGGGTCGACCTCTGCCCCCCTGTCAACACAGACTGCATCCGGCCAGAGAGGAAGGAGGAGAACCACTGCAAGACAGTGCCTCCTATGCCCAGCCCCTCCAACCGTTGCAGCATGATACCATGATCGATGGTATCAAAAGCCACCGAGAGGTCCAATAGCACCAGAACAGAGGAGCAACCCCTGTCTTGGGCCCGCCAGAGATCATCCACCAACGCGACCAATGCTATTTCCGTGCTGTAGCCAGGCCTGAAGCCCGACTGGAATGGATCAAGATATGACGATTCCTCCAGGTGCTGCGGGAACTGTCGGGCAACCACACACTCAACAACCTTCGCAAGAAAGCGAAGGTTGGAGACGGGACGGTAGTTTGATAAAACAGCTGGATCCAGGGCAGGCTTCTTGAGCAGGGGTCTCACCACTGCCTCTTTCAAGGCAGCGGGAAAGACACCCTCACTCAAGGAAGCGTTGATAATTGCTCGGAACCAGCCTCGTACCACCTCCCGGGAGGCCAGCGCCAACCAGGAGGGGCACGGGTCCAGTAAACATGTGGTCGCCCTAAGTCCCCCCAGCAACCTGTCCACGTCCTCGGGGGTCAAACTCAACCCAGGTAACAGTCTCAAGACCAGCCTCCGCCTCTCCCATTGGACATACCCAGTTGAAGTCGAAGCCTTCCCATATCTGAGCAATTTTATCATACAGATATTTTCCGAAATCCTCAGCTCTACCCTCTAAGGGGTCTCCCCTCACCTCCTGATGAAGGAGGGAGCGGGTCACCCTAAACAGGGAGGCTGGGCGGTTATCTGATGACGCAATAAGAGCAGTGAGGTAGGAACACTTCTCTGCTCTTATCGCCATTAGGTAGGACCTAATATGGTCTCTTACCAATGTTCGGTCAGATTCGGCACGGCTCAATCTCCAACTGCTCTCTAGGTGTCTTTTCCGGCGTTTCATCTCTCTCAACCCCTCGTTATACCATGGGGCCGGTCGAGACCCACGCCGAATCAGAGGCCGCAAAGGCACAACTCGATCCAGGGCACCGGCAGCCGCCCTGTCCCAGGCCGCCACCAGCTCTCCAACCGAGTCGTGTGTCAGAACCTCAGGAATTGGCCCAAGCTCTGCCTGGAACAGCTCGGGTTCCATCAGCCGCCTGGGGCGGTACCATCTCACCGGTTCCGCCACCCTGCGGTGGGGTGCAACGGTCCGAAAGTCCAAGCATAGGAGAGAGTGATCAGACCATGACAGGGGTTCAATGACTATATCCCCTACACTCTGACCACTCAGCCACTGTCCAGAGACAAAAACCAGGTCAAGCGTGTTCCCCCCTGTGTGTGTGGGGCCTTGAATTACCTGGGTCAGGTCCATGGCTGTCATGGAAGCCATGAACTCCCGAGCCCCGCCCCCGGACGGCAGGTTGAAGTCACCCATGACTATTAGCCTGGGGACCTCAACCACCACCGCGGCGACAATGCTCAGGAGCTCGGGCAGGGAGGTTGATACGTGGCAGGGCGCCAGGTACATAATCAACACCGCCCTCGGACCCCCTAGGTCCCACTTCACCAGAAGGGATTCACAGCCTGCCGTCTGAGGAACAGTGACCTCCCTCGGCCTGAAGCCTTCCCTGATCACGACCGCCACTCCCCCACCCCTGCCTTGAGCTCTTGGCTGGTGGAATGCAAGGAAACCCGGTGGGCACATTTCCACCAGAGGGACACCGCCCTCTGGTCCCAACCAGGTCTCCGTTATACCCGCCAGGTCTGCTCCCCCCTCTGAGATTAAATCTTGAATGAGGGGGGCCTTATTTACCACAGACCTGGCATTGCACAGCATCAGCCTACAGCCAGCGCCCTGTGGTTCTGAACAACCCCGAGAACAGGTTGAGCCTTGGGGGTCGGAGCACACGACCGCTCGTAAGCAGCGGGTGCACGCTCCCTTATTATGATACGGCCCCCTGCTCCCACCATACCTGTCCCTCCCGCTAACGGTACTTATTGGAACTGAGTTAGTCTTAATCAATTAATTAATGTACTTAATTAAGTACATCAGATGCAGGAACCCAACCATAAAATCAGTTGGGCCACTTGATAACAATGGTCAGAGGGGATAATCAGAGAAGACAAGGAGATTGCTGAGAGGCTAAATGACTTCCTTGCTTCCGTTTTCACCGAGGAGGATAGAGAACATCTGCCTGCCACTGAATTATTTTTCCCAGGGAGGGAAATAGAAGAATTAAACCTGATAGAGATAAACAAGGAAGATGTTCTTGCATGCCTTTCTAAACTAAACGTCAACAAATCGCCGGGTCCAGATGGCATCCACCCTAGAATTCTCAAGGAACTCAAGTGTGAAATTGCTGAACTTCTAGCTAAAATATACAATCTTTCTCTAAGATCAGGCACTGTACCGGAGGATTGGAGGGAAGCAAATATAACCCCGATCTTCAAGAAAGGATCCAGAGGTGATCCAGGAAACTATAGACCAGTCAGTCTAACCTCAGTTCCAGACAAACTGATGGAAACCATTATTAAAGATAAAATTACAGGGCACATAGAAAAACAGGCATTGCTGAAAGAAAATCAACATGGTTTCTGCAAAGGCAAATCATGTCTTACTAACTTGTTAGAATTCTTTGAGGGTGTAAATAAATACATAGATAAAGGGGCCCCAGTTGATATTGTATATCTTGACTTTCAAAAGGCTTTTGACAAAGTTCCTCACCAAAGGCTCCTAAAAAAGCTCTCCAGCCACGGAATTAGAGGACAGGTCTTGTCCTGGATTGGTAACTGGCTAAATTGTAGGAAGCAAAGGGTGGCAATAAATGGACAATTCTCCGGATGGAAAGAAGTGAGAAGTGGTGTACCCCAAGGTTCAGTTTTGGGACCTTTACTTTTTAATTTATTCATCAATGATCTGGATGTAGAAGTTAATAGTGAGGTAGCCAAGTTTGCTGATGACACTAAATTGTTCCGGGTTGTGAAAAGTGAAACTGATTGTCGGGAGCTCCAGAAGGATCTCTCGAAATTGTGTGAGTGGGCAACAAAGTGGCAAATGCATTTTAACCTAAACAAGTGCAAAGTTATGCACATCGGGGCAAAGAACCCCAATTATACTTACCAACTGATGGGGACCAAACTTTCTGAGACAACCCAAGAAAGGGATCTTGGGGTTTTGGTGGACAGCTTGATGAAGATGTCAACCCAAAGCGCAGCAGCAGTAAAAAAAGTAAATTCCATGCTTGGCATGATTAGGAAGGGAATCGAAAATAAGTCAGCAAGTGTTGTATTGCCTCTGTACAAATCAATGGTGAGACCACACTTGGAGTACTGTGTACAGTTCTGGTCACCGCACCTCAAGAAGGATATAATGGAACTGGAAAAGGTGCAAAAAAGGGCAACAAGAATGATCAAGGAAATGGAGCGCCTCCCTTATGAAACCAGATTGCAACACCTTGGTCTCTTCAGCCTTGAAAGACGGCGTTTAAGGGGTGACTTGATTGAAGTGTATAAAATCATGCATGGGATAGAAAAGGTGGATAGAGAAAAATTCTTTTCTCTATCACACAATACCAGGACAAGGGAGCACTCCCTAAAGCTCATAGCTAAGAAAGTGAGGACAAATAAAGGGAAATATTTCTTCACCCAGAGGGTCGTTGATTTATGGAATTCACTTCCTGAAGGGGTCGTGACAGCTGTCAGCCTTGACAGCTTCAAGGCAGGGCTAGATAGATTCATGGATGCAAAGTGTATCGGTGGTTATTAAAATGGATGTCCATGTGCCCCCTCTATGTTGGTTGAGGCAGGCAGGATTCCCTTGGGTACCATTTGTTGGGGGTCAAGGGAAAGGGAGGGTTTTGCCTTCTCCTTCTGCTCAAGATACCCATATACAATTGGTGGGCCACTGTGTGACACAGAATGCTGGACTCGATGGGCTTTGGCTTGATTCAGCATGGCTCTTCTTATGTTCTTATGTTCTTATAAAGAAAGAAAAAACAAATGGGGAACAGCTCCTCCCTACCAAATTGTTTATTAATGTTTGATTTTTAAGATAATGTACAACAAATATGTTGACCTGGTGCACCAGCTGCGGCCCTATTTGGACTGGGATTCTCTTCTCACAGTCACTCATGCCCTTATCACATTCGTGGTGCGGGCCTGCCATTTTTTTTTTGGCGATGCGGGCCGGGGTTGAGCCCCAGAAAAGGTTGAGAACTGCTGCTTTAAACTCTTTAAAACACTTCTAAAAGCATCCAGTGTGGAAATCTATGCACAAGTGTGCCTTCATTTTTATGAAGTATGAAAATTTCAAATTCTTTCAAAATATATTTTAAACAGTTGCATCTATCAGTTTTCTCATGCAAATGGATAAGAAATATATTAAGTTTTAATTAAAGCTATTTTCCCTGTATATTTAAAATTCCCTTTCATCAGATCGCTAAAGAAAGAAGTAGAAAAAGTTTGATTCTGTTAATAGTTTAGCACATAGAAAGTAGATTCGTTTGATTCAATTCACTTTAGGCAAGATATATATTATCTGGGAGATATAGCTTTGATCAAATTCCCTTCTAGCACTGAAGACATTGAGGGTGAAGGTTCATACTCCAAGCTTGAGGGTTAGTTTCCAAACATTTCATTACCAGGCTAGGTAACATTTTCAGTGGTGTTTAGTGAATGTCTGTGTCAGTGTTCTATTTATATAAGAGTTTCAGGTGTTGGAGTGTCAAATGAGGGTCTTGTGATGGGCCAGGTATGAGTCATTAGAGAGAGGCTTGTGATGGGGAGGTACATCAGATAAGGGTCATTGGAGGGTGTGAATTAGGGAGTCAGGAGGGAATCATCAGAGGGAGGCTGGTGGCGGGTCTTGTGATGGAGCAATTACATCAAGTCAGAATCATTGGAAGGTGAACTGTTGGGGGGGAGAGGGGCTTGAGGGTTGGTGCTGTCTCTGGATGCTATTTGATTGATTTAGATTCTGAGAGGTTCATATGCCGGTTGTAGATCAATATGTCTGTTGATGGAATTGCTTGTGGAATTCCAGGCTTCGATGAACTCTTGAGCAAGGTGGGTGGTAACATGGCCAATGATTTTTGTGTTGCTCCAATTTCATTCACATATTTAAAAAAAAACTAGGAAGAAAATATGAATTTGTTTGAATATCAGATTTCCAATGTTTTGCGTATTCTAAAAGAAGAAATTTAGCCAGTAAAATGCTGCCTGTTAAAGGTTACCACGCAGAGAAAAGAACCCACAAAGTTGTCTCAGATTTGAGGAATGTGTCATAAATCCAGGAGCCATCATTCATGAGGGAATGAAATTTTGGAAAGTTATAGCTGCTTTAGCTCATTTGCAACACAATTTCCTTACATTTTTAGGTATGAAATAAAAACTATGCAAAATGTTTCTTGAAATATTTGTGTGAGTATCTGTGCAGATGCTCTCTCTCTCTCTCTCTCTCTCTCTCTCTCTCTCTCTCTCTGCGTGTGTGTGTGTGTGTGTGTGTGTGAGAGAGAGAGAGAGAGAGAGAGAGCGTGAGAGAGAGCGTCTGCACAGATACTCACACAAATATTTCAAGAGGCAGAGGCAGAGGCAGAGGCAGAGGCAGAGGCAGAGGCAGAGGCAGAGGCAGAGGCAGAGTGAGGAGGGGAGATGTTACATTACCTACAAGTGTAATAGTTTTTTTTTTCATAATAAATCTTCCCATTTTAATTCCAACTTTTCCAAAATTTTGCTAGGATCAAATCCCACTAAGCAAAATATTTCTCAATCTTGAATTTTCAAAATAATACATAGAAAATATGAAAGCAAAGTGAGTTTCAAGTAACCTATATCACAAAAAACTCAAAATAATTCTGCATATCACTATCCTGTTATTATTTAAAGAAGAATCCAAATCATCTCATCTTCTAAGGGCAATTACACAACATGTTATACGAATAGCAACTTTTTTTATAAAACGAAAATAAATGATAGAAAAATTTGATAATATGTCATTCTTAATCTAAAACTAAAATACAAAATTGAGACAGTTTAGATTTTCATTCTCTAAGTGAACACCTGTCCAGCCTAGAAAAGTTCAAATCACCAGGACTAAATGGATTACGCCCCAAGGTTCTGAAGGAACTGACAGATGTGATCTCAGAACCACTGAACTATATTTTTCAAAGATCCTGGAGCACTGGGGAACTACCAGAGGACTGGAAAAGAGCTGATGTAGTTCCCATCTTCAAAAAAGGGGGGGGGAAAGGACCCAGGAAATTACAGACCTATCAGCCTGACCTCAATACCTGGGAAGATGCTGGAAAAGATAATCAAATAACGAATCAGCGAACACCTAAAGACAAACAAAGTCATTACTAAAAGCCAACATGGGTTTGTCAAAAACAGATCATGCCAGACAAATTTTATTGCATTCTTTGACCAAGTGACAAAATTAGTGGACCAGAGGAATGCTGTGGATATAATTTACTTAGACTTCAGTAAGGCATTTGACAAAGTAGACCACAACCTACTACTTGATAAGATAGAAAAATGTGTGTTAGATAGCATTACCACCAGATGGATCCGTAACTGGCTGACTGGCCATACTCAGTGTGTGGTCCTCAATGGAACTGCATCTACATGGAGGGAAGTGTGTAGTGGGGTGCCCCAGGGCTCTATTTTGGGCCCAGTGCTCTTCAATATCTTCATCAATGATCTGGACAAGGGGATAGATGGGGAACTCATCAAATTTGCAGACGACACCAAGCTGGCAGGAATAGCCAACACTCCAGAAGACAGGAGTAAGGATACAGGTGGATCTAGATAGACTTGAACACTGGGTGCTATCTAACAAAATGAAATTCAATGGTGAAAAAAGTAAGGTTCTACATTTAGGCAAGAAAAACGAAATGCACAGGTATAGCATAGGGGGTATCTTCTTCAATAGTAGTAACTGTGAGAGGGATCTCGGAGTCCTAGTGGACAATCATTTAAATATGAGCCAGCAGTGTGCTGCAGCTGCCAAAAAAGCCAACACAATTCTAGGCTGCATTAACAGAGGGATAGAATCAAGATCACGTGAAGTATTAATACCACTTTACAATGCCTTGGTAAGGCCACACTTGGAATACTGCATCCAGTTTTGGTCACCACAATGTAAAAAAGATGTTGAGACTCTAGAAAGAGTACAGAAAATTGCTGGAATTGGGTATGTCTAGTTTAACAAAGAGAAGGACGACGGGGGACATCATAGCAGTGTTCCAATATCTCAGGGGCTGCCACAAAGAATAGGGAGTCAAGGTATTCTCCAAAGCACCTGAAGGCAGGAGAAGAAGCAATGGGTGGAAACTAACCAAAGAGAGAAGCAACCTAGAACTAAGGAGAAACTTCCTGACAGTTAGAACAATTAACCAGTGGAACAATCTCCCTCCAGAAGCGGTGAATGCTCCAACACTGGAAGTTTTAAACAAGAAACTGTACAGCCATTTGTCCAAAATAGTATAGGGTTTCCTGCCTGAGCAGGGAGTTGGACTAGATGACCTCCAAGGTCCCTTCCAACTTTATCATCATCATCATCATCATCATCATCATCATCATCATCATTATTATTATTATTATTATTGTTGTTGTTGTTGTTGTTGTTATTGTTGTTGTTGTTGTTGTTGTTATGATTATTACTTAAAAAGTTATAGTCAGATTAAGTGTCCATCTCTTTTATTTATTATTGAGTCTTCAAATTAGTCCTTTTCTCTCCCCCCCATTATAGTAATAAAGACACTTGGGCAATGTCTTAAGGAGGTTTTGCTGCCTCTGTCCTCTCTCATTAGTTAGGAGATCATGATCAGACCATGGATAAGGGGGACTTTAATACAAGCTGACCTGTAATTAAGCAACAGCAGGACCATAATCCAGAACAATTGAAGCTTCAGAAACCAGATCTCAGGGCTGAGCACAAGAAGCCAGAATGCAATATCAGTCTTACCTTTTCTTACATTAGATTTTCCCCTCTTCCATCATCCCTGCAATGCCTTTCCTTGTTCTCTCTCCTTTACCAGTTAGCTTCCTGTCCTTACTTTCCCCTTCCCCCAAAGAAAAGAATCCCATCCTAACTGGCACCAATAAATAAACAGGGACAAGGAGGCACACATCTGACCATGGTGCATCTACATAACATTCAGCACCCCCATCAGACTGTTCCTCCCCTTCACCCAAACTGTGTTCTCCTTCCTAATCTACTCAATTCAGCTCTCCCCCAAACACACTGTTCTCATCCAGGGTGGGGATGGCCTCTCTTTGATGTGCTAACAGGTAAAACCCCATTTTCAATCCAGTCTCTCACCTAAGGGTGGAATAGAAGCCCATTCCCACTCAGCCCACTCACACAAAACTAATCCATAATGTGATCTTTGTCAATCCAGTATTAGAATCAGATTTAATATTATTATTGTTGTTGTTATTATCATTAAAATAATACAGACCCTTGGGCAATGACCTCCCCATTAAAATAATACAGACCCTTGGGCAATGACCTAAAGAGTCCTTTTTTGTTATTTTAAAATGGCTTTTTTAATCTATGGGGAAATGACAAGAAAAATTGCATCAACTCTCAGTGCTTTACTATATAATATCATGATGTATTTAGAAAGACAACATGAAAAAAAGATCAAGAGAATTGTACAAATAAAGATGGGTGAAGGTAGTGAGTCATTCTCTGAAATTTACTTTGTATTATCCATTATTTCCCCCTTTTTTTCCTTTAAACATTGTACATTTTTCTTTACCTTTATTCCAACAAAATACCAATTCTAATATAAGTTTTAGCTGCTGTAGATAAATGATTTTTTCAGAGGCTTTTATTTAAAGAGAGAGATGAAAATAAATTGAGAAGAAATCCAGGTTTTACAATGTCTGCTAGCTCACTCCAGTTCCTAGTACCGTATCACTAAACACATGGCTAAATAGTGGTCCTACTATACTGATGGAACCCTCAATCACAAACAGAATAGAAGCATTCAAGGGTGGCTAACCACTGGCTAAAGAAATTAACAGCAATGTGTAAATGCCTGGCATATCAAATCAACTCCTAGACTTCATCCCAGACTGGCTATTAGAAAGAATAGGGTTAATCGTGAAAGACCCCTAGAAGGAAACATCTACACCCAACTATTAGCCAATAACTTACGATTCTAGAACATTGAAAGTTCAATCAGGCATTATAGCCACTCAACTACAGAGCTTTTTGGGCAAAAACATGAGCAGAGCTCAAAAGGGCATCAGGAGCAGCACCAGAGGTTCAAGTCATCAGTGCCACACACATAGATCTGTGAACACCTGGCTTATACAAAATCAACAGGACACTAACAACCTTCCTCAAGAACTCAGTGGGGTCTTATTTTGGGGAAACATGGTAGGTGGAGGGAGGTGACACGGGGCTGGGTTCAGGAGATTGTCAATGCCTCTTTGAGGGAGGGGTCCTTTCCGGCTTCCTGCAAGGAGGCAATTGTGCGCCCCCTCCTCAAGAAGCCTTCCCTGGACCCAGCTGTGTTAAATAACTATCGTCCTGTCTCCAATCTTCCCTTTATAGGGAAGGTTGTTGAGAAGGTGGTGTCACTCCAGCTCCAACAGTCCTTGGATGAGGCCGATTATATGGGCCCTCAGCAGTCAGGATTCAGGCTCGGCTACTGCACGGAAATTGCTTTGGTCGCGCTGACGGATGATCTCTGGCGGGCCCGGGATAGGGGACAATCCACTATCCTGGTGCTACTTGACCTCTCAGTGGCTTTCAATACCATTGACCATGGTATCCTTCTGCGCCGGCTGGAGGGGTTGGGAGTTGGGGGCACTGTTTTGCAGTGGTTCACCTCCTACCTCACTGGTCGGTTGCAGTCGGTGTTGGCAGGGGGTCAGAGGTCGACCCCTAGGTTCCTCCCTTGTGGGGTCCCTCAGGGATCGGTCCTCTCCCCTCTGCTGTTTAATATTTATATGAAACCACTGGGTGAGATCATCCGATGACACGGGGTGAGATATCATCAGTATGCTGATGATACACAGCTTTACATCTCCACCCTGTGTCACTTCAATGAAGCAGCGGAAATGATGTGCCAATGTCTGGAGGCTATTAGGGTTTGGATGGGTGCTAACAAGTTCAAACTCAACCCCGATAAGACGGAGTGGCTGTGGGTTTTGCCTCCCAAAGACAATTCAATCTGTCCGTCCATCACCCTGGGGGGGGGAGTTTTTGACCCCCTCAGAGAAGATCCGTAACTTGGGTGTCCTCCTCGATCCACAGCTAAATCTGGAACATCATCTTTCGGCTGTGGCGAGGAGGACATTTGCCCAGGTTTGCCTGGTGCACCAGCTGCGGCCCTATTTGGACTGGGATTCTCTTCTCACAGTCACTCATGCCCTTATCACCTAGAGGCTCGACTACTGCAATGCTCTCTACATGAGGCTACCTTTGAAAAACGTTTGGAGACTTCAGGTAATGCAGAATGCAGCCGCGCGAGCAGTGTTGGGCCTACCTAGAAATGCCCACATTTCAACATCACTACGCGAGCTGCATTGGCTGCCAATTGGTCTCTGAATGCAATTCAAATGTTGGTTATGACCTATAAAGCCCTACATGGCATCGAACCAGGTTACTTACAGGACCGTCTGCTGCCCCATGAAACCCAGCGACCGGTTAGGGCCCACAGAGTCGGCCTTCTCCAGGTCCCGTCAGCCAGACAGTGTCGCTTGGCGGGGCCTAGAGGAAGAGCCTTCTCTGTTGCAGCCCCGGCCCTCTGGAATCAACTCCCCCCAGAGATCCATATTGCCCCCACCCTCTCCGCCTTTCGCAAATTATTTTTTTTAAATATTTTTATTAATTTTTTATAAAGTTTTTAACAGAAAATAACAGTTCAACTGTAAACAATTATGTACATATACAATTCGCAAACAATCAAACAAAACTGCTCGGTACCCCCTCCCCACCACATCCTCCTAAAACAAAACTAACCCCCTCTTCTTCCCCTCTAACAACCTACTTAAACCTTTCTCTAGTTCCATCCTCTCCTCCCACCTACATCCTCTCCCTCATACCTTCTTCCTACTTGCCTAACCTTCACTCCTCCATCTTCTTCCAACCAATGTGGTGCCCAGAGGCCACCCGAGCAACCCCATGCCACCTAAAAAAAGAAAAAAAAATCCCCAAAACAGTTGAAAAAAATAAAATAACGTTCCGGTGGCTCCGCCGGCGTCGCTGGAGCCTCTAACGTGAGGCTCCGGTCTCTGAGTCAGTATAGCCGTCAACAACAGCGCTCAACAGCTGTTTGTTGCGGCGAAAAAACTGAAAAAAAACTCCTCTTCGGGCAAAGAAGGGGAGTAGAGCTTCAAGAGCCGGGTTGAGCCCTTCCAAGACCCCTGGAATAAGTTTTCAGGGGCAGAGAAGGTGTGCTCCCCAGGCACTTGAAACGCTCCTGCTCAGAGACGCTTCTGTCGGCTGACAGAATTAGACGCCGCGACCGCCTCTGCTTTAAAGAGAGAACAATAAGGATTTTTAAACAGACGGAGTGAATACAAGAGTCCTTTGAGTATTGCAAGTATTTTGTTATTTTGTTTATGCCTTTTTACTTATAACTTTCTTGAATCAACATAATTCTTTCAAAATGGCGATTGCTTTAAGTTTTCACTTATTCAGTGAATGTGAAGAAATCGAAAGTATTGAATCTGCTGGAAAGTGAAACTGAATTTTCTCTTCTCTTTCTGAAGTGATGTTTGAGAGACTATTTAGACTTGATGTACTTACTAAATTATAACGCAAATTGGATTTTAAAAGAAATTGAGAAGGGAGGAACTGGCAATTTTAAAAATCTTTTTTTTTTTACTTTTTCCTTTTTTTTTCTTTTTTTCTTCTTTCTACTATGACTATGAGATATAAGGCAGCTATGGCAAAGGTTTTTTTAGAATCTCAAGAGCTTTTACAGTCTCCTTCGGAAATGCTTACAATGAAAGACTTACAGAATGCTTTAACTGTTGCATTATTTCCAGTAATGGTTACACTATCTTCAATAAATGATAAGCTGGATAAAATGGAGAATAAGCTGGATAAAAAGATACCAGAACAGAAAAAAGATTCTAAAGCTATGTCAGAAGTTTGTAACTCAGAGCTGAGAGAAGATATTATTGAAGTCAATAAAGGAGTATTTTTTTAAATGAAACTGATTTTCAATTGGCTGCTGAACATTATATAATACAATTTAATCAAGAAGTAAAACAAGAACAATCAATTAGATCCCTTTTTTCAAATGGAATTGATTTACAATTGATTGCTGAACATCTTATAATACAATCTAAATCAAAAGGAGAGCAAGAAAAAGAAGAATACAGTACTGAGTATAAAGAGAATAAAGGATGGATTTTGTTTGATAAACAGCTTATTTATGGACTGGAGGAAGAAGACTTGTTTCAAGAAAGGAAGGGTTGGTTATTCCTTTTTGATAAGCAGCAAGAAGAGGATTTATTTGACAAAAAACAGACATTGATTCAGTTCAAGATGCGAATTACTTATGGAGGTGAAGAAGTAAAGAAGAGAGATTTATTATTAACGAGGGAGGCCTCGTTACGGAGGTCTACTTGGCTGAAAAAAAACCCTAGAGTTCGACTGAAATGAAATTTAAAATTGTATGCAAGGGTTTATGGGTAATTTAATACTATGGACTGAATTAAGGACTAAGATTATGAGTAAGATGTAAGAGAAGATGATTAATGGAAGATACAACTAAATTGATGAAGAACGTATTTGTTTGGAAATGATCTAGGTTTGATATTGAATTGATTGATTGAAGGGATAGATAAGCATTATGTGATTTGTTAAAGTTTTAGGAATGTAAATTAGAAATGGAATAAACTGATTGTCAGATGAGAAAGCCCAGAAGTCAATTGAAGAGATGAAATTTAATAAATGTAAGGTATTAAGGTTAATCTAAGATCATGGGGTGAATTTAAGACTAATTTTACAAGTAAGATGTAAGAAAGGATGTTTAATGGAAAAAGATTAAGATTATAAGTAAGTTGTAAGATAGGATGTTTAAATGATATATTAAGATATATTAAGATATATTATTACAAATTAAATGTATTAGATTTGACTTAGATTGGTGGTTTAGATATAAATGATAAATACTATTCTTAACAAGATGAGCTGATTGTTTAAAGGAATTAAGGTTAATTTAAGATTATGGATTGAATTAAAGATAAATATTATAAGTAAGGTTTAGGAGAGGATGTTTAAATGAAGATATATATTAAGATATATTATGGTAAATTGAATTGAATAAGAATATAATTATTATTACTCTTTCTTTTTTTTATATAGTCTAAAATTCTTGTTAAGATTATATAATTATTTTGTTTGATGTAGTGGGGTTTTCTTTTGTTATACCTTGTATTCACTCTGGGAAGTCAGGGGGGGGGTTAGGGAGGCTTGATAATCTTATACATGATGTTTTCTCAACTGCAATTGGGGTTGGAGGAAGAATAAATAATTACTGTTATTGTTATTAAGGGGTTGCTCGGGTGTCCTCTGGGCTCCACATCTGATGGGGAAAAAGGAAGGAGGAGTGAAGGTAGGGGGAAGGATAGGGTTGGTGGGATGTGGTGGTGGGGGTGCCGATGTTAATTGTTTGGGATGATTATTCTCAGTTGAGTTATTAGTATTAGATGTATTGAAATGTATTTATATTTTGTGTATGGATGATTGTTTACTTTTATATTATGATTTGATATGACTAGTTTTTTTTCTCTGTTAAAATTATAAAAAAATCCAATAAAAAATAATTAAAAAAAAAAGAAAAAAATAAAATAACTATTATTAAGGCCCTCCCCCCCCAGGCTTCCCAGAGTGAATACAGGGTAAAAACGCAAGAAACCCCACTAAACTACTTATACATAATTATTTAACTATAAAACAAATATAATTCCTTCAATTGATATTTCTTCTGTGTATAATCTATCCATTTTTTCCACTCCATCAAAAATTGTTCATTTGAGTGGTTTTTCAAATATGCAGATATCTTAGCCATTTCAGCCAAGTTCACGACTTTTAATGTCCATTCTTCAATAGATGGTGTTTCAGATGTCTTCCAATATTGACCCACCAACAGTCTTGCCGCTGTAATCAGATTCAAAATCAACTTAGTCTCTATGGTGGTACAGTCTTTTATATAATACCTAATAAAAATAACTGTGGTGAAAATTCAATACGCTTTTTCAATATATTTTGAAGAATCCACCATATTTTTATCCAAAAAGCCTTAATTTTTTTACAAGTCCACCAAATGTGAAAATAAGTAGCGTCCATAAAATCACATCTCCAACATTTGGGTTGCATATTTGGATACATAAGTGATAATTTTTTGGGGTCTAAATGCCATCTATAAAACATTTTATAAAAATTTTCTCTTAAATGCTGAGCTTGTGTAAATTTTACATTTTTCACCCATATCCTTTTCCAGATTTCCATCGTAATTGGATGTCCAAAGTTACCTTCCCATTTAATCATACATTCTTTAACTAATTCATTTCCAGAATCAATTTCAATTAAAACATCATATAATCTTTTAATATGCATAATTCTTTGATCTCTAACTTGTTGAATTAGTTTTCCATCCTTTAAAGAAAAACCCATTTTAACATCTTTTTGCCATCTAGCCTGAAGTTGCATATGTGAATACCAATTATGAGCTATTCCTTCTTCCCTTAACCTATCTAGTGATTTCAGTTCTAAACTATTCCCCTCTTTAATTAAAAGCTTCTCATAGGGCACCACATCCTGAATTTGTTGTCTATTTATACTCTCTATTGCATGCCTGGGAACTGTCCATAAAGGAATTTTACCATTTAACTTATAAAAATACTTTTTCCAGACACGCAACAGTGAATTTCTCAATAAATGTTCTTTAAAACCCCTATCCAACTTTTTATCATAAACTAAATACGCATGAAACCCATACAATAGTCCGTACCCTTCTATATTCAATATTCTTTCATTAGTTACATTAATCCAATCACTTATTGCTACTAAAACTGCTGCATAGTAATATAGCTTAAAATTAGGCACTTTCAAACCACCTCTTTCTCTTATATCTTGAATAATTTTTAATTTAACCCTTGGTTTCTTGCCATTCCAAATAAATCTATTAATACCTTTCTGCCACTCCTCCAAATTCCCATCCTTTTTAAGTATTGGTAACATTTGAAATAGAAATAAAAATTTCGGCAATACATTCATTTTGACTGCAGCTATCCTTCCCAACATTGATAATTGTAATTTTTTCCAATTTTCCAACTCTAATTGTACTTTATTCCATAAAAATTCATAATTATTCTTATACAATTTCCCATTTGACGCTTCAATATAAATTCCTAAATATTTAACTTTCTTAACTATCTCACACCCCGTTATTCTTTCCAAATCCTGTTTTAATTTATCACCTAGATTTTTAACCAGCATTTTTGTCTTGGATATATTTAGTTTAAATCCTGATACTCTTCCATAGTTTTGTATAATTTCCATCAACCTCTGAGCTGACTGTATTGGTTGTGTTAATGTCACAAGTAAATCATCTGCAAAAGCGCATAATCTATAATCATGTTGCCTAATCTGAACTCCTTTTAAGTCATCTGAAGCTCTGATCTTGTTCAGTAGAACCTCTAAAGTTAACACAAACAGTAAAGGGGATAGGGGACAGCCCTGCCTAGTACCTTTCTCTATATTAAATAAATCTGTTAATTGACCATTCACAATAATTTGCCCTGTTTGTTTCTGGTATACTGCTGATATAGAGTTGATAAACTGGTCCCCCATTCCCATCTTGACTACAAGTCTTTTCAAAAATAACCAGTTCAATCTATCGAAGGCTTTTTCCGCATACAGAAACATAAGAACTGTCGGCACCTGAATATGTTTATCCAGATGTTCTAGTATATTAACAAGTTGTCTAACATTAGTTTTCATCTGTCGCCCTTGTAAGAAACCAGTTTGGTCCGGATGAATTATTTGAGTTAAAACTGTCATTAGTCTATTAGCCAAAATTTTTGCAAAAATCTTATAGTCAGTATTCAACAACGAAATAGGTCTAAAGTTCTCCACTTTAACATTGTCTTTACCCTCTTTAGGAATCAAGGAGACGTAAGCCGTTTTCCATGAAGGTGGTACCCGACCCCCCTCTTGAATATTTACAAATAACTCTCTCATAGGTTTAACCATTTCTTCCTGTAGAGACTTATAATAAATCGCTGTAAAACCATCAGTTCCGGGAGATTTTCCCATTTTCAATTGCTTAATTGCAGCAATAATTTCTTCTGATGTGATCAGTGCATTTAATCTATCTCTTTGTTCCAACGTAACTTTCAAAACATTTTGATTTTCTAAAAAGGCATCTATCTCTTTCTCTTGAACCTTCTCTTCAGAATATAATTTGGTGTAGAACTCTAGGAAAGCTTTTTTGATAATTTCTTGTTGAAATACTTCTTGCCCCTTATATTCTACCTTCTCAATTATACGGGATTTTTGTTTTTTCCTTAATGTATAAGCCAACCATCTGCCAGGTTTATTAGCATTAAAAAATGTATTGTGTTTAGCATATTGCAAATTCCTGGCAACTTGGTCAGCCATCAACATATCAAATTGTTTCCGTAAAATCTTTAACCCTTCTTTAGTATTGCTATCATCTGGTTTCTTTATTAATAATAACTCCTTTTTCTTTATTTCCGCTTCTAACACTCTCCTTTTTTCCTCTTGTTTACGTCTATGCCTTGTATTTAATTCAATTAAAATTCCACGCATATGAGCCTTACTAGAGTCCCACACAGTTTCTATTGCCGTTTCCCTATTCATATTTAACATAAAAAATTCCTTCATAGCCTTTTTACATTCTTCCACATTTGCCTCATATTTAAACAAATTTTCATTAATTCTCCAAGACCTTCTAGTAAACTGACCAGTCTTTAATTCCATCATAACCGGGTTATGATCTGACAACACATTAGGTAAAATTTTTACCTTCTTTAAACTTAATATAAAATCACTAGTAGTTAAAATAAAATCAATTCTAGAGAATGATTGGTGTCTATCAGAAAAGAAAGTAAACTCTTGATCCCTACCATGTCTCTCTCTCCATATATCTGACAGATTAAAATCGTCCTTAATATAAAAAAAAAAGATTTAGGCAAGATAGAACGCGATTGAGGAACGGATGAGATCTTTTTCTTATCCAAACCAACATCAAGAATACCATTCCAATCTCCCATCAAAATACAAGATCTATAATCCAATTGTATTAGTTTTTTATGTAATAACTTATAAAATGTACCTTGTTGCTGGTTTGGAGCATATACACCCATCAAGAGAACTTTCTTCCCATCTTGTAAAATTTCAATAGCTAAAAATCTACCTTTAGTATCTGCTTCTATTAATTTAGCTTTTATATGATTTTTAACATAAATAACAATTCCATTTTTCTTCTCTAAAGATGCTGCCACAAAATGTGTATCCAACCTATTATTTATCAAATATTTCTGATCAGAAATTCTAATATGAGTTTCTTGTAAACAGATTACATCATTTTTACATTGCTTCAAATAGTGAAATATCTTCTTCCTCTTCTGTGGAGAATTTAAACCATTCACATTCCATGTCAAATATTTATTTGACATGACCTTTTTGTGAAAGCTTCTGCAAAGCCGAAACCACCTCCTCCCTCCTCTTAGGCCTTGCTCCCATGGCTTCCGAAGATGTCGATGCAGCTTGTTTTATGTAAATTGGCTGTACTATCTCTCTTTGATCCGTAATCTTGATAGCCTCATGTGTATACCTTTGTTCCTTGGGCCTCTCAGCAACCAAAGGTTGAAAAATATCAATACTCTGCACTGGTTGATCCGCTGCTACCTCTTTATCCTTGTCTGGTGTTGAAGTTAGTTGAAGATCCATAAGTTGAGATGATTCCATATCTTTTTCAGGAGCTGCCCTCTTGGGTCTTGGAGATGCAAATTTACCTCCTATCAGTATATTCTCAAAAAAGTCCTTCGCTTTAGCAACTGAGGTTAAACGATATCTGTTATTCTGGAAAAATAAAGAAAGTCCAGATGGCACCTCCCACCTGTATTGTATCTCTCTTTTTTTGAGCTCATCTGTCAAAAAGGCATAGTCTTTCCTTGCTCTCAACATTTTGGGGGGTATCTCTTTCAAAACCTGTACTTCTTGACCAGCAATACTTAATTGCTTATTATAAGCTTTAGTAAGAACCCAGTTTCTAAATTTTCTTGTACTGAAATATATCACAATGTCTCTGGGCAAATTTCTTTGTGCTGCAATACGTGAATTCATCCTGAATATACGTTCCATCTGCCAGGCCACATTTTCAACCGTATCCTCCAAAAAGGTTGCTAAAGCTTCAACAAATATTTTTCTTAAATCTTCTTGAGTCTCCTTTGATATTTCTCTAAAGCCTCTGATTCTGACAGCCATCTGCATCTGGTGATATTGTGTCAAGACATTTTGATCCTGTAAATCACTTCTGATTTCCTCTAATTTTTCCTCCATCTGTTGCTCTACACCTTCCAACTTTCCTTCAACTCCCACAGCATAATCCCATACTCCTTTAATAGCTTCAACAATATCTTCTCTTATCTCTGAGTTATGAGCTTCTATCATGACTTTAAAATCTTTTTTCTGTTCTTCTATCTTTTCCTCCAGTTTATCCAACTTATCATTTACTGTAGATAATGCTGTAGATAATGCAGAAGCCAGTGCCGTCTGCAAATCTTTCATTGTAAGCATTTCTGGAGGGGGTTGTGTAGAAGCTTGAGGTTCTGTCGGAGTCTGCGATACAGGGGCTAGAGGGACAGATTGTGATTTTGCTAGCTGCCCAGGGGATGGTATAGCCGCCTTCGCTGCAGCTGTCTTCAGTCTCGTCATCATTTTTTAAAAAAAGAAATTTTTTTCTTAAGTTACCAAATTTTCCTCCCTTCTTAATTTATTTTAAGTTATTTTAAAATCCAGTTACGTTGTGATTCAATAAAAAATTCAAGTCAAAATGGTTTCTCAAACTTCACTTCCGCAAAAGAAGAGAAAGTTCAGTTTCACTTTCAAGCACTTTCACTTAGAACAAAGAACTATCGCCATCTTGAAAGGATTATGTTGATTTAAAAGAGTAATAGTTACATAGGCAGAAACAAAGTAGCAAAATACTTGCGTTACTCAAAGAACTCCTGTATTCACTCCGTCTGTATAAAATCCTTGTTATGTATTTCTTAAAAGCAGAGGCGGTCGCAACGTCTGTTTCTGTCAGCCGACAGAAGCGTCTCTGGGCAGGAGCATTCCAAGTGCCTAGGGAGCACACCCTCTCCGTCTCTGAAAATTAATTCCAGAGATCTTAGAGGGGCTCAACCTTACTCTTGCAGCTCTACACCTCTTCTTCGCCCGAAGAGGGGTTTTTCCGCCGTGACAAACAGCTGATGAGCGCTGTTTTTAGCGGCTTTACTGACCCAGGGAACGGAGCCTCACAGTGGAGACTCTAGCGACGCCGGCGGAGCCACCGGAAGCCTTTCGCAAATTATTGAAGACACATCTTTGCCGACAGGCCTGGGGCAGTTAACACCTTGCCCCAGCCAGTGTATGTTTGTTTGCATGTCTGTCTTTGGATGATTGGTTTTTAATTAAGGGGTTTTACAATGTATTTTAATGCCAGATTTCTTCATGTGAGTATCCATGTTGTAAGCCGCCCTTAGTTTTTGGAATAGGGCGGCATAGAAATCTAATTAAATAAATAAATAAAATAAATAAATATATTGTACTATAAATCCCCCAATATTGAATATGACTGAATTCATTTAATGGGCTTTTTTCATATTTCTTTAGTTTGGGAGCTATGTCAATATTTATGAGAAAAAATAAACCCATTTATTCCACCCACATCAAAGAGACTTAAAGTAAAATGACAATTTTGAACAGATAAAAGGTGTGGACACAATTTTGTGACACAATTTTGGAGGTAAAAAGAACAAACAGCAAAATGATTCTTGAAATCATCAATCATCAAAGTGAGAAAGAGGGGGTAGGGAAGGACTGAGATGATAGATAGATAGATAGATAGATAGATAGATAGATAGATAGATAGATAGATAGATAGATAGATAGATAGATAGATGGATGGATGGATGGATGGATGGATGGATGGATGGATGGATGGATGGATGGATGGATGGATGGATGGATGGATGGATGGATGGATGGAGATAGACAGAAACATGAACATATTACATTACTTACAAGCATAAAGTGTTCCCACTGTATTTTCATTATTAATCTTTCCATTTTGATTGCAAACTTTGAAGAAAGAAGAAAGAAGAAAGAAGAAAGAAGAAAGAAGAAAGAAGAAAGAAGAAAGAAGAAAGAAGAAAGAAGAAAGAAGAAATAAGAAAGAAGAAAGAAGAAAGAAGAAAGAAGAAAGAAGAAAGAAGAAAGAAGAAAGAAAGAAAGAAAGAAAGAAAGAAAGAAAGAAAGAAAGAAAGAAAGAAAGAAAGAAAGAAAGAAAGAACAAATGGGGAACAGCTCCTCCCTACCAAATTGTTTATTAATGTTTGATTTTTAAGATAATGTAGAACAAATACGTTTGAAAAGTGCAGACAAGCATTTTTAGGGATTACTTATATATAAAGAACTCAGAATAGAGCTCCGTGCTGCATGAATAGCTACAAAAATCTTCTGAGTATTAAGTAACAGTAATTATGTTGAATTTGAACTTGCCATCCTATAAAACCAAAATAAATGATAGGAGTTGATAATATGCCATCCTTGTTCTGTAAGTAAAATATTACATAATTGAGAAAGCTTAAATTTTCATCACATAAAAACAGAAATTTGTTGCTCATCTATTTTTCATTACTGAATCTGCAAATTAGTCCCCTGTCTCTCTTTGCTCATTATCATAATAAAAACACTTGGGCGATGATTTAAGGAGCTGCTGCTATTTTTTTAAAAAGAAAAATACATTGCCTAGTAGCTTTTTATACTAGCAATGGAGATAGTTGTGTTTTTTATCTTTGGGGAATTGGCAAGAAAAATTAGATAAAATCTCATGAAAATTCAGTACAATATAAAACCTCACTGATGGCTTTAGAAAGACAATAAGAAAACAAATAAAGAAATCTGGAAGAATACATGTGGATAAAGATAGTAAGTCATTCACTTATTTATACTTTGAATTGTACTTTTTTGTCCCTTTTTATTTTAAAAATTCATAAATCTTACCTATCTGTTCCAATTAAAATCCCAACAAAATATAGATTAAAAGTGTTATTTGTTTATATTCTTTAGGAACATTTATTTGAGTAGAGAGATAAAAATCAATAGCACATAGAATATCATATGCTCTAAATTAATCAAGTAATCTAAGAAATTTCCCCACAATTCCTACCCTCAGTGATTGTTCAAACATTCCTCACTCAGTTTAAAAGCTGAGATTTGACTGTTTATCAAGATTTACTATGGCTTCCTGTAATTTGATTTCAATTATATTCTTTAAATCAATTGAAATGTGTTATCATTTTAAACTACTTTTAGAATCAAGGGCTTTGACAGTATTTAAAATGGACTCATTAAAAAATCACTCATGTTCTAAACAAGGTGACCATATAGAGTTCTTAACTAAAATGAAGTTGTCACATTGATTTGAAGAGTCTGATTTGAAGCCATTCTTCATAAGCCCCATTTTCTGTAGAACAAGGTAAAGGTGTGATGGTCACTCAAAATATGAGAGTGTTAAGGTAACAACTTCAGATATGTTACATTGATGCAATTGAATGTATATGTGTTCAGATCAAACTTCCAGTAGTTTTTCTATGACCTGATAAAAAAAACTGATTTCTTTAGGTGCCCATTTCTGATGAAATCAGTGTTAGAAAAATCTATTAAACAAGTTAAATATTTCAAAGATCTCTAAGACCAAGACTATAAAATAATAGCATAAGACTTGACACCTTGCACTTTAAGAAAACACAATTACATACCTCTTTTGCTCAGAATATTTGAATAAATATGAGGAGCCAAAGTATAATCTAATCTTCTCTAAACATTGATTCAATAATCTCCAATTAACAAATAGTATTGAATGGAAATATTTTAACAATTCCCTTTCCTTCTCTTTCTAGGAATATCATTATTAAGAATGAATAATGATACATCTGATTTTCTCCTCTGGGAATTCTCAGAAATTTGGGAGCTACAGATTATGCACATGGCTTTACTACTGATGCTCTATTTAATGACATTATCAGGGAATCTTGTCATCATCTCTGCTATTGTTTTTGACCAGCGCCTTCACACCCCCATGTACTTCTTCCTGTTCAATTTAGCCATGCAAGATATTGGGTCCATTTCAGTCATTGTCCCCAAAGCTGTTTTTAATTCGCTTATGAATACTAGGACTATATCTCATGCTGGATGTGTTGCACAAGTTATGTTCTTCATCTTTTTCTTGACATGTGATGTATCCCTCCTTACTGTGATGGCTTATGATCGGTATATTGCCATTTGTAACCCTTTACAATATGAAATGATAATGAACAGGAAGACCTGCATCAAAATGATAGGCAGTGTATGGACAGCCAGCTTTCTCAATGCTTTATTACACAGTACTGTCACTTTTCTTACTCCTTTCTGTTCTATGATTATTAATCAGTTTTACTGCGAAATCCCATATTTACTCAAGATTGCTTGTTCTGGTTCATATATATATGAAATTGGAGTTATTACCTTCACTGATACATTACTACTGGGTTGTTTTATTTTTGTCTTTCTGACTTATGTACATGTCTTCTCTGCCGTTCTGAGAATTCCTTCAGTTGAAGGTAGAACAAAAGCCTTTTCTACTTGCCTACCACACATTATTGTTTTCTCCATATTTTTCTTTACTGCTAGTTTTGCTTATCTAAGGGTCATATCTGATAGTCCAACCCATCTTGATTTCATAATTACAATAATGTATTCCATTTTTCCACCCATGATGAATCCATTAATCTACAGCATGAGAAACAAGGACATCAAACTCGCTTTTTCAAGACTTTGTGGTCACATGTCATTGCATTTTAAAGAAATGTGAATTGTGTATTGAGCTAGGTTTTCATATGACCCGGAAAGAGAAAAATAGATATATCATATCAAACTTATATAACCATTCCTCCATACGTCGCTAGAAGAGATGATTAAAATACAGATAGAATTTAAACCAGAACTCGGTTTGTTAGGAATATTAGGTTTGAATTATGGAAAAGAGAATGAGTATTTAATATTGCATGTGCTGACAGCAGCAAGAATAATATTTGCCCAATTTTGGAAAAATGAAAATTTACCATCTGACCAGGCTATAATAACAAAAATACGTGATATATGCCTCCTTCCTCTTGCGGCTTTTGATCGATGTATTACTATTTGTGACCCTTTATATTGTGAAATGATAATGAACAGGAAGGCCTGCTGCAAAATGATTGGTGTAACAAGGACAGCGAGCCTTCTCAATGCTTTATTACACACTATTTTCACTTTCATGACTCGTTTCTGTTCTAATATTATTAATCAGTTCTACTGTGAAGTCCCTTATTTACTTAAGATTGCACTGAGAGTTGATGCAATTTTTCTTGCCATTTCCCCATAGATTAAAAAAAAGCCATTTTAAAATAATAAAAAAGACTCTTTAGGTCATTGCCTAAGGGTCTGTATTATTTTAATGGGGAGAGATGGCAGGATTCACTTTCAGACATTAACAACAACAATAATGATAACAACAACAACAACAACAACAATAATATTAAATCTGATTCTAATACTGGATTGACAAAGATCACATTATGGATTAGTTTTGTGTGAGTGGGCTGAGTGGGAATGGGCTTCCATCCCACCCTTGGGTGAGAGACTGGATTGAAAATGGGGTTTTACCTTTAAGTACATCAAGGAGAGGCCATCCCCACCCTGGATGAGAACAGTGTGTTTGGGAGAGAGCTGAATTGAGTAGATTAGGAAGGAGAGCACAGTTTGTGTGAAGGGGAGGAACAATCTGACCAGATGGGGGTGCTGAATGTTATGTAGATGCACCATGGTCAGATGTGTGCCTCCTTGTCCCTGTTTATTTATTGGTGGCAGTTAAGATGGGATTCTTTGCTTTGGGGGAAGGGGAAAGTAAGGACAGGAAGCTAACTGGTAAAGGAGAGAGAACAAGGAAAGGCATTGCAGGGATGATGGAAGATGGGAAAATCTAATATAAGAAAAGGTAAGATTGATATTGCATTCTGGCTTCTTGTGCTCAGCCCTGAGAGCTGGTTTCTGAAGCTTCAATTGTTCTGGATTATGGTCCTGCTGTTGCTTAATTACAGGTCAGCTTGTATTAAAGTCCCCCTTATACATGATCTGATCATGATCTCCTAACTAATGAGAAAGGACAGAGGCAACAATACCTCCTTAATACATTGCCCAAGTGTCTTTATTACTATAACGGAGGGGGGGGAGAGAGAAAAGGACTAATGTGAAATCTCAATAATATATAAAAGAGATGGACACTTAATCTGACTATAATTTTTAAGTAATAATCATAATAATAACAACAACAACAACAACAACAACAACAACAACAACAATAATAATAATAATAATAATAATATTGGAGGTCATATAGTCCAACTCCCTGCTCAGGCAGGAAACCCTATACTATTTTGGACAAATGGCTGTACAGTTTCTTGTTAAAATCTTCCAGTGTTGGAGCATTCACCGCTTCTAGAGGCAGGTTGTTCCACTGGTTAATTGTTCTAACTGTCAGGAAGTTTCTCCTTAGTTATAGGTTGATTCTCTCTTTGGTTAGTTTCCACCCGTTGCTACTTGTCCTGCCTTCAGGTGCTTTGGAGAATACCTTGATTCCCTATTCTTTGTGGCAGCCCCTGAGATATTGGAACACTGCTATGATGTCCCCCCTCATCCTTCTCTTTGTTAAATTAGACATACCCAATTCCAGCAACCATTCCTTGTATCTTTTAGCCTCCAGTCCCCTAATCATCTTTGTTGCTTTTCTCTGTACTCTTTCTAGAGTCTCAACATCTTTTTTACATCGTGGTGACCAAAACTGGATGCAGTATTCCAAGTGTGGCCTTACCAAGGCATTGTAAAGTGGTATTAATACTTCACGTGATCTTGATTCTAAAACCTCTGTTAATGCAACCTAGAACTGTGTTGGCTTTTTTGGCAGCTGCAGCACACTGCTGGCTCATATTTAAATGATTGTCCACTAGGACTCTGAGATCCCTCTCACAGTTACTACTATTGAGCAAGGTACCCCCTATGCTATACCTGTGCATTTCATTTTTCTTGCCTAAATGTAGAACCTTACTTTTTTCATCATTGAATTTCATTTTGTTAGATAGGACCCAGTGTTCAAGTCTGTCCAGATCCACCTGTATCCTTACTCCTGTCTTCTGGAGTGTTGGCTATTCCTGCCAGCTTGGTGTCGTCTGCAAATTTGATGAGTTCCCCATCTATCCCCTTGTCCAGTTTTTTGACGAAGATGTTGAAGAGCACTGGGCCCAGAACAGAGCCCTGGGGGCACCCCACTACACACTTCCCTCCATGTAGATGCAGTTCCATTGAGGACCACACACTGAGTATGGCCAGTCAGCCAGCTACAGATCCATCTGGTGGTGATGCTGTCTAACCCACATTTTTCTATCTTATAAAGTAGTAGGTTGTGGTCTACTTTGTCAAATGCCTTACTGAAGTCTAAGTAAATTATGTGCACAGCATTCCTCTGGTCCACTAATTTTGTCACTTGGTCAAAGAATGCAATAAAATTTGTCTGGCATGATCTGTTTTTGACAAACCTGTGTTGGCTTTTAGTAATGACTTTGTTTGTCTTTAGGTGTTCGCTGATTCATTATTTGATTATCTTTTCCAGCATCTTCCCAGGTATTGAGGTCAGGCTGATAGGTCTGTAATTTCCTGGGTCCGTTTTCCCCCTTTTTTTGAAGATGGGAACTACATCAGCTCTTTTCCAGTCCTCTGGTAGTTCCCCTGTGCTCCAGGATCTTTGAAAAATATAGTTCAGTGGTTCTGAAATCACATCTGTCAGTTCCTTTAGAACCTTAGGGTGTAATCCATC
This sequence comes from Bothrops alternatus, assembly GCA_034064705.1. NCBI lineage: Eukaryota > Metazoa > Chordata > Lepidosauria > Squamata > Viperidae > Bothrops > Bothrops alternatus. Next base: position 471,136 of record JARGCV010000156.1, on the reverse strand, counting down.
TAGTCCTGGTGATTTGAACTTGTCTAGGCTGGACAGGTGTTCACTTACCATTTTCTTGCCTATCTTAACTTGTATATCTTTTTTATCTTTCAATTGATCAGAGAGAGAATGAAAATCTAAACTGTCTCAATTTTATATTTTAGTTTTAGATTAAGAATGACATATTATCAAATTTTTCTATCATTTATTTTCGTTTTATAAAAAAAGTTGCTATTCGTATAACGTGTTGTGTTATTGCCCTTAGAAAGTAAGATGGTTTGGATTCTTCTTTAAATAATAACAGGATAGTGATATGCAGAATTATTTTGAGTTCTTTGTGACATAGGTTACTTGAAACTCACTTTGCTTTCATATTTTTTTGTATTATTTTGAAAATTCAAGATTGAGAAATATTTTGCTGAGTGGGATTTGATCCTAGCAAAATTTTGGAAAAGTTGCAATTAAAATGGGAAGATTTATTATGAAAAAAATAATATTACACTTGTAGGTAATGTAACATCTACCCTCCTCACTCTGCCTCTGCCTCAGCCTCTTCCCCCCTCTCTCTCCCTCCCTCCCTCACACATATACAGACACACATACACACACACACACACAGAGAGAGAGAGAGAGAGAGAGAGAGAGAGAGAGACAGAGAGAGAGAGAGAGAGAGAGAGAGAGAGACAGAGAGACAGAGAGACAGAGAGACAGAGAGACAGAGAGACAGAGAGACAGAGAGACAGAGAAAGAGACAGAGACAGAGACAGAGACAGAGTCTACACAGATACTCACACAAATATTTCAAGAAACATTTTGCATAGTTTTTATTTCATACCTAAAAATGTAAGGAAATTGTGTTGCAAATGAGCTGAAGCAGCTACAACTTTCCAAAATTTCATTCCCTCATGAATGATGGCTCCTGGATTTTGGACACATTCCTCAAATCTGAGACAACTTTGTATTTTGTGGGTTCTTTTCTCTGCGTGGTAACCTTGAACAGGCAGCATTTTACTGGCTAAATTTCTTCCTTTTGAATACGCAAAACATTGGAAATCTGATATTCAAACAAATACATATTTTCTTCCTAGTTTTTTTTAAATGTGTGAATGAAATTGGAGCAACACAAAAATCATTGGCCATGTTACCACCCACCTTGCTCAAGAGTTCATCGAAGCCTGGAATTCCACAAGCAATTCCATCAACAGACATATTGATCTACAACCGGCATATGAACCTCAGAATCTAAATCAATCAAATAGCATCCAGAGACAGCACCAACCCTCAAGCCCCTCTCCCCCCAACAGTTCACCTTCCAATGATCCTGACTTGATGTAATCTCTCCATCACAAGACCCGCCACCAGCCTCCCTCTGATGATTCCCTCCTGACTCCCTAATTCACACCCTCCAATGACCCTTATCTGATGTACCTCCCCATCACAAGCCTCTCTCTAATGACTCACACCTGGCCCATCACAAGACCCTCATTCGACACTCCAACACCTGAAACTCTTATGTAAGTAGAACACTGACACAGACATTCACTAAACACCACTGAAAATGTTACCTAGCCTGGTAATGAAACATTTGGAAACTAACCCTCAAGCTTGGAGTATGAACCTTCACCCTCAATGTCTTCAGTGCTAGAAGGGAATTTGATCAAAGCTATATCTCCCAGATAATATATATCTTGCCTAAAGTGAATTGAATCAAACGAATCTACTTTCTATGTGCTAAACTATTAACAGAATCAAACTTTTTCTACTTCTTTCTTTAGCAATCTGATGAAAGGGAATTTTAAATATAAAGGGAAAAATAGCTTTAATTAAATCTTAATATATTTCTTATCCATTTGCATGAGAAAACTGATAGATGCAACTGTTTAAAATAAATTTTGAAAGAATTTGAAATTTTCATACTTCATAAAAATGAAGGCACGCATGTGCACAGATTTCCACACTGGATGCTTTTAGAAGTGTTTTAAAGAGTTTAAAGCAGCGGTTCTCAACCTATGGGTCGTGACCCCATTTGGGGTCGAATGACCGTTTTGCGGGGATCGCCGGACACGGCGGTCCGCCATTTTGTTTTTTGTTTTTTTGCCTGGCGTGCGTGCGCCACGCATGTGCGGTTTGGGCCGTCGCACGTGCACCATGCATGCGCAGATCGGCCCGTCGTGCCGCGCATGTGTGGTTTGGGCCATCGCGCGCACGCCACACCTGCGCGGATTCGCCTGTCGTGTGCGCATGCGCAGATCAGTCCATTGCGTGCACGCCGCGCATGCGCGGATCAGCCCGGGTTTACATATTAAATCTTAATAATTACTCTATTATTAAACAAATTTCCATATAATCATGTAAATAACAAATTAGTCTATAAATCTAATTCAGTTCACTACTTAACAATGCTTAATATTAATTAATTATAATAACTTTAAAATAATAATATATTACATATTAATTAAATACTCATTCTCTTTTCCATAATTCAAACCTAATATTCCTAACAAACAGAGTTCTGGTTTAAATTCTATCTGTATTTTAATCATCTCTTCTAGCCACGTTGGGATCTTAAACCAAAACTTTTTAACATTAGGACATATTCACCAGAGATGATAATAAGTGCCTGGTTGTTGTTTACATTTCCAACACATATTTGATACATTTTTAAACATTTTCTCTAATCTAACTGGTGTCATCTGCCACCTATAAAAAATTTTATTTAAGGTTTCCTTATATGCAGCTGCTTTAGTAAATTTAATATTTCGGTCCCATAGTTTTTGCCAATCTTATAAATCTATAGAATAACCAAAATTCTTTGCCCACACCATCATTGATTCTTTCACTTGTTCTTCCATCTTCCAGTTTAGCAGTAATTTATAGAGTTTCTTAATCAGATTTTCATCTGTTTTGAAAAGTATTTTATCTAGTGGTGTCTGTTCTTTGTAAAATCTCATGACTTTTACATCTTTTTCATATCTTGTTTGAATTCACTTCCGAAATTTTATTACACAGACACATTTTGCCCAACAGGGACACATTGATTGATCAGTTCATTGATTGATTGAATGAATGGTCGATTTGCAGTTCATCATTCAGTTTTGCATGGCCCCACTCAAAGTAATAAAGGGTTATACACTGATTAAAAATATAAAAAACCAAAATAACAGAATCATGAAAAAGAAAGAACAAACAAAGAAACAATCACAATGACAACAAAAGTAACTTATAGATAATATATACCATACCTTTTGTCAATATCTGAGTGAATAGCCAGATTAGAGAAGATATAACTACTGGGCCGCATTAGATGACCATGATTGATAGATGGAATTATTCTGTCAGAAATGAGAGGACAAGCAAGGTAACAGGAGAAACTTATTTCCTTGTTATTTTGACAAGTGTTCTATGAAGGGTTTTGTACCTGGCAATCAGTAGAAATATGACTGTATCCAAAATCTTAGTTGTCACCTCTACAGTTCATGTAGCAAAGCTGCTACCAGCACATTCACATATACCTCTGCTACCTTTTTCTGGACCAGCTCAAATTTCTTAAGTGGCTTTAAAGATAGTACTATGTAGTACATGTTTCAGTCACCTAGAGAAGAAGTCACTGAGGCATATATTTTAGTTTACAAGTTCAGCAGATTATAATTTCTAGAGACAGATGTTTTATAGCCTCTGATGTAGCCATTATTATGAAACATTTTTTTACGGATGATATTGAGATGCCAGGCAAAATTTCCATTTTGAAAAAAATTCCAAAGACATAATATATCCTCAGTTTTATGGGTTTTTAATTCATAAATTGAAAAGGGTGCAGTCATTAACTAAAGCAAAAAAATGGTACCCCTAATCTATATTTCATGTTACATTTCTTTTGAGTAATATACAAATTCTATAAAATACTGCTTCCTGGACCTTTTGAAATTAATTGCACTACTTAGTGGTAAAAACACTGTATAATAGAATGGATGAATCTCCTGACACTATTAAATCTATTGGAAAATTGTGAAAATGAACATTTTTATTTTTTTTCTCATGTCCAAATGACAACATGGGATCATTCAGACATTAGTATTGATTAATAAAAACTTTTATATCTGAAATTATATTAATACTGTGATTTTTAGTTTAGAAAAATTATTAGGTATTTCAACTAGGTTTCAGTCTTTCCTATGCTAAAGGCTAAATGTGATTATTATTTTGTTTCTACTTTCTGGAAGCAATTATAACAATTGATATTTACAGCTACAGAGAAATATAAATTATTTAAAAAATGTGAGACCTGTGAATTATTTATTTATTATAAATACTTGTTATTGTTAAATCAATTTGATATGCAGATTTTAGATACTGTATGGAATAGGAAACTTGATATTCATACTTTGTGTCAACATTGGAAAAACTACACAATTCACATAAAAAGTGTAATAGATTTTAGACCATTTCTGACTGAACTTGGAAGATACTGCCTGTATGAGACATGGAAAAATGAAGAAAAGATGTTGGCCACTTTTGAAAATGTTGCCAAGAAAACTGCAGATACCCGTCCCATGGGTATCAGGGGACAGTATTAACTCAATGGTTCATAACATCATCAGTCTTTACATAGATAAAATCAAGCTTAAGAATGAATAAAATAAGTGTTGACTGCAATTGGGGGAATGGTTATATAAGTTTGATATGATATATCTATTTTTCTCTTTCCGGGTCATATGAAAACCTAGCTCAATACACAATTCACAATTTTTTAAAATGCAATGACATGTGACCACAAAGTCTTGAAAAAGCGAGTTTGATGTCCTTGTTTCTCATGCTGTAGATTAATGGATTCATCATGGGTGGAAAAATGGAATACATTATTGTAATTATGAAATCAAGATGGGGTGGACTATCAGATATGACCCTTAGATAAGCAAAACTACCAGTAAAGAGAAATATGGAGAAAACAATAATGTGTGGTAGGCAAGTAGAAAAGGCTTTTGTTCTACCTTCAACTGAAGGAATTCTCAGAACGGCAGAGAAGACATGCACATAAGTCAGAAAGACAAAAATAAAACAACCCAGTGGTAATGTACCAGTGAAGGCCATAACTCCAAATTCATATATATATGAACCAGAACAAGCAATCTTAAGTAAATATGGGATTTCGCAGTAAAACTGATTAATAATATTAGAACAGAAAGGAGTAAGAAAAGTGACAGTACTGTGTAATGAAGCATTGAGAAAGCTGGCTGTCCATACACTGCCTATCATTTTGATGCAGGTCTTCCTGTTCATTATCATTTCATATTGTAAAGGGTTACAAATGGCAATATACCGATCGTAAGCCATCACAGTAAGGAGGGATACATCACAGGTCAAGAAGAAGAAGAAGAACATAACTTGGGCAACACATCCAGCATGAGATATAGTCCTAGTATTCATAAGAGAATTAAAAACAGCTTTGGGGACAATGACTGAAATGGACCCAATATCTTGCATGGCTAAATTGAACAGGAAGAAGTACATGGGGGTGTGAAGGTGCTGGTCAAAAACAATAGCAGAGATGATGACAAGATTCCCTGATAATGTCATTAAATAGAGCATCAGTAGTAAAGCCATGTGCATAATCTGTAGCTCCCAAATTTCTGAGAATTCCCAGAGGAGAAAATCAGATGTATCATTATTCATTCTTAATAATGATATTCCTAGAAAGAGAAGGAAAGGGAATTGTTAAAATATTTCCATTCAATACTATTTGTTAATTGGAGATTATTGAATCAATGTTTAGAGGAGATTAGATTATACTTTGGCTCCTCATATTTATTCAAATATTCTGAGCAAAAGAGGTGTGTAATTGTGTTTTCTTAAAGTGCAAGGTGACAAGTCTTATGCTATTATTTTATAGTCTTGGGCTTAGAGATCTTTGAAATATTTAACTTGTTTAATAGATTTTTCTAACACTGATTTCATCAGAAATGGGCACCTAAAGAAATCAGTTCTTTTTATCAGGTCATAGAAAAACTACTACATTCAATTGTGTCAATGTAACATATCTGAAGTTGTTATCTTAACAGTCTCATATTTTGAGTGACCATCACACCTTTACCTTGTTCTACAGAAAATGGGGCTTATGAAGAATGGCTTCAAATCAGACTCTTCAAATCAACGTGACAACTTCATTTCAGTTAAGAACTCTATATGGTCACCTTGTTTAGAACATGAGTGATTTTTTAATGAGTTCATTTTAGATACTGTCAAAGCCCTTGATTCTAGAAGTAGTTTAAAATGATAACACATTTCAATTGATTTAAAGAATATAATTGAAATCAAATTACAGGAAGCCATAGTAAATCTTGATAAACAGTCAAATCTCAGCTTTTAAACTGAGTGAGGAATGTTTGAACAATCACTGAGGGTATGAATTGTGGGGAAATTTCTTAGATTACTTGATTAATTTAAGCATATGATATTCTAGTGCTGTTGATTTTTATCTCTGTACTCAAATAAATGTTCCTAAAGAATATAGACAAATAACACTTTTAATCTATATTTTGTTGGGATTTTAATTGGAACAGATAGGTAAGATTTATGAATATTTAAAATAAAAAGGGACAAAAAAGTACAATTCAAAGTATAAATAAGTGAATGACTTACTATTTTTATCCACATGTATTCTTCCAGATTTCTTTATTTGTTTTCTTATTGTCTTTCTAAAGCCATCAGTGAGATTTTATATTGTACTGAATTTTCATGAGATTTTATCTATTTTTTCTTGGCAATTCCCTAAAGATAAAAAACACAACTATCTCCATTGCTAGTATAAAAAACTACTATGCAATGTATTTTTTTAAAAAAAAATAGCAGCAGCTCCTTAAATCATCGCCCAAGTGTTTCTATTATGAGAATGAGCAAAGAGAGACAGGGGACTAATTTGCAGATTCAGTAATGAAAAATAGATGAGCAACAAATCTATGTTTTTATGTGATGAAAATTTAAGCTTTCTCAATTATGTAATATTTTACTTACAGAACAAGGATGGCATATTATCAACTCCTATCATTTATTTTGGTTTTATAGGATGGCAAGTTCAAATTCAACATAATTACTGTTATTTAATACTCAGAAGATTTTTGTAGCTATTCATGCAGCATGCAGCTCTATTCTGAGTTCTTTATATATAAGTAATCCCTAAAAATGCTTGTCTGCAGTTTTCAAACATATTTGTTGTACATTATCTTAAAAATCAAACATTAATAAACAATTTGGTAGGGGGGAGCTGTTCCCCATTTGTTCTTTCTTTCTTTCTTTCTTTCTTTCTTTCTTTCTTTCTTTCTTTCTTTCTTTCTTTCTTTCTTTCTTTCTTTCTTCTTTCTTTAAAGTTTACAATCAAAATGGAAAGATTAATAATGAAAATACAGTGGGAACACTTTATGCTTTTAAGTAATGTAATATGTTCATGTTTCTGTCTATCTCCATCCATCCATCCATCCATCCATCCATCCATCCATCCATCCATCCATCCATCCATCCATCCATCCATCCATCCATCCATCTATCTATCTATCTATCTATCTATCTATCTATCTATCTATCTATCTATCTATCTATCTATCTATCTATCATCTCGCTCCTTCCCTACCCCCTCTTTCTACTTTGATGATTGATGATTTCAAGAATCATTTTGCTGTTTGATCTTTATACCTCCAAAATTGTGTCACAAAATTGTGTCCACACCTTTTATCTGTTCAAAATTGTCATTTTACTTTAAGTCTCTTTGACGTGGGTGGAATAAATGGGTTTATTTTTTCTCATAAATATTGACATAGCTCCCAAACTAAAGAAATATGAAAGAAGCCCATTAAATGAATTCAATCATATTCAATATTGGGAGATTTATAGTACAATATATATACCATGTTTCCCCAAAATAAGACCCCACTGAGTTCTTGAGGAATGTTGTTAGTGTCCTGTTGATTTTGTGTAAGCCAGGTGTTCACAGATCTATGTGTGTGGCACTGATGACTTGAACCTCTGGTGCTGCTCTTGGTGGCCTTTTCAGCTCTGCTCCTGTGTTTGCCCATAAAGCTCTGTAGTTGAGTGGCTATAACGCCTGATTGAACTTTCAATGTTCTAGAATCGTAAGTTATTGGCTAATAGTTGGGTGTAGATGTTTCCTTCTAGGGGTCTTTCATGATTAACCCTATTCTTTCTAATAGCCAGTCTGGGATGAAGTCTAGGAGTTGATTCGGTATGCCAGGCATTTACACATTGCTGTTAATTTCTTTAGCCAGTGGTTAGCCACCCTTGGATGCCTGCTATTCTGTTTGTGATTGAGGGTTCCATCAGTATAGTAGGATCACTATTTAGCCATGTGTTTAGTGATACTGGGAACCGGAGTGAGCTAGCAGACATTGTAAAAGGTGGATTTCTTCTCAATTTATTATCATCTCTCTCTTTAAGTAAAAGCCTCTGAAAAAATCATTTATCTACAGCAGCTAAAACTTATATTAGAATTGGTATATTGTTGGAATAAAGGGAAAGAAAAATTTACAATGTTTAAAGGAAAAGAATGGGAAAATAATAATATTATTTAATAATAATAATAAAATAATAAAAAAAGATTCTTTAGATCATTGCCCGAGGATCTGTATTATTTTAATGGGGAGGGATGGCAGGATTCACTTTCAGACATTAACAACAACAATAATGATAACAACAACAATAATAATATTAAATCTGATTCTAATACTGGATTGACAAAGATCACATTATGGATTAGTTTTGTGTGAGTGGGCTGAGTGGGAATGGGCTTCTATTCCACCCTTGGGTGAGAGACTGGATTGAAAATGGGGTTTTACCTTTAAGTACATCAAGGAGAGGCCATCCCCACCCTGGATGAGAACAGTGTGTTTGGGAGAGAGCTGAATTGAGTAGATTAGGAAGGAGAGCACAGTTTGGGTGAAGGGGAGGAACAATCTGACCAGATGGGGGTGCTGAATGTTATGTAGATGCACCATGACCAGATGTGTGCCTCCTTGTCTCTGTTTATTTATTGGTGGCAGTTAGGATGGGATTCTTTGCTTTGGGGGAAGGGGAAAGTAAGGACAGGAACCTAACTGGTAAAGGAGAGAGAAAACAAGGAAAGTCATTGCAGGGATGATGGAAGAGGGGAAAATCTAATGTAAGAAAAGGTAAGACTGATATTGCATTCTGGCTTCTTGTGCTCAGCCCTAAGATCTGGTTTCTGAAGCTTCAATTGTTCTGGATTATGGTCCTGCTGTTGCTTAATTACAGGTCAGCTTGTATTAAAGTCCCCCTTATCCATGATCTGATCATGATCTCCTAACTAATGAGAGAGGACAGAGGCAGCAAAACCTCCTTAAGACATTGCCCAAGTTTTTTTATTACTATAATAGGGGGGGTAGAGAAAAGGACTAATTTGAAAACTCAATAATAAATAAAAGAGATGGACACTTAATCTGACTATATTTTTAAGTAATAATCATAATAACAACAACAACAACAACAACAACAACAACAACAATAATAATAATAATAATAATAATAATAATAATAATAATAATAAAAGTTGGAAGGGACCTTGGAGATCATCTAGTCCAACTCCCTACTCAGGCAGGAAACCCTATACTATTTTAGACAAATGGCTGTAAGTTTCTTCTTAAAAACTTCCAGTGTTCGAGCATTCACCGCTTCTGGAGGCAGGTTGTTCCACTGGTTAATTGTTCTAACTGTCAGGAAGTTTCTCCTTAGTTCTAGGTTGCTTCTCTCTTTGGTTAGTTTCCACCCATTGCTTCTTGTCCTGCCTTCAGGTGCTTTAGAGAATAGCTTGACTCCCTCTTCTTTGTGGCAGCCCCTGAGATATTGGAACACTGCTATGATGTCCCCCCTCGTCCTTCTCTTTGTTAAACTAGACATACCCAATTCCAGCAACCGTTCCTTATATGTTTTAGCCTCCAGTCCCCTAATCAGCTTTATTGCTCTTCTCTGTACTCTTTCTAGAGTCTCAACATCTTTTTTACATCGTGGTGACCAAAACTGGATGCAGTATTCCAAGTGTGGCCTTACCAAGGCATTGTAAAGTGGTATTAATACTTCACGTGATCTTGATTCTAAAACCTCTGTTAATGCAACCTAGAACTGTGTTGGCTTTTTTGGCAGCTGCAGCACACTGCTGGCTCATATTTAAATGATTGTCCACTAGGACTCTGAGATCCCTCTCACAGTTACTACTATTGAGCAAGGTACCTCCTATGCTATACCTGTGCATTTCATTTTTCTTGCCTAAATGTAGAACCTTACTTTTTTCATCATTGAATTTCATTTTGTTAGATAGGACCCAGTGTTCAAGTCTGTCCAGATCCACCTGTATCCTTACTCCTGTCTTCTGGAGTGTTGGCTATTCCTGCCAGCTTGGTGTCGTCTGCAAATTTGATGAGTTCCCCATCTATCCCCTTGTCCAGTTTTTTGATGAAGATGTTGAAGAGCACTGGGCCCAGAACAGAGCCCTGGGGGCACCCCACTACACACTTCCCTCCATGTAGATGCAGTTCCATTGAGGACCACACACTGAGTATGGCCAGTCAGCCAGCTGCAGATCCATCTGGTGGTGATGCTGTCTAACCCACATTTTTCTATCTTATAAAGTAGTAGGTTGTGGTCTACTTTGTCAAATGCCTTACTGAAGTCTAAGTAAATTATGTGCACAGCATTCCTCTGGTCCACTAATTTTGTCACTTGGTCAAAGAATGCAATAAAATTTGTCTGGCATGATCTGTTTTTGACAAACCTGTGTTGGCTTTTAGTAATGACTTTGTTTGTCTTTAGGTGTTCGCTGATTCATTATTTGATTATCTTTTCCAGCATCTTCCCAGGTATTGAGGTCAGGCTGATAGGTCTGTAATTTCCTGGGTCCGTTTTCCCCCTTTTTTTGAAGATGGGAACTACATCAGCTCTTTTCCAGTCCTCTGGTAGTTCCCCTGTGCTCCAGGATCTTTGAAAAATATAGTTCAGTGGTTCTGAAATCACATCTGTCAGTTCCTTTAGAACCTTGGGGTGTAATCCATCTAGTCCTGGTGATTTGAACTTGTCTAGGCTGGACAGGTGTTCACTTACCATTTTCTTGCCTATCTTAACTTGTATATCTTTTTTATCTTTCAATTGATCAGAGAGAGAATGAAAATCTAAACTGTCTCAATTTTATATTTTAGTTTTAGATTAAGAATGACATATTATCAAATTTTTCTATCATTTATTTTCGTTTTATAAAAAAAGTTGCTATTCGTATAACGTGTTGTGTCATTGCCCTTAGAAAGTAAGATGATTTGGATTCTTCTTTAAATAATAACAGGATAGTGATATGCAGAATTATTTTGAGTTCTTTGTGATATAGGTTACTTGAAACTCACTTTGCTTTCATATTTTCTATGTATTATTTTGAAAATTCAAGATTGAATAATATTTTACTGAGTGGGATTTGATCCTAGCAAAATTTTGGAAAAGTTGCAATTAAAATGGAAGATTTATTATTTATTTATTTATTTATTAACTTAATTTCTATGCCGCCCTATTCCGGAGAACTCAGGGCGGCTCACAGCATAATAGTAATTACATTATATACATATAAAAAACCCTTACGTTAAAAAAAACCCTTAAGTTTAAAAAAAAAACAATCATTCCACGAACATACACTGGCTAGGGGCAAGATGTTAGCTGCCCCAGGCCTGCCGGCAAAAGTGTGTTTTAAGCAATTTACGAAAGGCAGAGAGGGTGGGGGTGACATGGATCTCCGGGGGAAGTTGGTTCCAGAGGGCCGGGGCCGCAACAGAGAAGGCTCTTCCCCTAGGCCCCGCCAGGCGACACTGTCTGGCTGACGGGACCTGGAGAAGGCCCACTCTGTGGGCCCTAACCGGCCGCTGGGATTCATGAGGCAGCAGATGTCCCGTAAATAACCTGGTCCGATGCCATGTAGGGCTTTATAGGTCATAACCAACACTTTGAATTGGGTTCGGAGACCAATTGGCAGCCAATGCAGCTCGCGGAGTGATGCCGAAATGTGGGCATTTCTAGGCAAGCCCAACACTGCTCGCACGGCTGCATTCTGCATTACCTGAAGTCTCCGAACATTTTTCAAAGATAGCCCCATGTAAAGAGCATTGCAGTAATCGAACCTCGAGGTGATAAGAGCATGAGTGACTGTGAGAAGAGACTCCCGGTCCAAATAGGGCCGCAACTGGTGCACCAGGCGAACCTGGGCAAATGTCCTCCTCGCCACAGCCGAAAGATGATATTCCAAATTTAGCTGTGGATCGAGGAGGACGCCCAAGTTGCGGACCTTCTCCGAGGGGGTCAAAAGCTCCCCCCAAGGCTAATGGACAGATGGATTGAAATATCTTTGGGAGGCAGAACCCATAGCCACTCCGTCTTGTCGGGGTTGAGTTTGAGCCTGTTGGCACCCATCCAAACCCTAACAGCCTCCAGACATCGGCACATCACTTCCACTGCTTCACTGAAATGACACGGGGTGGAGATGTAAAGCTGGGTATCATCAGCATACTGATGATATCTCACCCCATGTTGTCGGATGATCTCACCCAGTGGTTTCATGTAGATATTAAACAGCAGAGGGGAGAGGACCGATCCCTGAGGGACCCCACAAGGGAGGAACCTAGAGGTCGACCTCTGACCCCCTGCCAACACCGACTGCGACCAACCAGTGAGGTAGGAGGTGAACCACCGCAAAACAGTGCCCCCAACCCCCAACCCCTCCAGTCAGTGCAGAAGGATACCATGGTCAATGGTATCGAAAGCTGCTGAGAGGTCAAGTAGCACCAGGATAGTGGATAATCCCTTATCCCGGGCCCGCCAGAGATCATCCGTCAGCGCGACCAAAGCAGTTTCTGTGGAGTAGCCGAGCCTGAATCCTGACTGTTGAGGGCCCAGATAATCGGCCTCATCCAAGGACCGTTGGAGCTGGAGTGACACCACCTTCTCAACAACCTTCCCTATAAAGGGAAGATTGGAGACAGGACGGTAGTTGTTTAAAACAGCTGGGTCCAGGGAAGGCTTCTTGAGGAGGGGGCGCACAATTGCCTCCTTGCAGGGAGCCAGAAAGGACCCCTCCCTCAAAGAAGCATTGACAATCTCCTGAACCCAGCCCCGCGTCACCTCCCTGGTGGCCGAAACCAGCCAGGAGGGGCACGGGTCCAATAAACAGGTGGCGGAGCTCACAGCTCCAATGGCCTTGTCGACTTCATCAGGTGCTACCGGGTCAAACTCCTCCCACACAACAGGATCAAGACGAGTCCCTGTCATCTCGACTGAATCATTATCAGCCGATACTGCATTCCAATTGGAGTCAAGGTCCATCCGAATCTGGGCGATTTTATCCACGAAAAACTTATTAAAGTCCTCAGCACTACCCTGCAAGGGTGCATCAACCCCCCCCCTGATTAAGGAGGGAGAAAGTTACCCTGAACAGGGCAGCTGGGCGGGATTCCGCAGATGCAATCAAGGCGGAATGATACGCGTATCTTGCCGCCTTGAGCGCCACCTGATAAGTCTTGATATAAGATCTTACAAGTGTTCGGTCAGATACGGATTTACTTTTCCTCCATTGCTTCTCTAGGTGTCTCTTCTGGCGCTTCATCCCCCTGAGTTCTTCAGTAAACCAAGGAGATCTCCTGGGTCTGCTACCACAGAGAGGTCGCAGTGGCACAATCCGGTCAAGAGCCCCCTTCGCAGCCATATTCCAGGCCGTAACCAGGAATTCTGCCGAACTGTGAATGAGAGAATCCGGTATTTCCCCAAGCGTCCTCTGAAAACTCTCTGGATCCATCAGACGCCTGGGGCGGAACCACCTAATCGGTTCCGCCTCCCTGCAGGGGAGGAGTGGAGCCTTAAAAACAAGCCGTAGCAGAAAAAAATGAAAAAAATAATATCACACTTGTAGGTAATGTAACATCTCCCCTCCTCACTCTGCCTCTGCCTCTGCCTCTTCCTCTCTCTCTCTCTCTCTCTCTCTCTCTCTCTCTCTCTCTCTCTCTCTCTCTCTCTCTCTCTCTCTCTGTCTCTCTCTCTCTCTGTCTCTCTGTCTGTCTCTCTCTCTGTCTCTCTCTCTCTCACACACACACACACACAGAGAGAGAGAGAGAGAGAGAGAGAGAGAAAGAGAGAGAGAGAGAGCATCTGCACAGATACTCACACAAATGTTTCAAGAAACATTTTGCATAGTTTTTATTTCATACCTAAAAATGTAAGGAAATTGTGTTGCAAATGAGCTGAAGCAGCTATAACTTTCCAAAATTTCATTCCCTCATGAATGATGGCTCCTGGATTTTGGACACATTCCTCAAATCTGAGACAACTTTGTATTTTGTGGGTTCTTTTCTCTGCGTGGTAACCTTGAACAGGCAGCATTTTGCTGGCTAAATTTCTTCTTTTTGAATACGCAAAACAATGGAAATCTGATATTCAAACAAATACATATTTTCTTCCTAGTTTTTTTTTAAAAAAATATGTGAATGAAATTGGAGCAACACAAAAATCATCGGCCATGTTACCACCCACCTTGCTCAAGAGTTCATCGAAGCCTGGCATTCCACAAGCAATTCCATCAATCGACATATATTGATCTACAACCGGTATATGAACCTCTCAGACTCTAAATCAATCAAATAGCATCCAGAGACAGCACCAACCATCAAGCCCCTCTCCCCCCCAACAGTTCACCTTCCAATGATCCTGACTTGATGTAATCTCTCCATCACAAGACCCACCACCAGCCTCCCTCTGATGATTCCCTCCTGACTCCCTAATTCACACCCTCCAATGACCCTTATCTGATGTACCTCCTCATCACAAGCCTCTCTCTGATGACTCACACCTGGCCCATCACAAGACTCTCATTTGACACTCCAACACCTGAAACCCTTATATAAGTAGAACACTGACACAGACATTCACTAAACACCACTGAAAATGTTACCTAGCCTGGTAATGAAACGTTTGGAAACTAACCCTCAAGGGGTAACACAAAAGTGGGATTAATCCCTCAAACTAACATCGCATCAGCAAGTCTACCAGTCCGGGTTTACATATTAAATCTTAATAATTACTCTATTATTAAACAACTTTCCATATAATCATGTAAATAACAAATTAGTCAATAAATCTCATTCATTTCACTACTTAACAATGCTTAATATTAATTAATTATAATCACTTTAAAATAATAATATATTACATATTAATTATAGTTTACCATATTTAAGATCATAAATATACAAAGAGAAAGAAGAAGAAGAAGAAATAAGAACAAGTTCATACAAATAATCGTGGAATATAAATACAAATTATCAATTATCTCTTTAAATTTCATAACCTTTTCTCATTCTAGCGTGTTTCTAACCAATAATAAATTTTCCCCCTATTTTAAAGTAAATTATGTCTTCTTTCTCTTTCATTTCTAAAGTGAATCTATCCATTTCTGCACATTGGAGTATTTTTGTTATTATAGCCTGGTCAGATGGTAAATTTTCATTTTTCCAAAATTGGGCAAATATTATTCTTGCGGCTGTCAGCACATGCAATATTAAATACTCATTCTCTTTTCCATAATTCAAACCTAATATTCCTAACAAACAGAGTTCTGGTTTAAATTCTATCTGTATTTTAATCATCTCTTCTAGCCACGTTGGGATCTTAAACCAAAACTTTTTAACATTAGGATATATTCACCAGAGATGTTAATAAGTGCCTGGTTGTTGTGTACATTTCCAACACATATTTGATATATTTTTAAACATTTTCTCTAATCTAACTGGTGTCATCTGCCACCTATAAAACATTTTATTTAAGTTTTCCTTATATGCAACTGCTTTAGTAAATTTAATATTTCGGTCCCATAGTTTTTGCCAATCTTATAAATCTATAGAATAACCAAAATTCTTTGCCCACACCATCATTGTTTCTTTCACTTGTTCTTCTTCCATCTTCCAGTTTAGCAGTAATTTATAGAGTTTCTTAATCAGATTTTCATCTGTTTTGAAAAGTATTTTATCTAGTGGTGTCTGTTCTTTGTAAAATCCCATGACTTTTACATCTTTTTCATATCTTGTTTGAATTCACTTCTGAAATTTTATTACACAGACACATTTTGCCCAACAGGGACACATTGATTGATCAGTTCATTCATTGATTGAATGAATGGTCGATTTGCAGTTCATCATTCAGTTTTGCATGGCCCCACTCAAAGTAATAAAGGGTTATACACTGATTAAAAATATAAAAAACCAAAATAACAGAATCATGAAAAAGAAAGAACAAACAAAGAAACAATCACAATGACAACAAAAGTAACTTATAGATAATATATACCATACCTTTTGTCAATATCTGAGTGAATAGCCAGATTAGAGAAGATATAACTACTGGGCCGCATTAGATGACCATGATTGATAGATGGAATTATTCTGTCAGAAATGAGAGGACAAGCAAGGTAACAGGAGAAACTTATTTCCTTGTTATTTTGACAAGTGTTCTATGAAGGGTATTGTACCTGGCAATCAGTAGAAATATGACTGTATCCAAAATCTTAGTTGTCACCTCTACAGTTCATGTAGCAAAGCTGCTACCAGCACATTCTCATTCTCATGGCATTTTCACATATACCTCTGCTACCTTTTTCTGGACCAGCTCAAATTTCTTAAGTGGCTTTAAAGATAGTACTATGTAGTACATGTTTCAGTCACCTAGAGAAGAAGTCACTGAGGCATATATTTTAGTTTACAAGTTCAGCAGATTATAATTTCTAGAGACAGATGTTTTATAGCCTCTGATGTATCCATTATTATGAAACATTTTTTATGGATGATATTGAGATGCCAGGCAAAATTTCCATTTTGAAAAAAATTCCAAAGACATAATATATCCTCAGTTTTATGGGGTTTTAATTCATAAATTGAAAAGGGTGCAGTCATTAACTAAAGCAAAAAAATGGTACCCCTAATCTATATTTCATGTTACATCTCTTTTGAGTAATATACATATTCTATAAAATACTGCTTCCTGGACATTTTCAAATTAATTGCACTACTTAGTGGTAAAAACACTGTATAATAGAATGGATGAATCTCCTGACACTATTAAATCTATTGGAAAATTGTGAAAATGAACATTTTATTCTTTTTCTCATGTCCAAATGACAACATGGGATCATTCAGACATTAGTATTGATTAATAAAAACTGTTATCTCTGAAATCATATTTATACTGTGATTTTTAGTTTAGAAAAATTATTAGGTATTTCAACTAGGTTTCAGTCTTTCCTATGCTAAAGGCTAAATGTGATTATTATTTTGTTTCTACTTTCTGGAAGCAATTATAACCATTGATATTTACAGCTACAGAGAAATACAAATTATTTAAAAAATGTGAGACCTGTGAATTATTTATTTATTATAAATACTTGTTATTTTTAAACTAATTTGATATGCAGATTTTAGATACTGTATGGAATAGGAAATTTGATATTCATACTTTGTGTCAACATTTAAAAAACTACACAATTCACATAAAAAGTGCAATATATTTTAGACCATTTCTGACTGAACTTGGAAGATACTGCCTGTATGAGACATGGAAAAATGAAGAAAAGATGTTGGCCACTTTTGAAAATGTTGCCAAGAAAACTGCAGATACCTGTCCCATGGGTATCAGGGGACAGTATTAACTCAATGGTTCATAACATCATCAGTCTTTACATAGATGAAATCAAGCTTAAGAATGAATAAAATAAGTGTTGACTGCAATTGGGGGAATGGTTATATAAGTTTGATATGATATATCTATTTTTCTCTTTCCGGGTCATATGAAAACCTAGCTCAATACAAAATTCACATTTGTTTAAAATGCAATGACATGTGACCACAAAGTCTTGAAAAAGCGAGTTTGATGTCCTTGTTTCTCATGCTGTAGATTAATGGATTCATCATGGGTGGAAAAATGGAATACATTATTGTAATTATGAAATCAAGATGGGTTGGACTATCAGATATGACCCTTAGATAAGCAAAACTACCAGTAAAGAAAAATATGGAGAAAACAATAATGTGTGGTAAGCAAGTAGAAAAGGCTTTTGTTCTACCTTCAACTGAAGGAATTCTAAGAACGGCAGAGAAGACATGCACATAAGTCAGAAAGACAAAAATAAAACAACCCAGTAGTAATGTATCAGTGAAGGTCATAACTCCAATTTCATATATATATGAACCAGAACAAGCAATCTTAAGTAAATATGGGATTTCACAGTAAAACTGATTAATAATATTAGAACAGAAAGGAGTAAGAAAAGTGACAGTACTGTGTAATGAAGCATTGAGAAAGCTGGCTGTCCATACACTGCCTATCATTTTGATGCAGGTCTTCCTGTTCATTATCATTTCATATTGTAAAGGGTTACAAATGGCAATATACCGATCGTAAGCCATCACAGTAAGGAGGGATACATCACAGGTCAAGAAAAAGAAGAAGAACATAACTTGGGCAACACATCCAGCATGAGATATAGTCCTAGTATTCATAAGAGAATTAAAAACAGCTTTGGGGACAATGACTGAAATGGACCCAATATCTTGCATGGCTAAATTGAACAGGAGGAAGTACATGGGGGTGTGAAGGCGCTGGTCAAAAACAATAGCAGAGATGATGACAAGATTCCCTGATAATGTCATTAAATAGAGCATCAGTAGTAAAGCCATGTGCATAATCTGTAGCTCCCAAATTTCTGAGAATTCCCAGAGGAGAAAATCAGATGTATCATTATTCATTCTTAATAATGATATTCCTAGAAAGAGAAGGAAAGGGAATTGTTAAAATATTTCCATTCAATACTATTTGTTAATTGGAGATTATTGAATCAATGTTTAGAGAAGATTAGATTATACTTTGGCTCCTCATATTTATTCAAATATTCTGAGCAAAAGAGGTATGTGATTGTGTTTTCTTAAAGTGCAAGGTGCCAAGTCTTATGCTATTATTTTATAGTCTTGGGCTTAGAGATCTTTGAAATATTTAACTTGTTTAATAGATTTTTCTAACACTGATTTCATCAGAAATGGGCACCTAAAGAAATCAGTTGTTCTTATCAGGTCATAGAAAAACTACTGGAAGTTTGATCTGAACACATATACATTCAATTGCATCAATGTAACATATCTGAAGTTGTTATCTTAACACTCTCATATTTTGAGTGACCATCACACCTTTACCTTGTTCTACAGAAAATGGGGCTTATGAAGAATGGCTTCAAATCAGACTCTTCAAATCAATGTGACAACTTCATTTCAGTTAAGAACTCTATATGGTCACCTTGTTTAGAACATGAGTGATTTTTTAATGAGTCCATTTTAGATACTGTCAAAGCCCTTGATTCTAGAAGTAGTTTAAAATGATAACACATTTCAATTGATTTAAAGAATATAATTGAAAACAAATTACAGGAAGCCATATTAAATCTTGATAAACAGTCAAATCTCAGCTTTTAAACTGAGTGAGGAATGTTTGAACAATCACTGAGGGTATGTTTTTTGAGGAAATTTCTTAGATTACTTGATTAATTTAGAGCATATGATATTCTAGTGCTATTGATTTTTATCTCTGTACTCAAATAAATGTTCCTAAAGAATATAGGCAAATAACACTTTTAATCTATATTTTGTTGGGATTTTAATTGGAACAGATAGGTAAGATTTATGAATATTTAAAATAAAAAGGGACAAAAAAGTACAATTCAAAGTATAGATAAGTGAATGACTTACTATCTTTATCCACATGTATTCTTCCAGATTTCTTTATTTGTTTTCTTATTGTCTTTCTAAAGCCATCAGTGAGATTTTATATTGTATTGAATTTTCATGAGATTTTATCTATTTTTTCTTGCCAATTCCCCAAAGATAAAAAACACAACTATCTCCATTGCTAGTATAAAAAACTACTATGCAATGTATTTTTTTAAAAAAAAAATAGCAGCAGCTGCTTAAATCATCACCCAAGTGTTTTTATTATGATAATGAGCAAAGAGAGACAGGGGACTAATTTGCAGATTCAGTAATGAAAAATAGATGAGCAACAAATCTCTGTTTTTATGTGATGAAAATTTAAGCTTTCTCAATTATGTAATATTTTACTTACAGAACAAGGATGGCATATTATCAACTCCTATCATTTATTTTGGTTTTATAGGATGGCAAGTTCAAATTCAACATAATTACTGTTACTTAATACTCAGAAGATTTTTGTAGCTATTCATGCAGCACGGAGCTCTATTCTGAGTTCTTTATATATAAGTAATCCCTAAAAATGCTTGTCTGCACTTTTCAAACATATTTGTTGTACATTATCTTAAAAATCAAACATTAATAAACAATTTGGTAGGGAGGAGCTGTTCCCCATTTGTTTTTTCTTTCTTTTTCTTTCTTTCTTTCTTTCTTTCTTTCTTTCTTTCTTTCTTTCTTTCTTTCTTTCTTTCTTTCTTTCTTTCTTTCTTTCTTTCTTTCAAGTTTACAATCTAAATGGAAAGATTAATAATGAAAATACAGTGGGAACACTTTATGCTTGTAAGTAATGTAATATGTTCATGTTTCTTTTCTGTCTATCACCATCCATCCATCCATCCATCCGTCCGTCCGTCCGTCCGTCCGTCCGTCCGTCCGTCCGTCCGTCCGTCCGTCCGTCCATCCATCCATCTATCTATCTATCTATCTATCTATCTATCTATCTATCTATCTATCTATCTATCTATCTATCTATCTATCTATCTATCTATCATCTCGCTCCTTCCCTATCCCCTCTTTCTCACTTTGATGATTGATGATTTCAAGAATCATTTTGCTGTTTGTCCTTTATACCTCCAAAATTGTGTCACAAAATTGTGTCCACACCTTTTATCTGTTCAAAATTGTCATTTTACTTTAAGTCTCTTTGATGTGGGTGGAATAAATGGGATTATTTTTTCTCATAAATATTGACATAGCTCCCAAACTAAAAAAAATATGAAAGAAGCCCATTAAATGAATTCAATCATATTCAATATTGGGGGATTTATAGTACAATATATATACCATGTTTCCCCAAAATAAGACCCCACTGAGTTCTTGAGAAAGGTTGTTAGTGTCCTGTTGATTTTGTATAAGCCAGGTGTTCACAGATCTATGTGTGTGGCACTGATGACTTGAACCTCTGGTGCTGCTCCTGGTGGCCTTTTGAGCTCTGCTCCTGTGTTTCCCCATAAAGCTCTGTAGTTGAGTGGCTATAACGCCTGATTGAACTTTCAATGTTCTAGAATCGTAAGTTATTGGCTAATAGTTGGGTGTAGATGTTTCCTTCTAGGGGTCTTTCATGATTAACCCTATTCTTTCTAATAGCCAGTCTGGGATGAAGTCTAGGAGTTGACTCTGTATGCCAGGCATTTACACATTGCTGTTAATTTCTTTAGCCAGTGGTTAGCCACCCTTGGATGTCTGCTATTCTGCTTGTGATTGAGGGTTCCATCAGTATAGTAGGACCACTATTTAGCCATGTGTTTAGTGATACTGGGAACCAGAGTGAGCTAGCAGACATTGTAAAAGCTGGATTTCTTCTCAATTTATTTTCATAGCAATCTAATGGAATAGAAGCCCATTCCCACTCAGCCCACTCTCACAAAACTAATCCCAAAACTAATCCATAATGTGATCTTTGTCAATCCAGTATTAGAATCAGATTTAATATTATTATTATTGTTGTTGTTGTTATTATCATTAAAATAATACAGACCCTTGGGCAATGACCTCCCCATTAAAATAATACAGACCCTTGGGCAATGACCTAGAGTCTTTTTTGTTATTTTAAAATGGCTTTTTTAATCTATGGGGAAATGACAAGAAAAATTGCATCAACTCTCAGTGCTATAATATATAATATCATGATGTATTTGGAAAGACAACATGAAAAAAAGATCAAGAGAATTGTACAACTAAAGATGGGTGAAAATAGTGAGTCATTCTCTGAAATTTCTTTTGTATTATCCATTATTTCCCCCTTTTTTTCTTTAAACATTGTAAATTTTTCTTTCCCTTTATTCCAACAAAATACCAGTTCTAATATAAGTTTTAGCTGCTGTAGATAAATGATTTTTTCAGAGGCTTTTATTTAAAGAGAGAGATGAAAATAAATTGAGAAGAAATCCAGGTTTTACAATGTCTGCTAGCTCACTCCGGTTCCTAGTATCACTAAACACATGGCTAAATAGTGGCCCTACTATACTGATGGAACCCTCAATCACAAACAGAATAGCAGGCATCCAAGGGTGGCTAACCACTGGCTAAAGAAATTAACAGCAATGTGTAAATGCCTGGCATACCGAATCAACTCCTAGACTTCATCCCAGACTGGCTATTAGAAAGAATAGGGTTAATCATGAAAGACCCCTAGAAGGAAACATCTACACCCAACTATTAGTCAATAACTTACGATTCTAGAACATTGAAAGTTCAATCAGGCATTATAGCCACTCAACTACAGAGCTTTATGGGCAAACAGATGAGCAGAGCTCAAAAGGGCATCAGGAGTAGCACCAGAGGTTCAAGTCATCAGTGCCACACACATAGATCTGTGAACACCTGGCTTATACAAAATCAACAGGACACTAACAACCTTCCTGAAGAACTCAGTGGGGTCTTATTTTGGGGAAACATGGTAGGTGCAGGGAGGTGACGCGGGACTGGGTTCAGGAGATTGTCAACGCCTCTTTGAGGGAGGGGTCCTTTCCTGCTCCCTGCAAGGAGGCAATCGTGTGCCCCCTCCTCAAGAAGCCTTCCCTGGACCCAGCTGTGTTAAACAACTATCATCCTGTCTCCAATCTTCCCTTTATAGGGAAGGTTGTTGAGAGGGTGGTGTCATTCCAGCTCCAACGGTCCTTGGATGAGGCCGATTATCTGGGCCCTCAGCAGTCAGGATTCAGGCTTGGCTACTGCACGGAAACTGCTTTGGTTGCGCTGACGAATGATCTCTGGCGGGCCCGGGATAGGGGACATTCCACTATCCTGGTGCTACTTGACCTCTCAGCGGCTTTCGATACCATTGACCATGGTATCCTTCTGCGCTGGCTGGAGGGGTTGGGAGTTGGGGGAACTGTTTTGCAGTGGTTCATCTCCTACCTCACTGGTCAGTCACAGTCAATGTTGGCAGGTGGTCAGAGGTCGACCCCTAGGTTTCTCCCTTGTGGGGTCCCTCAGGGATCGGTCCTCTCCCCTCTGCTGTTTAATATTTACATGAAACCGCTGGGTGAGATCATCCGACGACATGGGGTGAGATATCATCAGTATGCTGATGATACCCAGCTTTACATCTCCACCCTGTGTCACTTCAGTGAAGCAGCAGAAATGATGTGCCGATGTCTGGAGACTGTTAGGGTTTGGATGGGTGCAAACAAGCTCAAACTCAACCCCGACAAGACGGAGTGGCTGTGGGTTTTGCCTACCAAAGACAATTCAATCTGTCCGTCCATCACCCTGGGGGAGAGTTTTTGACCACCTCAGAGAAGGTCCGCAACTTGGGTGTCCTCCTCAATCCACAGCTAAATCTGGAACATCATCTTTTGGCTGTGGCGAGGAGGACATTTGCCCAGGTTCGCCTGGTGCACCAGCTGCGGCCCTATTTGGACCGGGAGTCTCTTCTCACAGTCACTCATGCCCTTATCACCTCGAGGCTCGACTACTGCAATGCTCTCTACATGGGGCTACCTTTGAAAAACGTTTGGAGACTTCAGTTAATGCAGAATGCAGCCGCGTGAGCAGTGTTGGGCCTACCTAGAAATGCCCACTTTTCAACATCACTACGCGAGCTGCATTGGCTGCCAATTGGTCTCCGAACGCAATTCAAAATGTTGGTTATGACCAATAAAGCCCTACATGGCATCGGACCAGGTTACTTACGGGACCGTCTGCTGCCCCATGAAACCCAGCGACCGGTTAGGGCCCACAGAGTCGGCCTTCTCCAGGTCCCGTCAGCCAGACAGTGTCGCCTGGCGGGGCCTAGGAAAAGAGCCTTCTCTGTTGCGGCCCCAGACCTCTGCAATCAACTCCCCGGAGATCCATATTGCCCCCACCCTCTCCGCCTTTCGCAAATTATTGAAGACACATCTTTGCCGACAGGCCTGGGGCAGTTAACACCTTGCCCCAGCCAGTGTATGTTTGTTTGCATGTCTTTCTTTGGATGATTGGTTTTTAATTAAGGGGTTTTACAATGTATTTTAATGCCAGATTTCTTCATGTGAGTATCTATGTTGTAAGCCGCCCTGAGTTCTTGGAATAAGGCGGCATAGAAATCTAATTAAATAAATAAAATAAATAAATAAATAAATATATTGTCCTATAAATCCCCCAATATTGAATATGATTGAATTCATTTAATGGGCTTCTTTCATATTTCTTTAATTTGGGAGCTATGTCAATATTTATGAGAAAAATAAACCCATTTATTCCACCCACGTCAAAGAGACTTAAAGTAAAATGACAATTTTGATCAGATAAAAGGTGTGGATCCAAAATTGTGTCACAAAACTAGAAAGAGGGGGTAGGAAAGGAGCAAGATGATAGATAGATAGATAGATAGATAGATAGATAGATAGATAGATAGATAGATAGATAGATAGATAGATAGATAGATAGATAGATAGATAGATAGATAGATGGATGGATGGATGGATGGATGGATGGATGGATGGATGGATGGATGGATGGATGGATGGATGGATGGATGGATGGATGGATGGAGATAGACAGAAACATGAACATATTACATTACTTACAAGCATAAAGTGTTCCCACTGTATTTTCATTATTAATCTTTCCATTTTGATTGCAAACTTTAAAGAAACAAGAAAGAAAGAAAGAAAGAAAGAAAGAAAGAAAGAAAGAAAGAAAGAAAGAAAGAAAGAAAAAAGAAAGAGAAAGAAAAAAGAAAGAAAGAATGAAAGAAAAAAAGAAAGAAAAAACAAATGGGGAACAGCTCCTCCCTACCAAATTGTTTATTAATGTTTGATTTTTAAGATAATGTACAACAAATATGTTTGAAAAGTGCAGACAAGCATTTTTAGGGATTACTTATATATAAAGAACTCAGAATAGAGCTCCGTGCTGCATGAATAGCTACAAAAATCTTCTGAGTATTAAGTAACAGTAATTATGTTGAATTTGAACTTGCCATCCTATAAAACCAAAATAAATGATAGGAGTTGATAATATGCCATCCTTGTTCTGTAAGTAAAATATTACATAATTGAGAAAGCTTACATTTTCATCACATAAAAACAGAGATTTGTTGCTCATCTATTTTTCATTACTGAATCTGCAAATTAGTCCCCTATCTCTCTTTGCTCATTATCATAATAAAAACACTTCGGCGATGATTTAAGGAGCTGCTGCTATTTTTAAAAAAAAAATACATTGCATAGTAGTTTTTTTATACTAGCAATGGAGATAGTTGTGTTTTTTATCTTTGGGGAATTGGCAAGAAAAAATAGATAAAATCTCATGAAAATTCAGTACAATATAAAATCTCACTGATGGCTTTAGAAAGACAATAAGAAAACAAATAAAGAAATCTGGAAGAATACATGTGGATAAAGATAGTAAGTCATTCACTTATTTATACTTTGAATTGTACTTTTTTGTCCCTTTTTATTTTAAATATTCATAAATCTTACCTATCTGTTCCAATTAAAATCCCAACAAAATATAGATTAAAAGTGTTATTTGTTTATATTCTTTAGGAACATTTATTTGAGTAGAAAGATAAAAATCAATAGCACTAGAATATCATATGCTCTAAATTAATCAAGTAATCTAAGAAATTTCCCCACAATTCATACCCTCAGTGATTGTTCAAACATTCCTCACTCAGTTTAAAAGCTGAGATTTGACTGTTTATCAAGATTTACTATGGCTTCCTGTAATTTGATTTCAATTATTTTCTTTAAATCAATTGAAATGTGTTATTATTTTAAACTACTTCTAGAATCAAGGGCTTTGACAGTATCTAAAATGGACTCATTAAAAAATCACTCATGTTCTAAAAAGGTGACCATATAGAGTTCTTAACTGAAATGAAGTTGTCACATTGATTTGAAGAGTCTGATTTGAAGCCATTCTTCATAAGCCCCATTTTCTGTAGAACAAGGTAAAGGTGTGATGGTCACTCAAAATATGAGAGTGTTAAGATAACAACTTCAGATATGTTACATTGATGCAATTGAATGTATATGTGTTCAGATCAAACTTCCAGTAGTTTTTCTATGACCTGATAAAAAGAACTGATTTCTTTAGGTGCCCATTTCTGATGAAATCAGTGTTAGAAAAATCTATTAAACAAGTTAAATATTTCAAAGATCTCTAAGCCCAAGACTATAAAATAATAGCATAAGACTTGACACCTTGCACTTTAAGAAAACACAATTAAATACCTCTTTTGCTCAGAATATTTGAATAAATATGAGGAGCCAAAATATAATCTAATCTTCTCTAAACATTGATTCAATAATCTCCAATTAACAAATAGTATTGAATGGAAATATTTTAACAATTCTCTTTTCTTCTCTTTCTAGGAATATCATTATTAAGAATGAATAATGATACATCTGATTTTCTCCTCTGGGAATTCTCAGAAATTTGGGAGCTACAGATTATGCACATGGCTTTACTACTGATGCTCTATTTAATGACATTATCAGGGAATCTTGTCATCATCTCTGCTATTGTTTTTGACCAGCGCCTTCACACCCCCATGTACTTCCTCCTGTTCAATTTAGCCATGCAAGATATTGGGTCCATTTCAGTCATTGTCCCCAAAGCTGTTTTTAATTCTCTTATGAATACTAGGACTATATCTCATGCTGGATGTGTTGCCCAAGTTATGTTCTTCTTCTTCTTCTTGACCTGTGATGTATCCCTCCTTACTGTGATGGCTTACGATCGGTATATTGCCATTTGTAACCCTTTACAATATGAAATGATAATGAACAGGAAGACCTGCATCAAAATGATAGGCAGTGTATGGACAGCCAGCTTTCTCAATGCATCATTACACAGTACTGTCACTTTTCTTACTCCTTTCTGTTCTAAGATTATTAATCAGTTTTACTGCGAAATCCCATATTTACTCAAGATTGCTTGTTCTGGTTCATATATATATGAAATTGGAGTTATGACCTTCACTGGTACATTAGCACTGGGTTGTTTTATTTTTGTCTTTCTGACTTATGTGCATGTCTTCTCTGCCGTTCTGAGAATTCCTTCAGTTGAAGGTAGAACAAAAGCCTTTTCTACTTGCCTACCACACATTATTGTTTTCTCCATATTTTTCTTTACTGCTAGTTTTGCTTACCTAAGGGTTATATCTGATAGTCCACCACATCTTGATTTCATAATTACAATAATGTATTCCATTTTTCCACCCATGATGAATCCATTAATCTACAGCATGAGAAACAAGGACATCAAACTTGCTTTTTCAAGACTTTGTGGTCACATGTCATTGCATTTTAAACAAATGTGAATTTTGTATTGAGCTAGGTTTTCATATGACCCGGAAAGAGAAAAATAGATATATCATATCAAACTTATATAACCATTCCCCCAATTGCAGTCAACACTTATTTTATTCATTCTTAAGCTTGATTTCATCTATGTAAAGACTGATGATGTTATGAACCATTGAGTTAATACTGTCCCCTGATACCCATGGGACAGGTATCTGCAGTTTTCTTGGCAACATTTTCAAAAGTGGCCAACATCTTTTCTTTATTTTTCCATGTCTCATACAGGCAATATCTTCCAAGTTCAGTTAGAAATGGTCTAAAGTCTATTGCGGTTTTTGATGTGAATTGTGTAGTTTTTCCAATGTTGACACAAAGTATGAATATCAAATTTCCTATTCCATACAGTATGTAAAATCTGCATATCAAATTGATTTAACAATAATAAGTATTTATAATAAATAAATAATTCACAGGTCTCACATTTTTTAAATAATTTGTATTTCTCTGTAGCTGTAAATATCAATGGTTATAATTGCTTCCAGAAAGTAGAAAAATAATAATAATCACATTTAGCCTTTAGCATAGGAAAGACTGAAACCTAATTGAAATACCTAATAATTTTTATTTTTATAAATATTTTATTAGTTTTGTAATTATAAACAATGAATCAAATAAAATACAATTCAACTTAATACAATCTTTTTCAACTTTCTCCCACACAAAACAAAACATACATTCTTTTAAGAACTTAAATAAAATAAAATAACTACGGGTGTTGCTCGGCAGCACCCCCTCCACCACATCCCCCTCTTCCTTCCTCCCTATTCTCCTACTTCCCTCCCCCTCCCCTCTCTCCCTTCCTCACTCTCCACCCTCCTCTCCTACAATCTTCCTACTTCCCTCCACTCCTTCACTCCTCACTCTCCACCCCCTCCAAAATGTGGTCTAGAAGTACTGCCCTAGCAACCCCTCTTATATCAATAAATATGTCATACTTATATAATGCGAGTGTTATAGTTGAGTACATTATTATGCCCCCCAACCCACCCCCTGCCCCGACTTCCCAAAGTGAATACAGGGTAAAACAAAAGAAAACCCATTAGGTTAAAAAAATTATTATGTAAATCCTAATAAAAATTTAACTATATGCTAAATACATTTTCTTAGATTGATATTTCCCTTGAATATAGTCTATCCATTTTTTCCATTCCAACATATATTTTTCATTTGAATGATCTTTCAAATATGCAGATACTTTAGCCATTTCCGCCAAATTTATAACTTTCAAAGTCCATTCCTCGATGGATGGTAATTCTTTTTCCAATATTGTCCAACCAACAATCTCGCTGCTGTAATCAAATTCAAAATTAAGTTTGTCTCTATAGTGGTGCAGTCTTTTATAATACCTAATAAAAACAACTGTGGTGAAAATTCAATACATTTTTTCAAAATATTTTGAAGTATCCACCATATTTTGATCCAAAAAGCCTTGATTTTTCTACAGGTCTACCATACATGAAAATACGTAGCATCCATACATTCACATCTCCAGCAATCAGGTTTTAAATTAGGGTACATACATGATAATTTCTTCGGATCCAAATGTCATCTATAAAACATTTTATAAAAATTTTCTCTTAAATGTTGTGCTTGTGTAAATTTTACATTTTTCACCCAGAACCTCTCCCAAGTTTCCATCATGATTGGTTGTCCAAAATTTTGTCCCCACTTTATAATACAACCCTTAACTAATTCAGTTTCTGAATCAATTTCTATCAATTCATTATGCAATCTTTTAATATGCATTGACCTTTGGTCTCTAATTTGTTTAATTAAATTTTCATATATTTGAGATAAACCCAACTTCAAATCTTTTTTCCATCTAGTCTGCAATTGTAAATATTGAAACCAAGTAAGGTTTATTCCTTCCTGTCTTAAAATATTCAAGGACTTCAAAAGTAAGAGATTCCCTTCTTTAAATAGGAGTTTCTCATAGGGCACCACATCATGTAATTGATTTCTATTTATATTCTCTATTGCGTGTCTGGGAACCGTCCAAACAGGAATCTTGTCATTTAATTTATACTGATATTTTTTCCAAACACGCAGCAGAGCACTTCTCAGTAGGTGCTCTTTGAAACTCCTATCCACCTTTTTATCATAAACTAAATATGCATGCCAACCATATAATAAACCATACCCTTCAATATTCAATATTCGGTCATTAGTTAAATTAACCCAATCACTTATCGCTACTAAAATAGCAGTGTGATAATATAACTTAAAATTAGGCATTTTCAAACCACCTCTTTCCCTTGTGTCCTGAATAATTTTTAATTTGACCCTCGGTTTCTTGCCATTCCAAATAAATCTATTAATACCCTTCTGCCACTCCTCCAAATTCGCATCCTTTTTAAGTATAAGTAACATTTGAAAAAGAAATAAAAATTTAGGCAATACATTCATTTTAACTGCTGCTATCCTACCCAACATAGATAATTGTAATTTCTTCCATTTGTCCAACTCTATTTGTGTCTTATTCCACAAAACTTCATAATTATTTTTATACAACTTCCCATTAGAGGCTTCAATGTCAATTCCTAAATTATTTAATTTTCTTAACTATCTCGCATCAAGTTATTTTTTCCAATTCCAGTTTTAAATTAATATTTAAATTTTTAACTAACATCTTTGTCTTAGATATATTTAATTTAAAGCCTGATACCCTACCATAGTTATTAATTATCTCCATCAATCTCTTAGCTGACTGTATTGGTTGAGTCAATGTCACAATCAAATCATCAGCAAAAGCACGTAATCTATAATCTTGTTGTCTAATCTCCATACCTTTTAAATCATCTGCTCTTCTTATCCTATTCAGTAAAACTTCTAAAGTTAAAACAAACAACAATGGGGATAATGGACATCCCTGTCTAGTACCTTTCTCTATATTAAATGAATCTGTTACACCCCCATTCACAATAATCTGTCCTGTTTGTTTCTGATAAATCACCAATATATAATTAATAAACTGATCCCCCATTTCCATCCTAATAATAATTTTTTTCAGAAACAACCAATTCAATCTATCAAATGCTTTCTCCACATCCAAAAACATAAGAACTGCAGGCACCTGAATATGCTTCTCTAAGTATTCTAATATATTAATAAGTTGTCTAACATTAGTTTTCATCTGCCTCCCTTGTATAAAACCGGTTTGATCAGAATGAATTGTTTGTTGTAGGACTGTCATTAATCTATTAGCTATCACTTTTGCAAAAATCTTGTAATCCGTATTCAACAATGAGATAGGTCTAAAATTTTCTGATTGAGCATTATCTCTTCCTTCTTTGGGAATTGAAGAAACATAGGCTGTTTTCCATGAAGTGGAACCTGACCACCCTCTTGTATACTAACAAATAGCTCTCTAAGAGGTCCAACCATTTCCATTTGAAGATGCTTATAATAAATCGCCGTTAACCCATCAATCCCAGGAGATTTTCCCATTTTCAATTGTTTAATCACTGAACTTATTTCTTCTGATGTAATCAATGTATTTAATCTGTCTCTTTGTTCATTGTTAATTACTAATACATTTTCATTTTGCAAAAAAGTATCTATCTCATTTCCTTGTATCTTATATTCAGCGTATAACCTAGAATAAAATTCTAAAAAGGCTTTCTTAATAATTTCTTGTTGGAACACCTCTTTCCCTTTATACTGTATTTTTTCAATTATTCGGGATTTTTGTTTTTTCGTTAATATATAAGCCAGTCATCTGCCAGGCTTATTAGAATTAAAAAATGTATTATGTTTTGCATATTGTATATTCCTAACAACTTAGTCTGCCATCAACAAGTCAAATTGTTTCCGTAAAACCTTAATCCCCTCTTTAATATTTTTATCATCTGGTCTCTTAATTAATAATTGTTCCTTCTTTCTTATTTCCTCTTCTAGCTCCTTCCGTTTTTTCTCTTGTTTACATCTATGCCTTTTATTTAAATCAATTAAAATCCCATGCCTATACGCTTTACTTGCATCCCATACCATTTCTATAGTTGTATCCTTATGCAAATTTAACAAAAAAAATTCCTTCATTACATTTTTACATTCGTTCACATTTATATCATATTTAAACAAGTTTTCATTTAATCTCCAAGATCTTTTAGGTCTCTGTCCTTCCATTAATTCCATCCAAACTGGATTATGATCTGTTAATACTTTGGGTAGGATCTTCACCTTCTTTAAACTAAGAAAAAAGTCACTTGACGTTAATATAAAATCAATTCTAGAAAATCACTGATGCCTATCAGAAAAGAAATTAAATTCTTGCTCTTTACCATTTCTTTCTCTCCATATATCTATCAAATCAAAATCATCCTTGATATCAAAAAAAGATTTAGGCAGCTTGGAACGTGTTTGAGGAATTGGTAATATCTTCTTTTTGTCTAAACAAATATCTATCACACCGTTCCAATCTCCCATTATAATACAAGACCTATAATCAAATTGAATTAACTTTTTATGTATTAACTTGTAAAATTTTCCTTGTTGTTGATTTGGTGCATATATACCCATCAAAAGAACTTTCTTCCCATCTTTTAAAATTTCAATTGCTAAATATCTACCTTGTAAATCTGATTCTAATAATTTAGCTTTTATGTGATTTTTAACATAGATAACAATTCCATTCTTCTTCTCAGCAGCCGCTGCAACAAAGTGTGTACCTAATTTGTTATTTATTAAATATTTCTGATCAGTAATTCTAATATGTGTTTCTTGTAGGCAAGTTATATCATTTTTACATTGAATCAAATAATGAAATATCTTCTTCCTTTTCTGTCAAAAATTTATTTGACAAGACCAACTTGAGAAAGCCTTTGCAAGACTAATAATTTTTCTAAACTAAAAATCATAATATAAATATAATTTCAGATATAATAGGTTTTATTAATCAATGCTAATGTCTGAATGATCCCATGTTGTCATTTGGACATGAGAAAAAAAGTAAAATGTTCATTTTCACAATTTTCCAATAGATTTAATAGTGTCAGGAGATTCATCTATTCTATTATACAGTATTTTTACCAGTAAGTGGTGCAATTAATTTCAAAAGGTCCAGGAAGCAGGATTTTATAGAATTTGTATATTATTCAAAAGAAATGTAACATGAAACATGAAATATAGATTAGGGGTACCATTTTTTTGCTTTAGTTTAATGACTGCACCCTTTTCAATTTATGAATTAAAAACCCATAAAACTGAGGATATATTACATCTTTGGAATTTTTTTCAAAATGGAAATTTTGCCTGGCATCTCAATATCATCCATAAAAAAATGTTTCATAATAATGGCTACATCAGAGGCTATAAAACATCTGTCTCTAGAAATTATAATCTGTTGAACCTGTAAACTAAAATATATGCCTCAGTGACTTCTTCTCTAGGTGACTGAAACACGTATTACATGGTACTATCTTTAAAACCACTTAAGAAGTTTGAGCTGGTCCAGAAAGAGGTAGCAGAGGTACATATGAAAATGCCATGAGAATGTCCTGATAGCAACTGGATCCTCATTTTGCCAATCTTACAAGGATGGAAGGCTGACTTAACCTTCAGCCTGTCAGGATCAAGCCTCTGGCAGTGGGCAGAGTTATCCTGCAATGCTGCTTTCTGCAGAGCAAAAGAGAGATGGCAGATGATAACATGGCCAATGATTTTTGTGTTGCTCCAATTTCATTCAAACATTTTTTAAAAAACAACCTTGGGAAAAAATATGTATTTGTTTGAATATCAGATTTCAAATGTTTTGCGTATTCAAAAAGAAGAAATTTAGCCAGTAAAATGCTGCCTATTCAAGGTTACCATACAGAGATAAGAACCCACAAAATACATAGTTGTCTCAGATGGGCTAATTTGAGGAATGTGTCCAAAACCCAGGAGCCATCATTCATGAGGGAATGAAATTTTGGAAAGTTGCTTCAGCTCATTTGCAACACAATTTTCTTACATTTTGAGATATGAAATAAAAACTATGCAAAATGTTTCTTGAAATATTTGTGTGAGTGTGTGTGTAGTCTCTGTCTCTCTCTCTCTCTCTCTCTCTCTCTCTCTCTCTCTCTCTCTCTCTCTCTCTCTCTCTCTCTCTCTCTCTCTCTCTCTCTGTGTGTGTGTGTGTGTGTGTGTGTGTGTCTGAAAGAGAGAGAGAGGGGGGAGGAGGGAGGGAGGGAGATGTTACATTACCTACAAGTGTAATATTATTTTTTTCATAATAAATCTTCCCTTTCTAACTGCAACTTTTCCAAAATTTTGCTAGGATCAGCTCCCACTCAGCAAAATATTTCTCAATCTTGGATTTTCAAAATAACACATAGAAAATATTACTTAAAAAAATATAGTCAGATTAAGTGCCTATCTCTTTTTTTTTAGTATTGAGCCTTCAAATTAGTCCTCTTCTCTTTCCCCCCATTATAGTAATAAAGACACTTGGGCAATGTCTTAAGGAGGTTTTGTTGCCTTTGTTTTTTTTAAAAAAACCCTCGCCCCATGGGTTTTTTTTTTATTATTGGGGAAATGAGAAGAAAAAATAGATAAAATCTCATTAAAATGAAGCATAAAATCTTACTCATGGCTTTGGAAAGTCAATAATAAAAAAGAATTATGTGTGAATAAACATGGATAAATATGGTAAGTCATTCACTTATTTTTATTTTTAATTATATATTATTTATCCCTTTCTGTCCTTAAATATTCACTAGTCTTCTCTTACCTTTACCATTAAAAATCCAACAAAATACAAATTATAATATAGCTGCCAATAGAGAAATCATTCTTCAGGAACTTACATTTAAGAAAGAGATAAAAATAAACAGCACTAGGACTAATATATATCTTAAATTAATAAAGATAATAAAGAAAGCAATATATTTTCCCACAGTTTCTACCTTCACCTCCAACTTTAGTTACTGTACAAACCAATGGTGGGATTCAAATAATTTAACAACCATTTCTGTGCAGTAATGATTGTTTTAAGTATAAAAAAACTATATACCAAAAGGTAGTTTATTATTTCATGCATTTGCTATATGAAATCAGGGGTTTCACTATTTACCATCTGAAATAGCACCTGTCATTTAAATAGTGTTTATTATATTAAAACACTAAACTAAGGTTTAATATATGAAATTCAAATACTATTTAAATTTAAATCATAGATCTTGGTATAAAATAGGAGAGCCCATTCTGCAACAAAGAACTACATTAGAGTTTAATGCATAAAATCACAGAATCCTTTAAGAGCCAGAGCTCATCATTAATTGTGATCTGTATAACTAGACAGGAAAAAGTTCCAGAGCCACAACCCTAGCTAATATTTGGTGGCTGCACCCCTTTTCCCGTATGCAACAATCAAGAAACTAAAGAGATGAAGCATCTATTCCTGAAATTACCTCTGAGAAGCATCACCTAGTTTTCACACGAATGACATGATCAAAGGCTCTGCATCTCCATTTGGTTACCGTCGCTCCTCTCTTGTACTTTTGGGAAGGTTTTTTTGCCCGCTTGGAAGGAAATTGAACAGAAACCAGATTTGTTCCAGAAAACACAGATTTATCACAATCGGTTCACCAAACTCAACAAAAAATTAGGTATCTATTCTACCAGCTGAATCCCTTCACTAGTACAAACATCTTCAACTATTCAAGCCAAATGTAGAGATTTGGCTGAGTATGAAGGATTACTATGGTTTCATGTAATTTAATTTCTTTTTTTTTTTTAAATTGAACATTCACTATTCCCTTCAGTCTAATATCATAAGTCAGTGAAATCCCATGTTTACATAAAATTGCTTGTTTTGGTTTATATGTACCTGAAATTTGAAATATGTACAGTTCTACATTAGGATTTGGTTGCTTTATCTTCCTCATTGTTTAAAAAATGGCAAGAACATTAGATAAAATTTCATGGAAATTCAAGAATAGAAAACATCTAACTAATGGCTTTAGAAAGACAACAAGAAAATAAATAAATCTGGAAGAATAAATGTGGATCAGGATGGTGAGTCATTCATATATTTATGCTTTGAATTGTACTTTATTTGTTCTTTTCTTCTTTTAAATATTCCTAAATCTTCTTTTCCTTTGCAATTAAAATTTCAGTGAAACTTAGATTACAAGGGATTGCAGCCTATAGAGAAATGATTTTTCAGGCACTTTTTAAAAAGAGAGAGATGAAAATAAACAACATTGGAATTGCATACATATTAAATCCACTCTTCTATTGAACTGATATTGCTCAGAATGTTTTGGTCATTTTTAGAAAAAAGATTTAAGGTGATCTTCATTGAATTTTCACTGAAATAGTATTGAATAGTAAATACTTTAAAATTCCTTTTTCTTCTAGAGTGAGAATTTCAGGAATGGATAATGACACATCTGAGTTTTTTCTTTGGGAATTCTCAAAAAATTGGGAGTTACAGGTTATCCATATAGTTTTACTACTGATACTGTATTCAACAACGATAACAGGGAACCTTTTCATCATCACTACTGTTGTTTTTGACCATCAACTTCACACACCCATGTACTTCTTCCTAATGAATTTAGCCATGCAAGATATTGGTTTAGTTTCAGTCATTGTCCCCAAAGCTGTTTTTAATAGTCTTATGAACATTAGGACTATTTCTTATTCTGGATGTATTGCCCAAGTCATGTTCTTCTTCTTCTTTCTGACCTGTGATGTATCCCTCCTTACTTTGATGGCTTATGATCGGTATATTGCCATTTGTAATCCTTTACATTATGAAATGATAATGAACAGGAAAGCATGCATCAAAATGATTGGAAGTGTATGGATAGCCAGCCTTCTCAATGCTTCATTGCACACTATTTTTACTTTTATTACTCCTTTCTGTTCTAATATTATCAATCAATTCTACTGTGAAGTCCCTTATTTACTTAAGATTGCCTGTCCTGGTTTATATGTATCTGAAACTGGAGTTGTAATCTTCAGTGCTATATTAACACTGGGTTGTTTTATTTTTGTCCTTGTGACATATGTGCGTGTCTTCTCTGCTGTTCTCAGAATTCCTTCAGTTCAAGGAAGGAAAAAGGCCTTCACTACTTGTCTACCACACCTCACTGTTTTTTCCATATTTATGTTTACTGGTTCCTTTGCTTATCTAAAGTCGATGTCTGACAGTCCAACCTACCTCGACTTCATAATAACTATTATGTATTCCATTATTCCTTCCATGATGAATCCATTCATCTACAGCATGAGAAACAAGGATGTCAAAGTTGCTCTTTCAAAACTTTTTGGTCAGATGTCATTTCTTTTTAAAGAATTTTGAATTTTGTAGCTACAATATGTAGTTCCTGAGTTAAGCCAGTATAGGCTAGGGGCTAACTCATACTTTTTGTTGACTGCTTAAGCCTTTGGAAGAATATCTTCAAAAAATATAGTTTATATTATTTTTCTTCAGGATATATGAAAAGGTGTTGAAATGAAATGTATAAAGTTATAGTTAGTTTGATTTCAAAACTAAATACATTATATACATATATATGCAATGGGCTAGATCAGTGGTAGCGAACCTATGGCACGGGTGTCAGAGGCAGCACTTGGAGCCCTATCTGTGGACATGTGCATCATCGCCCCAGTCTTAGGCCTTCACCTGGGTTTTATAAAACCTTTTTGCTTTAGGCCTTCACCGGCGTGTACAAAAAAAAGGTTCAATCAATCAGTCAATTTCAACTTCTCGCGGGGAAAAAAAAGATCTTGCAAAGTTTGAATTGATTGATTGAACTTTTTAGTCCCACCCAGTCTGCTCTTATCACCACAGCCACGCCCACCCAATGGGCCACACCCACCTGGCACCCAATGATCCATAAGTGGGTTTGGGGTTGCAGTTTGGGCCTTGGTCTCTAAAAGGTTCGCCACCACTGGGCTAGATTTTTAAATCTTTAAAACACTTCTGAGAGCACCCAGTGCAGAAATCTGAGAGTCTTCATGTTTATGAAATTCTCAAATTGCATTACATTCCATCAAAATATATTTTAAACTGTCCCAAATGTGATTTTTTTCAAAAGGCAATTGAACTTATTAGGAGACGTTTTGCTTTTCATCCGTGAAGTTTCTTCATTTCTGACTGAATGATGGAGAATGCAAGGATTTATATTCCTACTCTCTTTCTGAGAGTTATTAAGGCCATTTGGAGGTTTATCTATGCCCTCAGGTCATTTGAATCCTGTAAAATATTTTTAAATTATTTTTACAAAACACTATAAAATTATGCCATTAGACATAATTAGTGATTAAAATTCAGTAAAAGGCTTTCTCCATTTCTCTGCTACATCTTACTGTGTTTACCCTATTTTCGTTTACTGCTTTCTTTGCTTACCTAAGATACATATCTGACAATCCATCCTATCTTGTAATACATAATTACAATCATATATTCCATTATTCCACTCAGGACTAATCCATTGATCTTCAACACAGGAAATAAAGACATCAAAGTTGCTCTTTCAAGACTTCTTGGTCAGAAGTCATTTAATTTTAAAGAAGTATGAACTGTATATGCATTTGATCAGAAAAGGGAAACATAAACATTCGATATACAACTCATATCATCATCTCCCCTGTTGCAAGCAACTTACTCTAGTTTAAAATGTTTATTTTGTTCATTAATGAGCTTGATTTCACACCTCTGCTGATGTTGTTATGGTCCATTAAAGCAACACTAATCCTGGTAAATATGGAACATTTCTCTTTTGCATTATTTACAGTGCTGGCCAGCCAATATTTTCTTTCATATCTCTATCTCATATTGGCAGTTTCCTTCAAGTCAAGTTCAATTCCAAGCAAATTCATACAAGGTTACATTAAGAACTTTTTATGTTTTGAGAACATTTACTTTGATTGGCTCTCCATAGTACCCCATAATAAATAAAAGATTTAAATTTCTTCATTTCTTTTGTCAGTATTTTAGTTTCAAAGTTTAATAAGCATAATAAATATAGTAATATTTATAGAAAAATAATTGATTTTAGGATATTTATATTGTAATTTTACTATTATTTTTCATATTTTTATTTAACTTAAAATATAGTTAAAGCTTACATTTGATGTTCCTTTTAAGTAAAACAGGACAAATGGAGAGAATGTAGGCTAAGTGCTACCTCCACTAAGACCTCTTTGTTAATTGCTTAAGAATTTGATTGCTTATCTTCACAAAATATATATTTCCTGTGAGTTTTCTTCAGGATATATACAAACAGGCTGGAAAGGAATGGAAAAGATAGACAGATAATGTCATACAAATTGCTAATTTAAAAAATAAAATCTTAGAGACTGCCAATTTAGCTTATAATTACACTGATATACCCAAAGAATGAGAAAAAGTTTGGTTCTATTAATATTTTAGTATATGGAAAATACTAAATAAACTTCACTTTAGCCATGAGGTATTTTATCTGGAAAATAGTGAAAGTTATTCTCATTGAAAATACATTTTTGTAGAATTAGATACCATTCCCATACCTATAAAAATGAAGACTGTCAGATGCATGCACAGATTTCTGCACTCATTGTTTTAGAGGACTTTTTAAAGATACTATTATGATTCTTTCCTATATACAGTACATACATGCACATATATTAAGACTTTGAGATGATAGGTTAACAGTCACCTAATGAAATATTTGTTAATAAATCTTTATTAAAGATGAAAGAGTAAGGGACATTGTCATTATTTTTGTTCACATAATTCTAAAATAAACTGGGAGAAAAATATGTATTTATTTGTAAATGTGATTCTCAATATTTTGCATTTTCCCCCATTCTCCAAAAAAACCAAGCAGTAAAATGCTTCCTATTCAAGGTTACCACACAGGGCAAAGAATTCATAAAATGCATAGTTACCACAAATGAGCTAATCTGTCTGGGAGCCCACATTCCTGAGCGAATGACATTTTGAAAGTTGTACTTGCTTCAGTGAGTTTGAAACACAATTTTGACATTTGAAGGAAAAAAATGCAAAATGTTTCTTGACTTTTTCAGACCAAACAATCAATCTAGAAAAGTAGGTTGTCTCTCTGGAGCAAAAATCAAAGATGTAATTGAGAACCTTACTAAAATAATGAACCTCATAGATTACTACCCCTTTCCTCTCCTACACGTGAGGACCAGTGACATGACAATGAATCTAAAAACAATAACAAGAGATTACAAACAGCTAGGGAAGAAAGTTAAAGAATTAGGTATTTTCAGCTATACTTCCAACAAAAGGCCAACATCCAATGAGGAAGCAAAGAATTTTGGAAACATATCACTGGCTTAAAAACTGGTGTCATCAAGAGAACTTTGGTTTCCTAGACTATGGTGTGCATTACCAACATGAAGGGCTACTGGCAAGGGATGGAAAGAATATATTCAAAAAATGGCTGGCTGATCTTACAAGAAAGCTTTAAGCTAAAATTGAGGGGGTAGTGGGTCCAATTTTCACAACTATTACAACCTAATTCCAAGCAAAAACTACTATATAACCAATTACATAAGGAATAAAGACAAAGAAGAAATTAAAAAATAAAGCACAATAAAGTAGAGAGTGATGGGAAGGATGGAAAACCGAGTTACAAAGTAGGAGATGTAAGAAAATACCTAGGACCCATAAAGGACTCAAATGACTCTACTTGAATTCTCAAAGTTTAGGGAACAAACAGGGTGAACTTGAAATGCTAGTACATGAAGGCAGATATGATATAGTTGCTTTTACTGGGATTAAACATGACTGGAATGTACTGATGGAAGGATACTAACTACTCAAAAGAAACAGACCTAAGAAAAGAGGAGGTGGAGTTGCTTTATACATAAAAGATCACTACATCTCAACAGAAGTCCACAAAACTAAGGATGAAAATCTCCTAGAATCCACAAGGGTCAATATAAAAGTGGAAAAAATATGACATTACTATATGTGTATACTAGAGGCCACCCAATCAAGAAGAAGAAAGATGAATTCTTTGCTCATCAATTAACAAATGTATGTAGGAAACACAGCACAGTAATAATGGGAGACTTTAACTACCCTGATATTAAGTGGGAGACAAACTCTGCAGCAAGTGGGAGATCAACAGATTCCTAACCAACCTAGCTGACAAAAGGTAGAGGAGGGAACTAAAGGAAAAGCTATACCAGACCTAATTCTTATGTGCAGAGAAGAAGTGATAGAGGGAGTTGCCAGAACTTTGGGTAAAAGTGACTACATCATTTTGGGATTCCATATAATGCAAACACAAGCAATAGAACGTAATCCAACCAGTGTCTTAAACTTTAAAAGAGTGGATTTTAACAAGCTCAGAGACAACCTAAGAAAAAGAAGAAATCAGAATGGTTGCACAAAGATCTCTCTGATAAATTGAAAGACAAAAGGGACAAGTACAAAAAGTGAAAAGATGGATACAGGAAAGAAAAGGCTCTGAATGAACGAAGACTTGCAACAAAAGCCAAAAATATTTTTTAAAAAAGTTTCTTTCAACATATCAATAACAAGAAAAAATCAAGGAAACAGTAGTTCCATTAAAGGGAGATGATGTCAAGGAAGTAACAGGTAGCTGAAAGAAAGAAGAACTGCTTAACTAATTCTTTGCATCAGTCTTCATGCAAAAAGAAATTATAGCTCAACCTACGAAAAACTTAACTGTAAAAGACAGACTAGAAATAAAAAAATAAAAAAGCAAGAAAATGGTTAGAGGACATCTATTTGATCTTGATGAATATAAATCACCTGGACCTGATGGATTCCTTCCCAGCAGTGCTTTTTTTCTAAAAAAGAAAAAGGTGGTGGAACTCACACATGTCATATAACCCGCCTTGCCTATCATACAGGTTTCCATCCAAAAAAGGTGCCGGAACTCCGTTCTGGGCATTCTATGAAAAAAAAGCCCTGCATCCCAGAGTTCTGAAGGAACTGGCAGGTGTTATCTCAGAACCATTGTACAACATCTTTCAAAATCCTAGAACAAAGGGGAATTACCTGAGGATTGGAAAACAGCTGATGTGGTTCCTATCTTCAAAACAGGGGGGGGGATCAGACCCAGGAAATTACAGACCAATCAGCCTAACATCAATACCTAAGAATATCCTGGAAATGATAATTAAAAAACAGATCTCTGAACATCTAGAAGCAAATAAAGTTATAACTAGTAGCCAGCACAGGTTTGTTAAAAAAAGATAATGCCAAACCAATCTTATTTCATTTTTCGACAAAGTGACTAAATTAGTAGACCAGTGAAATGCTGTGGACATAATATACTTATTCTTCAACAAGGCATTCAATAAAGTAGACCACAATCTACTTCTTGGTAAACTAGAAAAATGGACAGCATCACCACAAGATGAATTTGTAACTGGCTGACAAATGGTACTCAATGAGTAGTCCTTAATGGTACAACATCTACATGGACATAAGTAGTGGAATACCATAGGGTTCTATCTTAGGCCCAATACTCTTCAATATCTTCATAAATAATTTAAATGAGGAAGTAGAAGGGAAATTCATCAGATTTTCAAATGATACTAAGCTGGCAGGAATAGCCAACATCCCAGAAGACAAGCTCAGGATTCAAAAAAATCTTGACAGACTTGAACAATGAACTCTATCAAACAAAATGAAATTTAAAGTGGAGAAAAGCAAGGTTTTACACTTAGGAAAAACCAAAGGTAAAACCAATGATTAGGTCAAACCTGATTCAAAAATAGTAACTGACTATTTAAGACCAAGAATTTACCTTTTTTTCTGATATACACCAGTCATTTTCTAGAATTGACTTTATTTTAACTTCAAGTGATTTTCTTTTTAGTTTAAAGAAGGTGAAAATCCTACCCAAAGTTTTAACAGACCATAATCCGGTCTGGATGGAATTAATGGAAGGACAGCGTTCTAAAAGATCTTGGAGACTTAATGAAAATTTGTTTAAATATGACATAAATGTGAATGAATGTAAAAATGTTATGAAGGAATTTTTTATGTTAAATTTGCATAAGGACACAACAATAGAAATGGTATGGGATGCTAGTAAGGCTTATATGCGTGGGATCCTAATTGATATGAATAAAAGGTATAGACGTAAACAAGAGGAAAAAAGGAAGGAGTTAGAAGAGGAAATAAGTAAGAAAGAGCAATTATTAATAAAGAGACCAACGATAAAAATATTAAAGAGGGGATTAAGATTGTACGGAAACAATTTGATTTATTGATAACTGACCAAGTCGCCAGGAATATACAATATGCAAAGCATAATACATTTTTTAATTCCAATAAACCTGGCAGATGGTTGGCTTATATATTAAGGAAAAAACAAAAATCCCGTATAATTGAAAAAATAGAATATAAAGGGAAGGAAGTGTTTCGACAAGAAATTATTAAGAAAGCTTTTTTAGAATTTTACTCCAAGTTGTACTCTGAAGAGAAGATACAAGAGAATGAGATTTTCATTTTTGCAAAATGAAAATATATCAATAATTACTAATGAAGAAAGAGATAGATTAAATGCATTGATTACATCAGAAGAAATAATTTCAGTGATTAAACAATTGAAAATGGGAAAATCTCCCGGGACTAATGGGCTAATGGCAATTTATTACAAGTATCTTCAAATGGAAATAGTGGAACCCCTTAGAGAGTTATTTGTTAATATTCAAGAGGGTGATCAGGTTCCACCTTCATGGAAAACAGCCTATGTTTCTTTAATTCCCAAAGAGGGAAGAGATAATGTTCAACCAGAAAATTTTAGACCTATTTCATTATTGAATACGGATTATAAAATTTTTGCAAAAACTGATTAATGACAGTTTTACAACAAAGAATTCATTCAGACCAAACTGTTTTTTACAAGGCAGACAGATGAAAACTAATGTTAGACAACTCATTAATATACTTGAATATTTGGAGACGCATATTCAGGTGCCCGCCGTTCTTATGTTTTTGGATGCGGAAAAAGCCTTTGATAGACTGAATTGGGGTTTTTTTGAAAAAATTAATTGTTAGGATGGGAATGAGGGATCAGTTTATTAATTCTATATTGGCGATTTATCAGAAACAAACAGGTCAGATTATTGTTAATGGGGATTTAACAGATTCATTTAACATAGAGAAAGGTACTAGACAGGGATGTCCATTATCCCCTTTGTTGTTTGTTTTAACTTTGGAGGTTTTATTGAATAATATAAGAGCTGCAGATGATTTAAAGGGTATTCAGATTAGACAACATGACTATAGATTATGTGCCTTTGCGGATGATTTGCTTGTGACATTGACTCAACCAACACAGTCAACTAAGAGATTGATGGAGATAATTAAAAATTATGGTAGGGTATCAGGCTTTAAATTAAATATATCTAAGACAAAGATGTTAGTTAAAAATTTAGATACTAATTCAAAACAGGATTTGGAAAGAATAACGGGTTGTGAGATAGTTAAGAAGGTTAAATATTTAGGAATTGATATTGAAGCCTCTAATGGGAAATTATACAAAAATAATTATGAAGTTTTGTGGAATAAGATACAAATAGAATTTGAGAAATGGAAAAAATTACAATTATCTACGTTGGGCAGGATATCGGCAGTTAAAATGAATGTATTGCCAAAATTTTTATTTCTTTTTCAAATGTTACCTATACTTAAAAAGGATGCAAATTTGGAGGAGTGGCAGAAGGGTATTAATAGATTTATTTGGAATGGCAGGAAACCAAGGGTTAATTAAAAATCATTCAAGATATAAGGGAAAGAGGTGGTTTGAAAATGCCCAATTTTAAGTTATACTATCATGCTGCTGTTTTAGTAGCGATAAGCGACTGGGTTAATTTAACTAAGGATAGAATATTGAATATTGAAGGGTACGGTTTATTATATGGTTGGCATGCATACCTAGTTTATGATAAAAAGGTGGATAGGAGTTTCAAGGAGCACCTATTGAGAAGTGCTCTGCTGCGTGTCTGGAAAAAGTATCAATATAAATTAAATGAAAAGATTCCTCTCTGGACAGTTCCCAGACACGCAATAGAGAATATAAATAGATTACAAGTTCAAGATGTGGTGCCCTATGAGAAACTCCTAATTAAAGAATGGAATTTGTTATTATTGAAGTCCTTGGATATGTTAAGGGAAGAAGGAATAGTTCATACTTGGTTTCCATATTTACAAATGCAGACTAGATGGCAAAAAG
This sequence comes from Bothrops alternatus, assembly GCA_034064705.1. Classification (NCBI taxonomy): domain Eukaryota; kingdom Metazoa; phylum Chordata; class Lepidosauria; order Squamata; family Viperidae; genus Bothrops; species Bothrops alternatus. The sequence goes on along the minus strand of JARGCV010000156.1, from coordinate 426,358 downwards.
ACTTGAAGACGGGTTTATCCCAAACAGATAAAAATTTAATTAAACAAGTTAGAGACCAAAGGTCTATGCATATTAAAAGATTATATAATGCATTGATAGAAATTGATTCTGAAACTGAATTAGTTAAGGACTGTATGATAAAGTGGGGACAAAATTTTGGGCAACCAATCATGATGGAAACTTGGGAGAGGATCTGGGTGAAAAATGTAGGATTTACACAAGCGCAACACTTAAGAGAAAATTTTTATAAAATGTTTTATAGATGGCATTTAGATCTGAAAAAATTATCATGTATGTACCCTGATTTACAACCTAAGTGTTGGAGATGTGAATCTATTGATGCTACTTATTTTCATGTATGGTGGACTTGTAGAAAAATTAAGGCTTTTTGGATAAAAATATGGTGGATACTTCAAAATATTTTGAAAAAACCTATTGAATTTTTACCACAGTTGTTTTTGTTAGGTATTATAAAAGACTGCACCACCATAGAGACGAACTTAATGTTGAACTTGATTACAACAGCAAGACTGTTGGTGGGACAATATTGGAAGAAGCCAGAACTACCATCTATTGAAGAATGGACTTTAAAAGTTATAAATTTGGCAGAAGTGGCTAAAATATCTGCATATTTGAAGGATCACTCAAATGAAAAATATATATTGGATTGGAAAAAATGGATAGAGTATATTCAAGGGAAATATCAATCTAAGAAATTGTATTTAGCATATAATTAAATTTTTATATGTTGGATTGAAAAATATAGTTAAATTTTCAATAGGACCTACATAATAATTTGGTTTAGTTTAGAGGTTTTTCTTGTGTTTTTATCTTGTACTCACTCCGGGAAGTCGGGGGTGGGTGGGTGGGAGGGTCTTATAATGTACTCAACTGTAATATGGTATTGGTATTATATAAGAATGATATATTTTTTGAGAAAAGATGGGTTGCTCGGGCGGCACCTCGGCACCACATCTGGACGGGGTGGAGATTGAGGAGTGAAGGTTGGAGAGAAGTAGGGAGGTGGTAGGAGGAGGGAGGAGAGAGAGGGAGGCAGAGAGGGTGGGCGGATAGAAGTAGAGGTAGGGAGGAAGGGAGAGGGGGATGTGGTGGAGGGGGTGCCGCCGAGCAATACCCATAGTTATTTTAATTATTTTAGCTAAGTTTTTATGCTTTGTTTTTGTGTTGGAAAAAGTTGTAAACGATTGTATTCAGTTGAATTGTTTTTAATTTGATTTTTTGTTATATTTATGATTATAAAATTAATAAAAAAATTCTTTTTTAAAAAAAATAGTAACTGTGAGAGGGACCTTGGAGTCCTAATGGATGATAACTTACATATGAGTGTATGGCAGCAGCCAAATCTATTTAAACAGAGGCATAAAATCAAAATCATGTGATGTATTAATACCACTTTATAAAGCCTTAGTAAGGCCACACTTGGAATATTGTATTCAGTTTTACTCACCACATTACAAAAAAGATGTTGAGACTTTGGAAAAAGTGCAAAGAAGAGCAACTAAGATGATTAAAGGCCTGGAGACTAAAGCATATGAAGAAAGGTTGCAGGATTTGGGTTTGGCCCAGTGATGGGATTCAGCAGTTTTGCACCACTTTGGCAGAACTGGTAGCTATTTTTTGTTGCCCAGGCCCAGAATGGACTTCTGGAAGTGGCATCCACACAGAAAAGCGGTTGTTCACATATTTGAATCCCACCACTGGTTTGGCCAGTCTAGAGAAAAGAAGGACTAGGGGTTCCTAGTATTCCAGTATTTAAGGGGCTGCCACAAAAGGGAGGAATTCAACTTATTTTCCAAAGCACCAGAGGGCAGGACAAGAAACAATGGAAGGAAAATAATCAAGGAGAGAAGTAACCTGGAATTAAAGAGAAACTTCTTAACAGTGAGGACAATTAACCACTGGAACAGCTTGCCTTCAGAAATTGTGGGTGCTTCAACAGTGGAGGTTTTTAAGAAGAGACTGGATAGTCACTTGTGTGAAATGGTATAGGGTCTCCTGCCTGACCACCAGCAAAATCTCTTCTAGCTCTATTCTGATTGAAATGTATTTGTGTGTGAGAGAAAGAGAGACGTTACATCACCTAGAAGCACTTTCATGATCATTCTTTCCACTGAGATAGGAATCTCTCTAAAATACAGCTGGGAACAACTCCTATTCAGCAAAATGTTTGTCAATCTTGGATTTTTAAGATAATACGCAGAAAATGAGCTGACAAGGGATTTTTAGGGATTACTTATATCACAAAGAACACAGAACAATTCTGCATATTGCTGTCCTTTAAGAATCCAAAATATCTCATTTTCTAAAGACAGCTGTATAATATGCTGCATGAATAGCAACAAAATTATCCTGAGTATTAAGTAATAATAATTGAATCTCCCACCCCATAAAACCAAAATAAATGATAGAAGGAGCTGACAGTCTTCCATCCTTTCAAGGTCAGTAAAATGAGGACCCAGATTGTTGACGAAAATATGCTGACTCTGGAAACCACTCAGAGAGTGGTAAATTCTAAGTTTAAGTGCTGTTGCAATCCTTAATCTAAAATTAAAAGATTATGAAATTGAGAGAGTTTAGATTTTCATTGCTTAAAAAGTGATAAAATCAGATTTGGTGCTCATGGCTTTTTCATGACTGAGCATGCAGTTTAGTCTTCTCCCCCTCTCCCGCCCCTCTCTCCATTATAATAATAAAGACAATTGGGTAATTTATTAAGAAGGTTTGTTGCCTTTGTTTAGTTTTTTTTTAAAGAATCCATCCCAGTAGATTACTTATACTGAACTGAACTGTTTTTTTTTTAAAAAAAAAATCCTTGGAGAAATGGAAAGGAAAAAATAAATAAAATCACATGAAAATATAGCACAATAAAAAATTTACTAGTGGCTTTGGAAAGAGAACAAGAAAAAAATAAAGAAATCTTCATGAATAAAGATAGATAGAGATAGTAAGTCATTAATTTCTATTTATTTTGAATTATATACTATTTGTCACTTTCTTCCTTTAAATATTCACAAGTCTTCCCTTTCCTTTGCAATTAAAATTCCAACAAAGTACAGATTACAATTTAAGAGTTAGCTGTTTATGGATAAATCATTCTTCAGGAACTTTTATTTAAGGTGAGAGATGGAAATAAACAACACTAGAACTTAAAATATCCTAAATTAATCAAATAGAACAAACAGTACCTTTTCAATCAGTTTCCCCTCCACCTCCTGCTTTAGGTATTATACAGACATTCTTCATTTTTTTTCAGGCTAATGGCTGAGATTTCGTTAGTAAGAGTAAGAATTACCATGGTCTCATGTAATTTAATTTCAATTATTTTCCTTTAATCTAATGTTTTCTTTTTCATTTTATATGTATTCTTAAAACCTAGAGCTGTGTTATAAACAAGATGACCATATACAGTTCTTAATTCAAATTAAGTTATCAAATAGAGCTGGAGGTTCTCATTAGAAACCATTTTCACAATCTTCCTTTTATGTAGAGCTAGGTAAAGATGAAAAGGTCATTCAAAGGTTTAAAAAAATATAACCAATGCCATAATTCAAATCTATCAGTTCATATAAGGTCATTTATATCTAAAAAGAGAAACCTTAAAACTTAAAATGATGCTTAAAAAGTAACAAAAACTTTCTCTCTGTTCATAGGTGCCTAAATAAATAAATATAGCTAATCTTAACCCAACACAAATAAAATATTTAGAATAAAAGAAAGAGGTTTAATAGAGATGGTAATTCTGAGTCAGGATAAATTTACAAAACTCAGATACAGAATTCTAGAGCTAATCCTGTGAAATCTCTAAACCTGTTCTATCTAAAGTTGTGTGTTATAGTGCATTAAATTCATTTCAATTCATAATGGTAGTGTATTGTACCTATGCCAGTTAAAGTTGAAGAAACTTAGAGAAAGAAAAAGAGCAAACTTAATTATCACATTGACATGCTTGAAAATACTTCAAATTCCAGCAGCTTTTATCTGACTTGATAAAAGTAATCTTCTTGTTTTAGGCTCCTATTTCTGGTGAAGTTAGTGTAAATGAACAAATACATTCAAATATCTGTAAACCCAAAAATTGACAGTGGTTAAATATCTTTAAGAGTAATCATTCTAATTTTAAGAAAAAAATCATTATATTCAGGATGTTTTAATAAATTTTTATAATCAGATTTTAATGTGATCTTCACTAAAAGTTGATCCATCCATCATTCTACAACTCACTCCAAACTATACTGAATAGGAAATATTTTAACAATTCTTTTTTTCCCCTTTTCTTCTAGGGTGTATTGTTTAAGAATGGTTAATGATACTTCTGAGTTTCTTCTCTGGGAATTCTCAGAGATTTGGGAGGTACAGATTATGCATGTGGCTTTACTACTGATATTCTATTTAATGACTGTGACATGGAATCTTCTCATCATCTCTGCTGTTGTTTTTGACCACCATCTTCACATCCCCATGTACTTCTTCCTAATGAATTTAGCCATGCAAGACATTGGTTCAGTGTCAGTCATTATTCCTAAAACTCTTTTTAATTTCCTTACAAATATAAGAAGTATTTCTCATTCTGGATGTGTTGCCCAAGTCATGTTTTTGTTGTTTTTCCTGAGCTGTGATATTTCTCTCCTCACTGTCATGGCCTATGATCGATATATTGCAATTTGTAACCCTTTACATTATGAAATTATAATGAGCAGGAAGGCTTGTACCAAGATGATTGCTGGTGTATTGACTGCCAGCCTTCTCAATGCTTCATTACACACCACCGTCACTTTTATGATTCCTTTCTGCTCTAATAATATAAACCAGTTTTTCTGTGAAGTTCCATATTTACTTAAGATTGCCTGTTCTGATTTATATTTATCTGAAATTGGATTTCAAATTTTCAGTGCTATGTTAGCCACTGGTTGTTTTGCCTTTATCATTGTGAGTTATGTGCATGTCTTCTCAGCAGTTCTGAGAATTCCTTCTGTTCAAGGAAGGAAAAAGGCCTTCTCTACTTGCTTACCACATCTGGTTGTTTTCTTCATATTTTTGTTTACTACTTGCCTTGCTTACCTCAAACCTACAACTGAGAGTGTATCACATCCAAACTTTATAATAACATTAATGTATTCCATTATTCCATCTATGTTGAATCCGTTAATCTACAGCTTGAGAAATAAAGACATCAAAGTTGCTCTTTTGAGAATTTTTAGTCAGAATTTATTATTTTTTTAAGGAGAACGAGCTGTGCATCTTCTAATTTTCAAAAGGGGAAAGTAAGACAGCTGAAATAAGATAAATATTTTCACAACAATTTCCCACTTTTCAATATGTTACATAAAGAGCAAAGGTATTATTGTTATTGTTATTTTATGACATTTGACATCTTTGTTAAGATTGAAGTTGTGATGCACTGAGCTACCTCTGACTCTTGATGGCTATAGGAACATACATTTTTAATTTTCTTGCCAACATTTCATGATATAGCTGAGAGAAATTTGCTGCAAGGATACCAACTAAGTCTGATTGGACCAATGCTCATTTTTTTCCAGCCCTTTGACTTAACCACTACTAGACGATAATGGTGATCTGTCATAATACATAGATTAAGGTCTGTTTCTTTTGCCTGATGCCAAAGTGTCAAAGATAATTATCACAACAGAAGTTCAGTGAAAGACAGCTACCATATATTAAATTAGAATCAAGTAGTATGAAATATTGGATTAAATGGAACTTTACATATTTCCAATATGGATATAGTACAGAAAATCTGTAAATAATATATGTATTAGGAATAAGCATTGAATAAATGTATTTGAAAGTAAATAATCCTGTTTGTTTTAGGAAAAAATATTGTAAATTCTACTTTAAAAAATCCATATCTGCAATGTTTAAAATGCACATGAATATTGATGTGGAGTTTCTAATAAATCTTAAATGACAAACTTAATACACATGAGCTGTTTACCATCCCTCTTTATTGAGGTTTCCATTTTTTGTACTTTAAAATGTTTATTCATTTAAATGCTTCTTCAGTCATCAAAGTAATTCAAAGTAGCTTACATAGTAAAGTGAAGGCAATCCTTAAAAAATATAATTGTACAATGTATATATCTATATATTATCTGTTATAAAGAAATAGGTTTATGAATCAAGATATGTCCCACTTTTTAAAGCATCAAATAAACACAAATAATCCATTCTTTATGCGAAAAATTCATCTTCCATTAAAAGTCTCTGATTAAAAAGGGGGGAAAGAGCAAAACTGACTTGAACAGGATCTAAGTAGTTTACTTTTCTACAGTATTCATTATTACATTTCTTATTCTTCAAGAAAACATGGTTAAGATAAATATGGAGGTTTGAACTATTCCATGTTATTAATAGGAATAACACAGTAAACTAATCCAACTAATCTTCTGCTGATCTTCATTAGGTTTTAAATCATATTTGGTGACTGGGCATCAATTTAATATTCTGAGTAAATTTTATATAGATACTGTAATGAGAATTTGGAAACAACTTACAACCAAAATTTCAAATATTAGCTGGGAGTTTAATCCTAATGGGGCTTCAGGTTGATTCAGCCTTCTGTCCTTCTAAGAATAGAATAGAATAATAGAATAAAAACTTTATTGTCACTTTAAATGTACACTAAATCAGCATACGTTAAATTGAAATTTCATTGCATTCAGCTCTCAAAAACCTATTGTGCATATAGCCACATACAAACAGATATATGACACAGAAAAACATCACTTTCTAGTTCGAATGTATACATATACATGGTGAAAAAAAAAGAATCCTGACTTCCGGTCCTGTGCAGCAAAGCAGCAGTCAAGGGGTTCAGGATTCCATGTCCTTCGGCTGAGTTTCTTCCTGTTAGGGGACCCTAAATGTGCCAGAAGCCGCCCCAAAGAGGCAGCAAAGAAGGAACAAAGTCCCAGGGACCACGGAGAGATGGCAGTCGACCCGATCAGTCCAGGAGAAGCCTTCCAGAAACCAACAGGAGAAAGGCTAGTGCTAGTCTGAGTTCAGAGTCTAGCCCAAGCTGCAAGCAATTGAAATCAAAAGCACTATTTTAAGCTGATTGTAAACTGTGCATTTGAATCTGGGTAAAAATATCGATTTTCTCTATCCTACTTATCAACTTTCCTGAAGAAGAAAAAAATCCTAAGAAGCAAAAAAAAAAAAAAAAAAAAAACTCCGAAAGTGAAGGAGGGGGATTTTTGCCCCACTTTTTTATTAACAGAAGCAATGAATTAAACCTTTTAGAGAAGGACAAAAACATATTGAAATGAAATGACTATAAAACCTAAATTTAGATAAGTTTGAAATTACTGAATGGTTAAGATTCTCATTTTAAAGGCAATTTGTTCATTTTGAAAATTTGAAAAATAAACCAGTGCTGACCTCTAGTGGTGGATGAAGGCTATGGCAGCTGTGGCTTTCATGCAGGACTTGGCAAAATATGGAAAAAACTAATCTCTACTTGTGACCTTCAAAGCTCTAACAATAGAGAACAGCTGTGATAAAAAAAAGAAAACAATCTGGGCTGCAGACAAAGTGAGACTTACAAATTTTAGGGAACAAAAAAAACTTTTTTGAACTTTCTGGATTACAAGTATCTATTTAACTCTGACCCCAAAGCTATTTGCAGAGAAAATAAAATTTGTATTCTTGGTCATCATGGAAAATCAGAGATTTATAGAAAGAACTTATCAAGAAAAAATAAATACTTTTCAAGAGGAGACATATGATATGTTGCAACTAATTCAAATAACAATGATTTCAAACCACAAAGATATCCAAAATAACTTTGAAAATATAAACCAATTCATCTCCAATTGAACTTTACAACAAAAAAAATCCCAGGAAACAACAACAGAGAAGGAACAGATAAAAAAGACAACTGAATAAAAATTTGAGGATAGAGACTTAAAGATGAAACCTAAGAAAACAAAGAAGTATGATTTAACCCAAGTGGAAATTTCTTTTACAAGAAATACTGGAATTGGAAAAGACAACTTATACTTTAACACTACAAAACAAATTTGAGGATAAAAAAAAAAGATTGGATAAAATGGACTGAAGAGATGCCAGGAAAAACACTAGAATGATAAGAGAAGCAGAGAAAAAAAAAGAAAAAAAAACATTTTCAACAAAAATGAATGGGGACTTCCGGTTCCAGAATGCGGCGATGCCAGTCGTGCCTGGAAACTTCTCTCCAGGCCGTCTGGAGTTTCCTTCGCCGGTAGACCCCCTAGGGGGTCGAAAGTTGCTCTGGAGGGGCGACCACCAAGGAGGAGGCCAGCTGGTAGATAGGGGAGGGCAGCAGCTTCCCCCAAGTCTCCAGCTTCTCCTTAGGGCCGATGGAGCAAAGATCGGCTTGCCAATCACCCTGCTGCACCAGCCAAAGTCACATTGTCATCTAAGTGTTAACGACCCACCACGGATGATCCGGGTGAGATCCCCTTTGTTCCTCTTCACACCCCTGCTGCTTTTGCTTGTAGAAGCTGTTTGTGCTATTATTTCCTCGTCTGGAGAAAGCGGCTTTAGTAATCGTGGGAACAAACGCATTTTACAAAAAGGACAGAAAAAATAAATAAATATTCATTTAAAGACTATATTCTATTCCTACTTACATTGTGAGGTAGAAAAAACTTTTTGGGCTTTTTGGAGCGGTATTATATCGGCAGAGTATTTCTTTTTCTATTCTCCCTTTAAAGATAGAAAAAAGGAAAAAAAATGGTGTTTGAAGAAGTCTTTGTAGCTCAATGAGGTCACCTACTGGTCAAAATTTAATATTGGACTGTTTACTTGGAGATGAGACAGCTCTGGCCTTCAAATTGTTTATCAAGAAAAAAGATAACTTGAGCCAGCTGTGTGATCTGTGGGGGTGGATAATGTTCAACTGTTCAACTGTAATCTTCACTAAAAAGGAAAAGGATTTTTCTTCAACTATTGCTAAAATGGAAAAGCCTCAATCACATTTAAACTGTAAACTTATACTGGAAAAGATCTATGAGGCTAAAGAAGAAATATGTACTACAATAAAAGAGGCTACTACAGAATTAAGAGCCAGAATTTCTACTTTAAAACTTAAAACTGACTCCCTGATTACACTTGACTACTCTACAAAACAGATTATACAAGAAGAGGTTTTAACTGAGGATAAGGAGAATCTTATTTTGCCTTACAAGCAAGATCAGGAAAAGCAAAGACCGAACTTTGGGCTTCTGAAGAAACGAGGCTTTACGGACAAGAGAAACAGAGGATTAAATCGGAGATCAAGATGGTTTATATCAAATCAAGTGATACTACAAGCAATAAAAAGAGACCTATTATCTGGAAGGGAAGTCCTGTTATGGAAACCCACTTGGCAAAAGAGAAAAACTAGAATAAGATTTAAAAATGAAAATGAAAATTTCTTAAATTTGATTAAAGGCAACCTAGAATTATGGACTGATTTAAGGACTGAGATTATGAGTTTGAAGTAAAAAGATGTCTTACAGTTGGTCTGAATTAATAATTAATTGAATGTTAATTACATATTGAAATGATTTAAGATCTGATATTAATTTGTTAACTTAAAGAGATTGATTAAGCGAAGGATTAGATATTTAGAGAACAGTTTGATATACATTTAGATGTGTCTAGGATAGACTAATATGTTTGTTTAATGACGAGATATTTTTCTGTATAAGGGATTAAAGACAATTTAGAATACTAGGAATGTTCCTTTTAGAATGTTAGGTTTATTTCTATGAAAATTATGATGTAATGGAATGATGAAAACTGAAGAGAGGCTTCAGATTTGAAGTACTAATAGTTAATTGAAATTTAATACGATGATATGATTTTTTGATGATATGGATGTTATTAGTTATGATAATTAACTGGAGACTTAAACTTTGCTTAATGGAATGACATGATTTAAGGTATGATATTATTTTTTTCTTTAGCTTGAAGAGATGGATCAGCTGATAGACTTGATAGGTATAGGATAGATTAATATTTTACTCTAAATAAGGGAGATTAATGGAAGAAGAAACGAATAAGATTTTGATAAAATTAAAAAAGTAGAACATATGTGGAAGGGATATTTGAACTGAAAATGTTTTTAATTAAAGTTAATTTGATTATGGTAGAAATTGATGAAACTTAAAAACAGGCTCAGGTTGAATACAATTAAGCTAGAATTGGATATTCTAAATATACTATGCTATTTGAGGGGAAAAGAGAGGGAATATTTGACGTATTGATTATATTATGTATATATGTCTTGTTTTAAGATGTTTGATTACCCCAGCACCACGTTGTGTCCTGAATATGTTTCTTTAAGAATTTTAAAAAACCAATAAAATTTGTTTAAAAAAAATGAATGGGCAAATGCCTCTCATAAAGATATTGTACTTGACTTACCTTTTATATCTACAGTAACACTTACAAGGATATGGAAAGATTCTTTGATTCAGCAGACCATATTGATTAAGAAAGATACTGGGCAAAAGAAAAAAGCTAAAGTGAAAATAGGGACCTGTTCGAATATGGTTAAAGAAATAGAAAAAATTTGGATATGAATTTGATTTTAAGAGGGAAGAGCTCCTCAAGTAACATAGTATTTTCTTTTTATTATTTCTTTTTATTTTATTTCTTGATATGAGTAATATAAAAAAGTTGGAATGGCTTATATAAAGGAAATGTTTTAGATATTTAAAAGTGATTGACTTTAAGAAAATTACAATGGATTAAAAATGCTTTGAATAAGAGTTAAAAGACTAGTGGACTAGGTTTATTAAATGGAATATTTAAAGATTTTATATATATATTAATTATGGTAAAAAAAGAACAATTTTTTTTGGAAATAAATATGTATTAGCTTATAGGAAATAGGGATTTTAAGTAGCATACTATCTTTTTATTTTTTATTCTTATTCTTCTTTTTTTAGTCTTATTTATTCCTTAAGAAAGGTAAAGTACTGGGTTGGCTTACATGAGAAAAAATAGACTTAAATATTTAAATGTAATTAACTTTGAGAAAATCTTAACCAGTAAGAATGTTTTGAACATTGTGGGAAAAACGAACATAAACAAGAACTATAAATAGGATCTATAATAAGACAACCAGAATGACTAGGTAGAAAAGGAATATTATATCAATGTGATTATTATCTGTAGAAATACTAGAAAACTTTTATACTCAATTGTCATTCACTAAAATAATAAGAATTGTATTAACTTAAGGTTGGCAAAGGAGAACATTATGGGAAAAAGAGGAAATCAAGTAAAGTTATTATGTGGATTATAGATTATAGAAATCAACTATTAGTGAATGTTTCTTAAATGTAAACCCAGACAACACACTGTTTACCAAATATTAAAATGATTATGTTAAAAAAATAATCAAACATATTTAAAAAAAGAAAAAAAAGAATCCTGCAAATTTACAAGACAGATGGCATGATGAAAAAAGTTGTTACAGAATCTAGTAGTTCTGCCATAAATACTTTGAAACCTCCTCCCAGAAGGTAGCAACAGAAACAGACCATAAAGTGGGTATGTGGGGTGTCTAACGATGTTTTGAGCTCTAGCAATGCTTTAAGCTCCAAGGTTAGGGCAATATACAAATAATGCTTACATTGTAAACAATCCAAAGAGCACTGCAAAGCACTATGGGGTGATATATAAGCCTAAATGATGCATTATGTTGTTGGTGCTAGCCTGAAAGTTGAAAATGCACACAATATATTACTTCTAGTAATGAAAGTCAAGGAACACAGTAGAAAGAAATGGTTGATGATTAAATATAAAGAATAATAAACCAATGGCAACACGAACAGCACCCAAATTTTGAATTGACAGTGAAAATATTGAAGTGGTGGATAGTTGACCTTAAAAGGTGGATCAATAGTATAGGTAGATCTTGAATTACAACCTTAATTGAGTCCAAATTTTTTACTGCTAAGGCAGTTGTTAAATGTGTTTTTTTGCCACAGTTGTTAAGCAAATCACTGCAGTTGTAAAGTGAATAATGCAGTCATTAAGCAATATTCCCCCCCCCATTGACTTTGCTTGGTAGAAGCCTGCTGGCAAGGTTGCAAATGGTGATCACATGACCTGGGGACCGTGCAACTTTGATAAACACATGCTAGTTGCCAAGTGCCCAAATTTTGATCACATGACTATGGGATGCTGTAATGGTTGTTGTGAAAAGTTTTCATAAATCACTTTTTTCAGTGCTGTTGTAATTTTGAAATATTAATAAATGAATGTTTGTAAGTCGAGGACTACCTGTAAGCAACCAGCAGTTGAGAAATATACTGTGAAATAGGAATTAGTAAGGGAGCAATGAAGGGTTTGAAAAAGATGTATGGATGCTGGATGCATCTATACCTGCAAAGATCAGAAATGTGCAGACCTTTGTCTTCCTTAGTGAATTTCATGCATTAAACTTAAAATAGTTTGAAATAATCAGGATATGGTTTGTCTTTCACTTCAGTATTGGAGAAGAATTCTGAAACTACAATGAATAGCTAAGAAAGCAAATGGATGAATAATTGAAAAAAAACATCAATCAAGAGTTCTCAGTTGACCAGGTTCCGATTCCCATATTTTGGGCATTTTATGCAAAGTCATAGAATTCTGAAGAAGTATATAAGACTTGAGAAAACTGGAAAGAAAAATCAGAGGATGATTAAGAAGAGATTAATGGACTCAGTTACAACTGAAATCTGAAAGACCATGTTAGGAACTGATTGATCATCCTAGAGAAAATCTGTGTGTTTACTAAGAGTGAATACAAACTTGACAACACATAATCAATCAGTCTCCAAACTTTATTGAAGCAGATAAATGTTTATTCTTCCATTAACTCTATAGAGTAAATAATAAAATAATATTTTAACACAAGAATGGTGAAATGGCAACATAATTTCCTGCCATTTTACAGCAGGTAGTGCAAACATTGCAAACTTTATCTTGTTAAATAAAGGGAAAAACCAGAATATGTCATTTCACTTAAAAATAAAATATATTTCTATTGAATATTATGACCAATTTTCTCATTGGGACTCTCACTTCTCCAAAATATAACTAGGTACAGCTTTTATATAGTAAAAAGTTTGCCAACCCTTTATCTTCAGGATAATACAGTAAATTTGTTTGAAGAGGACTGAGAAATATTTTTAGGGATTACATAAACAGCAGTGAACTCAGAAAAATCCATACACCATCATTCTCTGACATTATTTTAAAAAGAACCAATAGCACCTTATTTTTAAGTACATTTGTAAAATATCCTGCACAAATAGCAACAGAATTCCTCTGAGTTGAAACATTTCAGATTTCCATAACATGAAAATTGACAGTGACTAAATTTGGTGTTTATTTAGTCTGATATAACCTTTCCCATTATTGAGCTGCAAATTACTTCCCCCTCATCCCAATTAAAACAATACCAATTCCAGGGAAATAATCTAAGGAGAATATATGCCTTTTTTATCCTCCCAATGGAGATAGTTTTGTAAAAAAATCTCTGGAGAAATGTGTTTGGGTGAAATATCAGCAGTGGTTGTACAGTATTCAGTAAATCTTACTAATAGCTGTAAAAAAATAGATCAAGATGGCTAAAGTTGGTGAGTTATTCACTTATTTGATTTTGAACTTATTCAGCCAAAGCTTCCCTTGTCTTTTAATTGTATATATTTATTAAATTTATATGCTGCCCCTCTGCCTAGGGATGACTCAGTGGCTTACAATCAATAAAACACCAACATGAAACTTTAAAATAATACATAGTAACACCAATTTTTTTTAAATATCAAGGATGGGGAGGAAGGAAGCAAGATGCACATGGTGAGGAGGTGGGGTCTTATCTTATTCCGTTGTCTTGATTGAATGTAATCCACTGAAGTAAATGTTTAAAAATTAGATGAGTCTGGAGTTTGATATTATCTTTGTGCAATCTACTTTCAGTTTACCTCCCTTTATGCCTTCATTTTAATTTTTATTATGTCCTTAAAATCTAGCACTTTGTAAATATCCAGGATGAACATTCTCTTAAAAGGCATTTTCATTCTCTTTCAACCAAAGTCACTAGAATGAATCATTGATTTGTTTAAATGATTTAAAAGTTGCAACTTATGCAGAGCCTATTCGCCCATGCATACTTTGAATCTACTATTTTAATAATTCCAAACTGAAGGAACTTGCCTGAATTTGAATATTTCCATCTAAATCCATTTGGCTCTAATTTTGCATCTGATCAGATCTTACACATGAGTACGGAAGAAATATCTTAAATTTTAAAATGCATTCTCAAATATCTCCAAGTTCGATAAATATAATAATACCTTAAGATCTAAAAATTACCACTATGAAATTAAAACTAAGTAACATAATTGACAAATCAAGATTTAATCATGTTACTCTAAATTTTGTATGATCAAGATTTATTTTAACGTTCAGTGAAAGTTGATCAGTTACTGTTCAAAATACTTCAAACTATACTGAATAGGATTTATATTAAATTTTCTGTGCATTTTTAAGTATATCATAATTAAAAATGAATAATAACAAATCTGTTTCTTTTTTGGACTTCTTAAAACTTTGTGAGGTACAGATTTTTTACTTTATTCCTGATATTTTATTCCTGATGTTTTAACAACAACTGGAAATCTTCTCATTATCATTGCTGTTATCTTTGACCAACATTTTTACACTCCTGTTTACATCTTCATGATAAATTTAGCAATCCAAGACATTGATTGGGTTTCATTTGTTATCCCTAAACCTGTTTTGCATTTTCTTACAAACATAAGGTATATATTTTTTTTATTCTAGATGTATTTCTCAGGTTCTCTTGTTTTTCTTTTTCTTGGCCTCTTTCCCTCCTTACTGTTATGGCATATGATTGGTGTATTACCATTTGTAATCCTTTACAATATGAAATGACAATGAACAGGAAAGCCTGCACCAAAATGGCTGGCAGTGCATGAATTGCTAGCTTTCTCAATGCTATGTTACACATTTATGCAACATTTACTATTCCTTTCTGCTCTAATGTCATCAAACAGTTCTACTGCGAAATCCCATATTTACATAAGATTGCCCGTTCTGGTTTACCTGTAATTGAAATTTGAATTATAATGTACAGTTCTACAGTAGGATTTGGTTGTTTTGTCTTTGACATTAAAATATTTTTGGGAAAATGGCAAGAAAATTAGATAAAATCTGTGGAAATACATTACAGCAACAGGTCTCACTGATGGATTTAGAAAGACAATAAAAGAACAAATAAAGAAATATGTAAGAATATATATGGATCAAGATGGTGAGCCATTCACTTATTTATACTTTGTATTGTACTTTATTTGTTCCTTTCTTTTAAATATCCCTAAAGCTTCCTTTTCCTTTGCAATTAAAATTCCAGTGAAATATAAATTACAAGGGATTGCAGCCTATAGAGAAAAGATTTTTCTAGCACTTTTATTTAAGGGCAGAGATGAAAATAAACAAACCAGAATGTCATATATGCTAAATTATCTCTTCCATTGTACTGTTACTGCTACTATAGTGCATAATGTTTTAGTACATTTTTTTGGCGGGGAAATAATGTGATCTTCATTAAATGTTCATTGAGGGTGTATCATGTAGGAAATATTTAAAAATCCCTTTCCTTTTTTTTCTAGAGTACAACATTTTAAGAATGGATAATGGCACATCTGAGTTTCTTCTATGGGAATTCTCAAAAAATTGGGAGCTACAGATTTTGCGTATAATTTTATTACTGATACTTTATTTAGTGACAGTAACAGGAAACCTTTTCATCATCACTACGGTTGTTTTTGACACCCACCTTCACACTCCCATGTATTTCTTCCTGATGATTTTAGCCATGCAAGACATTGGTTCAGTTTCTGTCATTATTCCCAAAGCTGTTTTTAATTCCCTTATGAATACAAGGACTATTTCTCATTTTGGATGTGTTGCTCAAGTCTTGTTTTTCTTCTTTTTCCTGAGCTGTGATGTTTCTCTCCTTACTGTTATGGCCTATGATCGGTATATTGCCATTTGCAACCCTTTACAATATGAAATGATAATGAACAGAAAGGCTTGCACCAAAATGATTGGCAGCATATGGACATCCAGCCTCTTCAATGCTTCATTACACACCATTTTCACATTTATGACTCCTTTCTGCTCTAATATTATCAACCAGTTCTTCTGTGAAATCCCATATTTACTTAAGATTGCCTGTTCTGATTTATATATATATGAAATTGTAGCTCTAATCTTCAGTGCTACATTAGTGTTGTGTTGTCTTATTTTTGTTCTTGTGACATATGTGCATGTCTTCTGTGCTGTTCTGAAAATTCCTTCAGTTCAAGGAAGGGAAAAAGCCTTCACTACTTGTATACCACACCTTATTGTCTTCTCCATATTTTTCTTTACTGGTTCCCTTGCTTATCTAAAGCCCATATCTGACAGCCCATCCCACTTTGACTTCATAATTAGTATTATGTATTCCATCATTCCATCCATGATGAATCCATTCATCTACAGTTTGAGAAACAAGGACATCAAAGTTGCTCTTTCAAGACTTTTTGCTCAGATATTATTTCATTTTAAAGAATTGTGAAATTTGTACCTTTCTATTTCCTTAGCTGAATCAACATAGGCTAGGTTCTAATTTCCAGCATTACATATTTGTTAACTTGTACGTTTTGGAAGCCTATCCTTAGAAAATATATATTTAATATTATTTTTCTTCAGGATATGTGAAAAGACACTGAAATGAAATGTACAAGATAGATAGGGTCAGTTAGATTTCAAAACAAAAAAATATTATACACATATATATACAATGAGTGGAATCTTATGCCTTTAAAACACTTCTAAAATCATTTATGAATGCAGAAATATGTGAACAAATCTTACAGTCTTCATTTTTGTATAATATGGGAATTGCATCCAGGATCATTAAAATATATTTTAAACTATTGCACCTATCATATTCACCATCAAACCAATGAGAAAAACATAGATTTAATCAAAGCTATGTTACCCAGATAAAATTCTCTGTCATCATATTGCCAAGCAAGGGAATAGGAGATAGTTTGGTTCTACTAATATCATAGAAAAATGATTTAAAAAGTAAGCAATCCTTTTTTTAACATAGGAAAAGATTGAAACTTTTTGCAATATCCAGTAATTCTACATGTGTGTGTGTGTGTGTGTGTGTGTGTGTGTGTGTGTGTGTGTATGTATGCATGCATGCATATATAAATTACTGTATATGTACATTTCAGCTATAACAGGTGTTATTATCAAGGTCTACATGATCCCAGGGTGTGATTTTGGATTGAAAAAAAGAATCAAATGTACATTTCCAAAAAGTGTATAGTACAATTTTCCAATAGATTTAATATCATCAGGAGACTCATCTGTTCTATTATATTTTGATCCCCAAATGGTGCAATTAATTTCAAATGGTTGAAGAAAGAATTATATAGAATTTTGATATTTGTTAAAACATAGATAACATGAAGAAATATATCTTTCTAAATTAGGGATATGGAATTTCATGTGTTTAACTAATAACTATATATTTTGCAATTTCCGAACTGTAGAACCCATAGAATTGAGAATATATTGAGCCTTTAAAAATTTTTAAAAGTGGAAATTCTTCACATAGTCTAAATTTGATCCATAAAAGTCTGTCACAACAATGGCTATTTTAGAAGCTATAAATTATCTGTTTGTATAAATTACAATATGTTAAACCTGTAAAGAAAGCAGGTATCTTGCTTGGCTGTGGCTTGGGGGGCACTTTTTTCAGTGCCATTGTAACTTTGAACAATCACTAAGTGAACTGTTGTAAGTCAAGGACTACCTGTACTTTATCGCTTTTTTCCTTTTTTTTTTTTTTTTTGGTCATCAAGTTTTTGACACCTTGCTAGGTGACTGGTGGTACTCGGATGTTGCCATATCCTAAAAGTGGTAGAAAGGGTGAAAAGATTGAAAAGCCCTGGTATAGGGTTTCAGTGGCTTGCTTTTGTTGTTATTCTGATTGTTTCTTTGTTTAGGCACTTTTTCTTTTTCATGCTTCTGCTATTTTGATTTTTTTTATATTTTAATCAGTTTATGTGCCTTTATTATTTTGAGTGGGGAGCATCCAAAATTGAGTGATGAGCTGCAAATCAATCATTCAATCAATTAATCAAATTGTCGGATGAAATCTTTTAATGTGTCTGTGAGGAAAATTTGGAAGAGGAAAATTAGGCTTAGGATTTCCTTAAAAGTGTCATCAGTAGAGAAGATATTTCAATCTGTTCTTATTAAACTGAGCATATAAACTAGTTGAAAAATATTAAAAATATATATGGTAGTTTAAAACCCTAAATAGATAGACAGACATAGACATAGACATAGACATAGATGTAGGCATAGACGTAGACATAGATATATCAATGTTTTACATCATTTGCAAACATACAGTGTTTCCATTCTGTTTGAAAAGGGCTGAAAAGTATTTTTTAGGAATTACCTATTATTTATATAGAAGTAACTCAGAATACAGATTCATATAACCAGGGCTTTTTTTTCTCATAGAAAGCCCAGAATGGAGTTCCGGCACCTTTTTTGGATGGAACCTTGTAGGGTAGGCAAGGCGGGTTATGTATGATGTGTGTAAGTTCAGGCACCTTTTTTTTTTTTTTTAGAAAAAAAGCACTGCATATAACTCCATCTTATTTTCTAAAGAAAATTGAGCAATATGCCTCAAAATGTTTTGATTATTAAGTAATAGTAATTATATTGAAATTGAATTTCCTACCCAATAAAACCAAAATAAATGATAGAATTAGTTGATAATGTCATCCTTAATCTAAAACTAAAAGATTATAAAATTGTGACAGTTTAGATTTTCATTATTTACAAAGTGATAAAGTCTGATTTAGTGCTCAAATTTTTCCTTAGTGAGCCTGCAAATTAGTAGTTCCCTGTCAATTCCTCATTATAATAATAAAGACACTTTGGCAATCATTTAAACAGCTTTTGTTTCTTAAAAAAAATCCACCTCACAGTAGCTGATTTATACTATCAATTGAGACAGTTTTTTTTTAATCCTTATGGAAATGGTAAGAGAAGTTAGATAAAAAATTCATAGAAATTCAGCACAACATAATATCTTATTCATGGCTTTAGAAAGACAATAATAAAAAATAAAGATATCTGCACGATTAAACATGTATTACTAAGATAGTGAGTCATTAATTTTATTTTGAATTGTCCATTATTCGTCTGTTTCTTCCTTTAAATTTTCATAATTCTTTCCTTCCCTTTCTTTTGCAATTACAATTCCAACAAAATACATATTGTAATATAGCATTAGCTGTTTACAAAGAAATGATTCTTCAGTAAGTTTTATTTAAAAAGAGAGAAAAATAAACATCATTAGAATGTAATACATCTTAGATTAATCAAGTAAACTAGGAAAGCAAGACCTTTTCCCAGAGTTCCAATCCATCCCCACCTTCAGTTATTACACAATAATACAATAGTAACTGAGGTATAGCTGAGTATGAAGATTTACCATGGATTATTGTAAAATAATTTCAAGTTATTTTTCTTTAATCATTTTAATTATGTCCTCATTTTAGTACAGAACCCAGGGTTTTTTTACTTACACCCTAAGGTTGTGCTGCTATTTAAAATGGACTCTTTGAGACCATTTTCATTTACTTTCTAAACAAGGCAACTCCATAGAGTTCTTAATGCAGATAAAGTTGTAAAATAGAATTAAAGGCTCTGATTTGAAGCCATTTTTAAAATTTCCATTTTGTGTAGAACAAAGTAGAGAAAACAAGGTTGAAATATTTTTCTTTCATGAATGCTATAATTCAAAGACTGCAGTTTATTAAGGGCCATTTATCAAAGAAGTTTGTAATGATGGTTTTAAAAATAATGAAACAAAAACAATCCATAGTTGCTAAAATTAATAAATGTGGCAAATCCCAAACCAAAATAATCACATTTCTATAAGAAAAGAGTTGAGCAGAGGTGGTAATTCTGAGATGGGCAGAATTTATAAAACACTAATACAGAACTCTAGAATTATGCCAGTAAAAGCTAAAAACTGCTTATATGACAATTTAAACTTGTGTATTATGGTATATTAAATTCATTTCAACCAATTATGATAGCATATTGTATCTGCCAGTTACAATATGCCAGATAAAATGAAACATTCTTTTCTTTTAAAAAAGGGAAAGAGGGAGGAAGAGAGACAATAACTACAGTTATGTCACATTGATATTTTTAAATGTACTTGGATTTAAATCCAGCTCCCAGCAGTTTTTATCTGTTGGATAAGAAATATTTGTTTTCTTTAGGCTCCCAGTTTTGAAGAATTATTGCTACAGAAGACTATAAAATAATGCCCTAAGTTTTGATATTAATGATATTAATGGTTAAAAATCTGTGAGAATCATCACCCTGAACTTTAAGGAAGCACAATCATAGAAATCTGTTGCTCAGAATATCTGAATAAATTTGGAAGGTCAGATTTTAATCTAATATCCATAAAATGCAGTATTCCACAGATAACTCAAAATGATATTGAATGGAAATAGTTTAACAAATCTTTTTCCCTTTTTCTTCTAGGGATGTAATCATTAAGAATGGATAATGACACCTCTCAGTTTTTTCTTTGGGAATTCTCAGAAATTTTGGGAGCTACGGGTTATGCACATAGCTTTACTACTAATAATGTATTTAATGACATTATCAGGGAACCTTCTCATCATCTCTGCTGTTGTTTGTGACTACCACCTTCACACCCCCATGTACTTCTTCCTCATGAATTTAGCCATGCAGGATGTTGGTTCCATTTCAGTCATTGTCCCCAAAGCTGTTTTTAATTCTCTCATGAATATTAGGACTATTTCTCATTTGGGATGTGCTGCCCAAGTCATGTTCTTCGCCTTTTTCTTGGCCTGCGATATTTTCCTCCGTACTGTGATGGCATACGATCGGTATATTGCCATTTGTAGTCCTTTACAATATGAAATAATAATGAATAGGAAAGCCTGCACTAAAATGATTGGCAACGTATGGATTGCCAGCCTTCTCAGTGCTTCATTACACATCATTTTCACTTTTATTACTCCTTTCTGTTCTAATATTATCAATCAGTTCTACTGTGAAATCCCTTATTTACTTAAGATTTCCTGTCCTGGTGTATATGCACCTGAAACTGGAGCTATAATCTTCAGTAGTACATTAACATTTGGTTGTTTTATTTTTATCCTTGTATCTTATATTCATGTTTTCTCTGTTGTTCTGAGAATTTCTTCAATTCAAGGAAGGAAAAAGGCCTTCTCCACTTGCCTGCCACATCTTATTGTCTCCTCCCTATTTGTGTTTACAGCTTGCTTTGCTTTATCTAAGAGACATATCTGGCAATCCATCCTATTTTCAATACATAATTACAATGCTATATTCTATTATTCCACCCATGACTAATCCATTGATTTACAGTATGAGAAACAAGGACATCAAGACTTCTTAGTCAGAGAATATTTAATTTTAAAGAAGTATTAACTATATGCTTATCTATGCTTGCATTTGATCAGGAAAGAGAAAAATAGACATATGACATACAGTTTATATAACCATCATTCGTATTGCAAGTAACTTACTCTAATTTAAAATGTTCATTTTATTCTTTTATAAGCCTGATTTCATCTTTGCTGATTTGGCTATTCAATTTAAAAAAAATCTTAGGGACTGCTTTAAGGACTTTTCCTAATTTTCTGGGTATATCAATATAATTACAATTAGCTTGTAATTATATTGATATACCAGAGAATTGGGAAAAGTTTGGCTCTATTAACATTTTAGTATGTGGAATATAATGCTATTTGATACAATTCACTTTAGGCATGAGGTATAGCCTTGGTTAAAAGTGAAAGACTTTCTCATTGATTTACATGGAAAAACAGGTAGATGTAACAATTTATATATATATATTGATAGAACTAGATGCAATTCCCTACCTTATAAAACAAAGACTGTCAGTTGTATGGACATATGTCTACATTCGATGTTGTTAGAAGTCTTTTAAAAACACTATTATGATTCTCATTCGTATATCCAGTACATACGTATAAAATCAAACAATCAGAATAGAACTGGAAGGACTTGGAGGTCTTCTAGTCTAATCCCCTGTTCAAACAAGGGACCCTATATCATTTCAGACAAATGACTACCCAGCCTTTTCTTAAAAAGAAGAGTGATGAAGCAACCAGTGATGAAGCACCCACAACTTCTGATTACAAGCTGTTCCACTGATTAATTGTCCTAACTTTTGAAGTTTCTTCTTAACTCCAGTTTCCTTCTCTCTTTGATTAGTTTCCATCCATTGTTTCTTGTCTTGCCTTCTGGTGCTTTTGAAAATAAGTTGATCCTGTCATCTTTGTGGCTGTGCCTCAAATATTGGAATTCTGCTATCACCCCTAATCTTTTTTTCTCTAGACTAGCCATACCCAATTCCTGCAACCATTCTTCATATATTTTACTCTCCAGGATTTTAATCATCTTAGTTACTCTACTCTGTACTTTTTTCCAAAGTCTCAACATCTTTTTTGTAATGTGGTGATGAAAACTGGATGCAATATTCCAGGTGTGGTCTAACTAAGGTTTTATAAAGCAGTACTAATACTTCATGTGATTTTGATTCTATACCTTGTATTTGCAACCAAGGATCGTATTAGCTTTTTTGGCTGCTTCTACACACTGCGTGCTCATAGTTAAGTGATTTTCACTAGGACTCTAAGGTCCTTTTCACCATTGCTGCTTTTGAGCCAGATTTTGCTTAATTTGTACTTGTACCTTTTGTTTTTCTTGCATAAGTGTAAAACCTTGCATTTCTCCATGTTAAATTTGTTGGATATGGCCCATTGTTCAAGTCTGTGAAGATCCTTTTGAAACTTGAACTTGTTGGCTATTCCTGCCAGCTTAATAATTTATATAGTACCATTAAGGACTACTCATTGAGTACAGTTTGTCTGGTGGTAATGAGGTCTATCCCATATGAAGTAAGTTGTGATCTATTTTGTCAAATGTCTTACTGAAATCTGAGTATAAGATTGATTTGGCATGATCTATTTTCAACAAACCCGTGCTGGCTTCTAATTATAATTTTATTTGTTTCAAGATGTTCACAGATCTGATTTTTTTATTAACTTGTTCAGGATCTTCCCAGATAGTGATGTCAGGCTGATTGGTCTGTAGTTTCTTGAGACTATTTATTTATTTTTTAAGATGAGAACCTCATCAGCTCTTTTTTAAACTTCAGGTAGTTCCCTGGTGCTCAAGGATTTTTGAAAGGTATGGTATAATGGTTCCAAGATAACATATGCCAGCTCTTTCAGAACTTTGGGATGTAATCCGTCAGGTCTCAGTGATTTATATTCGTCAAGATCATGGTGTCACCATTTCTTGCTTATTTTCATTTTCATTTCTGGTCTGTCTTTTATGGTATTTTTTTTCTGCAAGTCTTATTTCATTCTGAGCTTTTGTTTTCCTGACTTCATTTTTGCAGATTTGGGTTATCTGCTGATATTCCACCTTAGTTATGTGTCCCTCTTTCCATTTTTTGTATTTGTCCATTTTGTTTGCAATAGTGGTGAATATCTGTAGCTTGGGTATAAGATGAAGGTGAAGGTTTTCTCCCCAAGCTTGTGGGTTGGTTTCTGAATGTTTCACATTCACTCACTAATGACTCACACAATGTAATGACCCATCACAAGACCCATCATAGAACTTCACTTGACACACCCACACCTGAAGCCCTTATAAACAGAAAAATACTGACACTGACATCTCCTAAACTATGCTACCTATGTTACCTACCCTAGTAATGAAACACTCAGAAACCAACCCATAAACTCAGAGAATGAACCTTTACCCTTGTCCTTTTTGTCTCAGTTTATCAGAAAGATTTTGGTGCAACCACGCTGGTTTCTTCTTTTTTTCCTTATTGTGCTAGACTGGCCCTTTCTGATTATATTTTTCAGAGTTTCTTGAATTGCATTCTCATTTAAGATTTTCATCTATACAATCTTTCCTAAGATTTCTCTGAGTTTCATAAAATCAACTCTTTTAATATTTAAGAAACTGGTTGGATTATGTTCTATTGCTTATGTTCGCAATTCCAATATGGCATGGTCACTCTTGCCCAAAGTTCTGGCAAATTAAACTTCCTCTATCACTTCTTCTTTATTTGTGAGAATTAGGTCCAGTGTAGCTTTTACTCTAGTTCCCTCATCTCCCTTCTGGATGACAAATTGTCAGCTAAATTGGTTAGGAATCTGTTTGATCCACTTTTTGCAGAGTTTGTCTCCCAGTTGATATCAGGTAGTTAAAGTTTCCCATTACTACTGTGGTAGGTTTCTTACATAGATTTATTAATTGATTAGCAAAACATTCATCTATTTCTTCTGCTTGGGTGGGTGACCTGTAGTATATGCCTGTAGCAATCTCTTTTTTCCCCCTTTTATATTGACCCATATGGATTTTAGGAGGTTTTTATCCTTCGTTTTGTGCATTTCTGTAGAGATGTAGTGATCTTTTACATACGATGCAATTCCATCTCCTCTTTTTTTAGGACTGTTTCTTTTGAATAGTTTCTATCTTCCATCAGTATATTCCAGCCATTAGTTTCATCCCACCAAAGTAAAAGCAACTATATCATATCTGCCTTTATGTACTAGTACTTCAAATTCACCCTGTTTGTTTGCTGAACTTGAGCATTAATATATAGGCATTTGAGTCCTTTATGAGTTCTGGCTACACTTCTTTTATGTCCTACCTGGGTTTTTGTAATGTATTGAAGTGATTTACTTGGAATTGCTGAAAAAACGGTCATAAGACTGTGTCAGTTAAGTGCCAAACTTGCTGTCTGCAGACTCATTAAAATATGTTTAAGTGGGAAGGATACTTGAATCCTATTGGCTGCCACCTATTGCTGAATGTATAAATAGAGGTGGAATCCTGCCTGAACTGTGCTGGTTCAAGAAGAAGAAACAATTAAAAAAAAAAAGAGAAGCAGCCTCAATTATTTTCGCAATTCCAACTTCCAGCAGCTTTTATTTGATTTGATGAAAGCAATCTTTTTTGCTTTAGACTGTGACTTCTGGTGAAGTTAGTGTTACAAAATAGTTTTAATTAAATAAGTAATTTCAAATATCTCTAAACTCAAGAGTATAAAGAAAATTCATAAGAATTGACAATGGTTAAATATCTGTCAGAGTAATTCTGAATTTTAAGAAAATACATTTTCATGATACTCAGAATGTTTAAAAAAATTTAGAACAAGATGTTAAAGTAATCTTCACTAAAAGCTTCTGCAATTCAATAGAAAATATTTTAACAATTTTTTTCCTTTTCTTCTATAGTTTAAAAATGGATAATGATACTTCTGAGTTTCTTCTCTGGGAATTCTCAAAGATTTGGGAGCTACAGGTTATGCATGTGGCTTTGCTACTGATACTCTATTTAATGACAGTGACATGGAATATTCTCATCATCTCAGCTGTTGTTTGTGACCACCATCTTCACACCCCCATGTATTTCTTCCTGATGAATTTAGCCATGCAAGACATTGGTTCAGTGTCAGTCATTATCCCCCAAACTCTTTTTAATTTTCTTACAAATAGAATAGCTATTTCTCATTCTGGCTGTATTGCCCAAGTAATATTTTTGTTGTTTTTCCTGAGCTGTGATATTTCTCTCCTTACTGTCATGGCCTATGATCGATATATTGCTATCTGTAACCCTTTACATTATGAAATGATAATGAACAGGAAGGCCTGCACCAAGATCATTGCTGGTGTATGGACTGCCAGCCTTCTTAATGCTTCATTACACACTGTTTCCACTTTTATGACTTCTTTCTGCTCTAATAGAATAAACCAGTTTTTCTGTGAAATCCCATATTTACTTAAGATTGCCTGTTCTGATTTATATTTATCTGAAACTGGATTTCAAATTTTCAGTGTTATGTTAGCCACTGGTTGTTTTGCCTTTGTCATTGTGAGTTATGTGCATGTCTTCTCTGCTGTTTTGAGAATTCCTTCTGTTCTAGGAAGAAAAAAGGCCTTCTCTACTTGCTTACCACATCTGGTTGTTTTCTTCATATTTTTGTTTACTTCTTGCCTTGCTTACCTCAGACCTACAGGTGACAGTGAATCACATCCAAACTTCATAATAACAATAATGTATTCCATTATTCCTTCTATGTTGAATCCATTAATCTACAGCATGAGGAACAAAGACATCAAGGTTGCTCTTTCAAGACTTTTTGGTAAAAAAAATATTGTTTTTTTAAGGAGAATATGTTGTACATCTTCTTATTTTCAAATAAGAGAAAGTAAGAGAGCTGATACAAATAACATGCAAATGTACATATTTTCACAACAATTTTCCACTTTCCAATATATTATATAAAGTTGAAAGGGTTTTTAAAATTTATTTATCAGATTTGACTTATCTCTGGTAAGGTTGAAGTTGTGGTGTATTGAATCATATCTGATTGTTAATTATGTTTGCAGGAATTCCGTGTTAATGAAATTCAGACGAGACGAGTTTCGGAGTTAGAAAAATAAAGTTCTGTTTATTGTTCAAAACGGTTTGCAAAGCGTGGTGGAACCCTTACCAAGCACCTCACGGTTACAAGGAAGAGCCACACCCTTACAAAAGCGTTAGCAGAATTTATAGTTAGTTTACATCCCACCCCCCTTTTCATACATCATTAAACTACGTGTTCCAATCATATCTTGCTATTACAACTATTTCCTTATATGGCTATTTCTACTTCCTTCCTCATAGCTACTGTGCTCATTTTCTATTGGCTAAATTCTACTTCCTTATTCTATGCCTAGTCATGCACATTGATAAGTCATGCACATTGCTAAGCATGGTCATGGGTCATGGAAAATTTTAAACCTTTTGAAAATACTCCACTCAATCCCCCATTTTTATTTGGCAATTTGTTTAATATTTTTCTGAATTTCAATCAATCTTTCTTTTTCTACTATACTTTCTTTCATTGGCCCAATTGTTTCCAGATCCATCTATTTGTATACAACAATTTGTTAGATTAGACTTTCCACAGACACCTCCTTCTTTAGCTAACAAATAGTCTAAAGCGAGTCGGTTCTGCATAATATATGTTCTAGACAATACACTTTCCTTAGCTAATTTAGTTAAAGCTCGAGCAGTTTGGTTAGTAATTATTTCTACTACAGCCTGTAGGCGTATTATATGATTTAGTATATATATAGGAGTTCTGTAACCCCAACTTCCATCCTGTGCCCAAGTTGCAGGACCATATTCACAAATAATTCGTTCAGGTGGCCATTCCACGTTACATAGACCACTCCATCCTGTTTTTAAAGCCTTACTCCTTATAGTTCCATTGCAACTATATTCTATGTCAGGAAAATTAGGTATCTCAGTATGACAGATCCCTGCCCACAGAATATCAACAATCCTGGAGCATCTAGGATCATTTTCTGTTAAGGTTAATCTTTCTTTACACAAACTCTCAACTTTTGCTAATCTCTGCCTAGAGTCTGAGCATTTTATAGTTTTCCTCTCATTTACTACAATCTTTTCGGTAACCTGAAACACTACATCACACTCTCCATAGGTCCCTCCAGTTTGTTTGGATGATACCAACCATTGGAATTCAGTCTGCTTATCATAGTCATTTCTTATACATAATCGATCTTTTACTCTATTCCCCATACTCCTGGCTGTTTCGCTTTGTCCAACACACAGGTCTGCAGCAGTTCCTAGAAGCAGGAAGAGAATCAAAACATTCATTGTCTTTTCAATTTCACTTTTAGAGGGTTTCCAGAAACTGGAATTACGTGCCACTCAGCCATTGGTTTCTCCGCTCGAGTATAATGGGTCCAGCCTTTCTCTTTGGTCCTTATCGCTGTGTCCGTTACCAACAGCACCAAGAAAGGGCCTTCCCAATTGGGTTTCAAAGTCTCTCTTCTCCAAGTCTTTATCCACACCTCGTCTCCCACTTCAATGGAATGTACTTTGAAGCTCAACGGAGGTGTCTGTATGAGATAGTCAGTTTTTCTGAAAGAATCAAAAGTCTGGGACAGTATTTGCAAGTACTGAATTAACCCTTTATCTTTACTGGGTAATTGTCCAATTTGTATGTTCCCACCCCTCAAAGGGATGCCAAACATCATTTCATATGGTGTTATTCCCACATCCCTTCTAGGTTGAGTCCTTAACCTGAATAAAGCTAGTGGCAAAGTCTTTATCCAATTACTTATATACTTATATCTGCCTACTTGAGGCATTTCAGTAAAATCAATCTGCACATTTTGGAAAGGATACAACGCTAGAGGTCGCCCTCCTCTCAATTGCTCTTTTACATGATTTTTATTTGTTCTCTGGCAAATGACACATTTCTGTGTTACTTGTTTAGCAGCATATGTTTTCAAGCCAGCATATGTTTTTAAGACCTCATCTATCAGAGCTTGCGTTCCCCAATGACTCCCTTCATGTAGTCTTTCCATTATTTGTCTCCTAGCCATTCCTTTTGTCCGTATTTACAAATATATTGCTCAGTAAAGAGCCAACAAAGGAGCGCTCACAAAACTGTGCTTGAGTTTGTTTGCATACAAATCTTTATTCAAAACAACATAGCTCATTTATAATCCCAAAATTTTTCTCAACTCCTTCATTTTAGACAAGGGTTGAATTACAATTCCTTCAATTCTCTTAGATATTATGTTTTATCAGTGTGTCCTGCACACAGACATAAAAACAAAAAAATAAAAAAACAATAAATAGTATAGGTGTCATATTTCATTACTATAAGAATGGGTATTAAATTTCACATCCACACCACCTTCCTCCCAAAGCAAAATTCCAAGCAGAGAAAGAAGAGAGAGAGAGAGAAAGTTAAAACGAGCAGCCCTCCTTCTTCTTTCTGTCTCTCTCTCGCTCTTAAAGCAATACAGCCAGCTAAAAACGAAAGAAAGGGGGGAAGGGGGAAGAAGTTTTGCAAAAATCCTTCACATGCATTTCTCTCACACATCCTTCATGGAACTCTTCTCAGGCAAACACGTGCCACCGCTTCTCAATTGACCCCTAAAACAATAAAATCTGCCTTTCACAACTTCTTCCACAGTCACTCCCCCAACCTCCACAGTTTTCATGATTCCCAGTTTCTTCCAGCAATCTCACATTGCAGGCAACTAAATTCCTGCCTTTCAGGTATCATACACACACACACACTTGCACATCAGCATATTCACACATTCACTTCCATTCAAACTACTTGTATAAACAACTTCACATACAGATATTTCATTTCATACTTTCGCTTGACAAATCAATAACTATTGGTCCTTCATTCCACATTCAAAGCTCTCCCTATTCTGGTATCCACCTCGAAATCCTCTTTCTCTGCTCCCATTACATACTGGTTCCTTTCATCCCTCCTATATTTTCTCTGCTTAAACTCTTTTCTAGGAGGTTTTTCCTGCTTCGTCACTTGCTGTCTTACTTTTGCTACCATCATCTTACTTTTCTGCCTTACTTTCTCTGTACCCCTCTGAACATACACTTTCCTCTCTGTAATTTTCTTTTAATGGCAACATCTGTTCCCCGGAACCCAGATGATGGCATAGTCCAATTCATTGTTTAAACTTTTGCATTTCTTCTTTTCTTTTTTTTTAACATATGTATATAAATTATGGCACTGAAAATAATCATTCGATTCATTTTTTCTTTTTCTGAGTTTGTTGATTCGGTATTGCCCCCCATCTGTCCCACAGGTGGGGTTTGAGTATGTTCCTGTGTTCCTCCCGGTGGCCCCTCTAATCACACAGCACCGTCTTTTGAATTACTTCCAAAGTATTCCCCTCGCTCACACCGTCCTGCAGATCTCCCCGAGATCCCTCAAAAGGACTTCCACCCGGCTCCGCCACCAGTTCTCACATTCACTACTCTATCTGACCGCCCTGGATCTTGTATTCTGTACTCACCAGGGTCCGTGCACGGATGTTACCCGGTCTTTCTCAGACATCTCGTTTTCAATTATTTCCCTTTTACTTTATAATTCAACTCCTATTAGTCGTCTTTTTATGCTTTTAATGGGTATTCAAGAGCCGTTAAGGCCTCTGGGTGGTTCCCCTCCATTCAAAATGGAACGGGGTGCACCTTAGGAGGACCCCTCAGAGTCCAGAAGCGGATTGAATCCCAGCGGTGCCTCCAATTTGTTTGCAGGAATTCCGTATTAACGAAATTCAGACGAGACGAGTTTCGGAGTTAGAAAAATAAAGTTCTGTTTATTGTTCAAAACGGTTTGCAAAGTGTGGTGGAACCCTTACAAAGCACCTCACGGTTACAAGGAAGAGCCACACCCTTACAAAAGCGTTAGCAGAATTTATAGTTAGTTTACATCCCACCCCCCTTTTCATACATCATTAAACTACGTGTTCCAATCATATCTTGCTATTACAACTATTTCCTTATATGGCTATTTCTACTTCCTTCCTCATAGCTACTGTGCTCATTTTCTATTGGCTAAATTCTACTTCCTTATTCTATGCCTAGTCATGCACATTGCTAAGTCATGCACATTGCTAAGCATGGTCATGGGTCATGGAAAATTTTAAACCTTTTGAAAATACTCCACTCAATTACTACAAAGACATACATGTTCAATTTTCTTGCCAGCATTTTGAATAGTAGCTGAGAGAGGAAGTTTCCTGTAGGGACACCCAGTTAGATAGTGCTAGACCCGTGTTCATTTTCCCCCAGTTCTTTGACTTAACCACCAGATGATACTGTCAGAATACTTAGACAGAAGTTTGTATCCTTTGTTTGATGCCAAAGTATCAGAGATAATTATCACAACAGTTATTCTGCAAAAGACAGTTAACAGATAAAAAAAATTAGAATTGTATGAAATATTGAATTTAGTACAACTTTACATATTTCCAATATGGATGTAGTACAGAAAATCTATAAACAATGGATTTATTAGGAGAAAGCATTTTAAAGTAAATAATCCTGTTTGTATTTTACAAAAAAAAATACTGCAAATTGTGTTCAAGAATTTCATATGAGAAATGTTTATTGAGGTTTTCATTTTTTAAATATATTTTATTGATTTTTTATAATAACAATCATTAGTACTTGGTAAACAACGTGTTGTCTGGGTTCATATATTTAACAACTATCAATAATAGTTAATTTCTATGATTTCATAATCAATATACTAACTAGAAATACCTTTTCTTGATCCTCTCTTCTTCCAATAATATTCTCTTTTTACCAACATTGAGCAAATATAGTTGTTAGTAATTTCAATACATGTAAAGTTGAATATATATTTTTAATATTTATATGAATAATAATAACATCCATATGTAGCATCTTTTCTAATCAGCTTGTTTTGTAATTGCATTTGCAAAAAATCATCTTATGTAAATCACTGTAAGTCCTGTTTTCAGAATTCTTATGTAAGCTTAATTTTCCTACAGTAATCAAAACATTTCTTATCAATTATAATTTTCTCAAAATTGATTATATTTAAATAACCAAAACATTTTGTTTGTTTAATTCATCCCATTATTTTTACATTTCTCATATCATTAAATGATACTATACTATTTACAAATCTCTTGCTATAAAATCCATTCATATCCAGAATTTAACTATTCTTTTAACCATATTCAAACAAATGTTTAGTCATGTAGTACTCTATCTGGTAGGTTAAATCATCTCTCTTGTGTCTAGCTCTCACTTTCTTCTTTTTCCAGGCAGCTCTTTGAATCAGTGTGTTCAGCATGCCAGGGGATTCTTCCTGTATTTTTATAAGTGTTGTTAAAAATGGAAAAGACATGTTGAGTAAGACGCTTTTGAGGGGGAGTTTCACCCAATTATATTCATTAAGAAGCTTCCACTTTCCTTCTCCCTCAATTTTTCTTTTCATCTTTTATCTCTCAAACTCTAGTGGTTCTTCTGACAGCTCTATGGTCCATTTTATCAAATCTTTTTTTCTTATTGTTGTGTCCTGAGCCTACAAATGCATGCTCAGGACATTGTATTAGTCCTGGGCAATTGCAAAGATGCCCAGGACCAGACTGAGTGGCGCCGGCCTTGCGTGCATGCACAAGGCGGGAAAAGAGCACCTGTCTGCTGCCATTGGTCTGGGGATCCAGAAATATAAAAGGAGGCTTGCATGCCTCTGCTCGTTGTTGGTGTTTTGGCTGAGAACGAATAAAGATTGTTACTGAGTGAAACATGCATCTTCATCATTCGCCATTTTGGGAGGACTTAACATTGGCGATGAGGATGGGATCTCTTACAAGCTTTAAGAAGAAGCTGTAAGACTCACCAAGAAGTCCTTGACGAGGGAAGACAGCGTTAAAATCAGCATCTAGCCTGCCAGTACAGCATCGCTGAAGGGTGAGTTCAGCTGAAAGAACCCTTCCCAAAGAGAGTGAGTGGTGAAGTGTGCTTGAAGATGGCGAAGATTGGCCACTTATCAGAATTCGACATCTCCCACCCTGAGAAATGGGAATCATATGTTGCTAGGGTGGAGAATTATTTCAGGGTGAATCAGATCAGAGTGGATGGTTTGAAGGCTGCAACCCTGTTGTGTGTCTGCGGGCAGGAAGCCTTTGAGATTGCTGAAAATCTGGTGGCCCCCACTGCTTTGGAATCAATCACATATGCTGATTTAAAGAAGTCCCTGAAAGAACATTTCCAACCTAAGTTATCTGTCATTGCTTGGAGGCATGCGTTTGATCAAAGGGACCAGAGGGCTGGTCAGTCAGCCAAGGACTTTATTGCAGCTTTGCGGCAGGCAGCCAGACCATGTGAGTTTAAAGACTTAGAAGAAAGCTCTGTGATCGTTTTGTGTGTGGACTAAGAAACAGAGACTTACAACAGAAGATCTTCGCTAAAGAAGATATTTCATTCCAAGATGCTCTGCGACAGGTTACAGCAGAGGAAGCAGCAGGGGGTGCGGTTAAGAATATGAGGCCCCCCAGACCCTTCCGGTGGCTCTGTCAGCGTCGCTATAGCCTCCTTCGAAGGCTCCATTATCCCGGGATTTGTCAAGCCACAAAACAGCGATCATCAGCTGTTTTTTGTGGTGAAAAATCCCCCCTTCGGGAGAAAAAGGGGTAAAGAGCATCGGGAGTGGGTTGAGCTCCTCTAAAAAACCCCTGAAAAAGTTTTCAGGGGGAAAGAGTGAGAGCTCCCCAGGTGCTCAAAGATGCTCCAGCCCGGGACGCTTCTGTCAGCAGACAGAAAAAGACGCCGTGACCACCCCTGCGGAAGATAAGTATCTAAGAGAGATCTACATGCAGGCGGAGTGAATGCAGGAGTTCTATATTGGAAGTAACTTTTTATATTCTACTTCTGACCACAACTATTTTTATAATCAACAAAATGACTTCAAGATGGTGATCGCTTTCACTGTAGAGTGAAAGTGACTGTAAAGTGAAAGTGACTTTCTAAAACAAAGCCATAGCGATCGCTCAGATTTAAAGTTTTAAATCCTATAAACTTCAACTAAATCTAGGATTGGAAAGAAGATAAGAAGGGAAAGAAGAGGAGAAAATTTTGGCAATACATGTGTAAAAAACTTTTTATTTAAAGTAACTTTTTGAGAGCTTTTATAAAAAGTGGACTGATTACAGAATGGCTGCAAGACAAACTAAAATACTAGCTGTGAAGGTGGCAGTATCTTCACCGGCTCAGCCCTCTAAATCACAAACAAGCAGCTTTTCTGCTCCCCCAGCTTCTTCAACATCTATACAGCCTCAAGCCCCCTTGTCTACTCAATCTCCTCCGGAAATGCTGACTATGAAAGATCTGCAGGCTGCATTATCAATAATGACTGACAATTTAGAGAAAAGTATGGAAAATATGGAGAAAAAGATTGCAGCTCATGCTGAGGAACAAATTAAAGGAGTAACTGATGAATTGGAGAAAATTAAAGGAATAATTGAGACTCACAATATAGCGATAAGAGAAGATATTGTGGAAGCTTTCAAGGGGGTTTGGGACTATACTTTGAGAGTGGAAGAAAAGGTGGAAGGGGTGGAGCAACAAATTGAGGAAAAGTTGGATGAAATTAAAAGTGATATACAAGACCAAGCTGTTATGGTACAATATAATCAAATGATGTGGGCTGTCAGAATCAGAGGGCTGAAAGAGGAAGCAAATCAGAATCAGGAGGACTTGAGAAGATTTTTTGGAGAAGCTTTGGCACAATTTTTAGATGAGGGGGTACAAATTGTCTTTTGGTAGATAGACAGGATCTACAGAGTTAACTCATGGATTGCAAGACAAAGAAACTTAACTAGAGACATTGTGATTTATTTTGTTACAAGGAGATTTAGAAATCATG
The DNA here is from genome assembly GCA_034064705.1 of Bothrops alternatus. NCBI lineage: Eukaryota > Metazoa > Chordata > Lepidosauria > Squamata > Viperidae > Bothrops > Bothrops alternatus. The sequence continues at coordinate 391,881 of JARGCV010000156.1, read as the reverse complement.
TGCTTACAATATCCTATAACAAGAAATTAACTGTGGCTGGTCAGGAGGTTGTGATTTTGAAGGAGATTCCTCCGAAGATGTTAAAAGCAAGAAAAGATTATGCATTTTTGGTGGCTGAACTTAAAAAATGTGGTTTACAATTTAGGTGGGAGGCCCCAGCTGGATTATCATTATCTTATCAGGGTAACAGATACCGCTTGAATTCTATTTGGAAAGCAAAAGATTTCTTTGAGAATGTGATGAAGTCTGGCAAACCCCCATCTCCAAACCCCCCCAAAAGCAACAAGTACAGCTTGCAGAGTTACAACCTCCTGCTGCAATAGGAGTTGACAAAGGAGATCTATTGGAGCTGCCTGCGTGGAGCATTGATATTTTTCAACCTTTGGAGGTAGAGATGCCTAGAGATCAAAGGCAAACTCAGGCAATTACTAAACGCAAGGAACAACAAGAAAAAAAGGCTCAACAAGAACGTACAACTCAAGCAGTAGTATCTACAAATGTGGAATCCATGGGAGCTCGACCAAAGAAAAAAATGGATGAAAATTTTGATTTGGTCATGCAAAGGCTTTCTGAAATTGGTCATGTCAAATAAATATTTGACATGGAATGTCAATGGTTTAAATTCTCCACACAAAAGGAAGAAGATATTTCATTATTTGATTCAATGTAAAAATGATGTAACTTGCTTACAAGAAACACATATTAGAATTACTGATCAGAAATATTTGATAAATAATAAATTAGGTACACATTTTGTTGCAGAGGCTGCTGAGAAGAAGAATGGAATTGTTATCTATGTTAAAAATCATATAAGAGCTAAGCTAATAGAATCAGACATACAAGCAATTGTATACAATCAGACATATTTAGCAATTGAAATTTTAAAAAATGGGAAGAAAGTACTTTTGATGGGTATATATGCACCAAATCAACAACAAGGAAAATTTTACAAGTTAATACATAAAAAGTTAATACAATTTGATTATAGGTCTTGTATTATAATGGGAGATTGGAATGGTGTTTTAGATATTGGTTTAGATAAAAAGAAGACATTACCAATTCCTCAAACACGTTCCAAGTTGCCTAAATCTTTTTTTGATATAAAGGATGGTTTTGATTTGACAGATATATGGAGAGATAGAAATGGTAAAGAGCAAGAATTTACTTTCTTTTCTGACAGGCATCAGTCATTTTCTAGAATTGATTTTATATTAATGTCAAGTGATTTTCTTCTTAGTTTAAAGAAGGTCAAGATCCTACCTAAAGTTTTAACAGATCATAATCCAGTTTGGATGGAATTAATGGAAGGACAGAGACCTAAAAGATCTTGGAGATTAAATGAAAACTTGTTTAATTATGATATAAATGTGAACGAATGTAAAAATGTAATGAAGGAATTTTTACATTAAATTTGCATAAGGATACATCTATAGAAATGGTATGGGATGCAAGTAAAGCGTATATGCGTGGGATTTTAATTGATTTGAATAAAAGGCATAGATGTAAACAAGAGAAAAAAAGGAAGGAGTTAGAAGAGGAAATAAGAAAGAAGGAACTGTTATTAATAAAGACACCGGATGATAAAATATTAAAGAGGGGATTAAGGTTTTACGGAAACAATTTGAGTTGTTGATGGCAGACCAAGTTGCTAGAAATATACAATACGCAAAACATAATACATTTTCTAAATTCTAACAAGCCTGGTAGATGGCTGGCCTATATATTAAGGAAAAAACAAAAATCCCGAATAATTGAAAAGGGAAAGAGGTGTTCCAACAAGAAATTATTAAGAAAGCCTTTTTAGAATTTTATTCTAGGTTATACGCTGAAGAGAAGATACAAGAGAATGAGATAGATACTTTTTTGCAAAATGAAAATGTACCAGTAATTAGCAATGAACAAAGAGATAGATTAAATGTATTGATTACATCAGAAGAAATAATTTCAGTGATTAAACAATTGAAAATGGGAAAATCTCCTGGGACTGACGGGTTAACGGCAATTTATTATAAGCATCTTCAAATGGAAATGGTGGAACCTCTTAGAGAGTTATTTGTTAACATACAAGAGGGTGGTCAGGTTCCACCTTCATGGAAAACAGCCTATGTTTCTTTAATTCCCAAAGAGGGAAGAGATAATGTTAAACCAGAAAATTTTAGACCTATTTCATTGTTGAATATGGACTACAAGATTTTTGCAAAAGTGATGGCTAATAGATTAATGACAGTTTTACAACAAACAATTCATTCTGATCAAACCAGTTTTTTACAAGGGAGGCAGATGAAAACTAATGTTAGACAACTTATTAATATATTAGAATATTTGGAGAAGCATATTCAGGTGCCCGCAGTTCTTATGTTTTTGGATGCGGAAAAAGCATTTGATAGATTGAATTGGTCGTTTTTGAAAAAAATGATTGCTCGGATGGAAATGGGGGATCAGTTTATTAATTCTATATTGGCGATTTATCAGAAACAAACAGGACAGATTATTGTGAATGGGGATTTAACAGATTTGTTTAATATAGAGAAAGGTACCAGACAGGGATGTCCATTATCCCCTTTGTTGTTTGTTTTAACTTTAGAAGTTTTATTGAATAGGATAAGAAGAGCAGATGATTTAAAAGGTATAAAGATTAGACAACAAAACTATAGATTATGTGCTTTTGCTGATGATTTGGTTGTGACATTGACTCAACCAATACAGTCAGCCAAGAGATTGATGGAGATAATTAAAAATTATGGTAGGGTATCAGGGTTTAAATTAAATATATCTAAGACAAATATGTTAGTTAAAAATTTAAATATTAACTTAAAACAGGAATTGGAAAGAATAACGGGATGTGAGATAGTCAAGAAAATTAAATACTTAGGAATTGACATTGAAGCCTCTAATGGGAAGTTGTATAAAAATAATTATGAAATTTTGTGAAATAAGACACAAATAGAGTTTGAGAAATGGAAGAAATTACAATTATCTATGTTGGGTAGGATAGCAGCAGTTAAAATGAATGTATTGCCTAAATTTTTATTTCTTTTTCAAATGTTACCTATACTTAAAAAGGATGCGAATCTGGAAGAGTGGCAGAAGGGTATTAATAGATTTATTTGGAATGGGAAGAAACTGAGGGTTAAATTAAAAATAATCCAGGATACAAGGGAAAGAGGCGGTTTGAAAATGCCTAATTTGAAGTTATATTATGATGCAGCTGTTTTAGTAGCAATAAGTGATTGGGTTAATTTAACTAATGATAGAGTATTGAATATTGAAGGGTATGATTTATTATATGGTTGGCATGCATATTTAGTTTATGATAAGAAGGTGGACAGGAGTTTCAAAGAGCACCTACTGAGACATGCTCTGTTGCATGTCTGGAAAAAATACCAGCATATATTAAATGATAAGATTCCTGTATGGACAGTTCCCAGACATGCAATAGAGAATATAAATAGAGAACAATTACATGATGTGGTGTTATATGAGAAACTCCTGTTTAAAGAAGGGAATGTCTTACAATTGAAGTCCCTGAACACCTTAAGGGAGGAAGAAATAATTCTTACTTGGTTTCAATATTTACAACTGCAGACTAGATGGAAAAAAGATCAAAAGATTGGTTTATCTCAGATAGATGAAAATTTAATTAAGCAAATTAGAGATCAAAGGTTAATGCATATTAAAAGATTGTATAACGTATTGATAGAAATTGATTCGGAAACTGAATTAGTTAAGGACTGTATGATAAAGTGGGGACAAAACTTCGGACAACCAATTATGATGGAAACTTGGGAGAGGATTTGGGTGAAAAATGTAAAATTTACACAAGCGCAACATTTAAGAGAAATTTTTTATAAAATGTTTTATAGATGGCATTTGGATCCGAAGAAATTATCATGTATGTACCCTAATTTAAAACCTAATTGCTGGAGATGTGAATGTATGGATGCTACTTATTTTCATGTATGGTGGACTTGTAGAAAAATCAAGGCTTTTGGGATAAAAATATGGTGGATACTTCAAAATATTTTGAAAAAACATATTGAATTTTCACCACAGTTGTTTTTATTAGGTATTATAAATGATTGCACCACCATAGAGACGAACTTAATTTTGAACTTGATTACAGCAGCAAGACTGTTGGTTGGACAATATTAGAAGAAGGCAGAACTACCTTCCATCGAGGAATGGACTTTGAAAGTCATAAATTTGGCGGAAATGGTTAAAGTATCTGCATATTTGAAAGATCATTCAAATGAAAAATATATGTTGGACTGGAAAAAGTGAATAGACTATATTCAAGGGAAATATCAATCTAAGAAATTGTATTTAGCATATAGTTAAATTTTAATTAGGATTTATATAATAATTTTGTTTAACCTAGTGGGTCTTCTTTTGTTTTACCCTGTATTCACTTTGGGAAGTCGGGGTGGGTGGGCTGGGGGGGTATAATAATGCACTCAACTGTAATACTTGCAATATATAAGAATGATATATCTTTTTTGATATAAGAGGGATTGCTCGGGCAGTACCTCTGGACCACATCTGAGGGGATGGAGAGTGAGGAGTGAAGGAGTGGAGGGAAGTAGAAAGGTTGTAGGAGAGGAGGGTGGAGAGTGAGGGAGGGAGAGAGGGGAGGGGGAGGGAAGTTGGGGATAGGGAGGAAGGAAGAGGGGGATGTGGTGGAGGGGGTGCTGCTGAGTAACACCCATAGTTATTTTAAGTATTTTACGTAAGTTTTTAAAAGAATGTATGTTTTGTTTTGTGTGGGAGAAAGTTGAAAAAGATTGTATTAAGTTGAGTTGTATTTAATTTGATTCTTTGTTTATAACTATAAAACTAATAAAAATATTTATATATAAAAAAAGAATATGAGGCCCCCCCAGAAGCGTCCCTGAAGCAGCCATGGTCCACCAGGAAGACGTGCAAGTAGAGGCGGAGACAGATCCTGAAGATGAGGTGAACAAGCTTTACCAGGCAGATGGAAGAAGGAAGAAGGTTCCAACAGCCCTTCAATGTTTCGGGTGTGGAGGATGACACAAACGAGCTGACTGCAGGTTTCGTTCCACCATCTGCAGAGCATGCGGCAGGCAAGGCCACATAGCATCCATCTGTTTGGGTTGTCAGAAGGTACAACCCCATGAAGAATTGTGCCTGAAAGGTACCAGGGTCCCCAGCCAAAATAGGGTGGGCTTCTGTGCATCGCGCAGAAGTATTTTGAGGACAGGCACGTATAAGCCTCTAAAGAAGAACTGTCCCTTAATATAAGGTTACAAGGAGTTTCTTTATCCATGAAATTGGACACTGGGTCTGCTCTATCCATAATTTCTTTCAACACATTCAGGAAAATTTGCAGTAGTAGTGGCCGCCGGGTTAAGCTCAGGCCATCCAATGTCATTCTTACAGACTTTCAGAATTCTAAGGTGTTTGTTTAGGGGAAGGCCACCCTTAGGGCACAGTACAAGAATTTTGAAGGTCCCTTACATGTGTTGGTTGTTGGGGGTGAACATGTGAGTCTTATGAGACTTGATTGGTTCAAAGCCCTGGGAATCCAAGTTACTGGCCTGCAACATTTGCAAACATATAGCCTGGCAGAGGTCTGCAAGGAGTTTGCAGATGTGTTTAGTCCTGAGCTTGGGTCCTACAAGGGATCTCCAGTTTCTCTATGGCTAGATCCAAACATAACACCTATTAGGGTTAAGGCTAGGAGGGTTCCATTTGCCCTCAAGAATAAGATTGATGCTGAACTGGACAAACTGCTCCAACAAGGCATTTTAGAGCCTGTAGACTCTAGCCTGTGGGAAACCCCCATAGTAATGCCTCTTAAGGCTAATGGGGACATACGTATATGTGCAGATTACAAATGCACAATAAACAAGGCTTTACAGCAGCATGCTTATCCAGTACCTGTAGTGAGCCACATTCTGGCTTCCCTCAAGGGGGGGCGAGTTTTTTCAAAGCTTGACCTGGAACAGGCATATCAACAGTTGCCTGTGGATGAGGCAGCTGCTGAAGCTCAAACCATTGTAACTCATAGAGGAGCTTTCAAGGTAAAGAGATTGCAATTTGGGGTGAACGTAGCCCCTGGCATATTTCAGAGTGCCATGGAGAATACACTTCGGGGTATTCCTGGGGTCTGTCCTTATTTTGATGATGTTCTCATTGCTGGAGAATCAAGTCAAAATTTGGCTGAGAGATTGAGGGCTGTGTTGCTTCGTTTTAGAAAAGCAGGCCTTAAATTAAAAAGAAACAAGTGTAAGATTGGAGTCAATTCTGCTGATTTTTTGGGATTCAGGATAGATGCTCAAGGCATTCACCCTTCTGATGCTAAGCTTAAAGCTATCCAGCAGGCCCCTAGACCCAAGTCTAAGATGGAGCTACAAGCCTTCTTGGGGCTATTGAATTTTTACCATGCATTCCTACCTCACAAAGCTGCAATAGCTGAACCTTTGCACAGACTTTTAGACAAACAGGCCTGTTGGCAGTGGGCTACAGCCCATGAGAAAAGTTTCAATGAGGTTAAAGCCTTGCTTACTTCAAATACAGTATTAGCTCACTTCAATGAGCAGCTACCTGTTTGCATTGCCTGTGATACATCTCATATGGAGTGGGAGCAGTACTTAGCCACCTGAATGCTGATGGAACATAGGTTCCTGTGGCTTATTATTCCAAGACACTGTCCTCTGCTGAGCGCAATTATGCTCAAATTGACAGGGAAGTATTGGCTGTTGTAGCAGGCATTAAGAAGTTTCATGATTTCATTTATGGCCATCACTTCACGGTCTTCACTGACCATAAGCCATTGTTAGGGTTGTTCACAACAACCAAACAAACTCCACATATCCTGTCTCCTCATATGCTGAGATGGTCATTTTTTTTGTCAGCATATGATTATACACTATTCCATAAGCCTGGAAAGGAAACGGGTCATGCTGATGGCCTGAGTAGATTACCCCTGCCCAACTTGGAGTCTGATCCAGTCCCTGCTGTAAACATTCTGTCCATTCAAGAGCTACCTGAGTCTCCTCTAGATGCTAGGGATTTGGCTGCTGAAACTGCCACAGATCACACACTTCCATGAGTGTTGTCATGGGTGTTGTCTGGGTGGCCGGATAGATGCCCAGATACTGAGTTCCAAAGTTTCTGGCACAAGAGACATGAGTTGTCCACGTTCAAGGGATGCCTGCTGTGGGGTAGTAATCCCTGAATCATTGAGGTCTAGGACCTTAACCTCTCTGCATGAGGGACACCCAGGCATAGTCAGGATGAAAGCGCTTGTGCACAGCCATTTGTGGTGGCCTGGCCTCAACAAAGACATCAATCCCAGGTTCATGGGTACCATGTGTGCCAACAGTCCAGGCCTGAGATGCCTCAGGCCCTGTTCATAGGTGGAAGGAAACTCAAACCCCGTGGTCTAGGGTACATATCGATTACGCTGGGCCCTTTCAGGGCAATTCTTCCTGGGTGTTGTTGATAGCCACTCCAAGTGGCTAGAGGTTGTTCCTGTTTCCTCCACTACTACCTCCAAGACTATCCAGGTGTTGAGAGGAATTTTTGCAGCTCATGGCCTTCCAGATGTCCTGGTTTCAGATAACAGTCCTCAATTTACCTCTTCTGAGTTCCAGGTTTTTCTGTAGGCAAATCTGATCTGTCATGCAACTTCGGCTCCCTTACACCCTTCTACCAATGCAATGGCAGAACACTTGGTGACCACAACCAAGGAGGCCCTCAAAAGACTGACTTACGATAACTGGCATCACAGGTTAGCAGACTTTCTTCTTGCACATCGCACTATACCTTGCACTGCTACAGGGAAGAGCCCAGCTGAATTACTCTGGGGTCGCAGGCTTATAACCAAGTTAGACAGACTGCATCCAGACAGGGTGGCATTTCAGGTTCCACAACCCAGAGCACCGAGAAGGCTTCAAGTGGGTGATCTGGTTTGGACTTGGAACTACGGACCTGGCCATCTTTGGGTACCTGCTGAAGTGTGCAAGGTCTCGGGAACTTTGTCGTATGAAGTGACCCTGGAGGACGACCTCATTCTTCGGCGACACATAGATCAGCTGTGCACATGTAAGGACTTCCGCCCATCTGCTCCTGGTTTCGTTCTGGGGGGGGGAGGATGGTTATAACATGCATTCTGAGGATCAATTTCTGAGGAGGCCAGAAATTCCACATCCCAAGATTCCGCAAGTGTTCGGAACAGGGATTCAGGGGACAGGAAGTTATCCCCAACACCTTCATTTACTCCAGCCAGGCAGTCACTCAGGGGGTATCCCAACTATTCACACACTGCAGACAGTACTCCAAACAGGGAGAGTGACCGGGGGCATCCACATAACTCACTCCTCACAAGAGAACTGGCAACCCAGCAGGGTAACTGGCCTCATTCTGCAATTGCTCCCAGAAGGAAGTCATTAAGCTCAAGGGCTAACCAAGGGGTAACCCCGGAGAGGGAAACCTCTGATATGGTGGGGATACTGGGATCCAGAAACTACCTCAGAATCCTCGGGTGATGGCCTTGGGAGTGAAGATTGGTATTCACAAAACAGGTCAATTGTGGAGCTGGGGATTCCTACCACTCTGAAGAATGCTGGTCTGGTCTCAGAGGGTCCAGCCAGCTAGGAAAGGGGTGGGTCAACTGGGTACAAGGGGCAACAGAGTCCAGCCTACCCAAGTCTGGCAGGCAAACAGGGGGGTCAGGCTGTAGCGCCTGGGTCACCTGGGGCAATAGGGCAGCCCCATTTTAGCTCACCCAGCTTGGTGAGCAAGCAAGGGGACCAAGCAAACTCTCCCGGTCCGAGGAGGTCAAAGAGGGTTAAATGCCCACCCAAATATCTTTCAGATTTTGTGAAGTTGCTGTCAAGTACAAAGGGAGTTACCCTACAGTCAAGTAGCTAACAATTTAATTTTGTTATATTATGATTTGTGCCAATGTTTACACCAGGGCAGGATATTATAGCCTGAGTAAAAGCAGACAGGTATGCAGTCCATGCTGAGTGCAGAATGTAGTACACTTTTTTCAAGGAATTGTAAGCCAGTATGGGTGTTCCATCTAGTGGGGAGGGGTGTTGTGTCCTGAGCCTGCAAATGCAGGCTTGGGAATGTTGTATTAGTCCCGGGCAATTGCAAAGATGCCTGGGACCAGACTGAGTGGTGCCAGCCTTGCGCGCATGCGCAAGGCAGGAAAAGAGCACCTGTCTGCCGCCATTGGTCCGGGGATCCAGACATATGAAAGGAGGCTTGCATGCCTCTGCTTGTTGTTGGTGTTTTGGCTGAGAATGAATAAAGACTGTTACTGAGTGAAACATGTGTCTTCATCATTCGCCATTTTGAGAGGACTTAACACTTAGTCTCAGTTTTGTTTTGAAATCCTAAACAATAAAATGTCTTTTATATTCCTGATATTATGGCAAATTCTTGCAGATTTTTCTTTGTCTCTGTTAAACTATTTTTTCTTTGTTTGTAGCTGTAATGTATTGAGGAAAGTCTGTGAATTAAGATGCTGAGGACTGTGAAGAAATGGTTAGCTGGCCACATGGCAAACAAGCCAGACTTTCTGTCTTCAAACTACTTATTAGGCATTTAAGTGGGAGAATATTGTGTTCCTATTGACTGCCACCTTTAGGCTGAGTTTATAAGTATGGGTGGAGTATTGGTTGTTCAGTTTCAGTTTTGACTTAAAAATAAAGAAAGTTGTTTTTTACCTACTGCCTCTTCAATGTCGCATCAAACTGAATACATAACACTGGCAACGAAGGTGGGATCATGCTGCCTCACCATGAAGAGCTGAGTCACTATGGGAATTAGGCTTAGCAGATGCTTGGTCAGAACGGTGTTCCCCCCACTCACTTTATCCTACCAGTATGGAAACGCTGGAGGAGAGTGCTTCCAAGGATCTGCTCTGGAAGTTCCATGGAAGTCTGCACAACACGAAGCATTGAGAGGCCTGCAAAAAATTCACCATGGCTAAAATCGGAAAACTCTCCAAATTCAACGTCGCTCATCCAGAGAGGTGGAACTCCTACGTTGGGAGAGTTGAAGACTACCTGTGGGTTAACCAAGTTTGAGACAACAGTATGAAGGCTGCAACACTGCTGTGTGTGTGTGGTCAAGCGATATTTGACATCGCCGAGAACTTGGTTGCACCAGATCTGCTCGAGTCCATTGCTTACTCAGAACTTAAGAAGATGCTCCAAGAGCACTTTGAGCCCAAGTTATCAGTCATTGCCTGGCAGCACATCTTCAAACAGCAAGACCAAAGTCGCGGCGAGTCTGCCACCAAATTCATAGCCACTTTTCGTCAAGCAGCCCAACTTTGCGAATTCAAAGGCCTCGAAAAAAGACTGAGGGACCATTTAGTTTGTGGTTTGTGGAGTCGAGAGCTTCAACAGAAGATAGTCACAAAAGAGACTATCTCATTCCAAGATGCATTGTGGGAGATCACAGCTGAAGAAGCAGCTGGCAGAGCTGTCAAGGCCCTATGGCTCTCCAAGAGTTCTCCTTGCACAGAGGCCGTCCACCAAGAGGACACCAAGAGAGTCGAAGACTCCAAATCAGACCACAATCGGTTACAGCAACCACCTGAAAGAATGCCCCAATGACCAATTGATAAGACAGTTCCTTTTTCTCAATGTTTTGGGTGTGGAGGCCGACAAAAATGGGCAGAATGCCGGTTCTGCACAGCAACATGCAGGGCGTGTGGCAAGCAAGGCCTTTGTAAGTGTTGCAGAGAATACTCATCAGAAGAGTTGCCTCGGAAAGGTACCGGGGTAATCGAAGGAGCATGTTTAGGACAGGTGCCCATTGCCCACTCAAGGAGAAGTTGCATCTCAAAGTCAAGTTGCAAGGGGTTCCTTGTGACATGAAGTTGGACACGAGGTCAGCTTTACCAATAATTTCCCAAAGGACCATCCGGCAAATTTGTAGTCATAGCAGCAAGCAAGTTAAGCTCAGGCCGTCAAACCTCATTCTAAACGATTTTCAAAACTCCTGTGTAACAGTCAAGGGGGAGGCCACACTCAGGGTGCAGTTCAGGAATTTTGAGGGTCTCCTGGAAATCATGGTAGTTGAGGGCAACTGCACTAGCCTCATTGGGCTTAATTGGTTTGATGCATTGGGAATTCAAGTGACCGGGTTAAATAGCTTGCAGATGTCGAGCCTTTTGGCAGTTTGTAAAGAATTTGCTGATGTTTTCAGCCCAGAGTTAGGAAAGTAGAAAGGGCCCCCAACTGCCCTCCGGCTTGATCATACAATAGCACCAATAAGGGTAAAGCCTCATGGGGTGCCTTTTACCCTTAAGCAAAGAATCAATGCAGAGTTGGACAAACTGTTGCTTGAAGGCATTTTAGAGCCGATGGATAGCAATCCATGGGAAACTCCATAGTTACGCCACTTAAGGCCAATGGGAAGGTCTGCATTTGAGCCGACTATAAATGCACACTAAATAAAGCCCTCCAATAGTACTTGTATCCGGTGCCTGTGGTTAGCCACATTTTGGCATCTCTACAGGGAGGTCACATTTTTACCAAATTAGATTTGGCTCAGGCCTATCAGCAGCTGCTGGTAGACAACTCCACGGGTGAGACCCAGATCATAATAACCCACAGGGGAGCCTTCAAGGTGCGATGGTTACAGTTTGGGGTTACTGTAGCCCCGGGGATTTTTCAGAGCATAATGGAGCGCACACTCTGAAACATTCCAGATGTGTGCCTGTATTTTGATGATGTCCTCATAGCTAGGGAATCAGTCAAAATCCTAACTGATAGGCTTAGGGCCATTTTGCAGCATTTCCATGAAGCAAGGCTGAAGATAAAGGAGGAAAAATGTAAAATTGGGGTTACTTCCACAGAGTTCCTCAGTTTTCATATAGATGCTGAAGGCATTCATCCTGCTGAATCCAAGCTCAAATCAATTCAGCAGGCACCCAGTCCCAAGGCAAAAGGAAAACTTCAGGCCTTTTTGGGTCTCCTTAATTTTTATCATGCCTTCCTTCCCCACAGAGCCACAGTGGCAGAGCCTTTACACTGGCTGTTGGACAAGAAGGCTCAGTGGAAGTGGATGAGCATCCACAAGTAAAGTTTTGCAGCAGTCAAATCATTGCTGTCATCAAATGCAGTGTTGACCCATTTGAATGAGCAGTTACCAATCAGCATTGTGTGTGATGCATCCCTGTACGGGATTGGAGCTGTGTTAAGCCATCGTTAGGCTGACGGGACACAAGTTCCCATAGCCTATTATTCTACAACCCTCTCTTCAGTGGAATGCAATTATACACAGATTGATAGGGAGGCATTGGCCATCGTGTTGGGCATAAGAAAGGTCCATGACTATTTGTATGGCCACCATTTCACGGTCTTTGCAGACCACAAGCCACTTCTGGGGCTGTTCACTACGAACAAGAAACACCCCAGATTATTTCTCCTGGGATGTTGAGGTGGTCAATATTCTTGTCCACTTACAGTTATTGTCTGATTCATAAACTGGGCAAAGAAATGGGCCATGCAGATGGCCTTAGTAGGCTACCTCTACCGCAATTAGAGCCAGACCTGCTGCTGCTAACCGCATCCTGGCTATCCAGGATTTGCCAGAGTCTCCCCTTAACGCAGGGGATGTAGCTATTGAGACAGCTTCAGACAACACGCTGAGCCATGTGTTAAATTGGTGCTCGCAGGATGGCTGGAAATATGCCTGGGGCCTAGCTTTCAGAGTTTTTGGAGAAGGAAGAACGAGTTGTCCATTTATAAGGGTTGCATTTTGTGGGGCAGTCAGGTCGTAATCCTGACCTCACTGAGGGCTAGAATCCTTGAATCTCTGCATGAGGGACATCCAGGAATAGTCTGGATGAAGGCACTTGCGCAAAGTTACCTTTGGTGGCCTGGGCTCGATAAAGATATCGAGGCTCAGGTCCACAGCTGCATTATTTTCCAGCAGTCAAGGCCAGAAATGCCACATGCCCCAGTCCACAGATGGGAAACTACACAAGCCCCATGGTCAAGAATTCATATTGATTTTGCAGGCCCCCTTTCAGGAGCAACTCTTCCTCATAGTAGTGGACAGCCACTCAAAGAGGTTAGAAGTCGCTCCTATATCCACTATGACTACTGCTACAACCATCCAGGTTCTGCACAGCATCTTTGCAACGCATGGGCTCCCTGGTATCGTAGTCTCAGACAATGGAGCTCAATTTAGGTCTGCAGAATTTTAGTCCTTTTTAAGGGCTAATATGATTAGGCACACCACCTCGGCTCCTTTTCACCCGGCCTCTAACAGCCAAGCAGAGCGCATGGTCAGAACGATTAAGGAATCCTTGAAGAGGATTGCAACTGGCAACTGGCATCAAAGGCTGGCAGATTTCTACTCTGCCAATGCACAACACCCTGCACTTCTAAGGGAAAAAGCCTGGCAGAATTAAAATGGGGGCAGCACTTGATCACAAAGCTGTATCGCTTACATCCAGATAGGGTTGCTTCACAACCACATCAGCCAAAGGCTCCAAGGCACTTGCAAGTTGGCGACCTGGTGTGGGTGTGGGCGTGGAACTATGGGCAAGGGGCACTGTGGGTGATAGCTGTGGTTGGTAAGGTGTCAGGGCCGCTCTCATACAAAGTGGTCCTGGAAGATGGTCGTGTGCTTTGCAGGCACATTGACCAGCTTCAGCGGAGAACAGCAATCCAGCCACTAGCTCATGACTCTGTTCAGAGGGAGGAGAAACACGATTACAAGCCAGACTTTCTGCCTGCAGACTACTTATTATGCATTTAAGCAGAAGAATACTGTGTTCCTATTGGCTGCTGCTTTTAGGCTGAGTTTATAAGTATGGGTGGAGCATTGGTTGTTCAGTTTCAGTTTTAACTTAAAAATAGTTGTTTTTCACTTACTGCCTCTTCAATGTCACATTGAACTGAATACATAACAGTAGCCTCCATCTTTGGGTCACTTTCCTCTGGTTTTTGTTCCATTGTCTGATTTATTTGTCCATTTTTTGTCATCATTTTCTAGAGTTTAGGTCAAGGATGTGTTCATTTATATCATCAAAATTATTTTTAATCTATCATGGTTTGAAACAATTGTCATTTGAATTAATTGCAACATAGCATGCATTTTCTATTGGAAGATATTTGTCTTGTATTGAAGTATTACTCCTGCAGATCTTTGATATTCCAGACAGGGGATTTTAGAAGATAATATTGAATGTGGTTTCCTATCACTTTTGGTTATATATTCAGCCTCCATTTTCACCAAACCAACTAGTCTTAAGGTCCAAAAACTGTAGTCTTATATAGTTCTTATCTTTGTGAACAATCCAAAATGTTCAACCACTTAAAAACAATCCAGTAATTTCCTCTATAGAAAAATGTTCAGTAAGTGAAGGTTTTTCTTTCCCTGCAAACGATTCTTAAACTTCAATATCACAGTTCAATAAGTATTTATAATCCAAGAAGTTCAGCAGATTTTATAACAATTGCATTTCTCATTCTGCAGAAGATAGCCCAGTGTACTTTCTGTCCTCTATTCCCAGCTGTTCTCTATTTAGTAAGATTCACTGAGGATCAAAAGAACAAGTTATGTTCTATTTCTGGGGCAATTTGTCAATTTCTGAGGCAGGGCAGCTCTAGTTTTATACTATGATTTCCCCCCTAGATGCAAATAGATTATGCAGACACTTCTATTAATTAACTGGACAGGTTTAATGTGTCATTCAATTAATGTTGTGATATGTGCCCTGGTGGCAAAGTAGTTAAATTGCAGTATTGCAGGCAAACTTTGCCCACAGTTGGGAGTTCATTCCTGATGGGGTTCCAGGTTGACTCAGCATTCCATTCTTCATAGTTTGGTAAAAAGAAGACCCCGTATTGTTGAGCACAAAAATGTTTATATTATAAGCCACCCAGAGAGAGCTGTAAAGCACTAGGAGGTGATAAATAAGCATAAAAGCTATTGCTATTGCTATATGAATGTAGTGTCATGTCACCTTTCCCTGCAATTGTAATACAAGCATGTTAGTACATCTTCCCAAATAATATTAGCACTTCACATTTATAAGTAAACATAATCTTAGGACTGATTCAAATATTAAAATTATAAAATAATTATAAAGGAAAATATAAAATTTGAAGAAATAATATCTAAAAGTTCATTATCCTTTTCTTCTAAACTTTGTTATAGTAACCTTTACATGAGATAATACCAAGGATTTATTCCACATGCCTTTAGTAAAAGTATAACAAAAAGATCAGGTTGGTTAATGAAACTCCTTCCTTCCTTCCTTCCTTCCTTCCTTCCTTCCTTCCTTCCTTCCTTCCTTCCTTCTTTCCTTCCTTCCTTCCTTCCTTCCTTCCTACATTCCACCCTATCATCTCTATCTATGTCTCTCTTTATTCAATTTCAATTCAATTCAAAGAGAAATACAAATACAAAAACAAATATATATACCAATCAATAATGTAGACACATTCATCAAATTAATTACTTATTAAGATATAATACCCAGACAAAACAATAACACAAAAATAAACACAAATAAGAAAGATGCAAAAATCCTTCCAAGAATTTACTTATCAAATTGATTTAAATCACCTAAACATACCATCTACTCATTTAATGATATAACAAATTAAACTTTTCTCATTTTTAAAATTATTATAAAATCAATGTAAAAGTGAAATTTATTCTGTCAATTTTTAGTAATTAATAAAACCTTGTTTAGAATTAATATTTTTGCAGAATATATATTGAAGGAAACTGCATTGGAAGAAAAGGACATGACACTAAAATTATGGGGAGACTCTCCAATCACCTACAATATGCTGATAATGCTAGCCTGAAAGTTGAAAAAGCATGTGATCTACAACTTCTAGGAATGAAAGGCAAGGACCACAGTAGAAATAAAATGATGATGATGATTTAATATAAAGAATAACAAACAAAAGCCAAAATGAATAACCTATTTTCAAATTAACAGTGAAAATCTTGAAGTGGTAAAGAGTTGATCCAAAAAGGCAGACAGTTCAATTGTACAAGTAGTCCTCATCTTGTGACCACAATTGAGCCCCAAAAGTTCCATTGCTAAGCAAGGCAGTTATTAAGTGAGTTTTGCCCCATTTTGTAACTTTTTTTGCCACAGTTGTATAGCGAATCACTGCAGACATTATGTGAATCGTGTATTCATTAAGCAAATGTGGTTTCTCTCATTGATTTTGCTTTTCAGAAGCCAGCTGGGAAGGTTACAAATGGTGATGACATGACTCTGGGACAGCACAGCAGTGATAAACATATGCCAGTTGCCAAGTTTTGATCACACGACCATAGGGATGCTGCAATGGTCATAGTATGAAAAACTTCATAACTCACTTTTTCAGTGCTATTTAATTTTGAGAGCTCAATAAACAAATGGTTGTAAAGACTATCTGTACTGAACCAGCAATGAAGGGTTTGAAAAAGATACGGATGCTGGGATGTGTCTACACTTGCAAAGATCAGAAATGTGCAGACATTCATTTTCCTTAGTGATTTTCATGTAACAAATCTGGATTTGAGAGAAGAATATTGACTTTTGTTGGAGAAGAATTATGAAAATACCATGGATAGCTAAGAAAGCAGACAAATAAATCATTGAAAAAAATCAGTTAGGAATTCTCAGATGAGGTATAAATGGCCAAATATAAATGGTTCAGATTCTCATATTTTAGGCACCTTATGCCAAGTCATAGTATTGTGAAGAAGTATATAAGGCTGAGAAAAGTAGAAGGAAAAATAAGAGGATGACTAGCAAGAGATGGATTATCCTAGAGAAAATCTATATGTTTACTAAGAGTGAATACAACTTGATAACACATACTTAAACCATCTCCAAACTTTATTGAAGAATTAGGTAAATGTTTATTCTTTCATTGACTCTATAGGATATATTAAAAAAAATATTAAAAATGTATATGGTAACCTAAAACCCTAGATAGATGATAGACAGACAGACAGACAAATGATATAGATATAGAAGATATAGATATAGATGATATGGATATAGATAGCTAGATCAATGTTTTACATAACTTGCAAACATACAGTGTTTTCATTCTATGTTTGAAAAGTATTTTTAGGAATTATCTATTACTTATACCAGAAATAATTCAGACTATAGATTCATATCACTATCTTCTTGTTACCTGTCTGGGAGATGAAAATATAACCCCCTCCTCATATAATAAGATGAGGCTGGAGCAAACCTCAGTAGTGATTCAAAGCTTTAACTTGAACTTTATATTGTTTCACAATACGGACATATTATTTGTAATCTGCTGAGCTTTGTGCAATATGAAATTGCAAAGTAGGTAGTTCTATGTATATTTGAAACATGAGTATTGTAACCATGGGAAAAGAAGAACTGAAAGTAACAAATGGATAGAGGTTTCAGATGTACATGGGTGTATGTGGAAACTGCTGGTCAGCACAAAAGAACAAGGAACTGTTTTTGCAAGATAATGATTATGTGTGCGTGGATATTAGAAGAAAGGTATAAAAATGTTAATTTAAATCTGGCCCAGGGCCATTGGCCTATAGCTGTCCTTTGGAATCTGCTATGAGGCCATATGATCCTCATTGCAATGGGTTATTATTATTTTTTTATTTTTATTTTTTTTGTACAAGTTTTATTGGTTTTTTAAGATTTTACATCCAGGTGCTTAGGAAGCAGTGTGGTGATAGAGTAATCAATAGTCCAATAACAAAATCATTCATGTATATCTCAGATTACATCAATAAGAATTCCCTCTCTAGTTCCCTTAAATATTATATCATATTCATATTAATACATTTCTAACTACAGCTCAGTCAATCAAAACATTTATCAATAACATTTTGCTTATACGTATCCAAGTCCTGTTTTTAAGTTTTGCATGATTCGAATTCCATGTTTCAATTTAGCCTTTTATAATCAATATTTAAGTTTTGGATAATCTTAATTTCCCTCATTTCATTATAAGATACTTAATATAACTAGAATAGATATGTTGATCCAAAATTTGCCTTCTTACTTTGTTCACAAATATATTCTATTTCATTTACTAACAAAAATCTTCCCTTATCACAAATGTATTTCCATCTGACAATCAATAGTATAATCTAACAATTAATTTTAATTTCCCTTATAAATCTTAATCCTGAATATTAAACCAATCACTCCAAAGAGCTACTTAGCCCATTAAGTGAATTTTTAAATCCCATTTTTAAAATCTAACTCTGGTTTTCTTTTTGTGCCAGGCAGGCTCCCATACCAGTGCTTCTGAATCCACTGATATGTCTTCCTTCATTCCCACACATGCTGTTTGAACCAAGGGAGAACATCCAGTTATCAACTTTTCAAAGGAACTGGCCCCTTTGTTGTAATTAGGTTGTTGCCCTAATAGTTCAAATCTTTGTTCTTCTTCCAGTTTCATCTGAGTAAAGTAGGAGGTCATATCCACTGTTGTAGTTATTGTTTGATTAGCTAAATTGTCTTAAGTTCTCAATGTAGTATGTTTGTTGATCAGTTCCTGTTGCTTTTGGAGTTATAGATACTGTAGTTAAAGTCAGTGTTGGATTACCAAAGTTCTTAATAGGTTGTGAATACTGTTGTTCCTCTTCTGTTGTTTTTTCGCTTGTAGATTGATCATCTGGAGTCTGCGGTTCACTTTGTAATATTGTGAAAATATCCTCGGCTTTCACTTTTGACTTGACTAGCTCAGTAGCTTCAGTAATTTTTTCAAGGATAAGTTTGTAGTTAAGTTGTGGACAGAGTTCCTCCATTTCCATGGTGATTAGAGATAATCCTTTGGTGGAGGCTATATTTAGTAAGAGTCAGACAATGTTCATCTTCACACTTCCTAGAAGTTGTTTTCACCAGCCAGCTGTTTCCAATTATTATCTTTTGGGTAATATGAAGGACAAATCAAAGGAATCAATTTATTTTTATTTTGAAAAAAATAAAAATAAATTCAATTGCTATGCCAGGTTTTGCCACAAGATGTCCTCAGCAGACCACAATATCTTTTCCCAAACACTGATTAGCTTTTTTATTTTTCAGTTAAAGAAAACAGAAAAAGATATTTTCCAAAATTAATAGTTTAGGTAAATGATAAGTCTCTATAATAAGAAATTTTAGGACCCCAAGGTATCCACAGAGCAAAAATCCAATTATCTAATTGTTAAAGTTAGTTATTCTTTTCTTTCCAAAGCTTAAATTCCCAAGTATGCAAATGCTGCTGAATTGAGAGCGGGGGGAGAGTTTAAAGGAGCTTTCACAGGAAGGTAGTTGATTGAGCTTAGTAGTGGTTTTGGCTTTCGGCTTGTGCAGCTAGATGGTCGGCCATGTTAATGGCCGACCTTTCTTCCATTGATCCAAAAGAGCTCCCTCAGATCAAGGGGGAGGGCTGCCGCCCTTCCACCCTCAGGTGAGGGTCCTCTTCAGCAGTGGATGCTCCTCCAGGGCAACTTTTGACCCTTTCCAGGGTCTTTCGATGGAAAGAAACCAGATGGCAGGGGGGAACTCTCCCCATGTGTCCAAAGGTGCCATGATCTGGAACCAAAAGCCATTTGCAATGGGTTATTAATATAAGTGATGTTGTGTTATTATGCTTGCTATGTTCCAAATTATTAGCAAAATAAATCTCTGAATGTTAAGTAAGAATTATTGTTTTGTGTTGCTGTCTCTTGTCTTTAACATTGTTTTTTTCCACAACACCTGTTTTCCTGAAAATAAGCCCTACCCCCAAAATAAGTCCTAGCTTGATATTTTGGGGCTGGGCTTAATATAAGCTCTACCCTGAACATAAGCCTAGTTTTCAGGCGAGGCACACAGCTAAAAATCAAACTAGGGTGGGGATGGGGGGATGTAGCTACCCCACGCGCCCCACACATGCTTATCTTACTGGTAGAACTGCTGTGGTAGACCTCCCATGCCCCAAAACTTGTCATACCATGTAGCTCATCATGCCGGTGCCGCTGGATGTGGCAGAAGACTGCACAGTGCTTCAGGCCATTGCTGTTCCTCATGGCAGGATGCCAAGCAGTGCTTTAAGCTGTTGCCGGACCTTGGGGCAGGATGCCATGCAGCGATTTGGGTTGTTGCTGCTCCTCGTGGCAGGACCCGAAATGCCATGTAGCCTCCTTCTGTGAACAGCAGCAATGGATGGGCCAAAGCAACATGAGGTCTCCTGCAAATGGCCCAAAGTGCCATGCAGCCTCCTGCCACAGTGGCAATGGCCCAAAGCACAATGTGGCCTCCTGCAAATGGTCTGAAGCACCACACAGCCTCCTGCTAGCCTTACCTAGCATGAAGCACCATGTGGCATTTGCCAAAATCAGTGGCACCGGGGCCAAGCACCATGTGTTATCTGGCTACAAGTGCCATAGGCACAATGTGCCACATGGCATCTAGTTGCAAATAATGGCAAGTAACCACTGAAGAAGTCAAGATTGACGCGACAGGTGTCAGGGCGTGGGAAGTAAAACATCCTCGAAAATAAGACCTAGTGCCTCTTTTTGAGGCAAAAAAATATGAGACTGGGTCTTATTTTCAGGGAAACACAGTATTTAGAGAAGAATCCAAATTATCTTATTTTCTAAGGAAAAATGGGCAATATGCCTCAACAAAAATCTTTTTATTCTTAAGTAGTAATAATTATACTGAAATTGAATTTCCTACCCCATAAAATCAAAATAAATGATAGAAATAGTTGATAACATCATCCTTAATCTAAAACTAAAATATTATAAAATTGTGACAGTTTAGATTTTCATTACTTAAAAATGATAAAGTCTATTTAGTGCTCAAATATTTTTCATTAGTAAGCCTACAAATTAGTTGTCCACCACACCCCCATTTCCCCATTACAACAATAATAAAGACACTTGGGCAATCATTTAAAGAGGTTTCTTTTCTTTTCTTTTCTTTTTTTTAAATCCACCCTTGAGTACCTTATCTATACTATCAATTAAGAGTTTTTTCTTTAATCCTCGGGGAAATGGTAAGAGAAGTTAGATAAAACACTCATAGAAATTCAGCACAGTATTACTCATGACTCTAAAAAGACAATCAGAAAATAAATAAATAAATCTGCGTGACTAAAAATGGATTAAGGTGGTAAGTTATTAATTTTTTTGAATTGTCCATTAATGGTCTGTTTCTTCCTTAAATTTTCATAAGTCTGTCCTTCCCTTTCTTTTGCAATTATGATTCCAAAAAATACAGATTATAATGTGTTAGCTATCTACAAAGAAATGATTCATCAGTAAGTTTTATTTAAGAAGAGAGAGAAAAATAAATAAACACATTATTTTTCTTTAATCATTTTAATTATGTCCTCATTTTAGTACAGAACCGAGGGTTTTTTACTTACACCCTAAGGTTGTGCCACTATTTAAAATGGACTCTTTGAGAACATTTTCATTTACTTTCTAAACAAGGCAACTCCATAGAGTTCTTAATTCAGATAAAGTTGTAAAATAGAATTAAAGGCTCTGATTTGAATCCATTTTTAAAATTTCCATTTTGTGTAGAACAAAGTAGAGAACACAAGGTCGAAGTATTTGATGAATGTCATAATTCAAAGACTGCAGTTTATTAAGGGCCATTTATCAAGGAAGTTTGTAATGATGGTTTTAAAAATAATGAAACAAAAACAATCCATAGTTGCTAAAATTAATAACTGCTGCAAATAATCACATTTCTATAACAGTTAAAGAAAAGAGTTGAGCAGAGGTGGTAATTCTGAGATGGGCAGAATTTATAAAACACTAATACAGAACTCTAGAATTATGCCAATAAAAGCTAAAAACTGCTTATATGACAATTTAAACTTGTGTATAATGGTATATTAAATTCATTTCAACCAATTATAATAGCATATTGTATCTGCCAGTTACAATATGCCAGATAAAATGAAACATTCTTTTCTTTAAAAAAAGGGAAAGAGATAGGAAGAGAGACAATAACTACAGTTATGTCACATTGATATTTTTAAATGTACTTGGATTTAAATCCAGCTCCCAGCAGTTTTTATCTGTTGGATAAGAAATATTTGTTTTCTTTAGGCTCCCAGTTTTGAAGAATTATTGTTACAGAAGACTATAAAATAATGCCCTAAGTTTTGATATTAATGATATTAATGGTTAAAAATCTGTGAGAGTCATCACCCTGAACTTTAAGGAAGCACAATCATAGAAATCTGTTGCTCAGAATATTTGAATAAATTTGGAAGCTCAGGTTTTAATCTAATATCTATGAAATGCAGTATTCCACAGATAACTCAAAATGATATTGAATGGAAATAGTTTAACATTTTTTTTCTTTTTCTTCTAGGGATGTAATCATTAAGAATGGATAATGACACTTCTCAGTTTTTTCTTTGGGAATTCTCAGAAATTTGGGAGCTACGGGTTATGCACATAGCTTTACTACTAATAATTTATTTAATGACATTATCAGGGAACCTTCTCATCATCTCTGCTGTTGTTTGTGACTACCACCTTCACACCCCCATGTACTTCTTCCTCATGAATTTAGCCATGCAGGATGTTGGTTCCATTTCAGTCATTGTCCCCAAAGCTGTTTTTAATTCTCTCATGAATATTAGGACTATTTCTCATTTGGGATGTGCTGCCCAAGTCATGTTCTTCGCCTTTTTCTTGGCCTGCGATATTTTCCTCCTTACTGTGATGGCATACGATCGGTATATTGCCATTTGTAGTCCTTTACAATATGAAATAATAATGAATAGGAAAGCCTGCACTAAAATAATTGGCAACATATGGATTGCCAGCCTTCTCAATGCTTCATTACATATCATTTTCACTTTTATTACTCCTTTCTGTTCTAATATTATCAATCAGTTCTACTGTGAAATCCCCTATTTACTCAAAATTGCCTGTCCTGGTGTATATGCACCTGAAACTGGAGTTCTAATTTTCAATAGTACATTAACACTTGGTTGTTTTATTTTTATCATTGTGTCTTATGTGCATGTCTTCTCTGCTGTTTTGAAAATTCCTTCGGTTCAAGGAAGGAAAAAGGCCTTCTCTACTTGTCTGCCACATCTTATTGTCTTATCCCTATTTGTGTTTACAGCTTGCTTTGCTTACCTAAGAGACATATCTGACAATCCATCCTACCTTCAATACATAATTACAATGCTGTATTCTATTATTCCACCCATGACTAATCCATTGATTTACAGTGTGAGAAACAAGGATATCAAACTTGCTCTTTCAAGATTTATTAGTCAGAGATCATTTAACTTTAAAGAATTGTGAACTATGTACTTATTTATGTTTGCATTTGATCAGAAAGGAGAAAAAATAGGCATACAATATACAGTTTATACGTAAAACCATCACTCCTATTACAGGCAGCTTAAAATAATTTCTTCTTTGTTGATCTTGGTGTGCTTGATGCATTGGAGAAATTGTTCTTGGAAATTTATTGAGTGAGTAAAGTCATTGACCCCAGGTGTCTGAATTTTCTCTGCAGGATTTTTGGTAGTTTATATTAGCAGTGTTCCTGGCAGAGACACAATTGGGCATAATGGGATGCCGTTCTTGTGTATTTTGAGGAGTCCATAGAACCTGGGTGTGGAGGATTCTTGTGGTTACATGTGCTTTCTCTCTAGTGGTGTTAGCCATGGTCCAGGTGGCTCATTTTGAGAATGGAGTTGAGATTGGTGAGGAATTCAATGAGGTCAGCATCTTTGTGATTCAAATTGAGGTCATTTGTGAGGACAGTCTTTTTGTCATCAGATAGAGGTCTTCTGAATAGATTTTGATCCATAGTTCTGAGTTGTTATAGTAAGTTGTATTTTTGGGTTTGTATGTTGATCGTGCATTCTAAAACCTTGTCCAATGGAGTTGAAAAAGCAGATTTTTGTTCATCAGTGATACATTGATATTTTTCCAGGCAATTGTAGGATCAATGATCATGACCCAAAGCATTTTGCATCTGTTTTGGAAGAAAACACCACTAACACCACTAGAGAGAAAGCACATGCAACCACAAGATTCCTCCACATTCAAGTTCTATGGACTCCACAAAGTACACAAGAAATCCCTTAAGCCCAATTGTGTCTCTGCCAAGACCACTGACATACAAAGTAGCAAAAACTCTGCAGAGGAAATTGAGATACACCAAAATCAACAAGGAAGAAATTATGATCTCCTTCGACATCACTGCCCTCTTCACCTCAATTGACATTTGCTAAGCAAGCCATACATTACATACTCACTAGACACCATAGGCACAAAGATGATGCCACTACAAAACATTTCACATCCACAGAAACCATCAAGAAACTTACTTCAATGTAATTGGGAAAATCTACAAGTAAATACAAGGTACCCCAATGGGATCATCCATATCAGGCCTAATAGCAGAAGCAGTCATGTAATGACTTGAATCCATAGCTCTACCCATCATCCAATCAAAATTATGGACACACTATGCCAATGACACCTTCATCATCATCAAAAGTTTCCAAATTGAAGAAACAGACCACCTACTGAATAACATATTTCCTGGGATCAAATTCACATAAGAAGAGGAAACAGACAACAGACTCCCATTCCTTGACATCAACATAAGGAGAATAGACAACAGAGAACTGGACACCTTATCTACCACAAACCCATGTAAACAATTCAGATCCTCAGCTTTGCAAGCCACCATCTCACAGCACACAAAAGTTACTGTGTCCAGACCCTCTTCAAAAGGGCCAGGATGTACTGCAGCACCACAACATTAAGAAAAGCAAAAAAAGGAATAGCTGCTTGATGTATTTCCCGATAATGACTATCCAAAAAACATCACACACAGCATCCAAACCACAACACACCACGTGCAAAAATTAACCTTACCATACACAAAAGGGATATTGGAAATGACAGCCAGAATTCTCCAATCCCTAGAAATAACAATAGCCCACAAACCTACAGGTACACTCCACCAGAAATTATCCAAAACCAAAGTCAAGATACAGAAGGATGAAAGAAACAATATAATCTACAAAATCAACCATAACCATTGCAATCTATTCTACATGGGACAAACATCGTGTCAATTAAAAAACAGTCAAACACCATGATCCTAAATCCTTAATCTCTACCCAGACCAACACCAAACAGCACCAGTTCAATTGGAGCAACACAAAAATCATCAGCTATGCTATCACCCACCATGCTTGTGAGTTCATTCAAGCCTGCCACTCCACAAGCAATCCCATCAATACACACATTGATCTACAATCATTCTACAAACCCTTTAGAATCCAAATCAACTGAACAGCTAACCAGAGATAGCATCGATCCTCAACCAATCCAGACAAGCCTCACCAATAGTCCACATACCAATGACCCTGACCTACTTAACCTCCCCACCACCAGACCCATCACAGTGTCTCACTTGACACACCCACACCTGAAGCCCTTATAAACATAAGAACACTGACATCTCCTAAACTCTGCTGAAGATGTTACCTAGCCTGGTAACAAACTGTTCAGAAACCAACCTAGAAGATCAGAGAATGATCTTTCACCCTTATCCTTTTTGTCTTTCAGTTTATCAGAGAGATCTTTGTGCAGCCATGCTGGTTTCTTCTTGGGCTTCTTGTTTTCTTTTTCTGTGGTATTGTGCTGGACTGAGCCTTTCTGATCACATTTTTCAGAGTTTCCCAAGCTTCTTGAATTGTTTTCCCCTTTAATATTTTATTAGATAGAATCTTTCCAAGGCTCTCTCTGAGTTTGTTAAAATTATCTCTACATGGAGGGAAGTGCGTAGTGGGGTGCCCCAGAGCTCTGTTCTAGGCCCAGTGCTCTTCAACATCTTCATCAATGATTTGGATGAGGGGATAGATTGGGAACTCATCAAATTTGCAGATGACACCAAGCTGGCAGGAATAGCCAACACTCCAGAAGATAGGCTTAAGACACAGGAGGACCTGGACAGACATGAACACTGGGCTCTATCTAACAAAATGAAATTCAATGGTGAAAAAAGTAAGGTTCTACATTTAGGCAAGAAAAACCAAATGTACAGGTATAGTATAGGGGGTACCTTGCTCAATAGTAGTAACTGTGAGAGGGACCTCGGAGTCCTAGTGAACAATCACTTAAATATGAGCCAGCAGTGTGCTGCGGCTGCCAAAAAAGCCAACACAGTGCTGGGCTGCATTAACAGAGGGATAGAATCAAGATCACATGGAATATTCGTACCACTTTACAATGCCTTGATAAGGACACACTTGGAATACTGCTTCCAGTTTTGGTCACCACGATGTAAAAAAGATGCTGATACTCTAGAAAGAGTACAAAGAAGAGCAACAAAGATGATTAGGGGACTGGAGGTTAAAACATATGAGGAATGGCTGCTGGAATTGGGTATGTCTAGTTTAACAAAGAGAAGAATGAGGGGCGACATGATAGCAGTGTTCCAATATCTCAGGGGCTGTCACAAAGAAGAGGGAGTCAAGCTATTATCCAAAGCCCCTGAGGGCAGGACAAGAAGCAACAGATAGAAATTAATCAAGGAGAGAAGCAACCTAGAACTAAGGAGAAACTTCCTGACAGTGAGAACAATTAGCCAATGGTACAACCTGCTTCCAGAAGTGGTGAATGCTTCAACACTACAAGTTTTTAAGAAGAGACTGGACAGCCATTTGTCTGAAATGGTGTAGGGTTTCCTGCCTGAGCAGGGGGTTGGACTCAATGAGCTCTAAGGTCCCTTCCAACTTTATTATTATTATTATTATTATTATTATTATTATTATTATTATTGTTGTTGTTGTTGTTGTTGTTGTTGTTGTTGTTGTTGTTGTTGTTGTTGTTGTTGTTGTTGTTGTTGTTGTTGAATGCTGCGACCATTCCTGCTCAAGATAAATTTTCAAGAGAGACCTACATGCAGGCGGAGTGAATACAGGAGTTTTATATATAGCTCTTCATATAAGAGCTAAATTAATAGAATCAGATATTCAAGGTAGATTTTTAGCAATTGAAATCTTAATAGATGGGAAGAAAGTTCTTTTGATGGGTATATATGCACCAAATCAACAACAAGGAAAATTTTACAAGTTAATACATAAAAAGTTAACACAATTTGATTATAGGTCTTGTATTTTAATGGGAGATTGGAATGGTGTTATAGATATTGGTTTAGACAAGAAGAAGATATCACCAATTCCTCAAACACGTTCTATGTTGCCTAAATCTTTTTTTGATATAAAGGATGGTTTTGATTTGATAGATATATGGAGAGAAAGACATGGTAAAGAGCAAGAATTTACTTTTTTTTTCCTGATAGACATCAGTCATTTTCTAGAATTGACTTATATTAACTTCAAGTGATTTTATTTTTAGATTAAAGAAGGTGAAAATCCTATCCAAAGTTTTAACAGACCATAATCTGGTTTGGATGGAATTAATGGTAGGACAGGCTCCCAAAAGATCTTGGAGACTTAATGAAAATTTGTTTAAATATGATACAAATGTGAATGAATGTAAAAATGTTATGAAGGAATTTTTTACACTAAATCTGCATAAGGACACAACAATAGAAATGGTATGGGATGCTAGTAAGCGTATATGCGTGGGATTTTAATTGATATGAATAAAAGGTATAGACGTAAACAAGAGGAAAAAAGGAAGGAGTTAGAGGAGGAAATAAGAAAGAAAGAGCAATTATTAATAAAGAGACCAGATGATAAAAACATTAAAGAGGGGATTAAGATTTTACGGAAACAATTTGACTTGTTGATGGCAGACCAAGTTGCTAGGAATATACAATATGCTAAACATAATACATTTTTAATTCTAATAAACCTGGCAGATGGTTGGCCTATACATTAAGGAAAAAACAAAAATCCCACATAATTGATAAAATAGAATATAAAGGGAAGGAAGTGTTTCAACAAGAAATTATTAAGAAAGTTTTTTTAGAATTTTACTCCAAGTTGTACGCTGAAGAAAAGATACAAGAGAATGAGATAGATACTTTTTTGCAAAATGAAAATGTATTGACAATCACCAATGAACAAAGAGATAGTTTAAATGCATTGATTACATCAGAAGAAATAATTTCAGTGATTAAACAACTGAAAATGGGAAAATCTCCTGGGACTGATGGGCTAACGACAATTTATTATAAGCATCTTCAAATGGAAATGGTGGAACCTCTTAGAGAGCTATTTGTTAATATACAAGAGGGCAGTCAGGTTCCACTTTCATGGAAAACAGCCCATGTTTCTTTAATTTCCAAAGAGGGAAGAGACAATGTTCAACCAGAAAATTTTAGACCTATTTCATTGTTGAATATGGATTATAAGATTTTTGCAAAAATTATGGCTAATAGATTAATGACAGTTCTACAACAAATAATTCATTCTGACCAAACTGGTTTTTTACAAGGGAGGCAGATGAAAACTAATGTTAGACAACTCATTAATATAATAGAATATTTGGACAAGCATATCCAGGTGCCCGCAGTTCTTATGTTTTTGGATGCAGAAAAAGCCTTTGACAGACTGAATTGGTCATTTTTGAAAAAATTGTTAGGATAGGAATGGGGGATCAGTTTATTAATTCTATATTGGCAGTTTATCAGAAACAAACAGGTCAGATCATTGTGAATGGGGATTTAACAGATTCATTTAATATAGAGAAAGGGACTAGACAGGGATGTCCTTTATCCCCTTTGTTGTTTGTTCTAACTTTAGAGGTTTTATTGAATAGGATAAGAGCTGCAGATGATTTAAAAGGTATACAGATTACAACATGATTACAGATTATGTGCTTTTGCTGATGATTTGCTTGTGACATTGACTCAACCAATACAGTCAGCTCAGAGTTTTATGGAGATAATTAAAAATTATGGTAGGGTATCAGGCTTTAAATTAAATATATCTAAGACAAAGATGTTAGTTAAAAATTTAGATATTAACTTAAAACAGGATTTGGAAAGAATAACAGGTTGTGAGATAGTTAAGAAAGTTAAATATTTAGGAATTGAAATTGAAGCCTCTAATGGGAAGTTATATAAAAATAATTATAGTTAAATAGTTTTGTGGAATAAGATACAAATAGAATTGGAGAAATGGAAAAAATTACAATTATCTATGCTGGGTAGGGTAGCGGCAGTTAAAATGAATGTATTGCCAAAAATTTTATTTCGTTTTCAAATGTTACCTATACTTAAAAAAGATGCGAATTTGGAAGAGTGGCAGAAGGGTATTAATAGATTTATTTGGAATGGCAAGAAACCAATGGTCAAATTAAAAATTATTCAGGATATAAGGGAAAGAGGTGGTTTGAAAATGCCCAATTTTAAGTTATATTACCACGCTGCTGTTTTAGTAGCGATAAGTGATTGGGTTAATTTAACTAATGATAGAATATTGAATATTGAAGGGTATGGTTTATTATATGGTTGGCATGCATATTTAGTTTATGATAAAAAGGTGGATAGGAGTTTCAAAGAGCACCTATTGAGAAGTGCTCTGTTGCGTGTTTGGAAAAAGTATCAGTATATATTAAACGGAAAGATTCCTGTTTGGACGGTTCCTAGACACGCAATAGAGAATATAAATAGAGTACAAGTTCAAGATGTGGTGCTCTATGAGAAACTCCTAATTAAAGAAGGGAATTCGTTATTATTAAAGTCATTTAATATGTTAAGTGAGGAAGGAATAGTCCATACTTGGTTTCTATATTTACAATTGCAGACTAGATGGCAAAAAGATTTGAAGATGGGTTTATCTCAAACAGATGAAAATTTAATTAAACAAGTTAGAGACCAAAGGTCTATGCATATTAAAAGATTGTATAACGTATTGATAGAAATTGATTCTGAAACTGAATTAGTTAAGGACTGTATGATAAAGTGGGGACAAAATTTTGGACAACCAATCATGATGGAAACTTGGGAGAGGATCTGGGTGAAAAATGTAAGATTTAAACAAGCGCAACATTTAAGAGAAAATTTTTATAAAATGTTTTATAGATGGCATTTGGATCCGAAAAAATTATCATATATGTACTCTAATTTACAACCTAAGTGTTGGAGATGTGAATGTATGGATGCTACTTATTTTCATGTATGGTGGACTTGTAGAAAAATCAAAGCCTTTTGGATAAAAATATGGTGGATACTTCAAAATATTTTGAAAAAACGTATTGAATTTTCACCACAGTTGTTTTTGTTAGGCATTATAAAAGACTGCACCACCACAGAGATGAACTTAATTTTGAACTTGATTACAGCAGCAAGACTTTTGATGGGACAATACTGGAAGAAGCTAGAATTACCATCTATCGAAGAATGGACTTTGAAAGTTATAAATTTGGCAGAAATGGCTAAAATATCCGCATATTTGAAAGACCATTCAAATGAAAAATATATGTTGGACTGGAAAAAATGGATAGAGTATATACAAGGGAAATATCAATCTAAGAAATTGTACTTAGTATATAGTTAATTTTTTATATGTGGGACTGAAAAATATAGTTAAATTCTTATTAGGATTTATTTAACAATTTGGTTTAGTTTAGTGGGTTTTCTTGTGTTTTACCCTGTATTCACTTTGGGAAGTCGGGGTGGGTGGGTTGGGGGGGTGTTACAATGTATGCAACTGCAATATTGGTATTATATAAGCATGATATACTTTTTGATAAAAGAGGAGTTACTCGGACAGTACCTCGGAACCACATCTGGAGGGGGTGGAGATTGAGGAGGGAAGGATTGGAGGGAAGTAGGGAGGTTGTAGGAGGAGGATGGAGAGAGAGGGAGGGAGAGAGGGTGGGGGGATAGAAGTAGGAGGTAGGGAGGAAGGAAGAGGGGGATGTGGTGGAGGGGGTGCTGCTGAGCAATACCTATAGTTATTTTAACTAATCTATGTAAGTTTTTTATGCTTTGTTTTGTGTTGAAAAAGTTGTAAACGATTGTATTTAGTTGAGTTATATTTATAATTATAAAACTAATAAAATATTTATTAAAAAAAACACAAAATAATACACAACAAATGGGCTGAAAAGCATTTGTAGGGATCACTTACAGCAGGGGTTTCCAACTGGGGGTGTGAGATGATATTCCAGGGTGTGCAAAAACTTGGGTTTAGAAGTTTCAAAATTATAATATATATGCATAATTCATTTTGAACTTTTGTAAGGGATGCGAGAATATATCAGAAGTGTTCTAGGGGTGCAGGGTATAGAAAAGCTTAGGAACCATGGACTTACAGTATGTGAAAAATAAAAGAATAATGCTGCATGTCATTATCCTTTTGTTATTTAAACAAGAATTCAAAACATCATATTTTCTTTTTTTTAGAAAATTTTATTGATTTTCTAGTTTTACATTTAAATATTTAAAAAGCAACATGGCAGCTGAGTTGGTCAATAATTCAATAACATGCAAATATCTTTAGTACGGATCTCAAACTATTACATTAAATGTTTCCTCTCTTTGATATTTACTGTCTCATATTTAAATTAATACAATTCTTATTATATCAATTAAATAAAAATAACTTTCTTACATTTATCAATACTTTTTAGTTTATATATATCCTAGTTGTTTTAACATTAAATCTTTTTAGACAATCCTGGTTTGTTTTTCCCAATTTTTAGTTTCCCATTAATATTTAAATTTAACATTTAATATTTATAATTGCCAAGTTTTAAATAACCCCAGTTGTTTATCACAATTCATCACAAGATCTAATGTTCAGGATACACATCTTATCTATTTGAATTCTCACCATCTTACATCAATAAATTAATACAATATAATATTTGCATTTTTGGTAATTTCCAAATAGCTTAAATTTACTAACCAAAATTTCTCTTATTTCAACATTTAATACTTCCTCTCTTTTTCTCTTAATATCTACTATCCCATATTTAAGCTAATAATTTTATTATTACCGCTAAGTAAAACATATTTATTACATTCGTTGATAAATTTTAGCTTATATATATCTTAATTACCTTTACATTTAACCTTTATAAGCCGATCAATGTTCAAATCTAACTGTTAATATTTATACTTCTAAGTTTTAAATGACCAAACTTTTCTTTATCTCATCTCATAACAATATATAGTATTCAAAGTACACATCTTATCTATTTGAGTATATTCTATTTTAATTCTCACAAATAAGTCAAAACCCCAATTTTCTTCAGTCTTATTCTGGCTTTCTTTCTTTGCCAAACCATCTTCCACTTCCATGCTTTTGAGTCATCAAATAAATCTCCCTGTGCTGTTATGTATATTGTTTGATGTAGAAAAAACCATCCGGATGCCATTTTTTGGGGAGGACTAAATTGTCCCTCTATTTTTCCATCTCGACATAGTTGTCCTGAACTGTTTATCTTCTCTTCAATCTGTTCTTCTGATTTATATAGAAAGTCTTTTCATTTTTCCATATTGTCAGTCCCTTTTCTGGGTTTTCTACTGATTGTATTTGTTGATCAGTTGAATCTTCTGTCATAATATTTAATTGTTCCACTTTTCTGTTATATTCAGTGTAGTTGATTTTTTAATTGTAATCAAAGTTTGAGTTCGTATATCTGGACTGATATCTTCTTTTTTCTGTAACCTCTTATTTCATCAGTAGCTGTAAGAATAGTTTGATGAATTGCTTTCAACATAGAGAGAATCTGTTCCTGATCTTCATCCATATTCTCTTAGTAGTGTATTAGGTTAAAAGCTTTACAATCAGAGAATGCAGAAAAAACTTTGTCACTGAATATGGAACACAACTGGGCTTCTCACAGCTGATATCTCCAGGTTACATAAGTATTATCTATTGTATGGGCTACTGGCCAAATCGCTTTTAAGCAATAAAAAGTTGTAGTATCAGGTTTAGCCACAAGATGTCACCCCTACCATTTAAAGTTTTTTTAAGTCCAAAGTTTTTATAATCTTTTTAGTTTTCCTTCTTTTTTATAAGTAAAAGCCCAGATCTTCAGTAAAAATATAAAATCTTTTAGTCCACAAACTTTACAAAACAGAATTCCAATTAGGATCAAGCTATTCTTTCAACGTGTTAAACTCCCCTGAAGTTTAAAGTCAGTCGCCGTCATTTTTAGAGGGAGGGATAAAATCTCCCTTCTCTCTCCACAGGGGGAAAAGTACTTTAAGCACCTTATGCAGGTAAAAAAAGATGGTTAGGATTTAAGAGAGGTAGCTCTCACCCAGTCTCATCCATGCTGCTTTATAATTGCCTGGTAATAAGTGTGACTTCAACTGTCTGCAGCCTAGTGACGAGCCATATTACTATGGCCAGTCTTTTGTCTGCCAGTTTGGAGGGCTGCCCGGATCGAGCGGAAGGGCTACCACCCTCCCGCGATCAAGCAGGGATCTCCTCCTTGCTGGTCACCCCTACAAGGCAACTTTTGACCCTTTCCAGGATCCCCAGTGAAGCGAAACTGGATGCGGAAGATGGAGCTCAACTTCCAGATGTCCATGGCAGCCATGGCGGCAAACCAGAAGTTAAAAACACCAAATATTCTTATCATAATTGTATAATTTGCTGCATAAACAGCAGCAAAATTCTTCTGGGGTTACTCCAGAAAAACAAAATAAATTATAGAAGGAGTTAATATCATATCATCCTTAACCTGAAACTAAAACATTATAAAGTTGAGACAGCTTAGACTTTCATAAATCTGAAAAAGTCAGATTTAGTGCTCATGACTATTTAATTATTGAGCCTGCAAATTAGTTCTCTCGAGCCTCCATTATAATAATAAAGACACTTGGGCAGTGTCTTTTATTTTATTTTTAAATCCACCCAGCTCCCAATAGGTTATCTATACAATGAACTGAAACTGTTCCTTTTTTAAAAAAAAGGTCCTTGGGGAAATGGCAAGAACAAAATAGATAAAATCTCATGGAAATACAGTACAATATAAAATTTTACTGATGACTTTGGAAGGAGAACAAGAAAAAAATAAAATAAAAATCTGCATGAATAAAAATGGATGAAGATGGTAAGTCAATTACCTATATTTATTTTGAATTACATATTATTTGTTCCTTTCTTCAATTAAATATTCATATGTCTTCCCTTTCCTTTGCAATTAAAATTCCAACAAAATGCAGATTATAATTGTAAGTGTTGGCTGCCTAAATCATTCTTCAGTAACATTTCTTATGAAAATAAACCACACCAAAACTTTAAACATCCTAAATTAATCAAGTAAAGCAAATAATAACTTATCCCATAGTTTTCCCCTTTATCTCCACCTTTAGTAATTGCACAAACAATCTTCAATTATTCAGGTTAATGTGATTTGCTTGACTAAGAAGGATTACCATGGTCTCATGTAATTTAATTTCAATTATTTTCCTGTAATCTATTGATATTTAAAATCTAGGGCTGTATCAGTATGTAAAATGGACTCTTTAACAACATTTTCATTCACTTGATAAAAAAGCTGACCATACAGAATTCTTAATTCAAATTATGTTGTCAAATAGAATTGAGGTTCTGATTTTAAACCATTTTTTTTCAGTCTGCATATTGTGTAGATCAAGGTGAAAATGACAAGGTCATTCAAAGGGTATAACAAATGTTGTAATTCAAACCCCCAGTTCATTTAGGGCCATTAATATTTATTTAAAAAATGATGGCTTAAAAATAATGCAACAAAAATTCTCTCCATCTACAAGCAGCAAAATACATAAATATGGCTAATCCCAACCAAACCCAAGTAAGTTATTTCTATAACAATTAAAGGAAGGAATTTAGTAGAAATTGTAAGTGTATTGTACTGCCTGAACTATGCTGGTTGAAGAGGAATAAACTATTTTTAAAAAGAGGAGCAGTCTCAACTATTTTCACATTGACATGTTTGAACATACTTGCATTTATTTCCAATTTCCAGAAGCTTTTATTTGATTTGATGAAAGCAATCTTGTTGCTTTAGGCTCTTACATCTGATTAAGTTAGTGTTAGAAAATGGTTTTAATTAAATCAATAATTTCAAGTATCTCTAAAACCAAGATTATAAAGAAAATCCATAAGAATTGACAGTGGTTAAATATCTGTTAGAGGTATCCAGAATTTAAGAAAACATATTTTCATAATACTCAGAATGTTTCAATATTTTTTTAAAATGAAGTTTTAAGGTAATCTTCACTAAAAGCTAATCTATCCTTCTGCAAATCATTCCAAACTGTACTGAATAGGAAATATTTTAACAATTTTTTTGTCCTTTTCTTTTAGGGTGTAATGTTTAAGAATGGATAATGATACTTCTGAGTTTCTTCTCTGGGAATTCTCAAAGATTTGGGAGCTACAGGTTATGCATGTGGCTTTGCTACTGATACTCTATTTAATGACTGTGACATGGAATCTTCTCATCATCTCAGCTATTGTTTGTGATCACCATCTTCACACCCCCATGTACTTCTTCCTGATGAATTTAGCCATGCAGGACATTGGTTCAGTATCAGTCATTATTCTTAAAACTCTTTTTAATTTTCTTACAAATTTAAGAAGTATTTCTCATTCTGGATGTGTTGCCCAAGTCCTGTTTTTGTTGTTTTTCCTGAGCTGTGATATTTCTCTCCTTACTGTCATGGCCTATGATCGATATATTGCTATCTGTAACCCTTTACATTATGAAATGATAATAAACAGGAAGGCCTGCACCAAAATCATTGCTGGTGTATGGACTGCCAGCCTTCTTAATGCTTCATTACACACTGTTTTCACTTTTATGACTCCTTTCTGCTCTAATAGTATAAACCAATTTTTCTGTGAAATCCCATATTTACTTAAGATTGCCTGTTCTGAATTATATGTATCTGAAGGATTTATAATTTTCAGTGCTATGTTAGCCATTGGTTGTTTTGCCTTTGTCATTGTAAGTTATGTGCATGTCTTCTCTGCTGTTCTGAGAATTCCTTCTGTTCTAGGAAGAAAAAAGGCCTTCTCTACCTGCTTACCACATCTGGTTGTTTTCTTCATATTTTTGTTTACTTCTTGCCTTGCTTACCTCAGACCTACAGCTGACAATGAATCACACCCAAACTTCATAATAACAATAATGTATTCCATTATTCCTTCTATGTTGAATCCGTTAATTTACAGCATGAGAAACAAAGACATCAAGGTTGCTCTTTTGAAACTTTTTGGTAAAAAAATATTGTTTTTTTAAGGAGAATATATTGTACACCTTATTTTCAAATAAGAGAAAGTAAGAGAGTTAATACAGATAAGATGCAAATGTAAATATTTTCACAACAACTTTCCACTTTCCAATATATTATATAAAGTTCAATGGGTTTTTAAAATTCATTTATGAGATTTGACTTATCTCTGTTAAGGTTGAACTTGTAGTGCACTGAATCATCTCTGTATAAATTTTATTAGTTTTTATAGGGTTAGGGATAAGGCAGGGTTGAGATGAGGGTTGGAGTTTGGGTTAGGGTTAGGGTTGGGATTGGGGTTTTTCCAAATAACATTTTCAATATTTAGCAAACAGCATAATGTCTGGGTACATGCATTTAACTAACAATAATAGATATAGTTAATTATCATAAACAATATGTTAATTCTTCGCTCAATAGCCTTCTTCTTACTAATATAAATTCAAAATTACATATCACATTCCTTTCTCTCTGACTCGTTTTTCTAGCCATTGATAGAAAATTTCCCATGTTCTAAAGTACACTGACTCTTTCCTTTTCCTTTACCTTTAAAGTCAATATATCAATTTCTGCACATTCTAGAATTTTCTTAATTAGTACTTCTTCAGTTGGTAAGTTTTCATTTTTCCAATGTTGGGCAAATACCATTCTTGCTGCCATTAATAAGTGTAGTATTAGATATCTACACTCTTCTCATTATTAGCTCCTATTATTCCTAACAAAAATAATTCTGGTTTAAAGTCTATTTGTTTTTTGGTCATTTTCTCTAACCATTAATGTACTTTAACCCAAAATCTTTTTGCTTTGGGGCATGTCCACCAGATATTATAATAAGTACCTGGTCTCTGTTTATATTTCCAGCAATTGTTTGAAGTATTTTTAAACATTTTTGCTAATCTCACTGGTGTCATATGCCATCTGTAAAACATTTTATATAAGTTTTCTTTATATGCCACTGCTTTAGTTAATTTAACATTTCTTTCCCATAACTTTTGCCGATCTTCTAATTATATCCAAAATTCTTTGCCCATTTTATCATTGTTTCTTTTAGTTGTTCTTTCTCCATCTTTAAGTTTAACAGACAACTATAGAGTTTCTTAATCAACTTTTCATCTGTTTTTAACAGTATCTGATCAAATTCTGTCTGTTCTTCATAAATCCCATTGTTTTAACATTTTTTTTTCATATCTCGTTTGAATTTGCAGGTGTGGCCACCATGCTAAATTAATAGTTGTTCTTGTACCTCTTGTCTGTCTTTCAACTTTCCTTCGTTGTCCAAAATATCTTTATAAGTTACAACTTTATCATAGTTAATTAAATTTGGGTAAACAAAAGCTTCCATTGTAGCAAGCCATTTGGGTATCTTAATGTAATTTTTTTTCTTTTATTCTTTCACATTCTGAAAGAAGTACATTACTTATAAAATGATTTTGAAAATATTTATGTATTTTATTCTTTCCAGACCACAGAAAGGCATGTCAACCGATTTGCAGGTCATGCCCCTATAGATGCAATAGTCTTTTATCTCTAAGCATTATCCATTCTTTAAGCCATGTTAAAATGGTTGCTTGGTAATATAACCTCCAGTACGGCAGTCCAAATCCTCCACTGTGTTTGGCATTTTCACTTTGATTCTAGCTTTTTTTCCTTGCCAGATAAATTACAATATTATTGTATTCAGTTCATCAAAAAAGGCTTTTCCCAGGCTTACAGGGATCGTTTGAAATAAAAAGAGTACTTTTGGTAAGATATTCATTTTCACTGTTGCTATTCTCCCCAATATTGAAAGCTGGAGGTTCTTCCACTTTTCCAAATCCAATTTTATTTGTTTTAGCAGTCTTATATAATTATCTTTTTTTACTGTTACTCATCTTGCTGTTAAATAAATTCCCAAGTACTTGACTTTTTAATTATTTGAAGATTTTTTTGTTAGTTGATTTTTTTTGTTTTCTGTTAAATTCTTTGTTAGCACTTTAGTCTTTTCTCTGTTTATTGTCAACTGTGCCACTTCTCCAAATTTTTATATTTTCTCCAGAAGGTTAGTGCTTGTTTCCAGTGGATCTTCAAGTATAAAAACCAGGTCATTTGCAAATGCTTGTAATTTATATTTTTCATCTTTTATCTCTAGTCCTTTAATTTCTATATTTTGTCTAATGTTTATATTCTGTACTTCCAATGTTAATATGAATAGTAATGAAGATAGTGGACATCCCTGTCTTGTGCCCTTTTTAATATTGAAGTTTTCTGTAAGATCCCCATTTACATGAATCATCTCTTACTGTTAATGACTACAGAGACATACACTACATGTTCAATTTTCTTGCCAGCATTTTTAGTAGCTGAGAGAGGAAGTTTCCTGCAAGGACACCTAGTTGGGTAGTGCTGGACCCATGTTCATTTTTTTGCAGTTCTTTGACTTAATCACCATATGATACTGGTTGTCTCTGTCAGAATATTTAGACAAAAGTTTGTATCCTTTGTTTGATGCCAAAGTGACAGAGATAATTTTCACAACAGTTATTCTGCAAAAGACAGTTAACAGATAAAAAATTAGAATTGTATGAAATATTGAATTGAATGGAACTTTACATATTTCCAAAATGGATGCAGTACAGAAAATCTATAAACAATGTATTTATTAGGAAAAAGCATTTGAAAATAAATAATCCTGTTTGCATATTTTACAAAAAGAATATTGCAAATAGTGTTGAAGAATTTCATATGAAAAATGTTTTAAAATTTCTATGAATATTGATGTGAAATTTCTAACAAATCTTTAATGAGAAACATAATACACATGAGCTGATTACCATCCCTTTTTATTGAGGTTTTCATTTTTTATATGTTAAAATTTGTATTCATTTATATGCTTCCTCAGTTCCACAGTAAGTCTAGGCAGCATGCATGTTTATATATAAAGACATCTCCTACTTTTTAAAGCATCAAATAAACATGGTTAATCCAATCTTTATGCAAAAAGTTCAGTTACTGTTTAAAAAGGGAAGGTAAATAAAATTGGCTTGAATAAGATCTAAGTAGTTTATGTTTCTACAGTATTTATTGGCACATTATTTACTTCTTCAAGAAAACATGGTTAAGGTACTTGTTTACTACTTGCTTGCATATTAAAACCTAGAGTTGACAGTGCATCACATTCAGACTTCATAACATCAATAACATATTCCAATATTCCACCTATGTTGAACATTAATTTACAGCATGAGAAATAAAGATATCAAAGTTGCTTTTTAAAGGCTTTTTGGACAGAAGTTTTTTTTTTTTAAGAGAATGATCTATGCATCCACTTATTTTCAAATTTCAACAAGAAAGTAAGAAAATTGACATAACATAGTTGGTTTGACCATGTTCCAACTTTTTAGTAGGAATTAAACCAATCCGGAAGCTGATCTTCTGTGGTCTTCACTGGTAATGAGAATCTGGAAACAGCTTACAACCAAAATTTCAAATATTAATTAGTATTAGCAGTAATGGAGGAATGCCATTTTAATTTATAGAAACAACAAGTATGGTTAAGATAAGGGCAAAGAGATTATGCAAACACTTCTATTAATTAACTGGACAAGTTTAATGTATCATTCAATTAATATTTCCCTGCAGTTGTAATACATGCATGTTAGTATATCTTCCCAAATGATATTAGCATTTCACATTTATACGTAAACATAATCTTAGGACTGATTCAAATATTACAAATTATAAAATAATTATAAAGGAAAATATAAATTTTGAAGAAATAATATCTAAAAGTTCATTATCCTTTTCTTCTAAACTTTGTTATAGTAATCTTTACATGAGATAATATCAAGGATTTATTCCACATGCCTTTAGTAAAAGTATAACAAAAAGATTAGATTGGTTAATGAAACTCCTTCCTTCCTTCCTTCCTTCCTTCCTTCCTTCCTTCCTTCCTTCCTTCCTTCCTTCCTTCCTTCCTTCCACTCTATCATCTCTATCTGTGTCTCTCTTTATTCAATTTCATTTCAATTCAAAGAGAAATACAAATACAAAAACAAATGTATATATCAAACAATGATGTAGACACATTCATCAAATTAATTACTTATTAAGGTATAATACCCAGACAAAATAATAACATAAAAATAAACACAAATAAGAAAGATGTAAAAATCCTTCTAAGA
The DNA here is from genome assembly GCA_034064705.1 of Bothrops alternatus. Classification (NCBI taxonomy): domain Eukaryota; kingdom Metazoa; phylum Chordata; class Lepidosauria; order Squamata; family Viperidae; genus Bothrops; species Bothrops alternatus. Next base: position 351,555 of record JARGCV010000156.1, on the reverse strand, counting down.
ATTAACTTATCAAATTGATGTAAATCACCTAAACATACCATCTACTCATTTAATAATATAACAAATTACTCTTCTCTCATTTTAAAAATTATTATAAAATCTATGTAAATGAAATTTATTCTGTCAATTTTTATTAATTAATAAAGCCTTTTTTAGAATTAATAGTGTACACTTTTTTGCAGAATATATATTGAAGGAAACTATATTGGAAGAAAAGGACATGACACTAAAATTATGGGGAGACTCTCCAATCACCTGCAATATGCTGATGGTGCTAGCCTGAAAGTTGAAAAAGCATGTGATCTACAACTTCTAGGAATGAAAGGCAAGGACCACAGTAGAAATAAAATGAAGATTTAATATAAAGAATAACAAACCAAAGCCAAAATGATTAACCTATTTTTAAATTAACAGTGAAAATCTTGAAGTGGTAAAGAGTTGATCCAAAAAGGCAGACGGTTCAACTGTACAGGTAGTCCTCATCCTGTGACCACAATTGAGCCCCAAAATTTCCATTGCTAAGCAAGGCAGTTATTAAGTGAGTTTTGCCCCATTTTTGCCACTGTATTTTAGCAAATCACTGCAGTCATTATGTAAATCATGTACTCATTAAGCAAATGTGACTTCTCTCAATGATTTTGCTTTTCAGAAGCCAGCTGGGAAGGTTACAAATGGTGATGACATGACTTTGGAACAGTGCAGCTGTGATAAACATATGCCAGTTGCCACGTTTTGATCACATGACCATAGGGATGCTGCAATGGTCATAGTATGAAAAACTTTGATAACTCACTTTTTCAGTGCTATTTAATTTTGAGAGATCAATAAACAAATGGTTGTAAAGACTATCTGTACTGAAACCAGCAATGAAGGGTTTGAAAAAGATACGGATGCTGGGATGTGTCTACACCTGCAAAGATCAGAAATGTGCAGACATTCATTTTCCTTAGTGATTTTCATGTAACAAATCTGGATTTGAGAGAAGAATATTGACTTTTGTTGGAGAAGAATTATGAAAATACCATGGATAGCTAAGAAAGCAGACAAATAAATCATTGAAAAAAATCAGTTAGGAATTCTCAGATGAGGTATAAATGGCCAAATATAAATGGTTCAAATTCTCATATTTTGGGCATCTTATGCCAAGTCATAATGTTCTGAAGATGTAAGGTTGGGAAAAGTAGAAGGAAAAAGATGAAGAGGATGACTAGCAAGATATGTGTGAACCCAACTGCAGCTGAAATATGAATGACCATGTTAGGAATTGATTGATTACCCTAGAGAAAATCTATATGTTTACTAAGAGTGAATACAACTTGATAACATATAATCAATCAAACCGACTCCAAACTTTATTGAAGAACTAGATAAATGTTATTCTTCTACTGACTCTATAGGCTATGTTAGAAAATTATGCATTTGTGTGTGCAGTAGATATTGCACTAGATAAGGCAAATATTGCAAACTTTACATTGTAAAATAAGGGGGAAAATATAAATACATCACTTCACTTACAAACAAAGCATATTTCTGTGGAATTTGCATGACCAATTTTCCCATTGGGATTCTCACTTCTCCAAAAAATAGCTAGGTACAGCTTCTGTATAGTAAAAAGTTTGCCAACCCCTGATTTTCAGGATAATACAGGAAATTTGTTTGAAGAGGACTGAGAAATATTTTTAGGGATTACATATACAGCAATGAAAATCAGAAAAAATCTTACACCATTATTCTCTGTCATTATTTAAATGACAGCATCTTATTTCTAAGGACACCTGTTAAATATCCTGCACAATGGCAAAAAAAAATTCATCACATGAAAACTGACAGTTATATTTAGTGTTCATCTACTTTAATATAATCTTTCTCATTATTGAGCCTGCAAATTATTTTCCCCTCATCCCGCTTAAAACAGTATCTATTCTAAGGAAATAATCTAAGGAGTAAAAAAGGAAAAACATTCTACAGTGCCTTTTTTATCCTCCCAATGGAGACAGTATTGTAAAAAACATCTCTGGGGAAATATATTTGGATTAAATATTAGCACTAGCTGCACAATGTACAGTAAATCTCACTGATGGCTGCAGAAAGAAATAGATCAATAGATGGCTAAAGATGGTGAGACATTGACTTATTTGATTTTGAACTTATTCAGCCAAAGCTTGTCTTGTGTTTTATTTGAACTTATTTATTAAACAATCATCTTGCCCATCTCACCTAGAGATGACTCTAGGTGGCTTACAACTAATAAAACACTGGTATGAAACTTTAAAATAATAAATAATAGGACCTAAAATTGTTTAAAAATCACAAGAATGGAGAAGAAGGAAGCAAGATGTACATTGTCTTGATTGAATGAAATCCACTGAAGTCAATGCCTAAGAATCAACTGAGTTTGGAGTTTTACATTATCTTTGTATAATCTATATTCAGTTTACTATCCTTTATGCCCTCATTTTCATTTTTTAACATGCCCTTAGAAGCCAGGGCTTTGTAAATGTTCAAGATGAACATTCTCTCAAAAGGCATTTTCATTCGCTTTCTAACTCAAAGTCACTAACTTTGATTTGTTCAAATGATTAAAAAGCTTCAACTTATGCAAAGCCTTTTTCTCCAGGCATTCTTTGGATCTATCATTTTAATCACTTCAGACGGAAGGAACTTGATTGAATTTGGAATCTTTCATCTGAATTAATTTGACTCTAAACAGAAAACAAAGAAACCAAAACTTTGAATCTGATCAGACCTTACACATGAATACCAAAGGAATATCTTAAAATTCTAGATGCATTCTCAAATATCTCCAAATCCAAGAAATATAATAATGCCTTAAGGTCTAAGGCTTACTATTCTGAAATTAAAAATAAGTAAGATAATTGGCAAATCAAAATCTAATGGCGTTATTCCAAATGTTGTATGATCAAGATTTACTGTAATGTTCAGTTAAAGCTGATCAGTTAGTTTTCAAAATACTTCAAGCTAAGTAGGGTTTCCATTACCCTTTCTTTGCTTTTTTAAGATTATTATAATTAAGAATGGATAATGACACATCTGTGTTTCTTCTTTTGGATTTCTCAAAACTTTGGGAGGTACAGATTATTTACTTATCTTTATTCCTGATACTTTATTTAACAACATTAACTGGGAACCTTCTCATTATCTTTGCTGTTGTCTTTGACCACCATCTTCACACTCCCATGTATTTCTTCATGATGAATTTAGCTATTCAAGACATTGGTTCAGTTTCAGTCATTATCCCTAAGACTATTTTAAATTTTCTTACAAATATAAGATACATTTCTTATTCTGGGTGTGTTTCTCAGGTTCTTTTGTTTTTCTTTTTCTTGGCCTGTGATGTTTCGCTCCTTACTATTATGGCATATGATCGATATATTGCCATTTGTAATCCTTTACAATATGAAATAATAATGAACAAAAAAGCCTGTACCAAAATGGTTGGCAGTGCATGGATTGCCAGCTTTCTCAATGCCACCTTACACACTACTGCAACATTCACTCTTCCTTTCTGCTCTAACATCATCAATCAGTTCTATTGTGAAATCCCATATTTACTTAAGATTGCTTGTCCTGGTTTATATGTAACTGAAATTGGAATTATAATGTTCAGTTCTACTTTAGGATTTGGTTGTTTTATTTTTGTAATTGTTACTTATGTGCACATCTTCTCTGCTGTGCTGAAAATTCCTTCTACACAAGGAAGGAAAAAGGCCTTCTCTACTTGTTTGCCACACCTCATAGTCTTCTCCCTCTTTTTGTTTACTGCTTGCTTTGCTTACCTAAGAGACATATCTGACAATCCATCTCATCTTGACTTCCTAATTACAATTATGTATTCCATTATTCCATCCATGTTGAATCCAGTAATCTACAGCATGAGAAACAAGAAGATCAAAGCTGCTCTTTCAAGGTTTTTTGATCCAAGATTTATTTCTTTTTAAAGAGGCATCAAGTGTTCATTTGCTAGAATTTAAAACAAAATCTGTAAGAAAGAGAAAAAACAAACATAGCATATAAAACTATGTGACCAGTCTTCATTATCACAAATGTTATCTTATATTAGAAAACATAATTGTTCATTTCTATAGCTAAACATATATCTGTTTAACATATCCAGACATATCTCTTTTTGCTATCACCCTGATTTTGCTATCACATAAAAGCTTTTAATCTGAAGGATTAACCACTAGATGAAACCCTCTCCCTTATCTATATATCTATCTGTCTGTCTGTCTGTCTGTCTGTCTGTCTGTCTGTCTGTCTGTCTGTCTGTCTGTCTGTCTGTCTGTCTGTCTGTCTGTCTGTCTCTTATATCAAGAGAGAAGTGTATATATTGAGAAAAAGGATGCAGAAGACAATTGTATTTCAAGTTTAGTGACATATTTTTATTTTGCCTTCAAATTAAGAAAACTTTACATATTTAGAGTTTTTTCCAGGTTAACTTGCTTGCTTTCTTATTTGCTAAATAAAGGAGAAATGGGGGGGGGAATCTTCCCATAGCGGCAAACCTGTGAATTTCTCAGAATTTTGCTTCAGGTCAGGTCTTGCAATCTCATGATTATAATGGGATCATGAAGTCATGGTGCCAGGTTTTAAATTTGTTGCTTATTAGGAGTTTCTGCACAGAACCTGGCATTGGGTACTGCAGAAATTGGCCACCCTTTGTTTACTAAGGAGCTCCTGAGAGCTTGCAATTGATTTGGATATTATTGTGCTTATTATGTATACTTTGTACATTATGTTTTTACATCTGTTTGCTTGAACTAATAATAAAACTTAACATCCCTTTATTTGCTGATTTGTTAGTGTTTCTTGGTCAGAACGAACCAATTTCATACGTAATTGATTGCTGTCCTGACATTTGGTGAAACAAAGGATTGATGAAATGAATTTGACAGTAATTTAATTTAGTTTTTTTGTTTTGTTTTGTAGAATATCGTACTAATGACATATATGAGAAATATTTACAGAATCATGACTAATTTTACTGACTTCCTAATAAACAACTATGAGGAAGATTGGGCTGTGAGAAAGTGACTGACCCAAAGTCATCCAGCTGGTTTTCATGCTTAAAGCAGAAATTAAACTCACATGCTTCTTATTCACCACACAAACTGACATTCCATTGCCCTTTGATTTCATAATTATAATTCTGTATTCCATTATTGCATTCATTTTAAATTCATTAATCTTTATCAGGACATTAATATTGTTCTTTTAAGTCTTTTAAGTCTTCTTGAGTTTTGAAGTCATTTTTTATTTCTTTAAAAAACAATTACTTTGTTTTTATTTTAATAGAAAAGAGAAAAGCAGGAATAAAATTTTGGAAAACATCTCACACAATCTTACACATTACAAAAAGCTACATTAAGGACTCATACTACAGTTGATTTATTTATTTATTTTTAAATTTATTTTATTGTGAAATTGAGTAATCTCTTCCAATTGTAGCTTAACTAAAAATTATGTCTTTTGTATACTGTTTTAATTCTCAAGATAGAATCTGAATTAAGATCTATCTAAATATAGGAAATTAGAATTCAGAAAATTATATTAAATAATTAAATGGAATGTTATGTATTTCAGATATTGAGATGTTAGATAAAATGTGTGTTTGTGTCTCTGTTTATATCTCTCTGTGTTTATATACACATACACTGAAACACATTATATGGAAGCATTAATTAAATATATTTGAAAATATTCTAATGTGTTTGCTTTATGGAAAATTGCTTGTAAATTGTACATAATAAAATAATCTAATGAGAAATGTACTGAAGTATCTTTGTATATGTATTTTGATTTTGTAGTATCTCAACATTATGACTGGATAAATGAGAAATTTATTAAAAAATTAAATTTATTTTACTTTATTTTAATTTATTTATTGTACTTATTTGGTTGTTTGTTTCTTTATATTTATTTATATTCTAGATAACCTATTGGTCATCATTTCAGACATATTTCCTTACCTAAACAGAATGAACATAATGGAAATAGGGTTGAGAATGGCACATGGGGTGTACATGAGGTATTGCACAAATCAGGAAGAGTCTGTGGGTGCAATATAGAAGAATTATATGGAGGAGTTAAGGAATTAGTAAGAGATGGCTATCCATCCTCTTTAATAAATAAAATAAAAAGACAAACCTGTTGATAAACTCCTCCCCTCTTATCATCAGAAAAAGATTGACCAAGTGTGAGTCAATTAACTATATTTTATTTAAAGTTAGTCAATGAGTCTTCCAGGCAACAAGGAAACACTTCCTTAAATAAGTTTACACATTGTTTTGAAAACGCATATAAATTGCAGGTCATCAAAAAGCTGACTTTGAATCAAGACACCTTGGTTACTGAGTGTTTTCAAGAATGCTTGTCCTAAGTTGTTGATTATTAAACTTTGTCTGTTTGGGGAAAGATCAGGCCTGTTTCGATAACATATGCCTTAGTTCAGAAATAAGCAATTTTTTCATCCTGAAGTCATTATTCTTATTTATTTTTTGCCAGTTTCAAGAATTACGGGACCGCCTTCTGCCACATTCTTCTCTATGACCGGTGAGAGCGCACAGGGTTGGCCTCCTCCAGGTCCCATCAGCGAAACAATGTCGTTTGGTGGGCCCTAGGGGGAGGGCCTTCTCTGTTGTGGCGCCCGCCCTCTGGAACCAACTGCCTCCTGAAGTCCGCATTTCTCCAACTCTCCCGGCCTTCCGGAAAAATCTAAAAACTCATCTTTGCCGGCAGGCCTGGGGATGACTGTGGTTGATTGTTGAATTGAATGTGTTTTTTTTAATTGATTTTTTTTAGATATATTTGTTTGGGTTTTTTATGGTACTTCACTGTTATATATGTTGTTAGCCGCTCTGAGTCCCTTGGAGAGGAGCGGCATACAAACCCAAATAAAATAAATAAAATAAATAAATAAAATTGTAGAAATCACACTGATCAATTTTAATGGCAAAGTAGGAGGGAATAGAGGCAAGAATTCCTGCATTTTCTTTGCAGGAAAAATGTTTAAAAAATTATCTCTGTTTCTACTGCAAGTCTCACTCCAATATAAAATGGTAGAACCTAACTGAAGAAAGTTCACTCAATTTTTGTTTAGTTTCTTCCTAGTCTGCATCATCTTCATCCTCCTACTTTTTAAGAATCTTTAGAATCTTCAGTTGATCCACAAATTTAATAGCCATTGAGAGAATGTCTGCAGTCACATAAGAGTTGATTAAAACCTTATGCTACAATTCACCACTTATAATTTATTAGCTAGAATAAGACTAGCAATGAAATTTAACTCTTTAAATAGGGTTAGCTGATTTTCATTACCACATGGTGGCTTAAGCGTGATTTATAAGACTTTATTAAGCCATTTCTTAGTGGCCTAATCTCCACACCCCAAGGGTCCGTTCAATTTCAAACATACAGAGGACTATCTCTCTGTGTTACTATTTGTCAGTCACAATTGTGAAATGGATGCATATATGGCATATTGCTATGCACATACTGTACATATTAAACATATTGTACCTATCTAATACATATATATTATATTACATATAATTATATATTTAGATCATTTATTGACTACTAAATGAGTATTGTGAATATATTAATCAGCCTGTCAAATTAATTTAATTAATTTTAGGCAACATGAATGTAGGAGTAAATATTTTGTTTATATTATCAGTAAAGAGTAATAAAAAAAAATTTCCATACCAAAAATTCAATGATTAAATAGTGAGATAGTTTGCCAGCTGAATCAATATATATTTGTATTCTATGTAAGTACAACTCATTTGCCATCAATTAAAATTTTTGTGTGAATCTGCATTTCTGATTCTTCTAATCAATTCTATGTGACTCTTCAGACCATTAAACTCTAAAGAGACATCAATAAATATCTCTTTTATTTCCAGCATGTTTTGTGCCTAGCTCAGAAGGAGATGAAATTGCAGTTGTAATGTATTTGTGCACATTATTTAGCAGGAGATTTTAATCAGAAATGCAGAAATGACAAAGTAGGTATTTTTCATTTGGCTTATTTTTTTCTAACATGCTCTTTCATTAAAAAAAATATTTTTTCTTCACTCCTTGCCCTATCAATTGTTAGAAAGTTATTATGCTGTATCATAGTAGTTTAAACATATATTAAGTCCTGAACTCATCAAAAATATTACAATCCTTTTCCTTCAGTCTTCTTCCCATTGATTATATAGCTTTATCAAGTCTGACTTTGCAGAGTTGTAAATACGATACACTAATATGGTCTCCACATTTGGAAGATGCATTAAAATTTTATGTTGATGAACATAATTTTAAAAATTGAGAATATGTTATCATTATCTTAACCCCCATGATGAGTTGTTGTTGTCGTCGTCATCATTTTCTACAAATTTGATTTTTTTTCACTATTTTGTCACAATTCACAATGGCATAAATTCAAATAAAAAATCAGAGAGGATGGATTGAAAATAATATTCCATGAAAATATTATTATAGCTGCACTTCTTTGGTTTCTGTAGCATACAAGTCAGAGGCAGAACTAAACAAATTCAGAAAGAAACCAGACATTGAATTACAGTCTTGTTTGTGTTGTAAGCTTTACAAATGCTTTCAAAGATCCATCAAGTGCCAGTATAAGTAAATTCTAATAGATTGCACTAATGAGGATAATGAGCATTTATTTTATTTTTCAAATATGACTGTTCAGTTAACAGTAAAAATGTTCAAATATATAAAATAGTTATGAAGAAATAAACTTTTCTGTTTTTTCCTGATTTCTTCTTTTTTACCTTCCAGAAACTATACTTAATTTAACTTTGAGAAATGAAAGATATGTCCAATCAAACTTTCATAACAGAATTTCTGCTGTTGGAGTTCTCAGATATCCATGAAATACAATTTGTTGTGCAATTGTATTCTGCAATTGTTGTGTTCCTGGTTTTTTATTTGGCTGCAATTTCTGGAAATCTCATCATCATTTCTGCAGTCATTCTTGATCACCGACTACATACTCACATGTACTTCTTCCTCATGAATTTAGCTATAACTGATCTTGGAGCTGTTTCTGTCACTATACTGAAATCCATGTCAAATTCTCTCATGAACATCAGATTGATTTCATATGTTGGTTATATCTTTCAAGTTTCTCTCTTCCTCCTCTTTGCAGCTTCTGATTATACTCTCCTCACAGTCATGGCTCATGACCGATACATTGCTATCTGTAACACACTCAGATATGAAGTAATTATGAACAAAGGAGCCTGCATCCAGATGGCAGGCAGTGCATGGTTCAGTGGACTTCTTTATGCCATCTTGCACACCAGCACTACCTTTGCCATGACTTTCTGTTCCAGTGTAGTTGACCAGTTTTTCTGTGAGCTTCCACAGCTACTAAAAATCTCATGCTCTAATTTATACCAAGTTGAACATATACTTCTTATTCTAAGTGTTACCATAGCATTTGGTTGCTTTCTGTTTATAGTTGTGACTTACGTGCAGCTCTTCATAACAGTGTTTCGAATGCCCTCATCAAAAGGGAGACAAAAGACCTTTTCTACATGCATTCCTCATCTCATTGTTTTCTCAATGTTCCTATTCACTGGAATGCTTGTGTACTTAAGACCAATACCTCATGTCACCTCAGAAACCAATATGGTATTTGCTGTCATATACTCAATGGTTCCACCTATGATGAACCCAGTGATGTACAGCATGAGGAATAAGAAAATAAAGATTACTGTATTCAAGCTTTTAAATTTAAATAACTTTCTAAAATTGATTTAGAAATAACTTTTTAAAATTGATTTGTTATTTTATAAATGTATCTTTCCATGGCTAGTGAAGTCTCTTTACTATTTAGATACTGTTCTGCATTATATCAGTAAGCATATTACATGCCAAATTTCCTATTGTTTTTCCACAGATTTAGTAGGGCAGCTGCTGAAATAAATAAAGCACTCTGAATGTATTTCCTTATTTTACGATTTTGCATGCCACCCCTTAAAATTGAATTGTCCCAGTCTATTGGCAGCATACTATTACAATAGAAATGTTGGAAAGTAAAATAATCACAATAACACTGGTAAAAGTATAACAATAGACAAATAAGCTAAAAAAAATCTTCTCCATGTGTACTGACAAAGATTATTTTATTATGGGTCATCACACAGTCAGTCCAATTATTGGCATTTTTATTCTCCTATTTTATCCTTCTCCAGGGTGTGGAATAGGCATTACTATTATTATGATTTATCCTCTACAGAGACACATATATGTACACCTCAAAATGGCAAACATACTTAATACATCTGCCTCCTATTTCCCACCATAAAAACAATCCTGATGAGTGATTTTCTGCTCCAAGTGAAGTTGTTCCACTCATTTTCTATCCAGCACCAGTTACTTGGGTTTTTAAAATGTGTATGTATATTTATCCCTTATATTATTTGTTAGTTATATTGGCTGTACAGATGACAATGATGTCTGTTGTTTGTATAATGAGTGTTTCTGTACCAGAGACAAATTCTTTGTGTGTCTAATCACACTTGACTAAGTAAAGTAAAAAGTAAAATAAAAGACCAGCTATTCATATGCTAAATGTATACATAATTTCCTGTATAATTGCGTATATCTTCCAGTCAAACCTCCTAATTAATTAAAGGAATAGATATTAATTCAAAGGAAAAGAGTGAGGAAATTGTTACATATTGACACTGATATTCTGCTATAAATTGTATATTAACTGAAGTACACCAAATTTAATTCAGATTATATCTATGTGATGATTTGTGACTGGGAGATAACAAAATTATTTATTAATTATAAATACCTCTATTACTCTTCAAATGTCTGAATCTATGTTTAAAAGAATAGGGATAAAATTTTCTGAAAATGTTTTTGTTTCAAAATCACCATGAATCATCACTATTATTCATCAAACATTCCTTTTATTATTTAAATATTGAGAAATTAAAGTCTATCAACTTCACTATCAATAGGTAAACATAGCTGTAATGCAAATTAAATCAATTTAAATAATAAATTTAAATTTAATTTGTTTATTACTTGTTACTTTTCATTTTTTATGAATTGTACCTTTATATTCATTAGTTTACTTCATATATAAACATTCCCAGTAATGCCTCCTCGGCCAACAGAATCTAAAGAATCTTTGTGGGGAACTAGACTCTCTTGGTCAAGAAATGAGCACCATGCTCTAGAGTCAGACATGACAGACAAGGAAAGCTTTACCTTTATATTGTATTTATTTGATTAATTTAATAGTTTGAGATTGAGAGAGGAGGAGGTAAAATCAAATAATCCAAGGGGAAAAAATAAAATGTTCTTGTCTACACTTTGTATGTTTGTATGTATGTGTTTGTGTGTGTGTGTGTGTGTGAGAGAGAGAGAGAGAGAGGGAGGGAGGATTGGAGGGAGGAGAGAGAGAGACAGAGAGAGAGACAGAGAGAGAGACAGAGAGAGAATTGATTCCTAGTGACTGGAAAAGTACCTGCATATTTTTTTAAAAAAAATTGACGTGGTTTATTATTGCCTTCTTCTTACGGCTGAGAGTGAGGGACCAATCCAAAATCATTCAGCTGGCTACTATGCCTAAGGGATGACTAGAATCAATGATCACCAGGCTTATAGCCCTGTGTATTAAACTACTACATCTCACTTTCATCATCAAAGCTATTATTTAATTTCCTTTTTTTAAGACAAGTTTTATTAAATTTTTCAGTTTTTACATCAGGTAATTAGGAAGCAGCGTGGTGATAGGGTAATCAATAATCCAATAACAAAATCATTCATATATATGTCAGGTTACATCATTAAAGTTCCCTCTCTATTTCTCTTAATTATTATGTCATATTCAAATTAATACATTTCTAGATAAAGCTCAATCAATCAGTACATTTATCAATAACATTTTACTTATACATATCCAAGTCCTGTTTTTAATTTTTACTTAATTCCAATTACCATGTTCCAATTTAGCCTTTAATAACCATAACATTTAAACTTCAGGTAACCCTAATTTCCCTCATTTTTTTACAAGTTAATTATCATGTCTCAAGTACATATATTATTCCGAGGATTACATTCTTACTTTATTTCACAAATATATTCTATTTCTCATCCTGATAGCTCCTCATTTACTAATAAAATATCTTTCATTGTCACAAACCCATTTCCATATTACAATTCCAAGCTATAATCTAATAATTAATTTTCATTTCTATTATAAATCTAAATCCTAAATATTACATCAATCAATATCTCTAAAAATCTCCTTAACCCATTAAGTGAAATTTTAAGTCCCATTTTTAAATCTAACTAAGAGGCTTTCTTTTTGTGCCAAGCAGGCTTCCATACCAGAGACTTTAAATCTTCAGCTGGGTCTCCCTTCATTCCTACACATGTTGTTTGAATCAAGGGAGAACATTCAGTTGTCAATTTTTCAAAGGAACTGGCCCCTTTATAGTTATTAGGTTATTGTCCTAATAATTCAATTCTCCATGTTTGGTTTGAAATGTTTATCATAAGTTCAATCTGGTCTTCTTCTTCTTCCAGTTTTGTCCAACTAGAATAAAAGGTCATATCCGGTGTTGTAATTATTACTTGATTGTCTAAGTTGTCTAGGTTCTCAATATATTGTATTTGTTGATCAGTTCCTGTTGCTTTTGGAGTTACAGGTACTTTAGTTGAAGTCAGTGTTTGATTCTCAAAATTCTCAATAGGTTGTAGATATTGTTGTGCAGCATCCTCTTTGATGTTAATTTGTTCCTCTTCTGTTATTTTTTGGTTTGTAAGTTGATCAGTTGGAGTCTGGAGTTCAATTTGTAGTTTCGGGGTAACATCTTTGGCTTTCACTCTGGCATTCATTACCTCAGTGGTTTCAAGAATTTTTTCAAGTATGAGTTTATAGTTAAGTTGTGGGTAAGGTTCCTCCATTTCTATAGTGATTAGAGACAGTCTTTTAGTGGAAGCTATATTTAGTAAAAGTCAGCCAATGTCCACCTCCACAATTTCTAAAAGTTGTGTTCACCACCCAGCTGTTTCCAATTCTTATCTTTTCCTTAGATAATATGAAGGACAAATCAAAGGAGTCAACAGGCCACACAGTCAAAGAAATTCAATTGTTGTATCAGGCTTAGCCACAAGATGTCCCCAGTAGGCTATGAAGACTTTTTTTTCCAGATGCCAGTTAGACTTTTATCCAGTTAAAAAGAGAGAAAAAAAGATATTTTTCAAACTTAGTGCATAGATAAAATGCTAGGTCTCTATAATAAGAACTTTTTGGGACCCCCAAGTCTCAAAAAATAAAGAAAAAAATGAAAATCCAGTTATTTAGTTGTTAAAAATTAGTTATTGCTTTTTTGTTCCAAAGCTTAGATTCCCAAGGTATGCAAACGCCACTGTATTAAGAGTGGGGGAGAAATTTCAGAAGGCTTTCACAGGAAGGTAGTTAGGGTAAAAGAAAGGTAAGGAAGGATCTCACCCAGATCTTCCAAGGTGTTCATTGTGCTTAGTAGTGCTTTTGGCTTTTGTCTGGTACAGCTAGGTGATCGGCCGATAAAGGCCGATCTTTTCTTCATTGATCCAAAGGAGCTGCCTTGGATCAAACAGAAGGGCGTCTGCCCTTCTGCGATCTAACGAGGGTCCTCCTCAGTGGTGGTCGCCCCTCCAGGGCAACTTTTGATCCTTTCCAGGGTCTCTCGATGAAGGGAAACTGGACAGCGGAGAGAGGGCTCTCCTCGTACATCTGCTGGCACTGCAATCTGGAACCAGAAGCCCACTATTACTTAATTTCTTTGAAGGATAGTTCATGGAGTTATAGAAAACTGGTGTAGCAGATAATAAATTATATAACCAGCATATTCAGTCTAATAATGAGTCATGATAAAGTGACATTTCTCTGGAATTTACTATTGTTTGTCCAAGCTGAACAGTGATCAGAGGCCAAAGTTGTCAAAGGTGTTAGGCTTGAGGCATTCATTTAAATATGCATTATTTCAATTTTCTCCCTCTAAATGTGCATCCTACATTCCAATTTCTTCCATAAAACTAAAAGGATAAATGAGATTAATAAATAGCAAAGGTTATTTATTAATTCTTGGAGAGGAAGAATTGAGAAAAGCTACTGACAGGCAGATAATATGTTCAAGACTTGAAAAAACTGAAACACAAAGTGAGTGATTTGGTTAGATTACCCTGAGCAGAGATTGGATGAAGTTGTCTTCTATGAGTTCCAGACTCATAAATAATATCACCCCATTCATGACATGACTTGATGTTACTTTTTTAAAACATGTAGATGGTGAAGATACTAGATGGAAATAGCCAGCTGATCTTACAATATGTTTAGATGATTTGTAGATGGTGTAGTATGACTATACTACTGGGGATTATGAAAAGGTTATTGATTATCAAAGAATTAGTCTGATCGAAATGTAGCAAAAACACTTAGACTTATATGCCACTTCATAGTCTTTACAGCCCTCTGTAATTGGTTTACAAAGGCGACATATTGTCCCCAACAATTTGGGTCATAATTTTACCAACTTTGGAAGGATAGAAGGCTGAGTCAACCTTGAGCCATTCAGAATTAAACTCCTGGAGTGAGCAGTGAGTTAGCCTGCAGTACTATATTCTAACCACTGCACCATTATGGATAAAATGTAGGATGAAAATGTAGCAGACATCTACAAAGAACAGTTTGTACAAAGATAAATGGAACAAATTAGGGAAGTATTGGTCTTGGATAATAATGGTGATGTCCAGAAAATCAAATAAAATATATAGTGATACCTCAGTACTCAACTGCTTTGAAACTCATTGAGTTGATATCCAATGCATTTTGATGAGAAAATTTTGCCCCAATACTTGCCATTGGTTTGGTACTCAATGTGCAAGCTAGAACTTGTCAGTTCTACCCTTTCCAGCAGAAACAAAGGGTAACACTTTAATCACATGGTAGTTTCTGTGGTCATTTTGTGTATATTTGCACTTTTTTCCTCGTCAGTCCAAGTAAAGTAAACTTTTTATTTTATTTAATCTAAGTATTTATTAATTTTAGGTTCATTTCTCATGTAAAGTAATGATATACAATCCTATCTTTTTACATATTGCTTTAAAAATGTGCATTGTTTTTTGTTTGGGAATCTGATAAATTTATTTATATTATTCCCTATGGGAAAAATTTGTAGCCATTCTTTTTGGTGCTCATTGCACCTCCCAGAATCAATTAATGATGAGTACCGAGGTACCACTGTATAATGAAATACGAGTCTTAGTTATGGAAAATCCAGTAAGAAATTATTTTATAACATTGCTTTGGCATCTTTTTTTTACCTCCTATACTAAAGAGCAAAATCAATTAAACCTGATTTCATAAATGCCATAAATTCAATATTGACTCTTAGTGACCCTTTCTTGAAAAAGATAGAGGAACTATTTCAGTACTGGCACTAGGACCACAGCATTTATTAACACATCTGTTAGTGAGGATTACTATTCAAAATGTTTACTCAGGTATATTTCTAGTAAAAAACAAACAAACCTGGAATGTTAACAGAAAATTGTTTTTTAATTACCAAGACAGATCACATAAAGAATCTCTCTTTTTTCTACCCAACCTTTTAGGGTCTGGAAAAAAATAAAACATCTATATAGTCAGGTTAACACATGAAATCTGAATTATTTCTTTTGCATCTTCCTTAAAGACATTTGAATCTCTGTGTTCCTCAGGCTATAAATTATGGGATTCATTAGTAGAGGTAAAATTATATACAAAACAGCAGAAAGAAAGTCCAGAGATGGTGAGGACAAAGTTTTTGGTCTCATGTATGAAAATATGACAGTAAAACAAACAATACAGTTAAATGAAGAACACAAGTAGAGAAAACATTATACTGTCCTTGAGTAGATTGAATCTTGAAAATTGTTGAGAAGATACACCGATATGAAATAGATACAAACAGGAAGCAAAATGAACCTACACTTAGTACCAAGCAAAATGTAATTTTCTCATTGATCTCTGTATTGGTGCAAGATATTTTTAACAACTGAGGGATATCACAAAAATATTGTTTGATAATATTGGATGAGCAAAACTCTAAATGGAAGGTGTTTGCAGCATGACCTGCTTCATTGATTACACCAAACATGAAAACAATTAATGTAATATCAAGACAAACATTCCAATTCATGATTAGTTTGTATTGCAGAGGATGACATATTGCAACGTAGCAATCATATGCCATGAGAGTAAGCAAGAAAATCTCTGAAGTAGCATAGGAGACCACAAGGAAAACCTGAGTGACATGCCCAGCAAATGAGAACACATTGTTATTCATCATGGAATTGTCCATAGATTTGGGAACAATAGTTGAAGAAATCAATGGAAGAGAGAATAGCCAGAAAAAAATGCATGGGATTGTGAAGATTATTGCTCTGGGATACTGTTATGATAATGAGAATGTTACCCACCATAGTTGCTAAATAAAGGGACAAAAACACCACAAATTATAAAATCTGTAACTCTCAAGCAGTAGAAAATCCTTGGAGGATGAATTCAGCTACAAATGTTTGGTTTAACATTTGCTTTCAGCAAAAAACAACAACAAACAAACAAACAAACAAACAAAAAACACTGTAGAAACAAACAGTATTTCCAGCATCAGTGCTCCAAAGATGTATGGTCCATCTTCTCTTTGTTTCGGCACTACATAGACAGAAAGTAAAGTATTTAGGTCTTCCATCCATCAGCATTAAGATGCTGTTTTTTTTTTTAATATAAAAATTCTTTTATTAAAACAATTAACATTCGGGTCGCGGTGCCTCTAGTCATACAACGAGACTCGTCTCCTTGTCGGCTAGTCTCCCTCCGTCGGTAGACCCTTATGCGGGTCTAAAGTCACCCTGGAGGGTGCGACTTCTGTCGAGGAGGCTTTGCTCAGACGTGGAGGAGCGGCGGCTCCTCCAGCTGTCCGGGCCAGACTCTGAGGGTCGACGGAGAAAAAGATCGGCCAGTAAAATGGCCGATCACCTAGCCGCAAGAAACCGCAAGTAACAGAACAGTTAAGCTTTGAACCCACCGTGGTGAATCCGGGTGAGATCTTTCCTTTTTTTCCCCTCTCTTTTGCTTTCTATTTTTTTTTTTTTTTTTTTGCCTGTAAGAGCCCTGTTGGTACTATTTCCCTGGCTTGGAAAGGCAGCTTCTACGTGTCTGGGAAGAAAGGCGAACAAAAAGAATAGAACGAAGCTTCAAAAACTACGTTTTTTATATATAAGTTTATTTTGGGGTACTGGAACAAAAACATTTTTTTTCCTAAGAACTTTATTATCAGCCTATGTTGGTGTGTTTTTTTAAATATTTCTTCCTCTGTTTTTCCATGAAAATAACAGAAGAAAAGGGATGAGGGAGGAAAAAAGAAAAAAAATGAAATGAAATGAATGATATTTGAAAAAAGACTTTTTAGCTTACTGAGGACATCTACTGGTTAAAAGCTAATATGGCAATTGGAGAGGTGATGATTTCTTTATAAGAAAGTTAATCTGATGAAGTTGAACAACTTTTACAAAATGGAGCTACACTCACATTTAAACTGCAAACTTATTTTGGAAAAGATCTATGAGACCAAAGTGGAAATATGTGTTACAATGAAAGAACTTACTACAGAATTAAGAACTAGAATTTCTTCTTCAAACTCCAAAATTGACTTTCAGACTATACCTGATTTTTCTACAAAACAGATTACACAAGGAGAGGACTTAACTGAAAATAAAGAGAACTTGATTTTGCCTTATAAACAATTTACTTATGATGCTGAGAACCAGGAAAAGCAAAGACTGGGACTTCAAATATTAAAGCAACAAGTTCTCATGGTTAAGAAAATCAGAGGGCCAATGCAAAGATCAAGATGGCTCTTACTGATCTAAATACTACTACAAGCAATAAAAAAGACTTATCGGCTGGAAGAGAAGCCTTGCTATGGAAACCTACTTGGCATTTGAAAAAACCTAGAATAAGACTAAAAAAAAGACTGAAAATTAAAGTGTTATGTAATGGACTAAAGGCAATCTAGAATTATGGACTGATTTAAGGACTAAGATTACGAGTCAGATGTGCGATTAATGGAAGATAGATAAGACTTACCTATATGAAAATTACTGATGATTTATTTGTTTGATGACTAATGAATTGAAATAATCTAAAGTTTGATGCTATGTGGTCAGTTTAAAGAGATTGTTTGATGGATTAGACAGTTTTAGAATAGATTACTATTTCAATTTAAAAGGAGATATTTTTTGGTAATGGATTAAAGGTAATTTAGAATTATGGATTGATTTTAAGATTAAGATGGTGAAGAAAAAGGGGTGATTAATGAAATATATATTAAATAGATTAAGATTATGTTGTTTTTTTGTTTTTTTTTCTTTCTTTTCTTTAGGACAATAGGGTTACTTGCAATAATTTTTTTTATGTAACTGAGTTAATCTAATAAAATGATTTGTTTGTTTGATATTATGGATGTTATTAGTTATGACAGATTATCATTTCAACTTAAAAAGGAGATTATTTTAGGTAATGGATTAAAGGTAATTCAGAATCATGGATTGATTTTAGGATCAAGATTGTGAGTTAGAAGTAAGAGAAAAAGGGGCGATTAATGAAATATATATTAAATGGATTAAGAATATGTTTGTTTTTTTTCTTTCTTTCTTTAGGACAATAGGGTTACTTGCAAGAAATTTATTATGTAAATTTGAGTTAATCAAATAAGATGATTTGTTTGTTTGATAAGATGTGATAATTAATTGAATTCTGTTTAATGGATTAAAAGGACTTAAGGTTTGATTTTATCTTGTTAGTAAAAAGAAATTCATTAATTGATAGACTAGATATGTATAGGATAGACTAATACTTTATTTTAATTAAGAGATATTAGTGGAAGAATTAAATGAAATCTATGAAAAAATTAAGGAACTAGAATATATTTGGAAGGGATACCCAAATTGATAAGGTTTACATTTAAAGTTAATTTGACTATGGTAGTATAAATTTCTAAAAGTTTTAAAAACAGGTATAGGTTGATTAAATTTAAGCTAGACTGAACTATTTTTAATAAGTTATGCTATCTAAGGGAATAAGAGAGGGAATACTAGATGTATTGATTGAAATATGTATAAATGTTTTGATTTTGGATGTTTGTTTGCCCTAACACCACCGTGTGCCTTGAGCATTTTTTTTCTTTAAAAATTAAAAAACCAATATTTTTTTTTTTTAAAAAAAGATGCTGTTCTCTACTGCAGGAGCTGGCATATAACTACCAGCCCTAAAAATATGCTGTTTACTTTTTTTTAATCGCCATTCAACAATATAAATCCAGTTCACTGTAATAGCCAAAACCAGGAATGATGAATTCTTGATCCTTTTAAGATAGGTAACTTTATAAATTTGATAAAACAAATAAGGAAAGAAACCACTTCTAAAAAATATAATCAGTCTATTTTTGCCAGTGAGTTTCATACCCATAATGCTTCAGTTTGGGGAGATGCCAAAATACAAGATAGTGCATTTTAGTTATCCCATGAATCTATTTTATTGTGCCATCCAAAAGTATTTAGTAACATGTATTAAATATACATTAATCCAAACAGATTTATCAACCAAATTTTAACTTGTCTCTCATTCCATTGTCTCTACATTGTTTCATATCCGTCAACATATCAGTATCAGTATAGTTCCAAATTCATAGGCTATATCACATATTTTATTTTATTCTATTCATCTTTTTTCATAGACCAATATATAGATTCTCAAGTTCAGACAAACAAACAAACAAATACATTATAATTTCTAAATATTGTAAATTATATTAGAATATTATTTCAATATTTATTATTAGCCTATGCCTTTCATACTTTCAGTATCTGGTTGGTTAACTTCAGACTTATTTAGAACATGAGTCCTGGTGAAACCTTGAGAATCTTCAAAAGTCACAATATTAGGAAACATTGTGATAAATAGGGAGCTCAACATGTACAAAAAACTCATGTTAATGGGAATTTGTACAGCACAACTATGTTCCAGCATTCTTCTCTTCCTGGTACTGAAAAATCCTGAGGACTAAGTCAAAATAATCATCCTTTAAAAAAATAAAGTAGTGCAGTACTATCACACACCTCTTCACTTTGCAGAGCAGATAGCTAATAGAACTAAGCGTTGGTAGAATATACTGATTTGTATTTGTAAATTGACAAATTTGGAGTTTAAACAACTATTATCTAGAGTTCTACATGTGTCTCAACAGAATTCCAAAGCAAAATATTAAACAAATCTTGAAATAAAGAAATTGAAAGGAACAACTTAGTTATTTCTTTATTCCTCTTTAGATATGTATGCTACTTCTACCTTGCATAGGAAAATTGAACTGTTTCCCTTTGGGGCTGAAAATGTGCCTATTATTTCCATAGTATTAATATGCTGCTTCTTTTGCTGATCATTGGCCAAATAAATAACTTCCATCTCAAATGACTATTGTACCAGGGATCTACACATTTAGTGGAAACCTCTCCCCTCCAAAAATAAATACCTGGAAAAATTGTGCATCTGATAGATAGATATGCACTGGGGTTAAAACATTTCAGCCAAATACATTACAATTTATCACATTTAATTTCTCTAGTTGAATCAATACATACTTTCTTTTTCATGAGATTAACAGACTAAGTCAAATTAACCAATAAATTATGCAAAGAGTCAATCCATTTCTAAGGTGGCATGAACAAGTTGTATTCTTTATCCTTTCAATTACAGAGAATAATTGCCTTATAGTGGCCTTACTTCCTTGATTTATTTATTTATTTATTTATTTATTTGTTTACCAGCTGTTTTTCAAGCAAATATATGTAGAGCAAAATTGTAACAGTATACTCAGGACTACTGGAAGAAAAGGTGTTTACCTGTTGCAAATATACAAAGGTTGAAAACAAAGATATTATTTATTTTTATCCCACTTTTATTATTTTTATAAATAACTCAAAGCACCAACATTTTCTTCCCACTTTCCCCACAACAACAACACTGGGAGGGAGGTTGGGCTAAGAGCAAGTGACTGACCCAAAGTCACCAGCCAGTTTTCATATCTAAGGTGAGACTAGAATTCACTGTTTCCTGATTTCCAGCTTGGTGCTCTAATGACTATACCAAACTCACTCCCTGGAATAGTTAGTAAACCTGAAACTTCCCTCTCACTTTAAGTCCTTCTCCCTAGAAGCCTTTAGAACAGTGATTCTCAACCTTCCTAACGCCGTGACCCTTTAATACAGTTCCTCATGTTGTGGTGACCCCCAACCATAAAATTATTCCAGGGTCATGTGATCACCTTTTGCAACCTTGTGACAAGCAAAGTTAGTGGGGAAACCAGATTCACTGAACAACCATGTTACTAATTTAATCTCTCTCCCTCTTTCTTTCTCTCTCTCCCTCTTTTTCTCTGTCTCTCTTTCTTTCCCTCTTTCCCTTTCTTTCTCTATCTCTCCCTTTCTCTTTCCCTCTCTCCCTTTCTCTCTCCCTGTCTCTCTCCCTCTTTCTCCCTTTCTTTCTTTCTCTCTGTCTCCCTTTCTCTCTTTTTCTCTCTTCCTCTCTTTCTCTCTCTCTCTCCCTCTCTCTCCCTCTCTTCTCTCTCCCTCTTGTCTCTCCCTCTTTCTAGTTCTCTTTCCCTCTTTCTCTTCCTTTCTCTATTTCTCTCTCCCTCTCAAAGATCCTTAAAATCCTTAAAAGTTATGCTTGGGTGGAAGACTTTTTCTTTTAAAGATGGAGTGGGCATTTTACAGATGGAGTGGACCCCACCCGCCAGGCCACCACCTCCCCATCACCCTCCACACCAGCCGGCTCCCTTGCCAAACCTCCCAGCTGTCAAGCGTAAATTTGAGGGTTGCCAGCTGACGGGCGCAGAGTTCGGCGCTGCGCGGCCTCCCCTTCGCCTTCCTCACTGGCCAAAGCATTGCCAGACGTTCCAGCTGACAGGCGCAGGTCCGGAGGTCGCCAGCTGACGGGCGTAGGAGGTCGGTGCCGCAGAAGCCTCCCAGTCGCCTGCTTCTTCGGCTGGAGCAGTTACCAGGGTCGCCGGTTGCGGGGAGCGTGTCAGTGGCCCTTGGGGGCCATGCAAGCCCTGGCAACTGCTCCAGCCGAAGAAGCAGGTGGCTGGGAGGCCGCCGCGGTGCCGAACTCCTGTGCCTGTCAGCTGGCTACATCCGGAACTGCGCCCATCAGCTGGAACGTCCGGCAATGCTTTGGCCAGTGTGGAGGGCGAAGGGGAGGCGGCAGAGCGCCGAACTCTGCGCCCATCAGCTGGCAACCTCTGGACCTGCGCCGGTCAGCTGGAATGTCCGGCAACACTTTGGCCAGTGCGGAGGGTGAAGGGGAAGCGGCAGAGCGCCGACCTCCTGCGCCCATCAGCTGGCGACCTCTGGACCTGCGCCCGTCAACTGGAATGTCCGGCAACACTTTGGCCAGTGCAGAGGGCGAAGGGGAGGCAATGGAGCACCGACCTCCTGCGCCCATTAGCTGATGACCTCCAGACCTGCGTCGGTCAGCTGGGAGGTATGGCGATGGAGCTGGCTGGTGTGGAGAGTGATGGGGAAGCGGCGCCTTGGTGGGCGGGGTCCTGGCTGCCCACGAATGTCGGGCCCACCCGCCCCATCTGTAAAAGAAAAAAAATCTTCCGCCCAAGCATAAAGCCAGCAGTTCTGTGCCACGGAGGCTTGAGACACGGAGGCAGGGTGCCCTGGAAGGCGGCAGGACAGGGGGAGGGGTTACCTGCAGGTTGAGAACCGCTGCTTTAGAATGAGGGATTGATACAGTTATCTTCTATCTATAGTGCGTTAGAAAGTAGATAAATTGAAAAATACTGTATAGGTCTCATCCTGTACTGATTTTGTTACGTTATAGAGATGCTGCATGGTGCTATATAATGGTAGCCAAAATGATAACTCATTACTGAGGAAACAAAATATTTTATAAATGCCAATAAATATAAGAAAGCATTGATTTGTATCCCTCTATTTAAATTCAGAAAACATATAGAGCTATTTACCCTCAATAGAGTCATATGATTAAGGGTTCCTTTTATGACTGTTATAAGAATCATCCTCCAAAATCTTTCCGTGTAGAGGATAATTTACAAATATCCTTATTTCTCCAGTTGTTAATGATAAGATTCAAACATGATAAAGAACTGCAGAAAAAAAATCCATGCTACATTTTAGCAGGGATTTTTTTGTTGTTGTTTTGTCTTAGTTATGAAAATAGCATAGCATAGCATAGCATAGCATAGCATAACACAGCAGAGAAGAGAGGAGAAGAGAAGAGAAGAGAAGAGAAGAGAAGAGAAGAGAAGAGAAGAGAAGAGAAGAGAAGAGAAGAGAAGAGAAGAGAAGAGAAGAGAAGAGAAGAGAAGAGAAGAGGTTTATTTGGCCAAATGTGATTAGACATGCAAGGAATTTATCTGTGATACAGAAACTAAGTGTACATGAAAAACAACAGAGTAAAGATAATTATAATAATGGTTTAAAAAAGTCTGCTAAGTAGATTTCAGGTTGAGAAAAAAATTCTGTTTGTTCAGCTAAGAGAATCTTCACTGTGAAGAAAGTGTAGCCATAATGTACCAAGAATAAAATAAATCAAAATAAATTGACAAGACCCTTGTATTCTCTTTTGAAATAATGCAAAACACTCATTCTTTTTTTATTATAAAAATCTTATTGGGTCCAGAATAATTCATATTGAAAGCAAAAGATTTGAATTTTTAATCTCAAATAGTAATAAGCTGAGGGAAAGAAAGGACAGGAAACCACCAAGTAATATTTTTTTCTGAAAAAGTATATTAAGGAGCATATCTAAGAAGCTCCTTAAAAGTTTACGACAAAGGACTTCTGGTTCTGGAATGCGGCGACACCGGTTGCACCTGGAAACTTCTCTCCAGGCCATCCAGAGTTTCCTTCGCCGGTAGACCCCCTAGGGGATAGAAAGTCACCCTGGAAGGGTGACCACCGAGGAGGAAGCCAGCTGGTAGATAGGGGAGGGTGGCAGCTTCCCCCAAGTCTCCAGCTTCTCCTTAGGGCCAACGGAGCAAAGATTGGCCTGCCGATCACCCTGCTGCACCAGCCGAAGTCACATCGTCATCTAAGCGTTAACGACCCACCGCGGATGATCCGGGTGAGATACCCTTTGTTCCTTTTCACACCCCTGATGTTTTTGCCTGTAGAAGCTGTTTGTGCTATTATTTCCCCGTCTGGAGAAAGCGGCTTTAGTAATCGTGGGAACAAACGCGTTTTACAAAAAGGACAGAAAAAATAAATAAATATTCATTTAAAGACTACATTCTATTCCTACTTACATTGTGAGGTAGAAAAAACTGTTTTTTGTGCTTTTTGGAGTGGTATTATATCGGCAGAGTATTTCTTTTTCTATTCTCCCTTTAAAGATAGAAAAAAGGGAAAAAATGGTGTTTGAAGAAGTCTTTGTAGCTTACTGAGGACACCTACTGGTCAAAATTTAATATTGGATTGTTTATCTGGAGATGAGACAGCTTTGGCCTTCAAACTGTTTTTGAAGAAAAAAGATAATTTGAGCCAGCTGTGTGATCTGTGGGGGTAGATAATGTTCAACTGTTCAACTGTAACCTTCATTAAAAAGGAAAAGGATTCTTCTTCAACTATTGCTAAAATGGAGAAGCCTCAATCACATTTAAACTGTAAACTTATACTGGAAAAGATCTATGAGGCTAAAGAAGAAATATGCACTACAATAAAAGAGGCTACTACAGAACTAAGAGCCAGAATTTCTACTTTAAAACTTAAAACTGACTCCCTGATTACACTTGACTACTCTACAAAACAGATTACACAAGAAGAGGTTTTAACTGAAGATAAGGAGAATTTTATTTTGCCTTACAAGCAAGACCAGGAAAAGCAAAGACCGAACTTTGGACTTCTGAAGCAATGAGGCTTTATGGATAAGAGAAACAGAGGATTAAATCAGAGATCAAGATGGTTTATATCAAATCAACTGACACTACAAGCAACAAAAAGAGACCTATTATCTGGAAGAGAAGTCCAGCTATGGAAACCTACTTGGCAAAAGAGGAAAGCTAGAATAAGATTTAAAAATGAAAATGAAAATTTCTTAAATTGGATTAAAGGCAACCTAGAACTATGGACTGATCTAAGGACTGAGATTTTGAGTTTGAAGTAAAAAGATGTCTTACAGTTGGTCTGAATCAATAATTAATTGAATGTTAATTAAATATTGAAATGATTTAAGATTTGAGATTAATTTGTTAACTTAAAGAGATTGATTAAACGAAGTATTAGATATTTAGAGAACAGTTTGATAAATATATACATTTAGATGTGTTTAGGATAGACTAATATGTTTGTTTAAAGATGAGATATTTTTTCTGTATAAGGGATTAAAGACAATTTAGAATACTAGGAATATTCCTTTTAGAATGTTAGGTTTATTTCTATGAAAATTATGATGTAATGGAATGACGAAAACTGAAGAGAAGTTTCAGATTTGAAGTACTAATAGTTAATTGAAATTTAATACGATTATATGATTTTCGGATGATATGGATGTTATTAGTCATGATAATTAACTGGAGACTTAAACTTTGCTTAATGGAATGACATGATTTAAGGTATGATATTATTTTTTTCTTAAGCTTGAAGAGATGGATCAGCTGATAGATTTGATAGGTATAGGATAGATTAATATTTTACTCTAAATAAGGGAGATTAATGGAAGAAGAAACAAATAAGATTTTGATAAAATTAAGAAAGTAGAACATATATGGAAGGTATATTTTAACTGAAAATGTTTTTATTTAAAGTTAATTTGATTATGGTAGAAATTGATATAGCTTAAAAACAGGCTCAGGTTGAATACAATTAAGCTAGAATTGGATATTTTAAATATACTATGCTATTTGAGGGAAAAAGAGAGGGAATATTTGACGTATTGATTATATTATGTATATATGTCTTGTTTTAAGATGTTTGATTACCCCAGCACCACGGTGTGTCCTGAATATGTTCCTTTAAGAACTTAAAAAAAAATTGTTTAAAAAAAAGTTTACTACAATATGATTTGCAATTTTCTAAGAAGTTGCTTTAGTGTGGAAACTATTTTCCAAGTGCATTTTTTTTGTTAATAGTAAAAATTAAAGTTAAAAATCTAATAAAATTTTGTAGATGTGGAGACGAGATGTTAAATAGTTTGTGCTAAACGTTTATAGTTTAACCCTTGGGGACAGGAGATAAAAACTTTGCCACTTAAATCAGTAAAACTAAGTGAAATTTTCCTGATGAATTTTGTTTAATGTCAATCAAATATTGTCTTGATAGAAATCTAAGCAGCATATGGAATGCCTAGCATTTTGCTATAGGGGCCTTTAGAATTAGGGAGATTCTGATTCTCTGAAGCAATTTTCTATCCAGAAATCTCTTCCCAAGTCTTGAGAACCCCTTTGAATGAATTAGGACAGATCTTAATAGCTTAGAAAGAAGTTGTTTTAATCTTCTAATCTTCTGGAAAAAACAAACAAACAGATCTTCCAGAATGACACTATGGTCATCTGAAAAACACTATTAAAATATTCTGAAATTAATAAACAATTTTGCTTTTTTACAATCAATTCCCTTGTTGAATCTAAATGTTGCCATCAAAAATGTATCATTCTAAAATCGCCATCACTGATATCCCTGTTTTAAATCTCTTATGTATGAATTTATCTGTAATTTGGAGAGCATGGGATTTAACTACAATGGTTTCTCATCACATAGTTATCAGATTTATGGTTTTAAAGAATACATTTTGTATCTTTCCCTTCACTCAGCTTCAGAACAAGGTCATTTGGAGAACTTTATAATTACACCAAAGCTGCCTTTTGCAAGTGAAGAATATCAGACAAAAAACGTTTAAAATTAATGGACCATCCAAGGCTATACTTGAAATTCAGATTGCTTTAATTTTTAATTTCCAATTCTAAAAAGATAAAGAGAGAAAGTAAGTGATGAAGTGGGGGGAGAAAGGAGATAGGCCAATATTCTATATATTGGATTCTAGAAGAACTGTCTGTCAACAAATACAACCATTTCAAATCTCTAGTCTCCACACAGTAGCTGATGGGCCCTGATATAAAATAATAAGTTCCTTGCATAACCCTTCTAAGAATGTTTGCAATCATTGTAGGAAATGTTTTAATCTGGTAGATATTTTCCACACAGATTTTTGTATATCCTTATTCCTTAAACTGTAAATGATGGGATTTAGAACTGGTGGCAAAAGTGTATACAGGCATGCAGAAACCACATCCATAATTGGGGTAGAAAGGTTTTTCGGAATCATATATGAAAATGCAGCAGTGATAACAAATAAGAAAAATACAGTCAGATGAGGAGTGCAGGTTGAGAAAGTTTTGATTCTTGCATGAACTGATGTTATCTTTAGCACTGTTGAAAAGATATACCCATAAGAAGCAAACAGGACTCCAACACAAAATGTGATTACAATGACCCCAAGGGTGAGAATGAGAAATGTGTGAACATTTGAATCGGTGCAAGACATTTTTTGCAACAGAGGCATATCGCAGAAAAATTGTCTAATTTTATTGGATCCACAAAAATCCACTCTGAAAGTGAGACTGGTTTCTAATATTGCATGAATCAGGCTGCTTATCCAGGCAGCAGCTGCCATCTGAATACAGGCATTCCAGTTCATGATCATACTGTATTGTAGAGGGTGGCAGATGGCTACATAACGGTCATAGGCCATGGCAGTGAGCAAAAAAAGTTCACCACCAGTATAAGTAACAATTAAAAATAGCTGTGCAGCACATTCAGCAAATGTTACTACTCTGTTTTTAGTAATTGAAATGGCTATGGATTTAGGAACTGTAGTAGAAATATAGCAGAGATCTAAAAATGACAGGTGGACCAAAAAGAAATACATAGGATTGTGAAGATAATGGTCTAGGGTGACAGCCATGATGATTAGAAGATTTCCCACTACAGCTGTTAAATATATAAACAGAAACATCACTAAATGCAAAATCTGTGTTTCATGGTCATCTGCAAATCCCATTAAAAGGAATTCTGTCACAGTGGATTGGTTGCCCATTTCATTTATTCCAAATGTTCTGCAAAGAGTAGATTACAGAATGGTCAATGATTTCTTACAGGAAAGGATATATATTTAGAGAAACATCTTTTTTCCAGAATTAACAATATCATCATCTGAGAACCTTAATTGAAATATTCTGAGATTAATCAATGATAAATTATTTTACAATCAACTCTCTTGAATTAAATTGTAATCTCATCATACTTACTTCATCTCTTTCGGAAACAGTGGGTGAAAATAACCAGTTAATGCAGGATACACATGTGGGGCCAATAATATTATTATACAGATTTATTAATATTAACATAATTTTAAACATTTGGGAGTCTTTTGAACATCAGTAAATATTGGTCTATGTTAACTCTTATTTCTCTTACCCATTCTAAATGTTGTTCCACTATTAAATAGTGAATTTATTTTCAGCATCAATATATTGTCGAGG
This sequence comes from Bothrops alternatus, assembly GCA_034064705.1. Taxonomy (NCBI): domain Eukaryota; kingdom Metazoa; phylum Chordata; class Lepidosauria; order Squamata; family Viperidae; genus Bothrops; species Bothrops alternatus. Next base: position 322,903 of record JARGCV010000156.1, on the reverse strand, counting down.
ATGATATTTATATGCATTCTTCACACTGGCATGCATGCAGATATTTCTAGGATTACGGTGATATAAGCTTAAGACATCATCATACAGAACCTAATTTATGTTATTGCATCCCATATTGAGACACATGGATAAATGGGCATTGTTTCAGTTGTAATGTACAACCACATATATATTTCCTATATGTATAATAATAATAGATTTAAAAAATCTCTATCCTCTCTCTCTTTCTCTTATCCATTCTTCCCCATCCTCCCACCCAGCCATTCAAGAAATAAATTACTAGGAAAAATCCTAAACTGTTTAAAACAGTAGAGTTTTCCTGCTGAAAGGAATTATAAGATTAAATATTGGCAAAGTGTACTAAAGATTTCATAATGAAAAATGTCAAAGTCCTATGTCTGTTGTGAAAAAAATATCTCCTAGCTAAAATAGGAAAAAGTAACAATAGCAGATTTTCTGGTAATCTTTCCATATACATATACCATCTTTTTGTATACTATAAAAATATTCTAAGTAACCTGTCAACAAAATTCTCAGATTTAAAAGGATAGTAAGTTTTTCCACACTACATGAGAATACATCCCACTGAACACAGTGCAAATCAACCATGGATAGAATGATTTTGTAAATTAAAAACTCCATTCCTATCAGAATATCATGAAAGCCTTGCATGAATCTCTTGCTTTACCTATAATATCTGACCTAAATATCAAAACATGCAGGCATTAACCTATACTTAACAAAATAAGCACGATAAAGTATTTTTGTTTTATTGAAACCCATTGATGCTTGCATAAATATCTGGCAAAATTTCAGTCATCTACTGTACATTTAATTAATTTCTTTTCATAAAAAAGATTTGCACAGAAGCTTTTATTAGAATTTTAAGCATAAACATACATTACCTTAATTTTAAAAATATCTCAGTATCACTACTTCCTTACATAGTTACCATATTAAATTTAGAAATGAAACACAGAAGTTTAAGCTTGTACTGAATGTGATTTAGAAAACTGCTCACTTCTACTTGAAATCAGGGCTGTTAGAAAATGAAGATGTATACTTGAGTCTGAGGGTTTTTTTTTCTCCAAATACACACAGGAAAGAGTAGAATAAACCACCTCTGCTCCCAAGAGTGTTTCATGGAGTTTCATGGAGTTAAATTGTATTTAACTTTTATTTAAGTTTAAGCAGCAAGCAACCTGTTGGTGAGGTGTATCTATGACAAAATATGCTAAACCTGAGCAGATCTCCAAATACAGTTTGAATCCATTCCTTAAATACCATGTCTCCAAACTTTTATTTCATTAAATTGTGCTTTGGAGAAGAGACAGTGGCAAAAAAAAAAAAAAAAGAATGATCCAGTCAGAGATACAAACACCATCCAATTTTGTCACAGATCCTGGTCATCATTGTATATGGCTCTTTCAAATTGCCAGGATTGGTTAACCTCTTATTCTGGTTATTGACATTCATCTTTCTTAAAATGCTTTTTAATGCAAAGTTTCGGCCCAACAAGTCTGTATCTCATTTGCTTAAAAATAAATCAATAAATAAATTTCATTTTGTGGAATTAACAAATATATTTATCTTCTCAATAAAGCTGGGCAATCTACTATCTTTCCCTCACATACCCATACTGTTTGCTTACTGTTACCAGCTATGCATAATTATTCTTCAGTTCTCTTGTTATTTATTTCTTACTGACCTTTCTCCTGCTCTAAATGTAAGGCAGAAGAGGTATGTGTGTGCGTTTATGTTTATCAGAACTTTGTTGCCATTTTGAGGGTCTTTTTTACCAAGATTTTTTTCCCAAGAAACTAGAGTCAGAAGCAGAGTTGTTTTTGTTCTTCTTAATTTATTTATTATGATTTTGTCTCTTTGTTTATTAAAACTTCTAAACTTCTAGTGAACTTACAAAAGAACAGAATATGTAAGCATCCCAAGGTAGTAAAGTAACAATAGAGTCATGTATAGATAACAAGAAATTGGTGGAAATAAACATATGCATTATTCATCATAGGCTTTCAGTCTTTGTTGTATGTATTGTTGTATGTACATATTGGTTATATTTCTTTTAGTTGTATGAATAAAAAAATGGACTGTCATAAAGGATACATATAAAGCATTCTTAGTTTTTCCCATATGCTCTCTTTACTAACTGCTCCCTAATGTTCAGTTCAGGCTTCATTAAAATAATGTAACATTTAGGGAAAAATATACATCCCAATAAGCTAGCACTTGAAGCCAAAATTGAGAAGATTTCTACAGCTACCATATATTTGCCTTTGGTACTTAAGTAAGTAGGAACAAATGAAATCCAGACAATGCAAAAGATGAGCATACTGAAAGTAATAAACTTAGCTTCATTGAAACAATCTGGTAACTTTCTGGCTATAAAAGCTACAGTAAAACTTATAATGGATAAGAAGCCCAAATAGCCCATGACAATGTAGAACATAGCAATGGACCCTTCATTACATTTTAATATGATATTTTTGGCTGAAGATTGACTATCAATATCTGGAAATGGAGGAGAGCTTGTTAACCAAGCTACACAAATCACTCCCGGACTCAGATTACAGCAAAGAATAATAAATGTGGCCAGCCTTTTCCCCACCCATTTCCTCATTCTGGATCCTGGCTTGGTGACCATGAATGCTATAATTACAGTAACGGTTTTTGCCAATACACAAGAAATGGCTATAGAGAAGATTATACCAAAAGCAGGTTGCTGAAAAAGACAGGTCATCTTTCTGGGTTGTCCAATAAAAAACAAAGAGCAGAGAAAACAAAACAGGAGAGAAATCAAAAGAATGTAGCTGATGACCAAATTGTTGGCTTTGACAATGGCAGTGTCTTTTTTCTTAATAAAAATTCCTAGCACAAGGACTGTGATCAAGGTAAAAAATCCTGTAGCTGAAGTTAAACTTATTCCTAATGGATCACTGTAGGACAGAAAGGTTGCAATTTTGGGAATGCATTGATCTTGGTTCTTATCAGGATAGTGATCTTCTTGGCATCTGAAACATTTTTCTGCATCTTGGAGAACAGATTTGCAATAATTAATGTGTGAATATGTGGGAATTTTTGTCAACTTCAAGAGTAGATTTTATTTAGTGTTGTAAGGAAATTTGATTTACTGTTGTAAGGAAATTTATGCATTTTCTTATGAATTAATTACTTCAAATTGCATATTAATGGATATCAAGCTATGTAGAGATTACCAAGTTTGGCTCTTTGGAATGTCCTGATTGAATTCAGTTCTCACCAGCCCTCAGGTATGAACTGATGACCTGAGGAAGGAAGGAAGGAAGGAAGGAAGGAAGGAAGGAAGGAAGGAAGGAAGGAAGGAAGGAAGGAAGGAAGGAAGGAAGGAAGGAAGGAGGGAGGGAGGGAAGGAAGTTCTTTTTCTGGTGATGGGGTATTCTAACAAATCACCAACCTATTTATATTGTGCAAAAAATAAAAGATTGATAACTAATTAAAGAAAGAACTAATTTAAAGAAATTAAAGATAATGAAGTGTGGAGAATTTATAGGTATTGCTTTTTATTCAAAAAGAGTTTCCACTTTGTAGAATTAGTATTAATAAACAAAGGAATGCTGTAAATAAATACTGTTATATTTGCTAATAACAGCCAGAACTTCATATTGGAGAGACTCGAACAAATTAGCTCTCCTTTAATCTTCTGAAGATATCCAGCTATTTCTAAACATACTTGTTCTAAGTGATAAAGTAAAGTATACTTCTTGCATCATCAACCAACTCAGGCAACTGCATTGATACAGTAATTTATATCTCTCATAGCTGAACATACAAATGTTTCTCTGATTGAGCAACTTTGTGCTGAGCAACAATAATTTTAATCTGAGTAAATGAATGAAAATGATTGAGAACTCTTAGACAGATAAAGCAATGGTCATTTTACTAAAATTTATGGCTATTCATTGTAAATATATTTTATGGCTATATGTGTAACTCTTCACTAGACTTCCAAGTCATGGTTGTCCCACAGGTACTTTTTCAAGAGGAAACTAGGTGTTCTTGTTTCTGTTTGAAGATGTTTCTCTTCTCTTCCAAGAAGCTTCTTCAGCTCTGACTGGATGGTAGGAAATGGAAGGATTTATATTCCTTGCAGACATCTGGTCATTTGCATTATTTTAGAGAGTTGTTGTGGCCACTTTGAAGTTTATCCATGTCCTAAGGTCACCTGAATAATGCAAATAGGGGTGGAGCCTTCTTGGAACTGCTGAAAGGACTGTGTTGTAGACAGGAGATAGATAATTTATCCCTCTCCCTTTGTTGAGAGAAGGCTGTTCAGTTTTGACAAAGTGGCCTCTTTGACCCCTCTGTCAAACCAGCAGTCCTCTCTGTCCAAAATGTGGACTTTGCTGTCTTCAAAAGAGTGGCCTTTGTCTTTTAAATGCAGATGGATTGTTCTGCAAAGAATATAAATATTTCCATTCCCCACCATCCAGTCAGAGCTGAAGAAGCTTCTTGGATGAGAAGCAAAACATCTTCAAAGAAAAACAAGAAAGTCTAGCTGTCTTTTGAAAAAAAAACTTTTGGGTCTTCACTAGACTAGTCCATGGAATTGGTCTTAAAAGGCATTCAGAAACTACAATTGGTCCATAACTTATCTCATGTATTAGAGATTGTCATCTGCAAAGTCCATGTAAATATGACTCCTCGATCACTGACCCCATCCTTTGGAATAAAAGCCCCTTTCCTATTGGTTTTCAGAAAGAGCCCTGGTGCTACAGTGATAAGAATGCAATATTGCAAGCTAACTATGCCCACAGTCTGGAGTTCGATCCAGATCAGCTTGAGATTAATTTAGCTTTCCAGCCTTCAAAGGTGAGACCCAGATTGTTGGGGGCAATATGCTGATTCTGTAAACTGCTTAGAAAGTGTTGTATGAAACAGTATATAAGTCTAGATAATAATTGTTGCTCAGTTGATTTTTGTGGCCTATTATATGAAAGAGATGATGCATAGAGATAGATGGACAGATAATACATAGATAGATAGATAGATAGATAGATAGATAGATAGATAGATAGATAGATAGATAGATAGATAGATAGACAGACAGATAAACAGACACACAGACACATAGAAAGACAGACTGACTGATAGATATGTACATGCATGAATGTGCACATGCTATATCACCAACCATTTTGGTTTGCAACCATTCCCTCAGGACATGGAATGCAGTCATAACAGCAAAATTTATTTCCTTCCTTCTTTTGTTTCTGATAACCAGGATTGCAGGAGTGACTGCAAAATGATGTTGGCTTTGTCTGTTAATAAGCACAAGTTAGGGAAAATGAGAGCAGAAGATATTAAAAATAAAAAGTAATTAACAGCTGGACTATTCATATGAAATATTAAAATCTAAAACATTATATTTTTAAATTAACATTAATTTAAAATTAATAAGTAATAATAAATTAATAATTAATAATAGATCATGCAAATTCAAATTATTATATTGGAATTAACAATTGGAATTTGCACAATCTAATATAACAATTGGAATTTGCACAATTTATTATTGATTATGGATAACTTCAGAGTGTGCCACAAATGTTATTTATTCAGACCATTGCTTTATACAAAGGTACTAGGCATGGCTATTATAGCAAACAAATTTATTGAGACACCCAAATCATTGTCTAAAATTCCATAAATGTCATTTCTCTGACATAGCAATGATGAAATGTTTATATCTTTTGTAAAATAATTAGTTCTTTAAACTCTTTTTTAAAAAAAAAAATCTGAACGTAATGTGAAACTTTAACTATATTATCAAATTTGTTTGTTCGTGATAAGATCAGATTTTTGCAGTTTCTGGTATTCATCTACTGAATAAAATACTCACAAAATATATTAAAAGACCGCACCTGGTTAATATTTCTATGCCACACAATCAAGTTTTCATTAATAACAAATTCTTCTTCTGCTAGAACATCGTGTTGGACCTTTCCAATTTTCACTCTATGCATTGAATTATTTGGGAATATTACCAAATTGGTGATGTCAAATCCAGCTCTGATTTCTCTATTTATATTAAAGGAAACTGTTTCTCCAACAGAGTTGTTAAATACGATCTGATCAAGTAATTGGTAAAGCTAGTTGCAAAAAGGTAAAAAAGAAAATGAAATAAATAAATAACTTATTTTTATCTTTATCAATAAGACACATTTCTCTGTATATTTGTAAACTAAAGATCTAATGAACATTAAAGATAGGGAATTTTTCACCACATAGATTTGTTGAACTAAAATTCTTAGCAGTCCAAGATGAAAGGAGTTGTAGATAAGTGACATTAATTATACATTTTGGAAAACTCTGATACTCTTCAGAGATCAAAACTGCATTTAAAGGAATAAATGTTTAAAACTATATTTAAAATTATATATTTTTTGTATTTATGTATAAAATATAAACTTATATTTTAAAACAAATGGTCTAAATTTCCTCACTTCTTTGTGCCTCTGAGTCAATGTTTATTCCTGATCCCTGCAGTTTTCTTGGCCAGGTTTCAATTGTTTGCCATTGTCTCCTTCCTAGCACTGATATAAAGTGACTGACCCAAGTTAACCCAGCTGGCTTTGTACCTAAAGCAGGACTAGAACTCACAGCCTCCTACTTTCTAGACTGGTATTGCAACCGCTACAGCAAACTGGCTGTATTTTTCACACAATTACTCCCCAATTTCACTTCAAAGCAGCAGTAGCAGCAGATGTGAATTTTAAATACAACTGCAGTGATCTGAGAACACTGAATAATTTTATTCACATTTTAATTTTGTTTTAGTAAAATGTAAATTATTTATTATAGAAACAACTTTTACAAACATTTTTTTGCAAACAGATTTATATAACTTTTTATGTTTCTTCAAATCAAAACTGAATTGAATTGTGGGGGTGCTTCAATTTTACACACCAATTTTAAAATATTTCTTTCAATATATGAATACAGTGTGGAGAATTATATCATTGGTTCTGCATTCTGTAAGAGACAATTTAATATTATTCTACCGTATACTGACATGTTCATGGACATGAAGTTATTTATCCTGTAGTTATTACCTGCCAAGGCCAAAGATCCTGATATCCTCTACTCTCCATTATTATTTTATGTTTGGTTCTAGATGCATACATTACATTTAAGGTATTTACTACAGCATAGACAGCATTGTAGATACTGTAGCTGTGTCCAGACACAAACAATTCAAATAGAGACCCAGGAAGATCCTGCAGCCTCTCCTCCCCAGTACACATTCCAGTCAATTCCATTGGTTCCCGAGCTTTTGAAAACTCACAGTTGAACGCTTGCTCACAAAACTCCTTGAACAGAGCATTTCCCCGCATCTTACAAGGCTTTATGTTCTGAAGAAATTCCTTAAAGTTTTGAAGCTCTTGTGAGTGTATTGATAAAGAAATGACAGTTTGGAACACTTGCAGAACTGTTTTGCTTTGGAGGCTTGATAATGCAAAATCAATTTGAGATGTCATAATCCACACTTTTTTTAATGATATATTTTCTTCATGCAAAAAATTTATTATGAGAACCAACCATGACATTATCATGGTTTCACCATAGACAATATATGTACTGGCTGTGCTATGTGTTAAGAGCTGGTAAATATTTGAGACCATATTGTTCATTTGGTCTTCGGTATGCCAAGAGGCTTGTTTGGGGATTCTCTTTGTGAAGGCTGAGCATATACTGTTCTGGTAAAATAATTGTTCTATCATGTGTAAAAAATATTCACCACTATCATCATCCACAGCAAACATACCAATCCAGGTCCATCCAAAATATTGTAATAATTGAATAATTCCGACATACTGGTGAACTTCATTGGGTACCATGCAATAAAATGATGGTGGCTCCATTGTATCACTATTCCTTGTGGCAATAGACCCATAAGTAAACTATATAAAGAAGTAAATTTATTTTAGATATTAGTAAAAAGGAACATGTGTTGAATTTCTTTTGTGTCAGTTTGCAAAACATAACTTTGCAAATTCAGAGAAAAACTAAAAAAACATTATTCTTCTAGTTTAATGTTAAACTAAGGACATTTAATATTTTTGACTCACTTTTTTCCCAAAAGTTAGTAAAAAGAAAAAAAAAGAATGTCACATTAGCACAAAGCATTTCAGATGAAGATAAAACATAAATCCCAATACAACATTAGCTGGATAAATCTGAGCCTAGTTTAACAGCACAATTCACATAATCTCTGAGAAATAATGATTGAAAATATCAGATCCATTTTTGTCTTGTCTTCCCTCATCTGAAGTCATTAATCCCTGCAATATATTCCTTAATCAAGTTGACCCTTGCAAATTATGGCCATGCAAACCACAGTAAGAAACAATTTGATTTGCAAACAAAACACACTATTTGTATTTCTATATAAAGATTCCTACCTGTGGAATTTTATAGAGACTTGTTATCTTTGATATATGGAAAGAAGCATCAGCACCAAGGCTCCCAATGACAACTACTAGTTCTTTCTGGCCATCACATTTGTAGTTTGGGAAAAATCTGTTTAATTTGAAAAGGAGGTCGAGAGTGGTCCTATAGGTCAACCTCATATTGTAATAGCTGTCATAGATGTGAAACCCAAGTGTGACATTTGGCAAGAGATTTGGGTTCTCATTGATCTCCTTAACAGCAAATGCCAAGGCAAGGATGTGTTGATATAATTTTGGTACAACACTGCAAGTAAAGTGTTAATGTTCAGTTGCATAGGAAAAAAGCCCTTACAATCCATGCACTACATCTATGTCATCTTTAAGTGAAGCAAATTAATTTTAAAGCATCATATATTGCCATTGTTACAGGGAAGGAGGGAAGGAATATTTAAGGAAAAGAAGAATTACAGGGTAAAGGCAAAAAAAACCCAACTAATCAAATATACACTGAGCAGAACAAAGCCTAGGAGATACGAACTTGTAATAAATAGTGGAAAAAGTAATCTAAGAATTGTGCATCTATATAAGATTCTGCCTTATATAGTCTAAATATTGGTCTGACTAGCCCCTTACAGTGATCCTGTGTCATTTTGCAAGTCTGTATCCACATAGGGAAGTTAATGTTTGTTATTTTTACTTACTTTTGTTTTCTCCAAAAAGTGGCTAAACACACACACAAGAATAATATTCTGATAATTAATTCCTATTTGAACAAAACTTCTCATTCAAGCCTGAACTTGCCTCTAAGATATAAAATGTAAACTTCCTTCCTTCTTCCCTCCTACCGCTCCTCCACCCAACATCATATTATTTTTGTAAGAAAAGAAAGAGTATTAGGGATACTCCTCAAGAAAAGGGGTTAAACTGCAGGAAACTCATTGGAGACAGCTGGAATATATGTCTGATAAATAATCTACAAAAAGTTTCTATAAAGATCATTGTTATGTTCTTATTGTTTAAGTTGGAAGCATGATATCTGAAGACTCATTTTTAAGCCATTCTTTATTTAATTCATCAGATGTCATACTCTTATACAAATCTATTTCCACATCATGTACACTTAAATATATCATGGCATTCCTTTTATTATCAAAGAAGAATTTCAGCATACTGTGAAAAAAGGTAAAAAATTCACAAAGAAACAAAGTCATGTATGTATGTATATATATGGAGGGGGGGAGAGAAACAGAGACAGAGACAGACATTCTATGTTTGTCATTATTTACTTACATCTGAATGGCAATCTCATCAAGAGAAGGATGTTTCTTATAGGAAATATCTGGAGATGAAATATAAATTAATTGAGAACCAATTCCACCAATGAGAAAGTTACCTGGTTGATACCACTCATGTGGAATATGGATGGGTTTACTTATTAGACACTTTCTGGTATTTAATTTGCATGTCAATGGAGGCAATATGGACAGAAATAGCAATGGTCTAAACATTTGGATAGCAAAATATTTGTATAGGTATAGTCTGTCTTATGCTCCTCTATCAAATGTAGCTGATAATGCCAACAGACTTTGGAAGGAGTATTGTCTCCTTTATATTGATTTGTTTAGCTTTGCTATGTAATAGAAACATGATGCCTACAATACAACCTATTCTTTCCATCTATCACCCCCATGGTAATGTATTGTGGATCTGTGAGAACATACCCAGAGATGCTTACTTATTGCTTTAACTTCTGAACACTGATTATCCTTATTAAGATAATTGCTTCTCCCTCATTGGGATTTCCCTAGTACTATTGCTAGCAAATATTAGTAAGATATTTTTTTTCTTTTAAGTTCTATTCATCAGCTCTATGCTACAAGCCTCTATCACAGCTTTCCCAACAAAGAATCCAATCCACTTCAACTCAGAGAAAACTCAAAGGTGTCTATTGCAAATCAACGTAATGAAGAAGATGGTGATGGCAATAATAAATTATAATTGATAAGAAAGACAAAAAAGTCTGGATAGTGGATGAGGCAGTACTTGGAGACAGCAGAATAGAAGAGACAGAAGATAACAAAATACAAAGATTTGAAAATAGAAATAGAAATTACTATGTGCTGTCCATCCATTACAAAATATTCATTCATTCATTCATTCATTCATTCATTCATTCATTCATTTCATTTCATTTATTTATTTATTTATTTATTTATTTATTTATTTATTTATTTATTTATTTATTTATTTATTTATTTATTTATTTATTTATTTATTTATACTTCATCATTTATAAAGAAAAGACACTGCAAATGGAAATAAAGTAGTGCAGCATTCATTTATTTATGTAAAGTCAAATATTAGTAACAAGAACATCATTGAATTTACCATGGGCCATCTTCTGGACCAGTTTCCCCTACAAATCTTCTAAAATCCCCACTCAGTTACATAATTGACTTCATCCCATGCGCAAGATGGACGCTTCCCTGTGAGAGCAGCCGGGCCTCCGATGGGGAATGGCTAGAGACCTCCCCCCAGGGGCCGAGAAACATCTGGGACCCCTGGGATTTTGGCAGCGGAACATCTTAGTCTCCCTGAGATATGTCTGTCAGCTCCCTTCTTGCCGGGAATGGACGAAGCTGAGTGGTGGTAACAGCGTACTTCCCCCTGCGGCCTGCGGTGAGGTGAGAAGCCAGCTGGGAGTCGGGAGGCCACCGCGAAAGAGAAGAGCGCGGCGGCGGCTCCCCCCTCCCCCACCATGTGAACGAGTGACTCTTGAAAAGACTGCTGAGAGGCTCCTGGCTTTGAGAGGCCGCTGCGAGGGGGAACAGCTTGGCAGCTGGTCTCCCCCTCCCCCCTTCTACCATCATTATGCTCAGGTAGGCAGTCGAGAGGCGTTGGTGCTGGGAGGCTGCCGCAAAAGGGAAGATCAGCGGCGCCCCCCCCTACCATCATGTGAGCTAGTGGCTCGGGGAGACAGCTGAGAATTGCAGGGGATAGAGGGGGCAGCATGGACCTGGCAGTGAGGGAAACAACGTGGTCATGCTTCCCCCCCCTATGAACTGGTGAACGAGCATCCAACGGTGAGGCCAAATGGGAGAACTGCAGTGGCCTCCCCCACCCCATGAGCTTTGTGCGGGAAGGAAAGTTGAACTGAGCACTATCAGGAGGGGCAGTAAGACAGCCCTGAAGAAAGAATCCCGGATTATGACTCTGGTGCTGCCCTTATGGACCCCTTTTCAGAGACCTGGTCCTTGCCCCTGGCAGCACATATACGAATCTGTGGATCGTGGATTAAACGAAGCAGGATGGAACAACATAGGGGCTTTTCCTGCTCGGACCACTCAAAATCTACCTTCTTCATTGTTATTATTATTATTATTATTATTTTTACCATCACCCTGATAGAAACTTGGTACTTGGACCTTAATTCAGACTTGACTGCCTGGTTTCTTGCCGGACCCTATCGATTCATCTTACTTGACTGGCTGCTTACTCGAAGTGGACGCTTCTTGCATTGCGAGACTCCCCCCTCTCGCAATTATGGCCCTCTGTTCTATCAAGGGCCCATCTCGAGGATGGACTTTGGAGTCCTGAGAGATGGCATGCATCAAAAAAGGGGCTTTGGGGTTTTTTAAATAGGTACTTAGTTAAAGTTTTAAGGGTGGGGAGGGGTGGGGAAGGAGTGTTTAGGGCAGGGGAAGAAATTGTCAGAAGAGAACAAGAAGACAGGCCAGGCGACGGAAGGGGACGGAGTCCCGAGGGTGCGGACGGGGGGCTGATTAAGACTAACTCAGTTCCAATAAGTACCGTTAGCGGGAGGGGCAGGTATGGTGGGAGCAGGGGGCCGTATCATAATAAGGGAGCGCGCACCCGCTGCTTACGAGCGGTCGTGCGCTCCGACCCCCAAGGCTCAACCTGTTCTCGGGGTTGTTCAGAACCACAGGGCCCTGGCTGTAGGCTGATGCTGTGCAATGCCAGGTCTGTGGTAAATAAGGCCCCCCTCATTCAAGATTTAATCTCAGAGGGGGGAGCAGACCTGGCGGGTATAACGGAGACCTGGTTGGGACCAGAGGGCGGTGTCCCTCTGGTGGAAATGTGCCCACCGGGTTTCCTTGCATTCCACCAGCCGAGAGCTCAAGGCAGGGGTGGGGGAGTGGCGGTCGTAATCAGGGAAAGTTTCAGGCCGAGGGAGGTCACTGTTCCTCAGACGGCAGGCTGTGAATCCCTTCTGGTGAAGTGGGACCTAGGGGGTCCGAGGGCGGTGTTGATTACGTACCTGGCGCCCTGCCACGTATCAACCTCCCTGCCCGAGCTCCTGAGCGTTGTCGCCGCGGTGGTGGTTGAAGTCCCCAGGCTAATAGTCATGGGTGACTTCAACCTGCCGTCCGGGGGCGGGGCGTCCGGGGAGGCTCGGGAGTTCATGGCTTCCATGACAGCCATGGACCTGACCCAGGTAATTCAAGGCCCCACACACACAGGGGGGAACACGCTTGACCTGGTTTTTGTCTCTGGACAGTGGCTGAGTGGTCAGAGTGTAGGGGATATAGTCATTGAACCCCTGTCATGGTCTGATCACTCTCTCCTATGCTTGGACTTTCGGACCGTTGCACCCCACCGCAGGGCGGCGGAACCGGTGAGATGGTACCGCCCCAGGCGGCTGATGGAACCCGAGCGGTTCCAGGCAGAGCTTGGGCCAATTCCTGAGGTTCTGACACACGACTCGGTTGGAGAGGTGGTGGCGGCCTGGGACAGGGCGGCTGCCGGTGCCCTGGATCGAGTTGTGCCTTTGCGGCCTCTGATTCGGCGTGGGTCTCGACCGGCCCCGTGGTATAACGAGGGGTTGAGAGAGATGAAACGCCGGAAAAGACGCCTAGAGAGCAGTTGGAGATCGAGCCGTGCCGAATCTGACCGAACATTGGTAAGAGACCATATTAGGTCCTACCTAATGGCGATAAGAGCAGAGAAGTGTTCCTACCTCACTGCTCTTATTGCGTCATCAGATAACCGCCCAGCTTCCTTGTTTAGGGTGACCCGCTCCCTCCTTCATCAGGAGGTGAGGGGAGACCCCTTAGAGGGTAGAGCTGAGGATTTCGGAAAATATCTGTATGATAAAATCGCTCAGATACGGGAAGGCTTCGACTTCAACTGGGTATGTCCAATGGGAGAGGCGGAGGCTGGTCTTGAGACTGTTACCTGGGTTGAGTTTGACCCCGTGACCCCCGAGGACGTGGACAGGTTGCTGGGGGGACTTAGGGCGACCACATGTTTACTGGACCCGTGCCCCTCCTGGTTGGTGCTGGCCTCCCGGGAGGTGGTACGAGGCTGGTTCCGAGCAATTATCAACGCTTCCTTGAGTGAGGGTGTCTTTCCCGCTGCCTTGAAAGAGGCAGTGGTGAGACCCCTCCTCAAGAAGCCTGCCCTGGATCCAGCCGTTTTATCAAACTACCGTCCCGTCTCCAACCTTCGCTTTCTTGCGAAGGTTGTTGAGAGTGTGGTTGCCCGACAGTTCCCGCAGCACCTGGAGGAATCGTCATATCTCGATCCGTTCCAGTCGGGCTTCAGGCCTGGCTACAGCACGGAAACAGCATTGGTCGCGTTGGTGGATGATCTCTGGCGGGCCCAAGACAGGGGTTGCTCCTCTGTTCTGGTGCTATTGGACCTCTCGGCGGCTTTTGATACCATCGATCATGGTATCATGCTGCAACGGTTGGAGGGGCTGGGCATAGGAGGCACTGTCTTGCAGTGGTTCTCCTCCTTCCTCTCTGGCCGGATGCAGTCTGTGTTGACAGGGGGCCAGAGGTCGACCCCGAGACCCCTCGTATGTGGGGTACCTCAGGGGTCGGTCCTCTCGCCTCTACTGTTCAACATTTATGTAAAGCCGCTGGGTGAGATCATCCGTGGTTTTGGCGTGGAGTACCACCAGTACGCTGATGATACCCAGCTGTACATTTCCACGCCAAACCACCCCAACGATGCCCTTGCCGTGCTGACCCAGTGCCTGGAGGCCGTGCGGGTATGGATGGGGAGAAACGGACTCAAGCTCAACCCCTCCAAGACCGAGTGGCTGTGGTTACCGTCATCCCGGTACAGCCAGCTGATTCCATCGCTGTGTATTGGGGGCGAAACAGTGGCTCCCACAGGAAGGGTTCGCAACTTGGGAATCCTCCTGGACTCACGGCTGTCCTTAGAGGACCATCTGACGGCCGTGGCCGGGAGGATGTTCCACCAGGTTCGCCTGGTGCGCCAGTTGCGTCCCTTCCTAGACCGGGACTCGCTACGCACAGTCACTCATGCCCTCGTGACCTCCAGGCTGGACTACTGTAATGCTCTCTACATGGGGCTCCCCTTGAGGTGCATCCGGAAGCTCCAACTTGCCCAGAATGCAGCCGCGCGGGTAGTGATGGGAGCGTCGTGGCGCTCCCACGTAACACCGCTCCTGCGTGAGTTGCACTGGTTGCCGGTGGTCTTTCGGGTGCGGTTCAAGGTGTTAGTGACCACTTTTAAAGCGCTCCATGGCATCGGACCCGGATACTTACAGGACCGTCTACTGCCAGCAAATACCTCCCGCCGTCCGGTACGCTCCCACAGAGAGGGCCTCCTCAGGGAGCCGTCGGCCAGACAGTGCCGGCTGGCGACCCCCAGGGGGAGAGCCTTCTCTGTGGGAGCTCCCACGTTATGGAACGAGCTCCCCCCCGAACTCCGTATAATAACAGATTTACGCACCTTCCGTCGGGAACTAAAAACATTCCTTTTCCGACAGGCCGGCCTGGCATAGAAGCTTCTGAGTATTTTTTTAAGATTTTAAATTTTGTATGTTTTGGGTTTTAGGATTTTGGCCAAATGATTTAATTTATTTTTAATTATTTTAAATTTTGTATATTTATATGTTTTTTAAAGTTTAGGCTGTACACCGCCCCGAGTCCTTCGGGAGAGGGGCGGTATAGAAATTTAATAAAATAAATAAAAATAAATAATTAGGGGTTTCTTTTATATCATTATAAGAATGTTCACATTCAATCCATAAATTCTTTTAATTTCTGCAATATTTTCCACACAGTTCTTTGAATATCCTTATTCCTCAAACTATAAATTATGGGATTAAAAACAGGTGGCAAAATTGTATATAAAATTCCAGAAATTAAGTCCACATTGGGAGAGGAAAGTGACTTTGGTCTCAGGAATGAGAAAATAGCTGTGATAATAAATAAGGCAAAAACAGTGAGATGGGGAATGCAAGTTGAAAAAGCTTTGTGTCTTCCTTGAACTGATGGAATTTTCAACACAGAAGAGAAAATATAACAATAAGATGTCAAGATGAATGAAAAGCAAAATGAATTTACACTGACTCCAATCAGAAAAATTAGAATTTTATGCACTTTTGAATCAGTACAAGCTATCTTTTGTAACTGAGGCATATTACAGAAAAACTGCCCAATCTTATTGAATCCACAAAAGTTCACCTGAAAAGTCAAACTGGTTTCTAACACTGCATGGACCAGAGTGGATATCCATGCAATAACTGCCATTTGGATGCAGGCATTCCAGTTCATAATCAATCTGTATTGCAAAGGACGGCAGATGGCAACATACCGGTCATAAGCCATGATAGTAAGCAAGAAAATCTCTGCCCCAACAAATGTAATAACTAAAAAAACCTGTGTAACACATCCAGCATAAGGAATCATTTTGTTGTTTGTAACTGAAACGGCTATTGTTTTGGGAACTGTAGTAGAGATGTAGCAAACATCTACAAATGATAGATTGACCAGAAAGAAATACATGGGTGTGTGAAGATGCTGATTAAGGACCACAGCTGAGATGATGAAAAAATTCCCCACTACTGCTGTTAAATAAACAAAGAGAAACATCCAAAAATAGAAAAGTTGCATATCACGGTCATCTGAAAACCCCATTAGGAGGAAATCTGTCATAATGGATTTGTTGCCCATTACACTTATTTCAGTATATCTGTAAAGAATGGGTTAAAAATAGTTATTACAGCATAACAATATTATCAATTAATTGACAGTTTGCATTAATATCTTCATGTAAATATTAGTTATACATATTGTCTTGTAACAAATTATTTGTTACTTGTTCTACATGATTAAAGGTTGTAGTATGTTTACATTTAATTATTTTCCTTTTCCAGGTGTTCTTCCACAGTTACATCAGACCCTAGCTTCATCTTCAGCATCATACACTGCTGGGTTATCTCTCTCCCTTTTTGAAAAATCCCTTTTTTTATGAAATGATTTTCAAATGATTAATTCTTATGATGAACTAAAAAGCTCTGACTGTTGCTCTTAAATCTGAGTGATTTATGCATCACTCTGTTCATCTATACTGCATCCATCTTCTCATCCCTCCATTCAACCATAAAAGAAAGTCTTATTAGGAATACATTTTGTGTGTGTGTGTGTGTGTGTGTGTGTATGTGTGTGTGTGTAAAACTTAACAAACTCTAAGGTGTACATTCTTTCACATCAGTGTATTTTCTATGCTCCTGAGTTGTTGCACACATCTAAATTTCTTTTTTAAACTAAACTGTTATCACATTTTAAATGAAAAATTAATTTAGCAAAAATAATTTGCAGACTTGTAAAAGAAGGACTTGTGTTTAAATATATTCTCTATGTTTTCAAACTGCTACATTATTACTGGTCTTCTGCCATACAATTCCCCCCTTTCCTTCTTAGAAAAATCTAAAACTTCAAATCTGTCCTGGCTGTCATTTATAAAATTGCTTACCTCGGTCTGCAGTCAACACTTTTAGAAAATGAGATGCTTATGTACCTCTGGTTTGTTTTTATATATTTTATATTTGAAAAAGCAGCAGGAATCAAGTCTATTCCCTCAAGTATTTTATGAGTTGCATCATAATATTGTGCTTTGAAAATGGCTGTTTTCTAAATTAAACTGTAAGCAGTTCGTAACCTGAGAACCTTTCAGTGAACTCAAATTTTTTATTTTTTATTTTTGTATCGCTAACAAAAGAAATATGATGTCCATCTTTAAAACATTATTTAGAAGATTAGGGAAATATAATAAATTAATGAATTTGTCAAGCCCCTGGACTTGCCATGAGCTGGCAGGACATGGGGAGAATGCAGCCAGCAGCCGACCGACATTCGCAGGGGGGGCCATGAGCACCGCCTGACTCCCGACAGTCAGCTGGGAGTTGGGTCGGCATCCGGACGTCGGTGGGGAGCCGGCAGGTCTGCTACACACCACCCAGCTCCTGACAGCCAGCTGGGAGTCGGCCCAGCATGCAACCTGCGGCTGGGAGTTGGCGGACTCACCATGCGCCACCTGACTCCCGAAAACCAGCTGGGAGTTGGCCCAGCCTCTGCATGTCAGCCCAGCTCCTGGAAATCAGCTGAGAGTTGACCGGCCTCCTGATCAGCAGCTGGGAATCGACGAGGCCGCCAGACGCTGCTGGTGCCTCCCTCCAAGGAAATGGACAGCGGAGACGTCCCCACCACTGGCTGGGCATTTGAGCCAAGCCAGCCGGATGCCAGGGGGAGTATGCCTCCCCTCAGCTGCCTCCCCTCCCTCCCACCAGGCGCAGGGGGAAGGAGGCAGACCAGCCGGGCCACAGAGCAGTGGACTGTCCAGCCCCGAGGCCACAGGTTCCTTCCTTGACCCCTGGAAAGCCCACTCCTAGTGCCAAAAGAATGCTCGACAGGTCAAGGGTGGCACAGGAGCCAGAGGCAGTTACACCCCAGTGGTTGTTCCCGGTGGAGGAGGAGGAGGAGGTAACAGCAATGATGAGATACCGTCTGGCAGCTGACGATGACAAGGATGACGTAGCCAATGATCCTATGGTAAGTGAGCCCATAATGCCCTTTGTTCTGTCTGTGACACTGACTAACCTGCAGATAGGGCAATGGAGATGATACCAAGTGCTCATTGATTCGGGGTACACCCGGTGTTTGATAAGCAAGGGGGTGGCAGTGGAGAGTGGGATCAGAGTACAGCGGCTAGCCCACCCTATCTGGTTCGAGCAAGTGGACGGGTCTCTGTTGGGAGGGGCGCCAGCTAATCTTATAACAGAGCCCATCCGGCTGGACATGGGAACTCATTGGGAGGTCCTCCGATTCATAGTCATCCCGTCCATAACTGAGGCGGTGATTTTGGGCTTGGCCTAGCTAGAAAAGTGGGGCCCTACGATATGGTGGGAAGGGGGATATCGGAGGCTGCATATCGGGGTGTGTCCCAAGGCCCCTAATGAGGACTCCAGGGAGAAGGGGGTGGAGTGCAAGGAAAAGGAGGTGGAGTTGACAGAATCCAGGGAGGAAGCCCTCTTTCCGGCAGTGTATAGCAATCTGACTGAGGTCTTCAGTGAGCAGGAGTGCAACATTCTGCCACCCCACTGCGCTACTGATTGCATGATTGATATCCTACCAGGGGCCAAATTGCCCAAGCCCCAGATGTACGCCATGACATCCAGGGAGTTGGAGGAGCTACGACGTTATATCGACCAGAACCTGGCCTGGGGGTTCATCCAACCAGCTCAGTCACGGATAGCCACCCCAGTCCTGTTTAAGGAGAAAAAGGACGGTTCCCTTCGGCTCTGTGTGGACTTCCATGGGATTAACGTGGTTTGTGTGAAGCACCTATACCCACTCCCATTGATGAAAGACCTCCTGGCCCACCTGGGTACGGGGCATGTGTTCACAAAGTTGGACCTGCGGGAGGCCTACTACAGAGTCCGTATAAAGAGCGGTGACAAGTGGAAGATGGCTTTTAACTGCCTGCTCGGCAGCTATCAATTCCGTGTAATGCCTTTTGGCCTGCAGGGCCCCCCCGCGGTATTTATCAACTTATCAACCAGGTGTTGCACGAATACTTATACTGTGGGGTCCTTGTGTATTTGAACGATATCCTCATATATATGACCACCTTGGAGGAACATGTCCACCTGATCAGGCAGGTATGAAGAAACTGTTGGAAGCCTGCCTCTTTGTGAAACTTTCCAAATGCGAGTTTCACCAGGCCTGGCTGGACTACTTAGGCTACAGGATATCAGAGGACGGTGTGGAGATAGACCCACACAAGGTGAAAGCAGTGTTGGCGTGGTGGGCACCCCGCACTCGTTGCCAGCTACAAAGTTTTCTGGGCTTTGCCAATTTTTACCAGCAATTTATCCCCTCTTTTGCCACGGTAGCCCTTCCCCTGACTGACTTGCTGCGCAAAAAGCACCCTGCAACTAAGCCACATCCCGGACAGCTGCTGGAGTGGTCTATGGCCTATTAGAAAGCATTTGAGGACCTGAAAGCCCTGTTTGCCAAGGAACCGGTCCTACTCCACTCAGATCCTGAAAGCCCCTTCGTAGTCCAGGCTGATGCCAGGGATGTAGCTGTGGGAGATGTGCTGTTAAAACGGAACAGCCAAGGATTGTTGCAGCCATGTGCGTACATGTCACGGAAGTTTTTGGCCACTGAGAGGATATGGGCAATTTGGGAGAAAGAAGCCTTTGTGGTATGGTGGGCTCTCTCGACATGGAGGCATCTGCTGGAGGGGGCAACCAAGCCGTTCGAGGTGTGGACAGACCACAAGAACCTCGAGGTTCTACAGACACTGAGATGCCTGTCGCCCAAGCACGTCTGGTGGGCCCAATACTTCCATTGATTCCAGTTCACCCTGAAGTATGTACCAGGAGGAAAGAACTTCTTGGCCGATACGTTGTCCCGCATGCCTCAGTACCACAGCAGGTGGGAGGTGGTTGTACAAGCAATCATACCTCTCTACCAACAGGGCATGGCCCAAGTGGTTCCTCACCAGTTGGCAGGTGATCTGAACCAAGAGCTAGAATTACCAGAGAACCGAGGGTACACCATTATCTGGACTGTAATTGACCTGTTTTCTGAACAGGCCCATTTTATTACCTGCAAGGGATTACCATCAGCTTGGTGGTTGGTCAGGTAATTCATTGACCATATTTACCATCCCCATGGAGTCCCCCAGCATATTATATTGGATCGGGGGGGTGCAGTTTACCGCACGATTTTGGTGGGATTTCATTAGATACATAGGGTCATTCCAGGGTTTCAGCTCGGCATACCACCCCAGCACCAATGGAGTGGCTGAGCGAGCAAACAGGGTTTGCTCCTTTTCAGGTGGTGCATGGGGTGGATTTCATCCCTATCCCCGAGTGGCCCCAAGGGACCCCCTTACCCTGTACCCCCCAGGAGTGGATGGCATGTGTTGAAGACCTGTGGGGAATGGTAAAGGAAGCATTAGTGAAAGCAAAGGCGGAAATGAAGGCTCAAGCCAATAAAAAAGGGCAGAGCACAAACCCTTCCAGGTGGGCGATTGGGTGTACCTGTCCACCAAATACCTATGGTTGGGGGTACCCTGTAAGAAGCTGGGCCCCAAGTATGTAGGGTCTTTCCAAGTGGTCCAGGTTGTTAACCCAGTTACTGTAAGGTTGCGACTTTCTCGGACCTTTGGGAAGGTGCACCCTGTGTTCCATGGGAGCCTGCTAAAACTAGTGAAAGGGTCCACACAGGGGCTGGTAGACAAGTTACTGGGCCCGTTCTCTGATGACCAGTATGAGATACAGGAGGTCCTGGACTCCCGGATCTATCACAAACAGGTCCAGTACTTAGTCAAGTGGAAGGGGTACCATCTTTCAGAAAAATCGTGGGTGCGGAGGGAGGATGTCCATGCCCCACAGCTAGTGTGGGCCTTCCATTGCCAGCACCCTGGAAAACCAATGGGTGGGACTGCGGAAGGGTCCACTAGAGTTGTCGCATGCTCACCTGCCTCTGTTTGCCTTCTAGGAGGGGCCCTGGTAGAAGGGGCCACCTGTCAAGCCCCTGGGCTTGCCATGAGCCAGTGGGACATGGGGAGAATGCAGCCAGCAGCCGACCGACGTTCGCAGGGGAGCCATGAGCACTGCCCAACTCCCGACAGTAAGCTGGGAGTTGGGTCAGTGTCTGGACATTGGTGGGGAGCTGGCAGGTCCACTACACACCACCCAGCTCCCAACAGCCAGCTGGGAGTCGGCCCAGCATGCGACCTGCGGCTGGGAGTTGACGGACTCGCCATGTGTCGCCCGACTCCTGAAAACCAGCTGGGAGTCGGCCCAGCCTCCACATGTCGGCCTGGCTCCTGGAAATCAGTTGCTGGGAGTCGACGAGGCCACCAGACGCTGCTGGTGCCTGCCTCCAAGGAAACAGATAGTAGAGATGTTCCTACCACTGGCTGGGCATTTGAGCCAAGCCAGCCAGATGCCGGGGGGAGTATGCCTCACCTCAGCTGCCTCTTCCTCCCACTGGGAGCAGGGAGAAGGAGACAGAGTGCTGCCTGGTTGCCTGAAAGAACAGCTGGAACAGTGGAGGCTGCATTGGTGTGTCTGGAGGGGGGAAAGGTGGACATTGAACTACACTTTTTATCCATAAGGACCGGATGCTGGCTTGCTGATTGGGGTGGGGTTGGTGGGTGGGGCACGTCTATGTAAAGCACTGGAAGCAGTTCACTCCCAGTGCTGACTTTTTCTTTGCATTAAAGTTTGCTGGTCACCTGTTTCTTCTGTGTCTGGAGTTTGTTGGTAGCTGGCAGAGAACAGTTGACAGCATTTGGATGAATCAATTTTAATTTCAGATCCATTGAACCTAACTGAACATTCTCTAGGACTTGTTTCATATTTCTTAACTGCCCATCTCCCTCAGAAATAGGTGATGAGATATTTTATTTTATTTTATGTTTAACTATTTTATTTCTATAAAGAAGTCAAAATCCAGAGGAGGAAGAAGTTAAGGATAATGATTGTGATGAATCATGTTTTTCAACTAAGAAATGCTATTAGCAGGCTCTGCTTTTACTAGAAATAAAAGTGGGAGAAAATTAATTGAAGCAGAGGAAATAGTGAAAGATATGCAATAGTGGAAATCAATTTCTTTAAAGCTTCTGAGTAGAAGCATATTGATGTCAGTTTTGATTAACCTCATAACTGTAAAAAAAATCCTGAAACTAGAAGTGGGGTCTGGAGATAGATAAATGATGATGATTAATAAAAAAGATATGTTATCTTTGTTCCAATGGTAGAAGATTCCCAAATTATGATCTAGGTTTTTTTCTTCTAATTGGTATTGTTATTGTTATTAATGGAATTGTCTTTATTTATTTATTTATTTATTCAGATTTGTATGCCGCTCCTCTCCGAAGACTCGGAGCGGCTTACAACATATATATAAAAACAATTGAACAAATCCGAACAACATTAAAAATACAAACCCCATACATACTCATCAATCACACCACAATCAACAATCATCCCCAGGCCTGCCGGCAGAGGTAGGTTTTTAAATTCTTTCGGAAGGCCAGGAGGGTCGGAGATACGCGGACTTCAGGAGGTAGTTGGTTCCAGAGGGTGGGCGCCGCAACAGAGAAAGCCCTCCCCCTAGGGCCCACCAAACGACATTGTTTTGTTGACGGGACCTGGAGGAGGCCGACCCTGTGCGCTCTCACCGGTCATAGAGAAGTATGTGGCAGAAGGCGGTCCCGTAAGTATCCATTATTTCTCCATATTAGATTTTTTTTCATTATTAAACTAAATCAAGCACTCTTTCCACTTTTGTCAAAACTTCAAATGTTGCTGTAAATTGCTTTTGGTCTCAGCTGTTCTTCCTTTTTAAAAAAAAATAAAGATTCAAGCAGCAATACACATATACAAGCTTAGATATATGTTAAACATGCATGAAAGAAAAAAAAATCTTCACAAATAACCACAGTATATATATTTATAATAGCATGAGATATAAATTAAGATATTTTACTGGGTAATTTTCAACATTTGGAGCTTAAATGGCAATATGGTGGGACTGGTGCGATATAATGCTCATTAAGGTTAATTGCATATAGGTAAGACCTTGGGAGACTGGACAAAGAGACACTACCAAGGGAATGGTCAAATAAGAGACAGCAGAGTCTACTATCTGAAATCTAGATAGTGGGTGGGGCAAGATGCTCATAAGGGACCCTTCCTAGTTTTCTGGGCTATAAAGTGGTGGGATTGTACTTTCAGACTTTCAAGATTCTGTCAATATAGCTTTATAATAAAGAATCACCTTGTGGCAAGATAGGCAGCAAACAAATTTAATGAATAAATAAATAAATAAAATAAAGTACATCTGGTTTTGTTTCTTCTCCGGTTTACCCCACAAAACCTTATTAAGCTGCTTATGTTTGCCTGAACTGAACTAAATGGTTGTGCAGAATATATTACCTTTCCTAACTGATTAGACTTATAGAGAATAGAAAATTCTCATGAAGAGCAGATTTTATGGCTTCCAATATTTACCACCTCCACTGAAGATTCCCTGCAAGTTGTGTTAGAACTACCAACATGGACAAGTTCTCAACAGCTGCTTGGCTGGCTACATAGCAAGCAGTGCAACATTTTCTACAAACTGCTCAGAGCCATCTATTCTGGAAGATGCCCTGCAGCATCTCAGCCTTTTCCTCCATTGTTCTCCATTAAGAACCTGCTCTTAAGCTTTTACTCAGTAGGACAAACGGAGAGGGGCTCTAAAACCAACCAAAGCAGGACGATGTGCTTATTTAGAACTGAGGGTATTACTTTGAGATATTTGTTTCTCTGATCCTTTTGTAAAGTGAAGGTATCCTTCAAAGCTTTGCTAAAGTATGGACTTTACCGAGTGATAGAAATGTGTATTATTCAGAAATCTTAGTCTCTTATCATTGACCATCATATGTCTGGTGAGAGCTAGAGTTCTTCTATATCTGGAGGGTAATTCAGTGGTCTTTCTTATACTATACAAAATGTGATTTGCTAAATTGTTTAGATCTGTTTATAAAAATAGGAACATGTTCAGAGCAATATGAGATACATTCAATTTATGTGCTGTTTCTCAACTTTCTTCCCTCTTCTCTCTGGTATTTCTGGTTTTTTTCCTCTTATTTATTTATATACTTATTTACTTACTTATTTATTTATTTAATTACTTATTGCCATTTGTTCTAATATTCTGAAATAACTCACAACAAATCATTTAAAGAAAATATTTATGAATATAAGTGTTAAAAAGTGAGTCTGGGATATTAGAACTGAGCTTATGTATTTGTAAGTTTGTGTATGTATATATATATACAGATATATATTGTCTCTAATTATATTAAAAATGTGAATCCCAGGTACATTCATGTTGAGAATATAAAAACAACTGTTTGATAAACTTAGCTTTCATCGTTGGCAGATGCATCTACAGCAACAGCAGACAGCAGCAACTGCACTATCAGTGCCCAGATCTGGCACTATCAGTGCCCCTACCCTGATGCCCTCTTCTCTTTATTACCCCATTGATCCACCCAATGTTCTTGCCTTCCACTATCTGTCTTTCTGGGTCCTATTTCCTCTGGTCTTTCTTTGTGCCTGGATGTGAGCATGCACAGACGCATCCTGTCCTTCTGCCTCATCCGCCTGCGCTCAGCTAGGCTACCTGCTGACTTGTCCTCAGATTCACTCGCTCCCCTCTTTGTCAGTCTTATCCTTCCTAGTGCCATTGCCTTCGATATGCCCTCTGCCCCTCTCTCCATAAGCATTTTGAGCCATATGGCTGTGTCCAGCATTATTGATGCCTTTCTATTGCCGTTCCCCTCCTGTTTGTGTTGATCCACCCATTTGTCTGACCTTCCACCATCTATCCCTGTTGGCCCTATTTCTCCCAATTTCCCTTTGTACCAGGATGTGTGTCCATGCAACCGAGTCATGTTCCTCCACCTTGTCTGCCTTCGGTCAGCTGGGCTGCCTGCTGACTCATTCCCAGATTCATTCCCTCCCATCCTTGCCAATCTTATCCTTCCTAATGCTGCTACCATTGATGTGTCTTCCAACTACCCCCTCATGATCATTCCGGGCTGCCCATCCGGGTCTGGCATCATCGCTGCCTTTTTATCGTCCTCCTCCTTTTTATTTTGTTTGTCTACCTGTGGCTCTGGCCCTTTGCTGCCTATTCTTGCTGGCCCTATTTCCTCCAAGTTTCCTTCCTGTATGGTATGCATGTGCTCAGATGCATCCCGTCCCTGTATCCTGTCCGCACTCATTCGGCCAGACTGGCTGCTGCCCCGCTCTTGACTCTACTCTGCCATCTACACTCCAGTGTGCAGGTGTGTCCCATCTGCACCCGATTGATTGACGCGGCTGCTGGCTCACCCCCAGGTCTCCCTCATCCATACTCAGCCAGTCGTCCCCCATCTGCAAGTGCATGTATGTTCTGCAGCACTTTTGCCCTTTGCTGCCTTGTCCTCATCCAGTCCATCGGTGTTCCCATGGGAGTGTTCATGGGATTGCTTTCCCACCAGCTATACTGGGTCGGCAGTTGCTCATTTCTCCTCCCCCTTCTCCTTTTTCTGAACATATTAAGGCAATTATGGTCAGTCAGGATGAATGGCCCTATCACATGGTCAATGAGTAAGCAACTAGATTAGCAAGGCTAAGATTGTTTTAATATTGTAAATAGTTGTTTTTATTGCTTTAAACTTTTTAGCAATAAACAGCTGATTTGTATTCCTCCCGGAGTTCAAGGATTGAATATTATTGAACGCGCGCACACACACACACACACACACACACACACACACAGAGAGAGAGAGAGCTGTTAAGAACTTGTCTCTGTTGTTTGGTTCTAACACAGACTGGAGGGAATCTCTGGTGTACACTGGAAGTGGCAAACATTGCAAAATAAAATTTGCTCTTCATGAGAATTTTCTATTTTCTAGTAATCTAAATAGTTTAAGAAAAGTAATATATTCTGCAAACCAAACCCATTTATTTCAGTTCAGGCAAACACACACACACTCAGACATATATCTAAGTTGATTTATTATGTCTTGATTCAAATATATTTATTGTTTTATTGAAAATGGCTATTTGCATATACATGCAGTATATGGAAGCACATTGAAATCTGTTCAGGTAAGCATCAATATAGTAGTATTTTAAATGGTCTACTCTCTGCTAGATAAAAATATACAGGAAGATCTACCAGAAAGCTGATGTAACATACTGGTGTGAATCAAGACATGAGTAATTTGGAATGCTAATAAAAGCACTCCAATTTACTCATGTCTTGATTCTTCAAGGGCTACATTTGAAACAGTGTATGGAAGTGAAGAGGACAAAATAGGCTAAAGTGGAATCTAAACAAGTTAGACTTGCTCTAGAATTAGATTATACAGACAATTTCCAGATTAAACTTGTTTCTATCTATCAAATTTATTTATTAAATTTGTATGCCACCCAATTCCCAATAACTCTGAGTAGTTTACAATAACTAAAGCAAGAGAAATACAATTAACAATTGAAAAGTAAAACATGGCATGAATGACAAACTAGACAGAAACCAAAGAAAGGGTCTTTACTCTTTCTTGCCAAAACTGAAGCTAACATCAGACTTTTCTGGTGCAGGAAGTCATTTTAGACATTGATACATATTCTTATATTTTAAGAGGTCAATCTTCTAATAAAGGACTTAAGCCTGATTTCAAGTAAAAAAAAAAAACCACAAAGCACTATAGCAGCAGTTATAATATGTAAAACTAATGCAGGGTACTTATATACATATTTAAGCTAATCAAAATGGTATTGCATGTCAGCATTTTAACAACTGGATATTTTTCATAATAGCTCAAATGTGTCTGTTTGCTGATGTCCCATTGATTATGTTGACCAATGATAAAATGGTCACAAATCATTGGACAACATCCCTTCCTTTATCAGTCCATCATGATAGTGTTTTAGAAATGATATGTACTTTTTGTTTATTATTATTATTTTTAATCTGGAAGACTGTTGTTGAAATTTCATTTTTACAGAATTGGCAGACCAGAATAAGAAATGAGAAATTGGGTCCAGGATTTAAAAGATATTATTCACTCATGACAGGGAGAAATAAGTCATTATATCTATCTTGCATAGTTAAAAATCTGATCAAAATGACCTCAATATATATTTGAATTCAAACTTTATCAAACATTGATACATTGACACAATATTTACTTAAATATTTTGACACAATTACAAGAGAGTGAGAGAGAGGCAGAGGCAGAGACACACAGAGAGAGACAGATTTGAATAGAAAACTTGTTAATTAGATTATTTTTGGATTACTAAATTTAACATGAAGATTTAATATTATTATGAATTGCAGATATTATTCTGTCTTTCACAGAAAAGGAATATCTGTCTATGTCTACCCTAACTTTTGTCTGTCTGTCCATCCATCCATCCATCCATCCATCCATCCATCCATCCATCCATCCATCCATCTCTATCTATCTATCTATCTATCTATCTATCTATCTATCTATCTATCTATCTATCTATCTATCTATCTATCTATCTATCTATCTATCTATTTGTGATTTTATGGTACAATATACAATCTATCATCTCTTTAAAGAGATCTCTAGTGTATACTTGTTAGACCAGAACTGGGGAGAACTAATTGGAGTTCATTCCATTTGGAAAGTTCGTTGAATTACTTCCAATCAATCATTCTCTCTTAGCCAAACTTACCTGCAAAGATTGTGGAGTGGAAAAACAGGAAGCAGGAACAGATGCGGTTTAGTTTGGTAATTAAATAATTGAGACATTAAAAATAACTATTAAATCTCTGAATACAAGAAGTCACACTAAAATTAAAATCAAGTTATTTCAATCAAATATATTAAATGCAAAGAAATCATAGCTGCAAATATTAAATCATAGTTGTACCATAGTTGTTTTGTTTTTGTTTTTTTAAAAAAAGAGATGAGTGACTGCAAAAATGTCATTTAATTCTTATTTTTCTAGTATTTTCATGAGAGCCTTTTGTAGATCCTTGTTCCTAAAGCTATAAATAATAGGATTCAAAACTGGTGGCAAAGCAGTGTACAAAACAGCAGAAAGCAAATCCACAGATGGAGTAGAAAGTGATTTGGGTCTCATATAGGAAAACACTGCAGTGATAATAAATAAAGAAAAAACAGTTAGGTGGGGGGTGCAAGTGGAAAACACTTTATGCCTGCTTTGAACTGTTGGCATTTTCATCACTGCAGAGAAGATATGGATATAGGAAGCAAAGATGAATGCAAAAATAAAAGAATCCAAAAAGAATCCAACGAGTATCACCATTTTACTAACTTTTGTATCTGTGCAAGAAATCTTTTGTAATTGAGGAATGTCACAGAAATATTGGACAATCTCATTGGACCCACAAAAGTTTAATTCAAAAGTCACACTAGTTTCTAACACTGCATGTATCAGATTGCATATGAAGGAGATTGCTACCATTTGAATGCAGGCGTTCCAGTTCATGATCAGCCCATAATGCAGAGGACGACAGATGGCTACATAACGGTCATAAGCCATGATGGTTAACAGAGCAAGCTCACCACCAACAAATGTGACCATTAGAAAGACCTGAATGAAACATCCAGTGAAAGAAATCCCTTTGTTGTTTGTCAATGAAACAGCTATGGATTTTGGAACTGTTGTGGAGATGGAACAAATATCTAAAAGGGAGAGATTGACCAAAAAGAAATACATGGGAGTATAAAGGTGGCGTTCAGCTGCCACTACTATTATAATGAGAAAATTCCCCATTAAGGCTGTTATGTAAACAATAAGGAACATCACAGAATGCAACAATTGCAAATCTGGGTCATCAGAAAATCCCATCAGAACAAACTCTTTCATAGAAGATTGGTTGGCCATTTCATGTATTTGAATCCTGTAGAAAGTAGTTAAATGAGTTAGTGAAGAATATAATTTGTATAACATTTCACCCTCCATTTTATAAATTTCTCATCTAACAATTTGGAATATTGGAATATCAATAGTGCGTCTGTTGTAAAATCTATTTTTTATTATGTAGAAATTGCAGCAGAAGATAGTTACGTAGTCACTGAGATCAAATAAAATGTACAGTGTACAGTCACCATGGGCTTTACATCTTAACAGTTTTTAACTGTCACAACTGTCTCAGGAAACTCTCATCAGAACATCAAGGAACCATAGATCCATAAAATCGATGCTAACTAAGCACTGCCATTTACTGCTGATTAATTCTGTAGTTTTGTAATATGAAATGCATTGTTACCACGAATTCAATCACTGTCCCGTAGCCCATATTTCACCAACATTTCCAGCTTTGAGGACTGGCAGGGATAGTTCGTGCAAGAGACCGGCAAGCACACATGTGCAGTTCCATTTGCGTGAGCAGTATGCACATATGCCTGCCGTTTATGTAAATGGGGTGCATGCACCCACATTTGCCTACTACACAGGCATGTGAAGATGTGCATGCTCATGCACACACTCACTGGCCATTTCCGTAACCAAGTTGCAAACCCCTCACAGCCCTCTAGTGGCCACAGCCCACAGGTTGGGGACCCCTGCCATAGCCAACAAATTCTAATGAACTTTCATATAAATCACTTATCTGCAGAACTTTAAAAACAGTTCTTCTCACTATCAATGCTACTTCTTCTTAGTAGAAAATAAAATTATATATTGAAATGTTTAATATTGATCAATTTGGCCCCAGGCTGAGACAATTTTATAGTTTATCCATATAAACAATAGAATTGATTTGTATAATACTTGACCAATCAGAATTCAATCTGCTTGAAAGATTAGAACTTAAATATTCAGGTGGCAACTCAATTTTTCTATTGTATGTATAAGTGAGGCCAAGAAGAAAAGTTTCAATTCATCACTCCCATCCTATTATAATTCAAATTCTAACTGTCTTCTTCATATTTTATAATGCCAGGACTATTTGCTTTGCTACATTGTTTAAGGCAAGGGTCCACAAATTGTTTAATTTCTATCCCTAAGTTTCAAAGTTACTATTAATTAAATAGTATTTATTAAACATTATTTATTTTCATATAATAGATAGATAGATAGATAGACAGATTTAAATCATCATTTCTCATGCATACTTTGTCTCTTTATTTCTTTCTCTATCTATCTACCTATCTATCTATCTATCTATCTATCTATCTATCTATCTATCTATCTATCTATCTATCTATCTATCTATCTATCTATCTATCTATCTATCTATCTATCTATCTATCTATCTAGAATTGGCAGTTGTGAACAGATAATATTAACAAAATAGTTATTCTTATTTCAGTAAAAGTATACATGGCTCGGTATACATGGTCCATTAGTGGGTGAAAGTGGCAAGAAGATGACAAGCAACAGGGAGAAAGCAGAACTATTTAACTTGTTTTTTGCATATGTCTTTACACAATGGGAAAAATCAGACCAACCTACCAAAAATAGTACCATAAAAAACAGAATAGAAACGCAAGTTAAGATAAGCAAGAAAATGGTAAATGAGCACTGGTCCAGCCTAGATGAGTTCAAATTACCAGGATCAGATGGATTATACCCCAAGGTTCTCAAGGAACTTGCAAGTGTGATCACTGAACCATTGAACTATATTTTTCAAAAATCCTGGAGCACTGAGGAACTACCGGAGGACTGGAAAAGAGCTGATGTAGTTCCCAACTTCAAAAAAGGAAAAAAAATGGACCCAGGAAATTACAGACCTGTCAGCCTGACCTCAATACCTGAGAAGATTCTGGAAAAGATAATCAAACAACAAATCAGCGAACACCTAGAGGCAAACAAAGTCATTACTAAAAGCCAACATAGGTTTGTCAAAAACAGATCATGCCAAACAAATCTTACTGCATTCTTTGACCAAGTGACAAAATTAGTGGACCAGAGGAATGCTGTGGACATAATTTACTTGGACTTCAGTAAGGCATTTGATAAAGTAGATCACAACCTACTACTTGATAAGATAGAAAAATGTGGGTTAGACAGCATCACCACCAGATGGATCTGTAGCTGGCTTACCGGCCATACTCAGCATGTGATCCTCAATGGAGGATCTACATGGAGGCAAGTGTGTAGTGGGGTGCCCCAAGGCTCTGTTCTGGGCCCAGTGCTCTTCAATATCTTCATCAACAATTTGGACGAGGGGATAGATAAGGAAATCATCAAATTTGCAGACGACACCAAGCTGGCAGGAATAGCCAACACTCCAGAAGACAGGCTTAAGATACAGGAGGATCTAGACAGACTTGAACACTGGGTACTATCCAACAAAATGATATTCAATGGTGAAAAAAGTAAGATTCTACATTTAGACAAGAAAAACCAAATGTACAGGTATAGTATAGGGGGTACCTTGTTCAATAGTAGTAACTGTGAGAGGGATCTCGGAATCCTAGTAGACAATCACCTAAATATGAGCCAGCACTGTGCTGCAGCTGCCAAAAGTGCTAGGCTGCATTAACAGAGGGATAGAATCAAAATCACATGAAGTATTAATACCACTTTACAATGCCTTGGTAAGGCCACACCTGGAATACAGCATCCAGTTTTGGTCACCATGAGGTAAAAAAGATGTTGAGACTCTAGAAAGAGTACAGAGAAGAGCAACAAAGATGATTAGGGGACTGGAGACTAAAGCATATAAGGAACCACTGCTGGAATTGAGTATGTCTAGTTTAATGAAGAAAAGGATGAGGGGAGACATGGTAGCAGTGGAACAACCTGCCTCCAGAAGCGGTGAATGCTCCAACACTGGAAGTCTTTAAGAAGAGACTGGACAGCCATTTGTCTGAAATGATATAGAGTTTCCTGCCTGAACAGGGGGTTGGACTAGGTGACCTCCAAGTTTCCTTCCAACTTTATTATTATTATTATTATTATTATTATTATTATTATTATTATTATTATTATTATTATTATTATTATTATTATTATTATTATTGTTATATTGCACTCGTATCTAAAATAGACAAATGTTGCAATTTTACTATTAACAATTCTAATGTTAATAATATTTTATAGGAAGAAGTATGGAATATATTAAATACTATTGCTAATACTAAAAATAATAATCTATCTTTTACTCCACCATTGGGACAGTTCTGTACATAAGACAACAGAGATAGCATATCAATATCATAACAATATTACAATATATTACAATATTATAAATAATAATATTAAATACTTATTTATTTACTTATTATTTAAGGTTCTAGGTTATTGTGAAGACCTCAGTGTGTATGAAGTGCTAAAAAATGGCAGGTGTGAACAGATAATATTAACAAAATATTACTAAATTACTATTCCAGTAAAAGTATGCAATGCTGATATTGTGCTCATACCTAAAATAGAGCACTCTTTAAATTTAAATGTTACAAGTTTACTGCTAATAAATGTTAATAATTACATTAAACTCAATGTTACTCTTGGAAAAAAATGTTGAATATCCTTAAACATTGGTCATTCTTGGTGATAAAATGGATTGTACTTACTTGTGTTGTTCTGGATGATCAATGAACCATTTTTTGTTATAATCGTACTTGTGCATTTAAATGTAACAGAGAGCAAGAATATTTTGTCACTCTTGTTTTTCTGCCATAACTCAGAGAGTAATTCATTGGGGATCATCACAATTCCATGAAGAAGCATTGTTTTTCCCACTGGTCTTGGAAACTACATTATGGAATTGCACTTGGTTTCTTAATTGCACAACATTTATTAAACCATGAAAAATATCATGGACTTTTTGGTTCATTGTATCACATTTAGGCAGATTTTCATTCTTTCTGTTCTCTAGTCTAAAAAATCTGAGAGGTTTAATGAGGAAAATAGTTAAATTGTCTTGTTCAACTTTGTGCTCAGTGCAGAATTTACTGTGGCATCAAGAGAATTCTCCACCCTGCCACTGATTTTGATACAAAGGAATTGTGAGAAAATTAATAGCAATAGCAATAGCACTTAGAATTATATACTGCTTCATAGTGCTTACAGCATTCTCTGAGTGGTTTACAGATATCAGCATATTGCCCCAACAATCTGGGTTCCCATTTTACTGCTCTTAGAAGTTGGAAGGCTGAGTCAACCTTGAGCTGGTCAGGACTGAACTCCTGGCTGGGACAGGAGTTCTAACCATTGCATTCTAACCACTGCACCAACATGGTTCCTGTATGGATTAAACCAACCAGATATCAGGAAGGAGGTAAACATTGACTGAAAATGAAAACTATGATGGCAGGAATTCCTGCCAATGGGAAATTACCCATGCCCAAGCTACAAACTTTCAGAGGAACCTCTATAACATTATTGAGAAGACCTGAGGTCTTTTGCTCTATTGTTGAACATCAATAGATCACCCATTGCACAAAGCAGAGCTGAGCCAGGAAGAGTAGACATTATTCCAATGAAATAGTCTTGAAGTATTGATAAGTACATATCAATCCTTCTAATTTAAGTATCTGAAAGCAGATACTGTGGTAACATAGTAGGATCAATAATTATTGTTAATCCATGTTTCTTCTTTTTTAAACAATTATTACTGTTTAAATTTTCAGTTATGCTTAAGTTTAAAGTTTAACTTATTCTCCTGAATAACTCTCTTGTCTACACTCCCAATAAGTCTTCTGTTCTGGAATATTGATAAATATCTAAAATGGTGGAATTTCTTCTAATCCAGAAACCATTTTTAATTCAGAATGGAATGACATTCCCATAAAATACAGGCCCATCACATGGGAGTCATTGTGAACTCACAACAATTGTGGATTTTCAGGTGGTGGCAACAGCCATGGGGATGTTCCTTCATTTTGGCTGGTGCATCTGTTTAGGTCATACCTTGACCTGGAGATCCAGAGAACTTTAATTTGTGCTGTTATCGTGATCCATGTTTTGGAACACTATTCAGCAACTGTAATTTATGCAAAATGTAACTGCTCATCTGTTGGGAGATAATGGCAACTACAGAAAGAATCCTCAAGTTATGACCATAATTGAGCCCAAAATTTCTGTTGCTAAGTGAGTTTTGTCTGATTTTATGACTTTTCTTACCACCATCATTACGTGAATCACTGCAGTTGGTAAATTAGTAATATGACTGTTAAGTGAAACTAGTTTTTTCCATTGACTTAGCTTGTCAGCACATGATCCCTAGACAAGTCAACCTTCATAAGTATAAGTCAGTTGCCAAGTGTCTGAATTTTTATCATGTGACCACGGGAATGCTGCCATGGTTACAAGTGTGAAAAACAGTAAAAATTACTTTTTTGGTGATGTCGTAACTTTGAACGAGCACTAAATGAACTGTTGTAAGTCAAGGACTACATGAAGTTCTCTGGACCAGCAGTATGTTTCTGAGTATGAATTTAACATATAAGGTCTCAAAAGATTGGCTTTTATGTATTTTCAGAATTGCCCCCTTCACTAAAATGTACCCATGGAACTCTTTTTTTTTTAATTCTTTTATTTAAACAGTCAACATTGAACATAAAAGCATATTATGCAGCAATCATCATAGCACCTGATATACAACACTAAGTATTAGTCTTTGGAAACGTCTGGATTAGTAAGCCTTTTTCCACTCTTCGCGTCGAGCCTCAACTATACGCCTGTTACACTTTATTTGATTGGTGTTTCTCTTATCTATTTCAATATTAAGGTGATTAACATTAAGCATAAGATCCTATTGCTAAGCAATCATCCTAGAACATAGCATACAACATTAGGTATTAATCTTTGTAAACATCTGTTTTAGTAAACGTTCTTCCCTCCTCCCTTCCATCTTCAAGTATACTTCGAATACATTTTGTTTGATTGGTGTTTCTCTTATATATGGTCTATCTACTGTATCTAGTCTATCACATATTGTTCGTTTGCCCTTCTGAATTGACTTCGTCCCAGTACTAGTGCAATCTTTTATAGTCCCTAACCAGCGTTCCTGAGGTAAAAGTTTCATAACCTGAGGTAGAGATTCAGTCCGCTTTAGCAATATTAAAGCAAACAACATTAGGCATATGATTATGTTAAGAGGCATTAGTTATAGAACATATACATTCAACATTGGGTGTTAGTTTTTGTAAACATTTGATTTGTTAAACATTCTTCCCTCCTCCCGTCGGGCCTCAGCTAAACGCCAGCTGCATTCTGTTTGATTGGTGTCTCTCTTGGATATAGTCTATCCACTGTTTCCAGTCTGTTAGATATTGTTCATTGGAGCGATTTTTCAAGTATGCTGATATTTTTGCCATTTCCGCCAAATTTGTTACTTTCACAGTCCATTCTTCAATAGGTGGTATTTCTGGACTCTTCCAGTATTGTCCCACCAACAATCTTGCTGCTGTAATCAAGTTCAGAAATAGGATTGTCTCTGAGGTAGTGAAGTCCTGTGTGATCCCTAACAGGAAGACCTGAGGTAGAAATTCTATACGCTTTTTAAAAATGGTTTGGAGTGTCCACCATATCTTCCTCCAGAATGCTTCGATTTTTCTGCATGTCCACCATATGTGAAAGTAAGTAGCCTCCCCGTCTCCACATCTCCAGCATTTGGGCTGGGAGTCTGGGTAGATGAGTGATATTTTTTTCGGGTCTAGGTGCCATCTGTAAAACATCTTGTAGAAGTTTTCCCTTAAGTGTTGCGATTTTGTGAATTCTACATTCCTCACCCAGATTTTCTCCCACGTGTCCATGGTGATAGAGTGTCCAAAGTCTTGTGCCCACCTTATCATACAGTTCTTGACTAGCTCAGTTTCAGAGTCCATTTCTATCAGGATGCTGTACACTCGTTTGATGTGCATGATCCCCCACTCCCTAATCTGTTTAATTAGGTTCTCGTCAGTCTGGGATAAACCCTTCTTCTTGTCTTTGTGCCACCATGATTGGAGTTGTAGATATGATAGCCAGGTACCTCCTATTCCTTCGTCTGCTAGCGTTGTTTGGCGTTTCAAGGAGAACCCTTTTCTGTCTTCCAGTACAAGTTTACTGTATGGCACCACTTCTTGCCCTTGGGAAATGTTTGTGTCCCCTATTGTGTGTCCGGGGATCATCCAGATGGGGATCTTGTTGTGTAAAAGGTGTTTATATTTCTTCCAGACCCAAAGCAATGGAATTCGTAGTGGGTTCTCTCTGAAGTTCTTGTCAGCCTTTTTGTCGTATACCAAGTATGCGTGCCAGCCGAATAGGAGACCCTGCCCTTCAATATTCAGTATTCTCTTATTTGTCATGTTGATCCAGTCGCTCAACACCACCAGTGTATATAGTGGAAACATATTACCATATAAGTAAATAAAAAAAACTTTATTATCTTAAATTTTAAGGTGGAATAGCTGACCTCTGAGGTCCCTTCCAATCCTAGCATTCTATGAAAACAGAACAAAGACTAATAGTTAGAAATTACAAAATACAGATATTTCATGCAATTGTTGGTTGGATAATACAAAAATGAAAAGAAAATATAGATGCCTGGAAGAAACCTCACAGTTTTGTCCTTATGTATCAGCTTGAATTAAAACAATTCTAAAAACAGTTTCATAATAGTTTAGCAGTTTCAAAACTGTAAAAAAGAGAACAGAGCTCTGATTTTAAAAAAATCTATGTATGTACCGTATATGGAAGCAAATCTTGAATTATACTCCATAGATGATTATCAGCTTAAATATATCTCTATTTATTTATCAAATGTATTTGTCAAATTTCTATGCCAACTCTCTAGCTACATGTCTACTTGGAAAATATAGATTTATTTGGGTGAAATGGGAAAAAATGAAATTTTAACTGAAATTTGATGACTAGATTCATTTATTGATTACAGGTCTCGTACATTATGATTTAACTTAATTGAGAAGTTTATTGTACTTTTCGCTTGTATCCGCACTGAAGAAAGTCACGTACTCTCTTTTACAAGTTTTTCCCCCTTTTTGATTGCACCCCCAATTTTGCTTTTTTTTCTTTTTTCTCTTCCATTTTAGCTTCTTTTTAGTTTTTGAACTTTGTACTTTTTTGTATTTTGTACTTTTTCACATGCAATAAAACTTTTAAAAGAAACAACTGAAAAATAAAAGATGGTGTGAATAACAAACAGGGAACAAACCATGACAAAATTAAAGCTAAAATCAGATCTTACTGGTATATGAAGTCATTTTAAATGTTGATGCATATGTCCATAGCTTATGAGGTAAATCCTCTCATAAGAGATAGATAGATAGATAGATAGATAGATAGATAGATAGATAGATAGATAGATAGATAGATAGATAGATAGATAGATGATGGATGGATGGATGGATGGATGGATGGATGGATGGATGGATGGATGGACGGACGGACGGACGGACGGACGGACGGACAGACAGACAGACAGACAGACAGACAAAGAGAGAGAGGAGGAAGGAGAGATTAATATATTCATTTGAATTACAAATTACAAATTCTCTCTCTCTCTCTCTCTCTCTCTCTCTCTCTCTCTCTCTCTCTCTCTCTCTCTCTCATATTTTGTTATATCTCTGAATAGCCCCATTTCCCTCAATGAGGAATTTGAGCAGTGTATAATTAAACATAAAAATATAAAACATGATATAACAGTTAAAATGCTACAGTTAAATTTTTGAGTTAAAAATATAAATTTCATTAAGGAGGCTAAAATAATTAAACCTGTTAAAAATTGGTTAACAAAGGCAAAGGGAGGTTCCCAAGGTACTAACTTAAGTATGGTGAATAATTAAGATATTGTACAAGGCGGGAGATCCAAATTCAGATTGATTCTCATTTGTGAAAAATAATTGGGTGACTTCAGATCAATCATTCTCTCTTACCCAAATCTACCTAAAACCACTGATTTTGTGAGAAAAACAGGAGGCAGAAATACTATGTATGACACCTGCTGGTTCCTGGTAGAATGATGGGTTTATGTTTAGTAGTTAAATAACTGAAATATTTATAAACTATATTAATTTTTGGACTATCAGAAGTCACCCTCAAATTAAAATCAAGTTATTTCAATGAAATATGTTAGTCATGAATACCAAAAAACATAGCTGCAAATGTAAAATCACATCACAGTTGTATCATGCATATGATTTCCTAAGGAGATAAATAGTTGCAATTGTGCCATGTAAAGCCTTTTCTTTTCAGCATGTTTATGAGAGCCTTTTATAGGTCCTTGTTTCTGAAGCTATAAATAATAGGATTCAAAATTGGTGGCAAAGTTGTGTACAAAACAGCAGAAAGCAAGTCTACAGAAGGAGTAGAAAGTGATTTAGGCGTCAATTAGGAAAATATTACAGTAGTCATAAATAAACAAAGAACAGTTACGTGGGAAGTACAGGTAGAAAAAACATTATACCTGCTTTGAACTGTTGGCATTTTCATCACTGTGGAGAAGATATAGGCATAGGAAGCAAAGATGGATGTAAAAATAAAGGAATTCAAAAAGAACCCAAGAACAAGTATCAACATTTGGTTGATTTTTGTATCTGTGCAAGAAATCTTTTGTAATTGAGGAATGTCACAGAAATATTGGTCAATTGTGTTGGATGCACAGAAGTTTAATCAAAAAGTCATACTGGTTTCTAACATCCCATTGATCAGATTGCATATGAAGGAAATTGCTACTATTTGAATACAGGTGTTCCAGTTCATGATCAGCCTATATTGCAGAGGATGGCAGATAGCTACATAATGGTCATAAGCCATAATGGTTAATAGAGCAAGCTCACCATCAACAAATGTGACCATTAGAAAGACCTGAGTGACACAAACAACAAAGAAATCCCTTTGTTGTTTGTCAATGAAACAGCTTTGGATTTTGGAACTGTTACGGAGATGGAACAAATATCTAAAAGGGAGAGGTTGACCAAAAAGAAATACATTGGACCATGAAGGTGATGGTCAGCTGCCACTGCTAATATAATGAGAAAATTTCCCATTAAGGCTGTTATGTAAACCATAAGAAACATCACAAAATGCAACATTTGCAAATCTGGGTCATCAGAAAATCCCATCAGAATGAACTTTTTCATAGAAGATTGGTTGGCCATTTCATGTATTTGAATCCTGTGGAAATAGTTAAATGATTCATCAATTTGTGAAGAATATAAATTTCACAACATTTGCCATCCAATTTTATAATAGCTCATCTACCAATGTTGTAAGATTGGAATATCAATAATATGGGTCCCACAGCTAGCAAATCCTAATCAATCTTTCTAGAATTCATGGTTTACTGCAATAGATTGTTAACATCTTCTCTCTGTTGACCCTTCTCCTTGTAAATAGAAAAAAAATGAAATATGTAATATGGATCAGTCTGGACCTGGACTCATACAGTCTTACAGCTATCCATGAAAACAATTATATCTGATGTACTCATGACTCTAATAGTAATTATACAAATTATTACTAACCTGTTGGAAAGAAAAGAAATTATTTTATGTAATCAAATGGCCACTTTGTTTTGTAAGGTACATATAAGTGATTTTTTCTACGGGTGTGAAGGAATCTTTCAAAATCATTATTCTCATCCTATTACACTTTCTATTCTGACCATCTCCTTCATATTTTATACTGCCAGAACTTATCTGTTTGCTTTGTGATAGTGTTTAAGGCAAGCTTCTCCAAAGTGGCCAGTATGGATCCCTAAGTGCCATTGGGTACTATTAATTAAAATAGCATGTATTAAATTATTTTCCTATAATAAAATTAGGGAATTTGCTGAACATTCTGAAACTTCCTGAAAGGCCTGATGAGCAGAAGAGTTTGGTTACCCCTATTTTAATGCAGTGTGAATGATCATTAGATAATTCTCATTGTGTTATGAATCTAGCATTGGGATGCAGGATATGCTTGATTCTCCTTACATTTTTTTTAACAATAGTTACAGTTAGATTCAATTCCAAAGAACTTGAGATCAGGATATCTGACAGACTGTACTTACTGTTAGTACAGTAAGTTGTCTGGAAGCTTTTCTCCTCTGATACATATAAGAGACATACTGTTAAATCTTTTGAAGACCTGTTTCTTTATGTGGACTTTCTCTGAATATTGGATGAATTATTCTTGTTTTTGAATTTAGTTTTCTACTACCTCTTTAAAGAACATAAGAACATAAGAAGAGCCCTGCTGAATCAGGCCAAAGCCCATCGAGTCCAGCATTCTGTGTCACACAGTGGCCCACCAATTGTACATGGGGATCTTGAGCAGAAAGAGAAGGCAAAACCCTCCCTTTCCCTTGACCCCCAACAAATGGTACTCAAGGGAATCCTGCCTGCCTCAACCAACATAGAGGCGGCACATGGACATCTGTTTTAATAACCCCCGATACACTTGGCATCCATGAATCTATCTAGCCCTGCCTTGAAGCTGTCAAGGCTGACAGCTATC
The DNA here is from genome assembly GCA_034064705.1 of Bothrops alternatus. Classification (NCBI taxonomy): domain Eukaryota; kingdom Metazoa; phylum Chordata; class Lepidosauria; order Squamata; family Viperidae; genus Bothrops; species Bothrops alternatus. Next base: position 282,223 of record JARGCV010000156.1, on the reverse strand, counting down.
ACGACCCCTTCTGGAAGTGAATTCTATAAATCAACGACCCTCTGGGTGAAGAAATATTTCCCTTTATTTGTCCTCACTTTCTTAGCTATGAGCTTTAGGGAGTGCACCCTTGTCCTGGTATTGTGTGATAGAGAAAAGAATTTTTCTCTATCCACCTTTTCTATCCCATGCATGATTTTATACACTTCGATCAAGTCACCCCTTAAACGCCATCTTTCAAGGCTGAAGAGACCAAGGCGTTGCAATCTGGTTTCATAAGGGAGGCACTCCATTTCCTTGATCATTCTTGTTGCCCTTTTTTGCACCTTTTCCAGTTCCATTATATCCTTCTTGAGGTGCGGTGACCAGAACTGTACACAGTACTCCAAGTGTGGTCTCACCATCGATTTGTACAGATGCAATACAACACTTGCTGACTTATTTTCGATTCCCTTCCTAATCATGCCAAGCATGGAATTTGCTTTTTTTACTGCTGCTGCGCATTGGGTTGACATCTTCATCGAGCTGTCCACCAAAACCCCAAGATCCCTTTCTTGGGTTGCCTCAGAAAGTTTGGTCCCCATCAGTTGGTAAGTATAATTGGGGTATTTTGCCCCGATGTGCATAACTTTGCACTTGTTTAGGTTAAAATGCATTTGCCACTTTGTTGCTCACTCACACAATTTCGAGAGATCTTTCTGGAGCTCCTGACAATCAGTTTCACTTTTCACAACCCGGAACAATTTTAGTGTCATCAGCAAACTTGGCTACCTCACTATTAACTTCTACATCCAGATCATTGATGAATAAATTAAAAAGTAAAGGTCCCAAAACTGAACCTTGGGGTACACCACTTCTCACTTCTCTCCATCCAGAGAATTGTCCATTTATTGCCACCCTTTGCTTCCTACAATTTAGCCAGTTACCAATCCAAGACAAGACCTGTCCTCTAATTCTGTGGCTGGAGAGCTTTTTTAGGAGCCTTTGGTGAGGAACTTTGTCAAAAGCCTTTTGAAAGTCAAGATATACAATATCAACTGGGGTCCCTTTCTCTATGTATTTATTTACACCCTCAAAGAATTCTAACAAGTTAGTAAGACATGATTTGCCTTTGCAGAAACCATGTTGATTTTCTTTCAGCAATGCCTGTTTTTCTATGTGCCCTGTAATTTTATCTTTAATAATGGTTTCCATCAGTTTGCCTGGAACTGAGGTTAGACTGACTGGTCTATAGTTTCCTGGATCACCTCTGGATCCTTTCTTGAAGATCGGGGTTATATTTGCTTCCCTCCAATCCTCCGGTACAGTGCCTGATCTTACAGAAAAATTATATATTTTAGCTAGAAGTTCAGCAATTTCACACTTGAGTTCCTTGAGAATTCTAGGGTGGATGCCATCTGGACCCGGTGATTTGTTGACGTTTAGTTTAGAAAGGCATGCAAGAACATCTTCCTTGTTTATCTCTATCAGGTTTAATTCTTCTATTTCCCTCCCTGGGAAAACTAATTCAGTGGCAGGCAAATGTTCTCTATCCTCCTCAGTGAAAACGGAGGCAAATAAGTCATTTAGCCTCTCAGCAATTTCCTTGTCTTCTCTGATTATCCCCTTCTGACCATTGTTATCAAGTGGCCCAACTGATTTTCTGGTTGGGTTCCTGCTTCTGATGTACTTAAAAAAGGTTTTGTTATTATTTTTAATATTCTTGGCTATATGCTCCTCAAAGTCTCTCTTGGCTTTCATGACTATCGCCTTGCATTTGGTCTGCCAGAGTTTGTGATCCCTCCTGTTCTCCTCGGTAGGAAGAGCCTTCCATTTCTTAAATGAGTTTTTCTTCTTTCCAATAACCTCCTTTACCTCATTCGTAAGCCATACTGGTATCCTCTTGGACTTTCCAATCCTCTTTCTTCTTTTAGGAATGCATTTTATTTGAGCCTGCTGTAACGTATTTTTAAACAGTTTCCAAGCATTTTGGAGGGATTTGACTTTTTTTACTGTTCCTTTTAGTTTCTTCTTTACTATTTCCCTCATTTTGTCAAAATTCCCTCTGTGAAAGTTTAAGGTCTCTGTGTTAGTTTTCACTGACAATTTGCTATCCATGGTTAAGTTGAAGGTTATTGTGTTGTGATCACTGGTTCCTATGGGCTCGGTTACAAGGACATCATGAACCAAATCCTGTGCGTTAGTTAGAACCAAGTCCAGGATCCCTTTTCCCCTGGTAGGTTCCATGACCACCTCCTCAAGGGAATAATCGGCTAACATGTCGAGGAACCTTGTCTCTCTATCATGTGTAGAACAAGAATTTATCCAATCTATTTGGGGATAGTTGAAGTCCCCCATTATGACTACTCTATTTCTTTTTGAGGCCTCCTTAAATTCATTTTCCAAATAGTAATCTGCCTCTGGAGTTTGGTTGGGAGGGCAATAGCAGATCCCTAATGTCAGATTAGTTTCCTGTCCTGGGATTTTTATCCACAATGTTTCTGTGGGTGAGTTTGAATTTTCTTGAATTTCGAGTTCATGAGATTCTAACTCCTCATTTATGTACAAGGCCACGCCACCACCATTTCTCCCTCTCCTGTCCATCCTATACAATTTGTAACCTGGAATCCTTGTGTCCCATTGGTTTTCATCTGTCCACCAGGTTTCTGTTATGCTGATAATATCAATATTATTTTCCTTCACCAAGCATTCCAATTCCCCTATTTTTGCTCGAATGCTTCTAGCATTCGTGTACAGACCTTTATATGTAATTTTCTGGTGCACTTTCAACTTTGACTGTGGATTTTGACTGTAGAATTTGGTTGTAGAATTCGTAGATGGTCTACCATGTCCTTCTGCTTGACTATTACAATTTAGTTTTCCTGTTGACTCACCAATGTGTGCATAACTTCCACCCTCCATATTAGGCAGTGTGCCTTCTCGAACCGGAAGCTGCCCAGCTCCTGTCGACTTGCCCCTATGAATCTGTTTAAAAGCTGCTCTGAAACCTTTTTAATATTAATTGCCAACAGTCTTTTTTACATCATGGTGACCAAAACTGGATGCTGTATTCCAGGTGTAGCCTTACCAAGGCATTGTAAAGTGGAATTAACACTTCACGTGATCTTGATTCTATCCCTCTGTTAATGTAGCCTAGCACTTTTGGCAGCTGCAGCACACTGCTGGCTCATATTTAGGTGATTGTCTACTAGGATTCCGAGATCCCTCTCACAGTTACTACTATTGAGCAAGGTACCCCCTATATTATACCTGTACATTTGGTTTTTCTTTCCTAAATGTAGAACCTTACTTTTTTCACCACTGAATTTCATTTTGTTAGATAGCGCCCAGTGTTCAAATCTGTCCAGATCCTCCTGTATCTTATTTGCTGATATTCTGCCTTAGTTATGTGCCCCTCTTTCCACTTTTTATACTTGTCCTTTTTATCTTCCAGTTTATCAGAGAGTTCTTTATGGAGCCATGCTGGTTTCTTTTTAGAGCTGTTATTTTTCTTCTTTGTTACTATTGTGCTAGACTGGGCTTTTATTATCTCACTTTTCAAAATTTCCAAAGCTTCTTGAGTTGTTTTCCTCTTGAGGATTCTCATCCATGGAATCCTTCCCAAGCCCTCTCTAAGTTTATTGAAATTAGCTCTCTTAAAGTCCAAGACTCTAGTTTGAATGTGTTCTATTGCTTGTGCTTCCATAATGTTGAATTCCAATATTGCATGATCACTTCCTCCCAAGGTTCCTGTGACTTCAACACCTTCTATATTTCATCTCTGTTAGTGAGAATTAGATCCAAAATGGCTAATCCCCTAGTTCCCTTCTCTATGTTTTGGGAGACAAAGTTGTCTGCTAGGTTTGTCAGGAATCTGTTTGATCTTCCACTTGGTGCACAGTTTGTCTCCCAGTCGATGTCAGGGTAGTTAAAGTCCCCCATTACTATTGTGATGTGCTTCTACATACCTTACTAAGCTGACTAGCAAAAAGTTCATCTATTTCCTCTGTTTGGTTGGGTGGCCAATAGATACACCTATGGCAATGTCATTTCCCCCCTTTTATATTGACCCAAATGCATTCAGGACAGTTTTCATTATTGTTGTGCTCTATTTCTGTAGAGATGAAGTTATTTCTTATATAGAGAACAACTCCACCTCCTCTTTTATTTGATCTGTTTCTTTTAAATAATTTAAATCCCTCTAGCTGTGTGTTCCATTTGTGGGTTTCATCCCACCATGTTTTTGTAATGGCAACAATATCATATCTGCTCTCATTGATCTGAATTTCTAGTTCACCTTGTGTGCTGTTCATACTCTGTGCATTGGTGTATAGAGATTTGAGTCCTTTATGACCGACCCTGTGTTTACTTTCTACATAACCTGTGTGATGCCTGAGTTCCCCTATTTTCTTACCACCTATTTGGTTAGTGCACTTTCTGTGGCACACACTATTAAGAGCTTTATTTTGCTTGACAGAAAGGTTGATATTCTTGTACACACATACATCTATATTACTTACACTGATAGCCCTATAATTTTTAGATTTCCGGGGACAGGGATGTTCTGTATCAATTAACTCACTGTCCCTGCTATTTAGTTTAAATATTCCTCCAGAAAATCTGTGAATTTATTGCCGAGTAACTCAGTCCCTTTCTTTGATGGATGCAAAACATCTCTTTTGTTCATTTTTTCATTGGACCAGCAACAGACATTGTGACTAATATAATCAAAGCCTTCCCCTTTACACCTCCTTTAGCCACATATTGGATTCTGCTATACACTGGCCTTTTCCATTTTGTTCCTTATACACAGGTAAAACCTCTGAAAAAGTAAGCCTACCACCTATTCTACTAAGTTCCTGCTCCAAGCTCTGGAAATCATTCTGCACAGAGAGTGCATCTTTTTGGGACAGATCATTAGTGCCAAGATGTACAACAGCCTCCACATCACAGTCCTTGCTGGCATTCTTGATTATTTTAGAAATACACTTCTTATCCCTACTGGCAGTAGCACCTGGAAGACACCTGACCTCTTTTGAAACTTCTGTGTCCTTTCCTAAATTTACATCCCTTATAACTGAATCACCAACCAGAAGGTGGCTTCTCTTTTTGGATGCCTTTCTGTTCCTGCATGAATGTTGTGTAATACTTGATTCGCACTTCTCCCTGTTAAAAACAAGTTCTTCATCTCAGAACATGATCCCTTGCTCATTTGAGTTATCATCACAAATACCTTTATCTGTCTCCTTAATGTCCCTATTAAGGTCAGCAAGGGCACTGTATTTGTTGTGCAGGGACACAGTGAAAGCTTTATGTTTATGGTTCACAGCTCTCACCCTGCCAGATCATGGTTGTCCACACTGTCCTTCTCCTGCAGGATCTTTGTGGTAGAGGGGGCTGATAGCGGGGAGGCTATTACCATTTCTAATACCTTAATATTAAAAACTGTGTTATGTAATTCACACCTTTCTATTTAGAAACAAAATCAAGAAGTTTAAATCTGTACTAAAATTGTACCTGAAACAGTAGCTAATGCCCTTAGAAGAAGAGAATATATCTCTCAGTGTGTTCTTTATTTACCAAAGCATATATTGGATAAAGCAAAAGGAACTGATACTATTCCCAATGATGTTCTGTAAAGTTACATCATAAAGTTGAATTTTATAATAATTTGAACAAACTTTATGATCTTTTCTCTAATTTAAGCAATGAACAATTTATGACATGGCAATGACATGTGACCTTCAGTTCAGCCACCTGTCTAGAGTACATGAAATTCCAGGAAATTTCAAATCATATTTGGAGCTTTCTGATGGTTTAAAAGGGAGAGACAAAGGCAGTGGTGGGGTTCAAATATGTGAACAACCGGTTCTCTGTGTTGATGCCACTTCCGGAAGTTCATTATGGACTTGGGCAATAAAAAAATAGCTACCAGTTCTGCCAAAGTGGTGCAAACCGGCTGAATCCCACCACCGGATGAAGGGCTACTAATCTCTTATCTCTTAGTGTGTCTGGTGGCACAAAATGTTATCAAATGTCAAACAGAAAAGAGAAAAAAGAGAGTTTGTGTTCTGATCTTCTGTAGGACATTCAAGAAAATATTCATGAATATAAAGTTAAGAGGTGACTTTCAGATATTAATACTGATTAACATCTGAAAGTGTTAATCTGTTGTTAATTAATCTGTTGTTAATTCTTATATATAACAACAGATTGAATAAAAAGGTTATTATAATTATGTAATTAATTGTTGTAAAACTAGACATATTTTGTTTTCCTTTAATTTTTATGTCAAGAATTGCTTATATTTTAGTTTTTCTCTAATCTCTATAAAGATAATTATCTCATATGATAATTGCTAGATAACATTTGGTCCATGTATGTGATTGCAAGTGTTTTTTTATGGGAGGAAAAACCCAAAATATTTTGTTATGTTTGATTAAAATAAAAAAAATCTTTCAATATGAAAAACTAAAATCAAATGTGCAGATGCTTTTAAAAAAAAACCATTTGTGTGTGTGTGTGTGTGTGTGTGTGTGTGTGTATTAGTAGCATGCTATTCAGGATAAATATACCAAAATCATATTATTGCCTAGAATACTACTCAGAAACAAAATTTATCAATGGGCAAACGGAACAATTAACTTGACCTGGACCTCAGCATTTAAAAACTAATCAAATAGTAAATGAGAAGAACATTGTGAAGGAAATGCAGAATTTATGTCAGGTAATATATCTCAAATAATTTTCTTAAAAGAAACTGTTTAACATAATGACAAGTAATCACATTTAACTTGGAAAAAGACTTTTACATAATTAAATCATTTTTATCTTGATACCTGTGAAAAGTGTTAATTCAAAAGATTCTTGATTCATTAAGTCCTACCTCATCTGTGTAGATAGAATTTGTTAATTTGAAAATATTTAAATTTACCCATCTCCAAAATGACTCAGAATGGCTTATATCATAAAAAATAAGAAACAATAAACTGATGAACAAAAAAAGTGCATGATCAGACAGAAAAAACTTCATGTCATGCATAAAATATTTCTGATAAGAGCTCCACAGTCACTCTACTACAGAGCTGGAAAAATTGTCAGATGTTTAAGGCTTTCCAGAAGATCATTAGGAAGGACTTGGACTGCAGGGGATGATAATCAAGAAGATATGCTTAATCTTTATAAAAACTTTATACTTTGCGAACAATATACAGTATACCGTATATGACATTTTGTGGTAGTTTCAAGACAGCATTTTGGATGTCTTTATTTCTGAGGCTATAAATGATGGGATTCAAAATTGGTGGCAAAATGGTATAAAAAACAGCAGAAAGCAAATCCACCGTAGAAGATGAAAGTGATTTTGGCTTCATGTATGAAAACACAGCTGTGATTATGAATACAGAAAAAACAGTCAAGTGAGGAGTGCAAGTTGAAAAAACTTTATGACGGCTTTGGACCAATGGCATTTTAATTACAGTGGAGAAGATATAACCATACGAAGCAAAGATGAGTGCAAAACAAAAGGAGTCCAAAAAGAACCCAAGTACAAGTATCAGAATTTGATTGACTTTAATATCAGTGCAAGAAATCTTCTGTAACTGAGGAATATCACAGAAATATTGGTCAATATTATTAGAATCACAGAAGTTTAATCTAAAGGTGATCCCTGTTTCTAGCACTGCATGGATCAGGTTGCAAATCCAGCTGGCAGCTGCCATTTGAATGCAGGCATTCCAGTCCATGATCATCCTATACTGCAGAGGGTGGCAGATGGCCACGTAACGGTCATAAGCCATGATGGTTAATAAAGCCAGTTCACTTCCAACAAATGTGACCATTAAAAAGGTCTGTGTGACACATCCACCAAAAGAAATTTCCCTGTTGTTTGTGAGAGATACAGATATTGATTTGGGAAGTGTGGTAGAGATAGAACAAATGTCTACCAAGGAAAGGTTCACCAAAAAGAAATACATCGGACTGTGAAGATGGTGATCAAATGCCACTGCCATTATAATGAGACAATTCCCCATTAAAGTGATTAAGTAAATAAAGAGAAATATCACAATATGAAAAAATTGCAAATCCCAGTCATCTGAAAATCCCATCAGAACAAAGTATCTCACAGAAGTGTGGTTGATCATTCCAATTATTTACTCCTAAAAAAAATAATTACAAGATCATGAGAGGTGAAGAATACACCTTTAGCAATATTCCTCCCATTCCCTTGCAAGATGATATATTCCAAATATCCCACTTACACTTCAAAGGTTCAGATATAAACAGTTCTCATACCCTAGGCTAACAATATTTTTCCAGTATTATTCACATACAAAATAGGAATTCAGTGCAATAAGATATGTTAACTTAGTCAGAAAACATAAAATTGAATATATGGCATCTGAAAATTAAACTTTCAAAATGTTGGCATTCTTATTTGTAACAAAAACAAAACAAAAAAACAACCCTCCCTCATTCCCACATTTGTCCAAAATATAATGACTAGATGTTCCTGTTGTTTAGGAAAGGTATAGTATTTGTGATATATAAATTTATGGATCTTTTTCAAAACTTTGAAACTAATGCACAGAATTCTGATGTTTTCCAGAAATGCTTAGAAAGCAATAATGATTGGGCAAGAGATGGTCAATAAGAATAATCAATGTATTACATCAGCTGAAGTTTTATATTAGTTACTTACACTTTTGACTATCTTAGAATTATTCATAGTTCACTTAAAAGCCAGATACATGAAAGAGAAGTATACACTTTTAAATTGTGTTCTATGTTCTCCAATCTGAAAAATAAATGCCACCTTTAAAAAGTGTTTGGTAATACTGGATTTCATATACTGATTACAGTTCAATCTCTTCGGAGAACCTTATTTATTTACTATCCTAGCAGTCATCATCTTCCTTGGAATCAGATGAACAACACTTTTCTCTTCAGAACATTAGTGACTTGCATTAACTTCTTAATGAAATACACGAGTCATCCTTATATTTTGTGGTTTTTCTACAAAGCTCATTTTACAATACAAAATAAATCTTTACTTACAAAGTTTCTCCCTTTTACCATTACATTCTTCTCTCTAGAAAACCTTTTAATTTTAAAGCAGTAATTTCGAAAACAAGATTTACCACAATGCCCCACTTACTTAAGAACTGATTCATTTGTTGAGCATCCTAGCCATTCTTACCTTTCTTCAGAAAAAATACAGAGGTTTGTACTTATTTAAATTTTCTTTAGAAGACAGTGCATTGCTGTGATTAAATATGACTCTTATTAAAGCAAACAGTATTTTTTTAATTCTTAATTGTTTTCGTGATTCTTCAAGGAATTATTCCTTGGAGGCTTTCTTTGTTTCACAACATTATCGAGAGTTTTACTAACAAATATGCAATTTAGCTAATCATTTTACATCACTTCCTTCTCTGCTGTGGTAACCTCTAATTTTTAATCTTCAAATGTGATTCAGATTGCAGAAGAATGCATGTTAAAATTTTCTTTAATATTGGTAAATAATATAGAAATTATATGGTGGGAGGGTGGATGTTGCCATATGCGCCTTGGCGTTGGTCCTCAACCACCAAAGATGGAGGCTGGTGTTGACCCTGGACCACCAAGGAGGGAGGATGGCACAAAGGAAGGGGTGTAGGAAGGGGTCAAAGCAGCATTGGATCAGGCGGAACGGGCTCCTGGATTTCTAGCGGTATATGATGATCTCGCAGAGGTTTTTCATGAGCAGGAATGTGACAGCCTGCCACCTCACCATCCAACTGACTGTGCCATTGATATATTGCCAGGGGCTAAACTGCCGAAGCCCCGTATGTACCCCATGACGCCACGAGAGTTGGAGGAATTATGACGTTATATAGACAAGAACCTGGCACGGGGGTTCATACAGCTGGCACGGTCTCAGATAGCGGCACCAGTGTTATTTCAGGAGAAAAAAGATGGAGGATTTCGACTTTGCGTGGACTTCTGAGGCATCAATGCAGTCTGTATAGAACATATGTACCCCTTCCCTTTAATGAAAGATCTCCTGGCCAATCTAGCCCAGGGTAGGATCTTTACAAAATTAGATCTACGGGAGGCCTATTACCGGGTTAGAATCAAGCCCAGTGATGAGTGGAAAACAGCTTTTAATTGTCCCCTGGGCAAGCAGGAACGAGCGACAAATGGAAATTTAATGTACTCCATTCAGGAATAAAGTCGGCAGTGCCTTTACATAGGAAGCATGCCTGCCCCACCCACACTGGATCTAACCCCACCCATCAAACTACCATCTGGCCTGGAAAGCATAAACCCCAGACCTAGCCCCTCCTCGCATCCTTCCCAGACCAGCAGGCCATCCAGACATGTCCATCAATAGGCCCAGCAATCAGCCTCTCCCCCAGTCCAATGTCAGCCCTGTGATGCGCCGAAGGATGATGTCACATGCGCAGAATGAAGCACCGGGAGATGGCGTCACATGCGAGGAGCAGGCATCGGCCATGCAGCACCACCAATGGACAAACGGGAGGAGGCCAGCAGCGCTGCGACCGGTTCCTTCAGGTGGGCTTGCTGGCAGGTAGAAGGGTTGGCCAGTGGCGTCCCTGCCTCACACCGAGTCAATCTCGCAGGGCTCGACAGTGTGTGTGTGTGTGTGTGTGTGTGTGTGTGTGTGTGTGTCTGCACATATGTATTAACAAATAAATATATTTGTATCCCACAATTTTTATAATTACAACTTGCATGTGAAATAGCCTTGCTTAACTTGAACAGTTGGGAAAAAAGTAAAATACTATACATACAAAGATGCCATCAATATTTCCATCCTTAAATCTTGGAAATCAGCTTTGTTTTCTGTACATGATCACAAGCATTTATGAGAGGTGACTAAAACTCATCAAAGAACCCTGCAGTTCTCCAGAGAAGAATATATTGGAATAGGGCAAATATAGTACATCAACTTTAAATTTCCATGTGGGGTATGTAAATATCAGTTATGAAATATATTTATAGATGAGGGAAATTGGGGAAGTACATGTGTCTGCAGGTGAATAAGAGGCACAGAATTGCTCTCACATGGACCTTTCTCATCTCCAAGTCCCACTCAAGTGTTACTAATGTTTCCAAAATGAATGTGTCACTCCATCCGGGAGTTCTGACAAACACTGAGTTTCTCTGCTTCAACACCTTGAATCAAACAAAGCATCAAGATGGGACCATTTTTCTTCACCATTTTTATATACATACAGATCTATTGAAGATGACTAAAATTTGCAAAGGGCATAAGTATAGTAGTATTTGAGGTGGCCTACTCCCTGCTAGGTAAGGGTGCACAGGAATATCTGAAAGCAGGTTGATGTGACATAGTGATACAACTGTTACTAAAATCACTCCAATGTATTATTTTATTTATTTAACAAATTTATTTGCTGCCCTTCTTGCTGACATGTGACTTCAAATCTGATAAAAGCAATATTATAGAAGTTTAAAATAGTAAGAAAAAATACAATAAAAATAAGGAAGGAATACAAGGAAATATCTAAGATGGTGGGGGTATACAATAGAATGCAGGTGGGATCTTCTAATCCAGTAACCACCTCCATTATGGCATACTCCTGTCTCGGTACCAGATCAATCAACAGGTTTTAAGATAGTTAAGGAAAGCTATAAAATTGGGGGCAGAACTCATTTTGCAAGGTATAATATTCCAGAGGGCAGATATCATGACAGAAAACACTCATCTCCTAGACTCCAACAGCTGAAATTCCTTGACCAATGAGGTATGCAGCATGCTGTTTCTGCTGGCACAAGAGGAGTTGGCCAATCTCATTGGTGAGTCAGTTCCTCAGATAGGCATGAACCATGTAATAATAGATCAATTCCATTGGTGAGACAGTTTCTCACCATGAACCATGCAATAAATGAGTCAACATGTAATAACCAATACGTTGAATTGGATCCAGAAGCAAACTGGCAGCTAATACAACTTACATAACAAATATGTTATTTTGTTATCCTAGGGACCCCCAGTTTGTCCATACAATCATATTTTGAGCCAGATGTAGCTTCTGAATGCTCTTTGAGGGCAACCCCATAAGGACTACATTGCATAGTCCAGGCAAAAGTTTGAGCACAAAGATTCCTGATCCAGGAAAGTGATGACCAGAGCCTGAGTGATTGAGACAAAGACTCCTGATCCAGGAAAGAGCACTGCCTGTCTGGGGCAGTGCTATCTCATCTTCCAGCAGCAACAGCACCACTTGGATTACCTGGAATAGAAATATAAAGTTGGGTATCACCAGCATACTGATGATACGTCATCCTGTGGTGGCAGATGATTTCACACAGCACTCCAAGTAGATGTTAAAAAGGAGTGAGATGTGTACTGAGTCCTGTGACATGCCATATTTGTGGTCTGGACCTTCAATCCTATCAATTCCAATTGAGACTGGCTATAGAGAAAGGAGTCCAATCCAGTCCAGTTCCCATAAGCACCCAAAAGGATACCATGATTGATGATACTGAAGGCCACTGAGAAGTCAAGGAGAGCAAGAATGGATATACTACCCCCATCCTTCTCATGCCACAGATTTTTGACAAATGTAACTAATGTCTCTGTCCCACAATCAGGCCTCAAAGGGGGTCTAGATTCATTCAGGACCCTCTGAAGCTGCCATGCAACAACCTTTTCAACCACCTTCCCTAAAAAGAGAAGATGGGAACTGGACAAAAGTTGTCCAGATAGGTGGACAATTTAGAATTTTATTTTAAGGAGTGGCTGCACAACGGCCTTCTTTAAAAATGCTGGAAACAGCCCTTCATGCAGTGAGGAATTTCTCACTGCCTGAACCCATATGGTGGTCGCCATCTTGAAGATTAACTTGATAAAACTATTATCTAGGCAACTCTAATGGACCTGGTCCACAAATTGATTTGATTTCTGTCAGGTGTTCTACAAATTCCTCCAAACAGCCCTGAAGATAATTTGTGAATCAGATGTTGTAAAGTGAAACACTGATCTGTACTACTATGTTCTTTTTGGAAGCCTGCTTTTTCTTCTGTTACCATCTGCCTAATATCCACCAAATTAATCAGTCTCTTTAAAAGAAACATTGTATATTGTCAATGAGACCTGTTGGGTGAAAGTTAGCAGGATTTGTGCAATCTTCCATTTTAAATATTGGGATTATTAATTCATTCTGTGACATTGATATAAGTAAACAAGGATGTAGGAATAGACACACACTAGTTAGCAAATGTAGTCTGTTTCAAGGGATCTCATTCATTATGAATACAAAGAAATGAATGAAAAGAAATAAAAGTGCAAATTCTAAATCACATCACAGTTGCACCATAATTACCATTTTAAAAAGAATTCAATTTTTGTAATCAGTTTTGTAAATTGTTTAATTTTTTCAGTATTTTCTTGAGAGCCTTTTGTAGGTCATTGTTCCTGAAGCTATAAATAATAGGATTCAAAACTGGTGGCAAAGTTGTGTACAAAACAGCAGAAAGCAAGTCTACAGAAGGAGAAGAAAGTGATTTGGGCCTCATATAGGAAAATACAGCTGTGATGATTAATAAAGAAAAAACAGTTAGGTGGGGAACACATGTAGAAAAAACTTTATATCTCCTTTGAACAGATGCAATTTTCATCACAGACAAGAATATGTGAGTATAAGAAGCAAAGATGAATGTAAAAATAAAGGAATCCAAAAAGAACCCAAGAACAAGTATCAACATTTGGTTGATTTTTGTATCTGTGCAAGAAATCTTTTGTAATTGAGGAATGTCACAGAAATACTGGTCAATCAGGTTGGACACACAAAAGTTTAACCTAAAAGTCATACTGGTTTCTAAGATCCCATGGATCAGATTGCATATGAAGGAAATTGCTACCATTTGAATGCAGGCATTTGAATTCATTATCAGCCTATATTGCAGAGGATGGCAAATGGCTACATAACGGTCATAAGCCATAATAGTTAATAAAGCAAGTTCACCACCAACAAACATAACCATTAAAAAGGTCTGAGTAACACATCCAGCAAAGGAAATCCCTTTGTTGTTTGTCCATGAAATAGCTATGGATTTTGGAACTGTTGTAGAGATGGAACAAATATCTAAAAGGGAGAGGTTGGTCAAAAAGTAATACATTGGACTATGAAGGTTGTGGTCAACTGCCACTGCTGTTATAATGAGACAATTCCCCGTTAAAGCTGTTATGTAAACAATAAGGAACATCACAGAATGCAACATCTGCAAATCTGGGTCATCAGAAAATCCCATCAGAACAAAGTCTCTCACAGAAGATTGGTTGGCCATTTCATGTATTTGAATCTGTGGAAAGTAGTTAAATGATTAGTCAATTAGTGAAGAATATAAATTTCATAATATTTCCCTAACTTTTTAATAAATTCCTCATATAACAATATTGCAAGATTAGAATGTCAATAGTGTGGATTCCACAGCTAGCAAATTCTAATGAACTTTTGTTCATTTATCTACTGCATAGATTAAAGATAATTCTTCTCCCTGCCTATATTCCTAACTGTAAGTTGAAATATGTATTATGGTTCTTTTTGGACCATGGCTATCCATGGAAACAAATATAACTGATGTATCTACAGTATTACTCTGACAATGATTCTACCGATCACAATCCAATCTACTGGAAATGGTAGAAATTATTTTAACTACTGAGATGGCAGAACTGTTTTCTAAAGTACATGTAAGTACTTTTCTCTGTAGCTAGAAAGGAAAGTTTTAATTAATCACTTCCAATTTTAATTATACTTCCAATTTTAACCATCTCCTTCATATAAGATATTGCCAGAAATGATCTAAATTTGTTTATACAGTAGTTTATGGGTTCCCCCAAACTGTTCATAATTGATCTCTAAGTGTCAATAGGTAATATTAAAGTAATGTTGATTAAATTGTTTTAATATAATAAATGTTTGAGGTCAATGAGCAACCTGAAACTTCAAGAAAGGGTCAATGAGTTGGATCATTTAATAACTCCTATTTTAAGACAATTTGAATGAATTATAAAATCCTGATTCTACTACAATTCCATCATAGCAATCTTAATAGAGAGGCATAATCATCAGAGAGAGGCAGAAGTGCTTAACCCTCATTAGATTCTTTAGGATTGTAAATTAAAATTAGATTATTGTCCAAACAACATGGGATGAAGATTTCTTAAAGATTGCATTAATTGTGGAAATCATCTAAGGAGTACAGTAAGCTACCTATCTTGCATTACTCAGTCTGGAAGCTTCTTTCCACTGAAATATGTTAGATCCAGACTTCTAAATCTTAAGGAATCCCGTTCAAGGCCTATCTTTTTACTTGGGCTTACTCTGAACTTTGAATGAATTGTTTTTACTTCTGAAGTTATTTTCTACTATCTCTTTTTTCCTGTTAAGTGGGTAGGTAGTAGGGGGTAGATGAATACAGTTTTAACATTTTTGAGGTATTACCTTATAAGAAGTAAGAAATGCACTTAATGCCAATGCTAGTACTAACAATAATAGTGTATTTGACCTTTATTTCACCATTATAATTCTCTATATAAGACAATAGAAATAGCAGTTGTCCACACCCTATCATATAGCACAATTTTAATATGTAACAATTTAAACATAATATTAACACCAACATATTGTAGCTTTCTCTTATTTCAAGAAGACAATACAATACAATACTTATAGAGTATTCATAATTAAAATATAGGTATTTTTACACTTACTTGTTACATAAGCTGCAAATAATTTCATTCAACTCAATGTTACTCTCAGAAAATAAAAGTGAGCACTTATAAAATCAGTGGTCCTTCTTGGTGATAAACTAAAAAAAAATGTATTTGCTTTTGTTTTCCTGGAAGATCAGTGAACCATTCTTCTTGGCTGTGATCTTACAGAAAGAACTGAAAATATTTTGTTGTTGTTTTCTGCAGTACTTCAGAAAATTGTTCCTTAAGGACCACCACAATTCCATGAAGCACTATTATTCCCACCGGTTTTAACAGTTCTCTTAGGAGTGATTATGAAATCCCACTTGCTTTCTTAGTTGCACAACATGCTTAGTTGCCACAGTTGTTGATACAAAGTAATTGTGATCAATCTGAGAAAATTAGAGCAGCTAGATATTAGCAAGGAGGTAGATACTGATAAGCTGAAAACTGTGATGAGGGTAGGAATTTCTGTCAGTGGGAAATTACCTATGCCCAAGCTACAAACTTCAGGAGGAAACTGTACAATAATTATTTCAACTTTGCTGAGGAGACCTATGATATTTTACCCAACATCAATAGATCCTACATGTTCAAGAGAAGAAATGACTAATTTGGAATAGACTTCAAGTATTCATACATGTCCATAAATGCTTCTGATTTAAATATCTCAAATCACTTACTATAGTGATATGAACAATGCTTGTTATTAATGTTTTTTTTCTTTTTAAGCCATTGTTCCTTTTTATTTTTTCAATTTTAAGTGTTAACTTCAAACCAGTGAGGGCACATATCTGGAAATACAAAAGTCTATTGCTTTTCATGGAATGGTAAGTTTCCCAGGGTCACTTGGTTGAGTTAAGTGGCTATAAAATTGAGTAAACAAACAAACAAACATTCTGTTTTCACATGTGAACATAAATTATAAAAATGTCCCCTTCCCTAAAATATTTTTATAATGTGTTTTTCTCCACTAAATAAATATATTTAAATAAGGACCAACTAGCCAAAAGATAATTCAGGCATATATCCTTGGAGACACAATGGAAGGTTTCAAATCAAACTGAACTAACCCTTCCTTATTTCTGCTCTTTTTCTTTACTTCTAGGGACTGGGAAATTTGAAACAATATTTTGATTTGATTTTGATATTTCAATTAGTGATGTGAGCAGAAAAGTGTTACTTCTCATTCCCAATATTTCTTTTCTTAATGGGAACTATAAGTGCAGTTGAATAAAATTTCAAATTGAGTGATGTCTATTTCATGTCCCTTTTCTTTCAATGTCTACTAAGAAAAGATGGGACTGAACTTCCAAACAGAAGCAGAAAACTGTATTCCTATTTTCTTAAGTACAGCTGTCTATTTGTTTATTAATTTAGTCCTTTTTTTCTTCCTCACTAATTCTTTTCTTATTCATTCTCAGCAGTGAAATCACATTCGTATAGAGTCCTCTGCCAATGACCTATGGAATAACTACCATATGATACTACTTTTGTTGACATGAACTATCTAAACCATACATTTCTAGCCATACTTTTCACATTCATTTGGGGAAGGTGCCATCTCTATAAACACAGCCACATGTCAGTGTTCTGTTTGTATGAAACATAAGGTGCTGCAGATAAGGTTCAACTTCAATCCATAACCCAGCTGAGAAGTTCTTCTGTATGCCTTATTCATAGACTTATTGTGGCTAAAAAGGACTTAATTTTCAGAGCATGACACTAATTTTATCTGTATTTGAAAAGAATGTTTGAATTTCATGAAATGTATTTTATCAAATAAATATTTTTATGATATATTAAGCTTTAAACTTCACATAGTTCAATGGGTGAAATTCAGAAAAATATGGTTTGTAAATTTAAGTACAGCTACTTTATAGGATAGGCTAGACATCTTGTTTTATCAGGATGTATATATGTGTGTGTGTATACATACATACATACATACACACACACACACACAAACATATATATATATATATATATATATATATATATATATATATATATATATATATATATATATATATATATATATATATATATATATATATATATATATATATATATATATATATATATATATATATATATATATATACACATGCACGCACACACACACACACACACACACGTGTGTGTGTGTGTGTGTGTGTGTGTGTGTGTGTGTTGGCTGGAGCACCTGGTGTACCAAGTATAGGATAAATCAATCTGTTCTGTGTTTTGCTCCTATCTAGGAGTTTGAAATTGCTATACTAGTCTCCCATTATATGTTACATTTGGATTACCAACAAAGAGTTAAAGGGGGGTCTCCTCCCTCCCTGACACAGCTGACAAAAGTGAGAAGAGCCTGTGGCCTAGAGGTTAATACAGCTGCCTAACGTGCAAGCAGCCCAGGTTCAAATCTCAGAAAGGTATGTCTGGCTGATGAGAGCTAAATAGCCTGAAATAACTATACTAGTCTCCCTTTAACTTTTTATTGGCAATCCAAATTTAACATAGAAATGATTTGTTGCAGTAGTGACTGCTGCCTGGGATAGCTCCTAGATTGGGGCTGAAAAAGGTAAAAGCTTCCTTCCCATATTTGGGTAGACCAGGTGTTTCAAAAAAACAAAAACAAAACACAATATATATCTCCTCCCTGGGTCTCCTCCCTCCCTGACACAGCTGACAAAGTGAGAAGAGCCTTTGGCTGCCTAACATGCAAGCAGCCCAGGTTTTTTCTGAGGTTTTCGCAGGTGTTTGTATGTAGGTCTTTGGTTCTTCGGGTTTTCTCCCACGTAGAATTTGAAGTGTCTTGGCGACGTTTCGACGAAGTCCCATTCGTCATCTTCAGGCTGGTGCTTTTGGCTTCGTGCTTCTAGGAGCAATGTGTGACTGTAGCTGTTTCTTCCTTTTAACTGCCAGTGGGGGGTTGAACTGATTGGCTGGGAGCTCAGCTGTATTCTGATTGGGTGAAGGTGTGTTCTGATTGGTTACGAGCTTGGCTGTGCTCTGATTGGATGGGGGGTTGGCTGTGCTCTGATTGGATGGGGGAGTGTTCTGTTTGGGTTGGGGCTTTGTTGTGCTCAAGTTAGTCTGAGTTACAGGGGGATTAGAGATGGTGAGCTGCATAGCTGTTTGGCTTCGCGTTCGTGGTCATGCCTCATCTTCACGGTGGGTGTCAGTTTGCTTCATGTATGGATTGGAGGGGTTTAAGGTGGCTAATGATGCAGCTGTGGTCTGGCTTCTGGTTTGTGGTCATGCCTCATCATAGGTGTGGGTTTGGGTTTGCTTTTTGCCTGGATGTGTGGTGGTGACATCCTGTGTGGTTTTTGTGAGTGTAGGTCTGGTGTCATTCTTTGTGTTATGGACTCGTTTGTCAATAAGGGCGGGTTTCCAAATGGCTGGTAGGCGGGAGGTATCATCTCGTTTGTTCATGCTGTGTGGGCATTTTTCTATCTCGATGGCTTCTCTGATTATTCTGTTATTAAAGTGTTCAGTTTTGGCAATAGTTCTGGTCTTTTTGAAATCAATTTCATGTCCTGTGGCTTTAAGGTGTTGGACCAGGGGAGAAGTTGGTTCCTCTTTTTTGACTGAGTTTTTGTGTTCTTCAATGCGTGCACTTATTCTTCTGTTGGTTTGTGCGATGTATGTGGTGGGGCAAGCAGTACATGGGATTTCATATACTCCTTGATTTTCTAACTCAATTTTGTCTTTAGGGTTTCTTAGGATGGTGGATATTTTTCTGTTTGTGCAGAATGCTGTCTTGACGTTATCTTTGTGCAGGATCTTGCTGATCCTGTCTGTGGTGCTTTTTATGTATGGGAGGAGGGCTTTGCCGTTTTCTTGTTCTCTGCCTTGGATTTTAGTGGGAGTTTCTTTTTGGATTAAGTTGGAAATCTTATTTCTTTGGAATCCATTGGATGTTACATTAGTGAGAGTGTGTAGTTCAGTTTTTAGGTGTTGTTCGTCAGCTAGGCATTTGGTTCTGGAGATGAGTGTCTTGGCTATGGAGTTGATCTGTGCTGGGTGGTGGTGTGAGAGTGCGTGCAGATAGTGGTTTGTGTGTGTTTTCTTCTGGTAGATCAGTGGTTCTCAACCTTGGGGTCGCGACCCCATTTGGGGTCACGAGACCATTTCGCGGGGGTCGCCGGGCACTGCCGGCCGCCATTTTGTTTTTTTATTTTTATTTTATTTTATTTTTTTTAATCTTTTTTATTTTTTTAATCTTTTTTATTTTTTGGTGCGCGCATGCCACACATGCTCAGATCCGCCCGTCGCACCGGAAAAAAAAATTAAAAAAAAATTAAAAAAATAAAAAAAAATTAAAAAAAAACAAAATGGCGGCCACGATGGGCGGATCTGCGCATGCGCGGATCGGCCCATCGCACGCTCCACGCATGCGCGCATCCGCCCATCACGGCCGCCATTTTGTTTTTTTAAAATTTTTTTAAAAAAATTTTTAAATAAAAAAAAAACAAAATGGCGGCCCGTGACGGGCGGATGTGCGCATGCGTGGCGCATGCAACGGGCCGATCTGCGCATGCGCAGATCCATCTGTCGCTGCCGTCATTTTTTTTTTGATTTTTTAAAAAAAATTTTAAACATTTTTTTTGCGTGTGCGTGCACACGCGCGCCCCCCCGGGTCAGGGTCGCGGCGCGCATGGGCGGGGCAAGTGGGGTCTCAACCTCAGAAAGGTTGAGAACCACTGTGGTAGATGGTGTGTCCTAGGGAGCCATTGGATTTCTTGTAGACTAAGACATCCAGGAAGGGAAGTTGGTTATTAGCTTCTGTTTCCATGGTGAACTGTATTTTGGGGTGTAGGCTGTTGAGATGTGTGAGGAAGTTGTCCAGGTTTTCTTTCCCATGTGGCCAGATTACGAAGGTGTCATCTACGTATCTGAGCCAGAGTTTGGGTTTGTGATCAGATTTTTCTAGGGCTTGAGTTTCAAAGTGTTCCATGTAGAGGTTTGCAATGACAGGTGAGAGGGGTGAATCCCATGGGTGCTCCTTCTATTTGTTTGTATTTTTGTCCGTTATAGATGAAGTATGTGTTGGATAGACAGTGGTTGGTCAGATCTAGGATGTGTTTGGGGGGGTTATATTTGTTTTGGATAGCTGTTAAGGCTTCTTTGATTGGCACTTGGGTGAAGAGGGATATGACATCGAAGCTAACGAATAGGTCGCTGGGCTGTAAGTTTTGTTTCTTTATGATCTCTATGAACTGGAATGAGTTTTTTACATGTGAGGTGATGGATTCTGCATAGGGCTGTAGTTGTTTGGCGAGAAATTTGGCTAGGTTTTGTAGAGGTGAGCCTATGGAGCTGACTACGGGTCTAAGTGGGGTTCCTTCTTTGTGTATCTTGGGGAGACCATAGAGCTTAGGGCATCTGGATGATTTCTCTCTGGGAATGATTCTTTGCTGGATCTCTTCGCTAATGGGGGAGGCTTTTATTTTGGATCTAGTGGTTTTTTCCAGGTAGGTGGTGGGATCTGTGTTTAGGGGTTTGTATGTGGAGTCTTGGAGTAGGTTTGTTAATTTGGTTTGGTAGTCAGATGTATTCATGACCACCGTGGCGTTGCCCTTGTCTGCTGGTAGGATTATTATGCTGGTGTCTTGTTTCAGGTTAAGTAGTGCTGTCTGCTCCTCTTTGGGTAAGTTGCTTTTGGGTGGCTTGCTGTTGCAGAATATGTTGGTGATTTCGAGAAGATGATGAATGGGACTTCGTCGAAACGTCGCCAAGACACTTCAAATTCTACGTGGGAGAAAACCCACATATATATATATATGTGTGTGTGTGTTCTGAGGTTTTCGCGGGTGTTTGTATGTAGGTCTTTGGTTCTTTGGGTCTTCTCCCACGTAGAATTTGAAGTGTCTTGGCGACGTTTCGACGAAGTCGAAATATATATGTGTATATATATGTGTGGGTGTGGGGGTGGGTGTGGGGGTGTGGGGGTGTGTGGGTGTGGGTGTGGGTGTGGGTGTGTGTGTGGGTGTGTGGGTGTGTGTGGGTGTTGGGGTGTGGGGGTCTGTGCGGGTGTGTGTGTGTGTGGGTGTGCGTGGGTGTGCGTGGGTGTGTTTTACGTGGATGTTTGTATGTAGGTCTTTGGTTGTTCGGTTTTTCTCCTGCGTAGAATTTGAAGTGTCTTGGCGACGTTTCGACGAAGTCCCATTTGTCATCTTCAGGCTGGTGCTTTTGGCTTCGTGCTTCTAGGAGCAATGTGTGATCGTAACAGTTTCTTCCTTTTAACTGTGTTCTGATTGGATGGAGGAGTGTTCTGTTTGGGTGGGGGCTTTGTTGTGCTCAGGTTTGTCTGAGTTGCAGGGGAATTAGAGATGGTGAGCTGCATAGCTGTTTGGCTTTGCGTTCGTGATTAGCCACTTTAAACCCCTCCAATCCATACATGAAGCAAACTGACACCCACCATGAATATGAGGCATGACCACGAACGCAAAGCCAAACAGCTATGCAACTATTCAGAGGAATAAGGTTATTTAGTACAAACAATATTCTTCTCAAGTTTTGAATCCAAAAGACTTGGTAGGGACTATGCAGACAAGTGAAAATTAATTGCACAACTTCATGTTATTTTAGGATATCCATCTTGATTATTATAAGAATTGTCCTGTTGAGGAAGAGGTGAAGATGACAATGCTCAAGATGGGGAAATATTTTATAAAGGTGTGGCCCACTGCCACTGTTGTTGATTTAAAGCAGGGGTGTCAAACTGCCATCCCACAGGCTGGATGCGTCATAGTGAAATCGCACCCATCCCATTGCCGGCAATAGCAAAAAAGCCATGCTATGTCGCGTCACATGTTGTGATGTTGTGAGTTTGACATCCCTGATTTAAAGGAATTGTAATTGAACTGACAAAATTAGAGCAACTAGATCTCAGCAAGGCAATAGTCATTCACATACTAAAAACTGTAATGAGGCAGGAATTCCTACTAGTGGGAAATTAGCCATGCCCAAACTGCAACTCCATAGGAACCATTTTAACAATTATATCAGCACTGCTGAAAATATCTTAATCCCACTAATTGAGATAGGGGTTTATTGAGTTTTGTGTTTAGGGTTTTACTTTAAATAAGATAATAAAGCTGAGCCAGGAAGAATAGAAATGGCTAATATTGTGATTGATTGTGATTGATTGTGATTGAGCATGCGTAAGATGGACGCTTATGCCTGAGCGTCTGATGCTTGGGTCCTGGAGATGAGGTTTGAAGGGGCCCACCCAGGGGGTAGAATTCCATCAAACACCCCTGGGTGGGTACCGAAGGACGCTGCCGACCATCTGGCGGCGTGATAGGGCTTCCAGGAGTCTGGACTGAGCTGGGGCAGCGGAAGTGTCGATGCGTCTCTGAAAATGCCGCGGCCTCAAGAATTATAGGGATTGGAGCCTGGGGTTGGCGTGGCTGAGAAAACCTGGAGTGGTGGAGTTGCAGTGGATTGAGAGCTCCGCTGGTCTCCCTCCCCCCCTTGAGAGGAGGAGAGCTCGGAGCAATGGAGCGATGAGGGTGAGACCCTCGTGGGGGAGAGCTGGCTGGCCCCCCTTCAATGACAGCTGAGGAGCCCTGTAGGAGGAGAGCCGGCAGGCCCCCCTCCCCCTGAGAGGAGGAGAGCTCAGAGCAGTGGAGCGATGGGGCGATGAGGGTGAGAGCCTCGTGGGGGAGCGACGGTTGGCCCCCCTCAATGACAGCTGAGGAGCCCTGTAGGGGGAGAGCCAGCTGCCCCCCCTTGAGAGGAGAAGAGCTTGGAGCAGCGGAGCGACGGGGTGACGAGGGTGAGAGCCTCGTGGGAGAGAGCCGGCTGGCCTCCCCTCCCCCTCCCCCTCCCCCTTTTCCCTCCCTCGCCTTCTCCCCCCCTCAATGACTGCTGAGGAAATGGTGAGGCTCCACCCCATGACCACATGGAAAGGAGGCAGCTCTCTGAGCAGGACACCAGCAGGTGAGAGCTGTCTGCATGGAACATCTGGGGGAGATTTTTACCCTCCATCAACTCCATCACACGGGGGGAAACACGCTTGACCTGGTTTTTGTCTCTGGTCAGTGTTTGAGTGATCTGGATATGGGAAATATAGCTATTACTCCTTTGTCATGGTCCGATCACTCTCTCCTACGCTTGGACTTTCTGACCACCACCCCCCACCGCAGGGAGGCAGAACCAATTATTTGGTACCGCCCCAGGCGACTGATGGAACCCGACAGGTTCCAGATGGAGCTTGGGCCAATACCGGAGGCTCTAACACACAACTCGGTCGGGGCGCTGGTAGCAGCCTGGGATAGGGCTGCTGCTGGTGCCTTGGATCGGGTTGTGCCTTTGCAGCCTCTGAGCCAGCGTGGTTCTCGATCAGCTCCCTGGTTCAACGGGGAGCTGAGGGAGATGAAGCGCTGGAAAAGACACCTAGAGAGCAGTTGGAGGGCGAGCCGCTCTGAGTCTGACCGAACACGGGTAAGAGACCATATTAGGACTTACCTAGTGGCAATAAGGGCAGAGAAGTGTTCTTATGTCACTGCCCTTATTGCGTCATCAGATAATCGCCCAGCCTCCCTGTTTAGGGTAACCCGCTCCCTCCTTCAACAGGAGGTGAGGGGGGATCCCTTGGAGGGAAGAGCTGAGGATTTTGTGCAATATCTGCATGACAAAATCACTCAGATTCAGGAAGGCTTTAACTTCGATGAAGGGGGTCCAGTGGGAGTGGCTGAGGCCGGTCTTGAGACTGTTACTTGGGCTGAGTTTGACTTCGTGATACCGAATGACTTGGACAGGTTGCTGGGAGATCTTAGAGCAACCACATGTTTATTGGACCCGTGTCCCTCCTGGTTGGTACTGGCCTCCAGTGAGGTGACGCGAGGCTGGCTTCAGGTGATTACCAATGCTTCGTTGAGTGAGGGTGTCTTTCCCGCCACCCTGAAAGAGGCGGTGGTGCGACCTCTCCTCAAGAAGCCCGTCATGGACCCCGCTGTTTTATCCAACTACCGTCCTGTCTCCAACCTTTGCTTCATTGCGAAGGTTGTTGAGAGTGTGGTTGCTCGACAGTTCTCTCAGCACCTGGAGGAATCATCTTATCTGGATCCGCTCCAGTCGGGCTTCAGGCCGGGTTACAGTACGGAAACAGCTTTGGTCACATTGGAGGATGATCTCTGGCAGGCCCGGGACAGGGGCTGTTCCTCTGTCCTGGTGCTATTGGACCTCTCAGCGGCTTTTGATACCATCGACCATGGTATTATGCTGCGCCGGTTGGAGGGGCTGGGCATAGGGGGCACCGTTTTTCGGTGGTTCTCCTCCTTTTTCTCTGGCCAGACGCAATTTGTGTTGACAGGGGGTCAGAGGTCGACCCCGAGGCCCCTTGACTGTGGGGTGCCTCAGGGGTCAGTCTTCTCGCCCTTGTTGTTCAACATTTATGTGAAGCAGCTGGGTGAGATCATCCGAGGTTTTGGGGTGAAATTCCATCAGTACGCTGATGATACTCAGCTGTACATTTCCACCCTGAACCACCCAATTGAAGCCCTTGATGTACTGACCCAGTGCCTGGAGGCCGTGCAGATCTGGATGGGGAAGAACGTTCTCAAGCTCAACCCATCCAAGACTGAGTGGCTGTGGTTACCGTCATCCCGGTATAGTCAGCTGACTCCATCGCTGTCTATTGGGGGCGAGTCAGTGGCCCCCTCGGGAAGGGCTCGCAACTTGGGAGTCCTCCTGGATTCACGGCTGTCCCTTGAGGACCATCTGATGGCTGTAGCCGGGAGGATGTTTTACCAGATTCGTTTGGTACGCCAGTTGCGCCCCTTCCCAGATAGGGACGTGCTACGCACGGTCACTCATGCCTTCGTCACTTCCAGACTGGACTATTGCAATGCTCTCTACATAGGGCTCCCCTTGAAGTGCATGTGGAGTCTCCAACTGGCGCAGAATGCGGCCGCATGGGTGGTGGTGGGGGCACCCTGGCGGGCACGAATTGCCCCCATCCTGCGCGAGCTGCACTGGTTGCCGGTGGTCTTTCGGGTGCGCTTCAAGGTGTTGGTTATCACTTTTAAAGTGCTCCATGGCATAGGATCCAGTTATTTACAGGACCGCCTACTGCCAGTAAATACCTCCCATTGACCAGTTCGCTCCCACAGAGAGGGCCTCCTCAGGGTGCCATCGGCTAAGCAATGTCGGCTGGTGGCTTCCAGGGGGAGAGCCTTTTCTGTGGGGGCTCCGACGATGTGGAACGAGCTCCCTCCAGAACTCCAGACATGTCATGATCTCCGCACCTTCAGAAGAGAATTGAAGACCTATCTCTTCAATCAAGCCGGCCTGGCCTAGAGCTCCTTGGGTTTTTAATGTAATTTTAAATTAAGTAGTTAGGGTTTTAGTGTGGGATTTTAATTTGGTTTTAGTACAGCCTAGTTATTTAATTCTGTTTTAAATATTTATTATTGTTACGTTTTTAAATTTGGCTGTAAACCGCCCCGAGTCCTACGGGAGAGGGGCGGTATAAAAGTCTTAAATAATAATAATAATATGGAATAGTTTTCAAGTATTCATAGATGCATATAGATGCTTCTGATTTAAAGATCCCAAAGCATGTACTTTACTAACACAACAGGAACAATAATTATTGTCCTTTCTTAAGCAAGTGTTTCTTCATAATTTTTCAGTTTAATGAGAGCCCATATGGAAATAAAGTTTTATTGGCCTTCATATTCTGTTTCCATATTTAAACATAAATTATGAATATGTCTCTCCCTGCAAAAAAAACAAACCCAAACACCTTTATAAAATATTTTTCCCCATCTTGAGCATTGTCATCTTCACCTCTTCCTCAACAGGACAATTCTTATAATAATCAAGATGGATATCCTAAAATAACATGAAGTTGTGGAATTAATTTTCACTTGTCTGCATAGTCCCTACCAAGTCTTTTGGATTCAAAACTTCAGAAGAATATTGTTTGTACTAAATAACCTTATTCCTCTGAATAGTTGTTGGCTACTTAAACCATAATGATCTGGAAAATTGCTAAATATCTAACAAGATTCTCTCTCTTTGTATGCTAAAATTCTAATCATCATGTTAAATCCATTGCCACCTCTTTCTCAGAAATAAAACTTGATAATTCTTATAGCTCAGTCATTCATTTTAAATTTTTGGTCACCACGATGTAAAAAAGAAGTTGAGACTCTAGAAAGAGCACAGAGAAGAGCAACAAAGATGATTAGGGTACTGGAGGCTAAAGCATATAAGGAAAGGCTGCTGGAATTTGGTATGTCTAGTTTAATGAAGAGAAGGACGAGGGGGGACATGATATCAGTGTTCCAATATCTCAGAGGCTGCCACAAAGAAAAGTGAGTCAAGCTATGTTCCAAGGAGCCTGAAGGCAGGACAAGAAGCAACGGATGGAAACTAATCAAGGAGAGAAGCAACCTAGAACTAAGGAGAAACTTCCTGACAGTTAGAACAATTAACCAATGGTACAACCTGCTTCCAGAAGCGGTGAATACTTCAACACTAGAAGTTTTTAAGAAGAGACTGGACAGCCATTTGTCTGAAATGGTATAGGTTTCCTGCCTGAGAAGGGGGTTGGACTAGATGACCTCCAACGATAATAATGTGTATTATTATTATTATTATTATTATTATTATTATTATTATTATTATTATTATTATTATTATTATTATTATCCTGACAGTAATATTTCCCAAACATGGAACAGCTATGAGAACATCAAATTATGTTTGTTCCATCCAGATTCAGACCTGAAGACAAAGACTCAGAACATATTATTATTGATCACAGGACATCTTTATCTTTTAAAAGTAATTTCAAACCATTAAAGGAGAACATCTGTAACTAAGGGATTGAAATGAGGGGTCCTTGGTGCTCTCTGAGCTTGGTTGCTTTCTTGCAGATGTTTCATTACCCAAACCAGGTAACATCATTAGTGCTAATAGCAGCACTGATACTGCCACTAATAATGTTACTGCTCAATAATTTCAAAGTCTTAATCTTCAAAATCCAGTATTCCAACATTTTCTTAGTTCATTTAAATTTTTCTGTAACTAAAACTTTGCTTTGCTTTTTGCTGTTTATTTTAAATTCTTAAAAATTATAAACTATAATTATAAATTGTATTCATTTTCTTATTTTAAGGATTGAAGACACTTAACAAGGTATTTCCAGCCCTGTCACTTTTAAGATGTCTAACTTCTTTGAAGCAGTTCATTAGTGACTTCTGAAGGTAGCTAGTAAGGAAAGTGCACAAAGTCCCTTGAAATGGTTCTGTTTGTGGCTGGAGCAATTATGGTGAATTCCCTCATGTCCAGCCCCTCCCAAAGCCCTACTGTTTGTAGTCACTTTGTAAGGAGCAACCATAAGGACAAATGGTTGGGTGCTAACTTTATACATATATGAAACAGAATGGTTGAAATACATAAAATCTCTTTTGAGGGATGAGATCCAATTATTTTGAGGACATAATCTCAAGAATGTCTTTGTCTGACCACAGCTCTTTTTGAAAAGAGGTGAATTTTTGGCAGCAGCTTTGACTCTCCCCCTAAAATAAATAAATAAAAAATAGACAAATACCTTAGAGTAGCTGATTGCATTTGGTGAAGGCCCAAAGAATCCAAAGGTACATCTTTTACAACAATATTTAATACCATCAAAATGCAAATAAATGAAATCATTAATTGAAGAGAATGGTAAACTGTAATCATACAGAAACAAAAGGATTCCAGTAGATAAAGAATTATCGTATTGATGAAAAAATAAAGAATAAAGACTATAGGACTTTGTTCAATGATTGCATTAAACATCACATGCTTTTCTTCAATTATCTTCTCTGCCTACATTGTATGTAAATCACTTATAACAATCAGAGGAGTGCACAACATTAACCAACATTACCATAGGAACATGCAAATAGAGAAATCATTCAGATTCCCTGTGCCACGGTTGCATTGACCTAATAATACACAGTATCTTTTACAGTGAAAATGGATCAACCAAATCTAGAAGTTTATTTTAATTTTAATGTATTATTTTTTAATTTAATTTCTATACTGGCCCATCTCAACCAAGTGACTCTGGGTGATTAACAGTTCTAAAACAATTAAAAACAGTACAATATATATACCTAGAACTAAGGAAAAACTTCCTGACAGTTAGAACAATTAACCAGTGGAATATATATAGTCACTAAAATCAGGACCAGGTACAGAGCCAGGTTTTTAAAGCCTTACAAAAGTCTAAAAAGATTGGGTCCATTTTAATTTTTGAAGAAAGGATATTCCAAAGGACAAGAGCTACAGCAGCAAAATAAGCCTAGCTCTAGTCAGCTGATATTTCTTGGCTAACAGGACTTGCAGAATGCCCAACATGCCAGATCATATTTTGACATTACTTTCCACACAGCCTCTTGGATATCCTTGTTTCTGAAGCTATAAATTATGGGATTCAGAACTGGAGGCAAAACTGCATATAAAACAGCAGACAATAAATCTATTGTAGGAGAAGAAAGAGTTTGTGGTCTTAAGTATGAAAACATAGATGTGATGATAAATAAAGAATAGACTGTCAAGTGTGGACTACAAGTTGAGAAGGTTTTATATCTACCTTGAGTGGATGGAATTTTTAAAATTACTGAGAAGATGTAACCATAAGAGGCAAAAACAAATCCGGTACAAAATGAACTCACAATGAATCCAACTATCCACATGAGAATTTGATTAAATTTTGTATCAGTGCAAGAAATCTTTTGTAGCTGAGGAACATCACAAAAAAACTGTCCAATTATGTTCAATCCACAGAAATGCAATTGAAAAGTTATGGTGGTTAGCAACATAGAATAAATGAGGGAACTAATCCAAGAAGCAAGTGCCATTTGGCTACATGCATCCCAGTTCAAGATGAGGCTATATCGCAAAGGATGGCAGATAGCTACATAACGATCATAAGCCATGATGGTGAGCAAGGCAACCTCGGAACCTACACAAGCAATAATTAAGAAAACTTGAGTCACACATCCAGGAAAAGTAATCATTTTGTTATCTGTCAATGAAATTGCCATTGATTTGGGGATTGTGGTTGTGATATAACAAATATCAGTCAAGGATAAATTGACCAAAAAGAAATACATAGGTACGTGGAGGTGATTATTCAGAATCACAACAAACACAATGAATAAATTCCCAACCAAAGCTATTAAGTAAATGAAGAGAAGCAGGAAAAAGAGCAGAAGTTGTACATCATGATCATCAGAAAATCCCATCAGAAGGAATTCCATCACAGCGGATTGGTTAGCCATTCTAGTTCTTTCAATCATTCTAAGCAAAAACAAATTATGAATTGAGATTAATAGAAGTAACACACCTGAAGAAAAAGTTGTGTTATCAGTACAGATAAGTGAATATAGGATTGCAGACTAAAGAGTATAATGGTCTTACTGAGTCATCTTAGTTTTATCTCAGAATATGCTCTTCTTGATATTATATATTCAGGATCATATTCTGCTAGTCAATATTTACTTAGTATGTCCAATAAATTATTCTAAATTAATTTGATAAATCCTTAAAATACTTCCTTAAAATCAAAAGGTTTTTTTTCAAGTTGCATCATTACAAATGAAAGTTAAAATTGTTAGCCTGAGACTATCTCAAGAAGTATTATTATTGCATAAAATAAGCAAATTTATTTTCTCTTGTTAATCCACAGGTAGATTCATTGTTTTGGTGAAAATTTA
Organism: Bothrops alternatus; assembly: GCA_034064705.1. NCBI lineage: Eukaryota > Metazoa > Chordata > Lepidosauria > Squamata > Viperidae > Bothrops > Bothrops alternatus. Next base: position 251,818 of record JARGCV010000156.1, on the reverse strand, counting down.
ATAAATGAAATGCTAACCAAAAAACCGATATATATTAAAGAAGTATCTAAACAAATAGTAGTTCCAAGCAAGGTGATTTTTTGTATAATTAGAGTGATAAATTCAATATTTCAAGTACTACGGAAGTCCTTTAAATGTTCCACCAAGGGTTCCAATCAGAATTGTGGTAACAATAGATTTCCCCCCATAAACATTAAACTTTGACCTGCAAGTCAGTTTCATATTTTTTTCCCAATTGTTTTTCTTCAATCCTAGCACCACACAGTATAGCAACATTAATGAACCAGATTTTCTTTTTTATTTTTATACTTACAAGAACTGGAAAGAAACATATTACAAGGGGAAAAAACATAAACTACCAATTTGTTGTCGTTATTTGAAAATAATTGTGTATATACTAAATCACATTCTGACTATTCCTATTTTAACCTGCATGAATGCATAACAGACAATAAAAAGATTTTTGAAAATAAAAATATTGTTCCATTAATTCTCTTTCCTCAAATCTTTTAACACAACAGTTATCTGATTATTTCTGCTTTAATTAGAAATGATTATTTGCTCTGTTGTCAGGCTTTTTATAAATAACTATCCATAATTATGTATATTATCTTCTCCAAAATCTCAGAAATTACTATAATAAAATGCATCATTTTAGGATATAATTTATAGTAACCACATTTCTGTATATATTTGTGCAATATATTTTAATCCAGCAATATTAAACAAAGCATGTCAATGTTTTCTTAAAATAAACATCCACTACAAGATATCCAACATTTATAAAATGTCTTTTTTATGTAATTGAACAAAGCTGAGCATTAGATGAGTAAATAGATATTTCTACTTATCTCTGTTTATTTTGCTTCCAAGATAATTCTGCCAATCTCCTAGAGAATAAATTGATTTTTGCAAAAAATACCTTTGCTACAAAAATGGAAGACATTGCATCTTCTCTGTTTTCTGTTGTGTTTCTGAAAGTCACTCCTTGAGGAATGCTTAACCAAGTCCTATAGCAGTTCTTCTCATTTTGAAATATAAACTCTCTAGAAGTTTCTAATAACTCCCAAATGAATAAAGATTACATTTAAGAAAATGCATCCGTTAATGAAAGACAATATTCTTATAAACTGTCATTTCTATTTTTTTTAAAATAAACATACATGAATGACCATGTATTACGCAGTCTCCTTTTGCCAAAATTTGTGTTACTCAAAAATACTTCAACTTTCTCCTATCTCTAATTATCATTCTACCAAAATATACAAATTAATCAACTTGCTCTGAGTTTCATTATTTTTTTTATAATTTGCCATTGTTCATTCCCCTATTCCTCTAAACCCAACAAATTCGGCCTTATACATTTATGTTCAGATCTGTGCCCATTTATACATCATTAAAAGTATCTAAGATTCCTTTCAAATGATTTAGAATGAGGGAACAAACCAGTATTATCTGAATGTGAAAATCTGTGTTAATTTATTTCCCCAAACAGTAAAATACTAATGTTAAATATTTTGAAATAAGTGTCAATTGATACTAATTTTCATATACATATACATATACATATACATATACATTCATATATATATGAATGTCGCCAAGACACTTCAAATTCTACGTGGGAGAAAACCCGAAGAATCAAAGACCTATATATATATTATATATATATTAAATATATATATTATATATATATTAAATATATATATTATATATATTAAATATATATATTATATATATTTAAATAAAAACATATATATATATATATATATATGTTTTTTAAAATTGTTAACAAAGAAGAGCATGCAGACTGCCCAGGTTCGAATCCCGGAAAGGGTGAGTTCTGACTGAAGAGAGTTAAATAACTCGAAATAGCTATCTCAGAAATCCCTTATTTCTTTGTTAACAATTTTAAAAAACATATATATATTTGTGCTTGCAGATGGCTCTGGGTTGAGCTGAAACAAGCAAAGGAAAGAATGATTTCCTCCTCCCATATTTGGGTTTACAGGGTGCAATCTAAAAAATAACCACTTGACACACATATTCACTCCCTGACTGTTAACAAAGCGGGACAGAGCCTGTGGCTTGAGGCTAAAGCTTCTGCCTAGCATGCAGACTGCCCAGGTTCGAATCCCGGAAAGGGTGAGTTCTGACTGAAGAGAGTTAAATAACTCGAAATAGCTATCTCAGAAATCCCTTATTTCTTTGTTAACAATTATATATATATATATATATATATATATATATATATATATATATATATATATATATATATATATATATATATATATATATATATATATATATATATATATATATATATATATATATATATATATATATATATATATATATATATATATATATATATATATATATATATATATATATATATACATACACATACACACACACACATATGTTTGTGTCTCTCTCTATATATATACACACACTGTGAACATTATGTATGCATGTATGTGTGTGTATGTTCATTGTTTTTTATCATTTTGACTTTAAATGTCTATACCTGGGATTCCAATATTCAAAAATGTATGTATGTATATATATAAATGTATGTATATATATATATATATATATATATATATATATATATATATATATATATATATATATATATATATATATATATATATATATATATATATATATATATATATATATATATATATATATATATATATATATATATATATATATATATATATATATATATATATATATATATATATATATATATATATATATATATATATATATATATATATATATATATATGTTCTGTCTAGCCCCTCTCAGCTGCCAAGAATCCCCTTAACGAGGTCGTTAAGAGTGCACACGAAGGCAGTTCAAAACACACGGCTTTATTTAACAGTTTACACAAGCACACTAAGAACACCGGTTATAAACTCACTGTGAAATCTCTCAGGTCTCTTCTTGAGCACAACGTTGCTCGTTTCCCTGTTAATATAGCCTCCCAGGTCACGTTCGTCGTCCACCCAACTGACCCCTACGCCTATCAGCCCGTCGGTATCGTGGATTGAGCCAATTAGTTTCCTGGCCCACATCTGAGTCATCAGCCTCTGACTCAGCATGCATACCAATCTCTGTGGTATCTGGCTCAGCTGCCGGGAGGAGAAAACACCCAGAAGGGCCTGCCGGTGCTGAGTCATAATCATCATCGGACAAGTATCTAGCCTGGCCAGAGACACTCACAACACTATCCCCCCCCGCAGGCCCCTCCTCCGGGGTCCGTCGTAAGGGATGCGGTTTGGAGGGGAACGCGGTATGGAAATCCCTTGTTAACTCAGGAGCCTCAATATCCTGAGCATCTACCCAAGTGCCAGCGGATGGCCCACCCCCGGTCAAGTCAACTAAATATTGGAAGCGGTCATCGAGCCATCGGGAATCTCGGATGCCGGACACCTCCAACCGGGAAACAGGAACGTGAGCACGGCGAGCTGTCGGGCCCGGATCAGGAGGTCGAAGCGGAGAATCAGGGTTGACAGGAACAAGCAAAGAGCGATGAAACACAGGATGGACACGAAGAGACCTAGGCAAAGTCAACCGATAGGTCACCGGATTGATGACCGTCTCCACAGGAAAAGGACCCAGGAAACGTTGATCAAGTTTGCGGTGAAGTCTCCCTGGAAACAAGTACTTGGTGGAGAGCCAGACCCGATCTCCAACAGCTAACGGCGGCGTGTCGCGACGCGAGCGATCTGCAACCCTCTTGTAGTCTTCCTTGGCCTTCGTCAAGTGCTGCTTCACCATCTCGTGGACTGACTGGAGTTCGGTTAAATAGTCCTCTGCAACTGGTACGGGAGAATCAAGGAGCGTGAGCGGGAAAAATCTGGGATGATAGCCGTAGTTGGCAAAAAACGGAGTGGTCTGAGTGGAAGTGTGCTGAGAGTTGTTGAAAGCGAATTCGGCCACGGAGAGGTATTTGGACCAATCGTTCTGTTGGTCGTTGATGAAACAACGCAAATACTGCTCCAGGATGCCAATCACTTTCTCTGTACCCCCATCAGTCTCTGGGTGATGCGTGGAAGCTAAATTAACTTGGACTTGCAGCGCGGACATGAGTTCTCTCCAGAACTCCGAGGTGAACTGGGTTCCTCGGTCGGACACTATTTTGTCAGGCAAACCGTGTAGCCGGAAGACATGTTGAATGAACAGCTGAGCAGTGACCTTGGCTGTTGGTATTCGTCGGCAAGGAATGAAATGTGCCATTTTGGTCAGCATGTCCACCACGACAAAGACAACGGTGTAGCCGGCAGAAACAGGTAGACAAGTCAAGAAGTCCATGGAAATAGCTCCCCAGGGTCTCTCCGGCGTGGGCAACGGCTGTAATAATCCCGGAGGGGCTCCTGTGGCGTGTTTTGCCTGACGGCACCGTACACATGAATTCACATAGGACTGAACATCATGGCGAAGTCTGGGCCACCAGAAAGTCCGAGACACTAAGTGAAAAGTCTTAAAGAAACCAAAATGACCTGCCGCAGGGTTATCATGGCACTGAGTCAGGATGAGACCCCGGAGTGGGCCCGCTGGAACATACAACAGGCTGCGGCAGCGCAACAGTCCCTCGGACAAGGTCCAAGGTGAGTCGGGACCCATCTCTTGTCTCTTTCGTATCGCAAAGTCATCCAGTTGTTGCGCTTCCCGAATCTGTCGTCGTAGATCTACCGGATCGTGCACTGCTGCGATCGATTCGACAGGCAGAATGGTTCGAAGCGGCAAGGGATCCTTGACCTGTAGATACTCAGGTTTACGGGACAGGGCATCTGCTCTTTTGTTGTACCCTTTCGGAATGTAGGTGACTTTGAAGTTGAATCGAGCGAAGAACAAAGACCAACGGATCTGACGTTGATTCAATTTCCTGGCAGATTGCAAGAATTCCAAGTTTTTATGGTCAGTCCGAACTTCAACTTGATAGCGAGCTCCTTCCAGGTGGTGCCTCCAGGTCTCAAAAGCAGTCTTGATGGCCAAGAGTTCCTTTTCCCAAATGGTATAATGGCTTTCGGAGGGACTCAATCTCCTGGAGTAATAAGCACACGGGAACAGGGGGCCGCCATCCTGGCGCGTTTGAAGTAGCACAGCCCCTACTGCCACATCTGAGGCGTCGGCCTCCACTACAAAGGGACGACAAGGATCTGGATACTTGAGAATGGGTTCCTGAACAAAAGCCTGTTTGAGGGTCTGAAACGCCTGTTGCTCGGCATCGCCCCACTGGAACTTAATCCCTTTCCGTAACAGTCGAGTAAGGGGCGCAGTCAAAGCAGAAAACCTCGGAATGAATATCCGGTAATAGTTTGCAAATCCCAAAAGTCTTTGGACATCTTTTGCTTTGCATGGGGGTTGCCAGGTTTGCAAGGCTTCAACCTTGCCAGGATCCATGGCGATGCCTTGTGGAGAAATCATATGTCCCAGAAACTCAATGGTGGTTTGATAGAATTGACATTTCTCTAACTTGGCATAAAGGTGATGCTGTCGTAAGCGTTGCAAAACTCGCCGGAGATGCTGAAGATGTGTTGCTCGTGACGGGGAGTAAATCAGGATGTCATCGAGGTAAACCACCACAAATTGATCCAATAAATCCCGGAAGATGTCATTCATGAAATGTTGAAAGACGGCCGGAGCATTGGTGAGTCCAAAGGGCATGACTGTATATTCAAAATGACCGTACCTGGTCCCAAACGCGGTCTTCCACTCGTCCCCCTCTCGGATGCGAACCAGATTGTAAGCAGCCCGTAGATCTATCTTGGTGAAGATGGTCGCTGATCGGAGACGGTCCATGAGATCAGGAATCAAAGGCAGAGGGTACCGATTGCGCACCGTGATGGCATTGAGCTTGCGATAGTCACAGCATAGGCGTAAATCTCCGGTTTTCTTCTTCACGAACAACACAGGAGCTGACAAAGGCGAGGAAGAAGGACGAATGAAACCCCTGGCCAGGTTTTTGTCCACAAAGTCTTTTAATGCGGCCAACTCGGGTTCTGACATGGAGTACAGGCGTCCCCCTGGAAGCTTGGCATTTGGCAGCAAATCAATGGCGCAGTCATATGGTCTATGCGGAAGCAATTGGTCTGCCTCTTTCTCACTGAATATATCCGCAAAGTCCGCTAGGTCGGCCGGCAAGGTGATGTCAGGGTGAGATGGTAGTTGGGCTGCGCAAACGTGGTGTACGTGGTCAACGCATTGCAAACTGGGAAAGGAAACAAAGTTCTGGGACCACACCACACAAGGATCATGGGTTCTCAACCAGGCTAAGCCGAGAACTAAGGGGAAATGAAGTCCCTTGGTAATATAGAATTGGATGGCTTCTTCATGTTGTCCTATGACCAGGCGTATGGGCTGGGTCATAAACTTGATTGGTCCAGACAACAACTCACGACCATCAATTGTCTCAACCGACATAGGCGGCTTCACGGAGCACAAAGGTATGGCATGGTGACGAGCGAAAGCTTCATCCATGAAATTAGTGGTGGCTCCAGAATCCAACAAGGCGTGTGCTGGAATGCCCTGGGCATGGTTTCCCAGACATATATTGGTTGCTAGGATCAGATGTCTCGGAGGACCGGGGTCTTCGTCTGCAGAACGAGGACTGGGTTTGACGCCTGCCCGACCCAATGTTTCCATTAGGCCGGGCTCTGGCCGTTTCCCGGCAAGGTGGCTTGAAAACTGCTGAGTGGGAGGTCGAGCTGGAACAGGAGTAGGACCTGCCGTACCACGTCGTTTCTGGGGGCAGGCCATAACGAAGTGACCCATCTCTCCACAGTACAGGCACAATCCCT